>JAZKJV010006617.1:0-1200000 GCA_037367405.1 Ottelia alismoides
GCATCGATCATCGTGTCGCATCTCCTTATCATCCTCAGACCAATGGCATGGCAGAATTATCAAATAGAGAAATCAAGACTATCCTGCAGAAACTTGTCAGACCAAACAGAAAAGACTGGTCCCAACTCTTGGACTCGGTCCTATGGGCTTACAGAACCGCCTACAAGTCTCCCTTGGGCATGTCTCCCTATCGTCTTGTATACGGGAAGCCGTGCCATTTGCCCGTTGAGTTAATTCACAAGTCTTTATGGGCAGTTAACAGTTGCAATTTGGACTCACGCAAAAGTGGTCAGAAAAGAAATGATGATCTGAACAGACTTTTGGAGTTCCGAGACTATGCATACGATAACACATTGATGTACAAAGAGAAGGTGAAACGCTAGCATGACTGGCACATCAGACGAAAGACCTTTGATGTTGGACAGAAGGTGTGGTTATTTGATGCAAAGTTGCGGATTTTCCCAGGCAAATTGAAGAGTAAGTGGACAGGGTCGTTCCGAGTTTGTGAAGTGCGTGACAATGGAAGTATTGCTATATCAGAATTGTCCCCTAACGCACAGTCATTCGTCCTCAACGGTCAACTCCTGAAGCCTTACCTCGAACCAGATACATTCTTGGCCGTTGTAGACTCCATTCAGCTCGTGCACCATGATGACATATCCACAACAGTAACAGCATCAGAAGATTCAGACAATGCACCCCAAAAACTGTTTGTCTGATTTTTCTTCTTTTCTTCTTTTCTTTTTCTTTCTTCTTTTTGTATCAAAAAGGTACCGCCCTTGTAGACAGTTTTCCATACTTAGGACGTACTTTGTCCTAAGTATAGGGGGGATGTGCACCCCGAGTTTTTCATTTCATTTTGATCCTCTCCATTGTCTCCTCTTCTTGTCTATACTTAGGAGTACCTTACCCTAAGTATAGGGGGAGACAATCTGAGTACGATCTGTGTATTCCCACCCTTGACCCTCCCTGCTTTTTTTACATCCTGCTATACTTCAGATTATTTGATCCTAAGTATAGGGGGGACGGTCAACTTCTCATTCATTCATTTTTCATTCATATATTCTTTAGACTTGTCTATACTCAGTACGAGTTATGTCTTCTCTTTTCTCTTCGACCTATGAGGACATAGCTCAAGCTAAGTATAGGGGGGTCGTATATACCATGTATATACTATAAGCCATAACTCATACTGAAAAATAAAACATCAACTCAATCTCAAAAGTAATAAGTAACTCTATAATAATAAAAGATGATTGTGAGCTCCTCAGAACTCTTTGTACTTGTATTGATTAATAAGTCAGGAAAAGCGTTTTGTGCAAAATATTCTCTTTGAAAAATCTTTTGAAAATTGCTTGAAAAATAACGTGTACAAGTATTCAACTTTGTAAAATAAGTTTCGTTTGTAAAATTTCTTTTCTTTGAGTGAAATAAAAATGTATGAAAATTAGGGTGCAAATGATTGGAAAATTTTGGTTGTCAAATTGCTTTGAAAAATCTATCTATCCTGTGTGAAAAACCTTTGTAAAATCATTTTCAAATGCGTGAACATGTTTATCAAATTAGTATGGACTATAGTTTTCAAAAATCTTTTGAAAATGATTCTTGAATAAGTCCGAGGAGTCTGCACAAAAATCTCTCATATAAAAATAAGCAATAATCCCAAATAAAGCTTATAAGAGCCTAAACCATGTTGTACAGCAAATACAGTTTTTCTTTGTGTATACTGATTAATAAATCAGGTTAAATACCTTTACAGTATGATGTGGAAATAGTATGAACTGTTTGGAAAAACTTTGTTGTGAAATGTTTTCAACCTGTGTAAAATTGTTTTGCTTGAAAAACCTTTTCTTTGTGTGGAATAAAGGATTTGAAAAACCTATGTACAAATGTTTTGAAAAATGTTTGTCAAAACTATTGTGGAAAATGTATATATATAGTGTGAAAAAATCTTTGCAAAAATAGTTTTCAAATGTGTGTAAATGATTGCAAAAATTATCGTGTACTATAGTTTGCAAAAATTATTTTCAAACTAAGGAATAAGAGCATCATTACAAATACTTGTAAATCGTAAATAAAATGCATAAAATTCTTTCTGTACAACCTGAATAAATTACTCCATTAAACCTTGTAAAGTCCTTATAAATCCATATATTCTGTAATAAAGCGGCAAGCCCGTGTAAATAATTGTATGTACTTTTTGTATGTGTCAAGCGTATTATTTGCAAAAATTCTTTTTGTAAAAAGATTCTTCGATTCTTGTAAATTCTTCGTGAAAAATTGCATCATTCATTGTGCATAGCATGAGCATACCATTCATATTCTTTTTGAGTGAGCTTGATGATTGAATCAGTCCAATAAAGTCTAAAATTGGAGCTTGGTTAGACCTTATCGCACCTAACCGCACTGGAACCTTATGGGAACTAGGTTTAAGGTACTGCAGGTCTAGGCAGACTTAATTCTTTGAGAAATCAGGGCTAGTTTCAAGTCACCTCAACTGACTAACTAGAACTTTTCGAGACACACGCATGACTCTTGCCGACCGTGACCTAACTTGGCTCCTTGCACCTTTCACTTGGCTCAACTCAGTTGGAGTGGTGAGGGGGTTGGATTTGCCAGTCTGAGACGCACACGGGTGGAAACATTCGTCCTCGTCTAGGGAGGGAAGTGCACCCCAACCTGGTTCAATGGCCATGAGGTCTAACGAAAGGAGATTGTGGGTTGCAATAAAGCTTCAAAAGAGGGATAGTCTACTGGCTCAAGAGGAAAAACTCCTTATGTAATGCTGCTGTGAAAAATATGTCGAAAAAAAATGGTCAGGCCTGTACAAAAATAAAATGCCTGCAAAGTATGTACATTGCCAATAAGCAAGCTTGAGTTCCAAAGTCAAATATGTAAGCCTGCAGCTGGATGACTTGACTACATTGGTCTTGCATCCTAGGATAGGTAGCTACACTGGCTACCGTCCATTCTTCTCTTCACCCCCTCCTCTTGAGCTGGTTGCCACTTGAACTTAGAAGGGAATACCCTGCTCCTCGAGGAAAGAGTTGTTGGATTGGGGAATCATTGGGTTGTCATTCTAAAGAAGTCAGTTCTTTTGTCATTTCAGTTGGGGAGAGCCACCATCACTTACACTGTACAAGTCAGCTTCATAGTTATAAGGGTTTGCGTATGATGTAGACCAGTTCGGACCAGGCTATTGAGGTGGGTTGAACCGAGTTCTGTGACTCTCGAAGGCTGTTGTATTTTAAAGATGGCTCCCGACTAGGTTCCACACACATCTACACCCAAGGTCTGACAGGAGCTCCAAATTCAGATTTTATAAAGACATATATTGCACTGAAAGCACTCCTATTCACTCTATCCTTCTTTAATGCTCTTTTTCTTTTCTTTATTCTTTTTGTACTTATTGCATAACTATTTGCTAGGGACTAGCAAAGGCAAGTATAGGGGGTGATGAATCTCCATTTCATCACCTTTATTCTATCATTTTGGCCTTAAAAACCCCAGCAAATGCATGTAAATAGCATTAATATGTCCATAAAAGTATTCATTATTTGTTGCATTCATTGTACATTGAATAAGGTTTTTAATGTCAAAATATAGAATAAAGAGAAGAAAAAAAGGAATAAAATATTGCAAATATTTTATGACCCAAACCCCGAGATCAAGGCCAGCATGGAATTGGTCGACAAGGAAGAAAGTAGGGGGAGATAAGGGCCAACAGTACAATAAATACCTCATTTATTCATTTATTTATGCATTTTTGACACCTATGTTGTATATAATTATGCATTCATCAAATAAATAAACTTTGTACATGAAAGTTGTAGATCATAATGTAAATAAAAATACAAAATTGAGTTTGTGTAAAAATAATACTTAGTGTACATTTTATACCCAGAATAAAAAGCCAAAATCTCAACTTCACAGACCCATATCTTGCAAATAAAAACTCCAAATCACCCAAACTCACCTTTAATTGTATATAGCTTTTCAAGAACTATTTAATAAATTTGGTTTCATAATTTTTGGAGTTCATCTGTAAAAGTTAGGTTTTTGGCCTTCATTGTGCAATCTACCTGATTAAAATATTCAATTTATTTATTGTTCATTATTTTTACAAATTATATTTTTAGAATTTTGTAAATAATGTATACAATATATGTACATATTGAAATTAAAAGAAAACCAAAAAGAATTTGTAAAATAAAATAAGTCTATAAGATGCATAGACAAAATACCTATGCTATCTATATGTATATAAAATAAAAGGGGATTTCATTATTCATCTATATTTTTATAATAATGTAAATATTACATATAACTTATTAAAAATACAAATCCAAAATAAAAACCAAGAAAATACATTAAATAAATTAAGTATATATAAAATATAGGTAAACTACCTATAGGTTTACCTACATATATATGTACCTATTTATTTAAATATGAAAATCAACTCATAAAAATTAAATAAAAATACCCTCACACTCACAAAACTAAATTGAAAATTTAAAAAATAAGACAATAAAATAATAAAATAAAATAAATAAAATAAAAATAAAATATACAAAATACATGTAAATACATGCACACATACATTATTAAAATAAAAACCACAATAAAATACATCAAAAATTAAATAAAAATCATAAATAAATACTACATTAATTAATAAACGTTTTTTATTTTATAAGCAAAAAAAATAAAATCATTTATTAGGTTAAATAAATCATTTTTCGAATAAATTCCCCTATTTTGTCCGTTTGCGGCCGAGGTAGACCAATGAGGAGCCGGCCTTTGTTGACCTCTGGTCAACTGTCCCATCGGGACCTGGCGCCTCTGAATCTTGTTGATCCCTTGACTTGCGCCATTTTTCCCGGGCGTCTCGTCCCTTATTATCGCTCGCCGCCTTCACGAGATCTGTAGAGGGATCATCCATCTATCACGCATGCTTGTTGGATCGAGGAAACGATCATTGCACTCGCCGGAATACGTGGGCCAAGTAGGGCGGCCAGAATGTCTATAAATAAGAGCCCTCGACCTCCTCCTCAAATTTGGCCAATTTCTATCCACCCAAAAGCCTCGATTCAGTTCCTGGTAGGTTCCTCGTGACAGGGGGAACATTTCAGCAACGCGACGCGGTCGGAGGAGGGATCAATTTTGTCGCGGCGGAGCTCCGGCGTCCGTCCTGCTCCCTGATGGCCCCAGGTATAAGAGATGTCCTCTCGTGCTTTTTAGGTAGATTTCAATTAAAGCATTTCAATTCCACGCTTAGTTTTGCTTCTTGATCAGTAGCGTATCGTAAATTAGCCAAATCGAAGTTCGCCGGAGCGGACTTCTCCATCGTGATACCGACTGTCTCCGACCGCCCCATTCAACTCACTTCGTCCCCCATCGCATGCTCCATCTCCCGATCACTTTTGTTCAACCAAGGACCTTCAGTCCTTGCGAATCGGAGCTCCACCTCCGCCTATCGCCGGAACTCCTCCGCTTCACCTCACCTTGCTGCAAAGCTTCAAAACCCGGGGTCGAGGAGATAGCCCTCGGTCCCCTGGTTCTTCCTATGCAGGTCAAACGACGCAAGGAGCCTTTTTGGACTCGATTCGAACCAGGAAGAGGCTCCTGGAGGTCTCGACCTTCATCGACCTTGCCTGACCTCCTTGGACCTCCAGGAGCCATGAGAAGACTGCCGGCAGGTGCGGGACGCCTCCAGCTACGATTCGAACACCTCAGATGCGAGGAAGAGGCCCGGAGGAGCCCATGCTCCAAGATCGAAGCTCGCCTGGCGCGAGTTCCTCCCTTGTTCCTCCAGACCCCCTCATCGCCGTCCGATCAGGAGGAGCGCCCCAGATTGAACGAGAACCGTCAGATGAAGCGTGGCCCTCATCGTCCGATCAGCGAGGCTGATCTAATCTCAGCCTTCATCTACGAACCGGTACCGGCCGTTGGATGCGCGACGCGTGTCCAAGTGAAATGATCAACGCTGTCCACCAGCGCGCACTTAGAGGTAATTTGCAGATCTTCACCCCCAACATTTTTGTATTTATTGTTTAGTCGTGTAAATAAAAATCGAAGTTCATTTTATTTTGGACATTTTGCATGGACCTCCCTGTACATTAGTGATATTACTTTGAGGTCCGGTCCACGTCACCTCACGTGTAGTCCCACGTGAGGTGGGTAAATTGCACAAGACCCCCTGTATGTTTGTATATTTCTCTTTAGTCCATAAAATAAAATTGAAAGTGTGTTATTTTTGTAAAAATTGCAACAAGGACCTCGAACTTTTCTGAAATTACTTTTTGGTCCCTATGGGTGCGGATCACGTGTAGTCCCACGTGATGGTTATTTTGCGCGGGGGTCCCTGGCGGGTTTTGTATTTCATTTTAGCCCTTAAAATTGCAAACCAAGTGTAATATTTTTGGTGTTTTTGCACTAAAGCCCCTGCCTTTATCTTTATTTGCAAAAATGCCCCTGGTAGGCCATGTATTTGTGCTTGTTCAATTTATTTCATGCATCATATTAACTTGAAAAATTCTACAAAAATTAATATAAGCTCCTGTTAACTTGCTCTTGCACGCCATTTTTTTAGTTTTTATTTTTGTTGCATTTTTGCATTTATTAAAAATCAAAAACCTGCATTTTCTCTACTGTCTAGCTTAGAAAATACCAAAAAAATAGTAAATCACCTCGAAAAATTCCAAAAAAAATTACCTATTGTCTATTTTATCATACTTTAGTGTCAGTCCAAAAATCGCTAAAAAAACTCAAAACAAAATCCCCAAAAATAAGAAAACCCTTAAAAACTTCAGAAAAATCTAAAAAATCCTAGAAAAACCCTAAAAATACAAATTAAGTTTCTGTAGTTTCCTTCTTTTATTATATATAATTTAAAATTGATTTAAGGATTTTGGATGCCATTTTTTATTTTTAAACCTCATTTCAATTCTGTCCAGTAGTTCAAGTCCTTGTTTTCCTTTATTTTCCCTTTTAAAAATACCAAAAAGATTCTGAAAAATACCTAAAAATCACAAAAATAGCAAAAATTTATAAAAAGACCAAAAATAGTTTATCTCTGCATTTTTGAGCATTTTTGTATATTTTTATAAATATTATATCACCCCTCTCACTATATTGTATATACATTCCAATATTGAAAAAGAAAATTAAAAAAAATATGTATATATATATATTCATGTATAAAAATCTGAAAATTAAAAAAATCCAAATATAAAATTAAATATATATATATATATATACACATAATCTATCTATATATATATGTATTATATGCTCTATACATACCCTTTATGGGTGTATATCTTTATATATCTATATTATATACATTACATATATATAAATATATATAAATATATAATATTAAACAATATATTAATAAAAAAATATTTATAAAAAAAGAAAAAAAAAAGAAAAACCCACAAAAATAGAATTCATACAAGGATGACTCTGTTGTACATGCACACATAGGCTGCTTCATTTTTATATTGCTCTCTGTGGTTCGACCTCTACATGCTTATTCACTATACATTTTGTGGTAGAGTTAAATGTTAATTCACAAATTTTGGAACTTAATTGATTTATTCTTTAATGTGGGTTAATTGCTGATGAGATCCGGATGTTGAGGGGTCAACACTTCGATTGTGTCCCCGCCTTGTGTGGAACACAAGACCGCTTGATCAAATGGGTTCATCAGACCCCTACCGTGATTTTGTATTCTTCTCATTATATTTTTCTTCCTCTCTATTTTTCTCATTTTTTCTATTCGTTTCATGTGATTTGAGTTTTTTTCCTTTATTTTTACTTATTTTTTGTGCTTGAACCCATAGTTTTAGATTTCTTCGTTGCATTCATATAGGGTAGTTATATGATTGGATCATTTTGCATGTAGACTGCCGGAGCAAGGTATGCCTTCTATCACGTGCATGCATCATTGATTTCATGTGCATCGGCTTCTTCGACCTCCTCTTTTGATTTCTTGAACTTAGGAATAAAGGAATTGGGAAAATCATTAGGCAATTTGTATTGAAAAAATGTCAAAAAAATTAACAACTAGATAAAATCGAGACTGGTAATTGAAATCGACCCCTAAAATTAAACGTAAGATTCATTTTGTATCGGGGAGAGTAACATCATCACTGATCACATGTACCTACCTTCAAACAAAGCATGTGAGGATGTATCCCTGATGACTAGAGCCAAAAATCCCTAGACTTGTGGCCTTAGCACACGTGTATCACTCTTTGGTACACGATCAAGATGTAAGCACTTGCTTCTGACCATAGGAATCATTTTATTGTGCTTCGCTTCACATTTCCCTTTAGGTCGGATATAACCTGACAGCCCTGACATATGCTTCCGTTGTTTGGAGAGGTGTGAAGACTTACATTAGGCGATGGGATGACACCACATGTGAGATTGAGTTAAGTAACTGTGTGAATCACTAAACTGACCAAATTTTCACGATCATCACTGTATCGAGTTGGTGAAATTGTGGGTTTGATTTGTGTTTATTTGCTAGAATAAAGATCCTTATGCACGTTTTGTGCCTTTCTTCATTTTCATCTTTTTTTTGACCTTCGTGTTCTCGCATCTTCCTTCTGTTTCGAAGATGCCAGATTGGAGTATTTTTTGTTCGGACTTCGTGAACTTATTTACTCTCCAATTTATTCTTCACCTATTCAGGATGACTCTGTCCCCCGGAATTTTCTTCTTTTTCTTTCAATCCACATCTTTCGCAAATAAATCCTTTGTTCGATTATTGATCAAGTGTCTTTCACACTTTTAGAGACATATTCGAAGTTAGATGACTCTATGGCACCAAAGGGCAAGGGACCCATGACTGATCAGACTGAGATCAATAATACCATGTCGGCTACGATTCAGGCTATTCTGCCTCATCTTACAAAGCAAGCCAAGTTGAAGAACGGATTGAGAGATATGATCTTAGAGGTGAGGAATGGTAGAGAGAGGAGAGAGGAGGATCAGCAAAGAAAAACTCCTTTATGTAAATGTTGTAATGTTGTATGTACAAAGTATGAAATAAAAGTCTCCAAAAAAGATAGACGGACAAATAAAAAAAACATTCCTGTCAGAGAAAATATCAATAATCAAGGCATATGTGATCTACTTCAAAATACCTTAATTAGTTTTATCGAATTGTTGTTCTAGTCAAGCACTTAGGATTAATCAAAAAGACCACTTAATTAATTTTACAATTAAAGCGAGTAAGATTTTTTTATTTGGGTAAGTCCAAGGTCGAACTCAGGGAGGCCATTGTCTCCTTAAGCCAGTTTTTAGGTGATCTACAAATTAAGTTTTCAAAGAGGCATTTTTTGTAAGTTTTTATGTAATTTCAGACAAGTTTAGGGACTAAAACATAATTTTCAATCAAATAAAGTCCAAAAATCGTAAATCTTTGCCATAATGGAAAAATGATGAAATTAATGCACTGTAAATTTTTCTAGAATTTTTTGATGTGAATAATGTTATTATGAAATAAATATGCATGAAGGGTGATTTTTTCAAAAATTAATTTTAATAAAATAGCCAATCTATTTATTTCTCGGAAATTAAATTATCTTAGATAAGTCTATGTGATATGTATCCTGTAAAAATAATAGCTCCTAAAAATAATGGGTCTAAGGCCTATTAAAAAACAATTTCCAAATTCACCACTTAATTTATAATGGTCTCACTATGCATGCAAATTACATGAATTATGATCACAAAATAGAACACACTTAATTCTACCTACTATGGAATTTTGGGAGTAATAATCAATTTAATATCAGTTTAAAAGCATCCAGTAGGGAAAATATGCAATTTTTCACAAACGCGATAGTATTAAATCAACTAAAACTCATAAATATTCGTGAAATATCTACAAGAAAGGGAGTAAATTGTTCTACAGTGTGATGTTTTTAGAATTAAAATATGATGATAAAATGACACACAAAGTAAGACTCTAATGCAGGGGGGTCTAAATGCGATACAGATAATACAAATAATAAAAAAAATGAATGCAATTATCGAGACCTTGGGAGGTTGTATGCAAATTTTCCAAGAGGTACATGCCTCCGAAGAGAACGGCTGGAAGCCGGGCTCTCTCTGTTCTCATTGTTGGCGGATGGGGGCTGCTGGAGGCGGTCGTCGGCCCTTTATGGACGGTTAGCGGAATCGACAGACAATCATTGACGAGGGCTGCAGGTGCGAGAGGGAAAGGCAGAGAGGGGTGGAGAGAGAGGGGCCCAGGTCATGCGGAGGAGGAGCGGGTAGTCGGTCGTGAGTTGAGGTTATGGTTGGTTGGCGGAGCACGTGGGGGGACGTCGCAGGGGGCGGTGGTGTTTGAGGAGAAGATGGGCGCAAAAGGGGAGAAAGAGAGGGCCACATGGCATTTGGAGGCGTGAAATGAAATAATAAATAAATTAAATTAATTAAATTAATAAAAGAAATAAAGAAAAGAAAAGAAAACTAATTAATTGATTGATTAATTAATTAAAAATAAGATAAAATAAAAAATAGGGGTGACATGTGGTTGCTCCAAAAGCTGCCATGTGTCGATCACAGAAAAATCAAAAAATAAATATAAAGAAAAATTTTAAAAAAAGCAAATGAAGTCAAATCAAAAGTGGTCAACATTGAAGTTGTTCATCTGAATGAGATCCACAATATTCGTGAAAGATCAAAATCAAAAGAAATCATTTGTACAAAAAGTATTTTTGGTGGTACTCTATATATAAAGGGATGTTTACCCAATAGACCCTATAATCTTTGGCAATTACTCCATGACCTTTGAAACAACGTAATTCCTCCCTCGACCCCGTAAACTTGCTCCGTCTTACCCGCAAACCCAATTGTTAAATTGACACATCCTGAGATAACTTGCTTAGGTTAAAATTGAGTTAATCAAACTACATGAAATCTAACGGTTGGATTTCATCCTCTCTCCCTCATTCCTTCTTCTATCCTTTTCATCGTATCAGATCAGTAGGCGTAGATGAGTGGAGAAGTTGAGCTCAAATTTGGGAGCTAATCATCCTTCCGACGTGGAGCTTGAGGTCGCCATCAGCGTGGAAGGAGGAGGCGCCCTACAGAATTGGCAGCAGCGGCAACAGGAGCTACGATAATGTTAAAGGAGGAGGGTTGTTTCGTCTCATGATCTGTGACCTCATCCTCGCCTTCTTGTGGGTGCTGACATTCTCCATGATCAGTATAATCTTCTGATGTGCATGGTTTCAGAAGGCAGTCATGTACGTGGGCACGAGGTTCTTGTTTGTGTGGTTGGGAATCGCCACCAAGGGGAGCTCTTCAACCCCCACACCACACCTCCCGGGGGGGCTGAGATGCCCCGCCTTGTCGGTAGCGCATCTCAACACACATCCACAAGATTTACCCAACAACAGTTATAAACAACCTGCATGATATACCATTTATAGAATAACAAGGCATATGGAAAAATTTAAATTTCCATTGATAAACAGATGTCCGCATAAATATCAACATAAAATATCAAAATTTTTTATTACATCATAAATAGATGAAATGGAGGAAAAAAACTACAGAACTAAGCCTCGACCTCAATAATGTCCTGCAGATGCACCACCGAAAATACGAGCCTCCATCTCATGTTCTATACTTCCTGTTGGATTTCAAAAGAATGTATCTTGTGAGTCAACTGACCCAGTAAGGATAAAATAAATTATAAATTAAGAGATTATAGGTAGGAAATGCAAATGCAGTAACTGAACAAGTTCAGAAGAGAACATTTTAAAAACATCTACCAATATACAATCAGTTATATTCTAGGCCTTTAACACGTATGCAGATCAAACCAATTCTTTAACATATCTTAATGCATATTTCATTTACTTATCCCGGACTCGCCCGTCAAAGGAGAAAGCATGAACTAGGAATGAAGCCTGCAACACTCCATTCAGAGTGCAACCTAAAACTTGTATGCAAGCGCGATCCTTCAGCTAGTCTAGTTGGTAGTACTCTGACACTCGAGACGAGACATACATGCCCATTGAGTCGCAACTCTGTAAATCGAGTCTGTCGGAGGAGTCTTGATCGCTCCCTAACAAATGCAACAAATATGGATCCATATGGTGCAATGCACGCGTGCATCCAGCTTAATTCCACCAGAGTACCTACCACTACCCCACTCTATGATGCCCCTCGAGTAGGGGTGAGTCACTGTCGCCTCAACCAGGCTACAAGGGTGTGCACCTACCTTGTAGTATTTTCTAATTATTGCCAAAATTTGCTTCAAAAAGGGAGGAACCATATATACCCAGATCATAGTAGATCAAGATGGAGAAAATCAAAATATCAGTATGCCTCACAATAGTATGCGTCGATGTCTTGACCTGAAAATGGTCATATCCGATAACATGTGCAAATTAAATAAAAAAAACCTAACACCCTTATTATTCTCATAAACTCCAACGCCCACCAAAACTGGGGTGTTTTACGTACAACTTATGGGATTCTTCAATCCAGTCTTTAATAACTGATATGCAAATCTTGTGTATAATCGAATTAGTTGACTTCATGTATATGGCTCCAACAACCATTACACAAAACTTTCGTAAATGGTAAACCTCTAAGCCAAGAGAATTATATTAAAAAAATCACCAACACTGATCACATACCCGAAACCTAGATATAGACCACTTATGTTATGAGGCAATGACAGACTGGAAAGGATAATCACATATGATGATGAGATTTAAACCCAAGATCAAGCATACCCAGATCTGGATTACATCCAATACAAAGCACGATAATCATCCACCATAAAAGTAGAGGTTAAGAATATGGACCTTTTCTTTTCTCTTGTCTTATCAATTTGCATACGTGATATTATCCTCACCAGGTCATACCCTATTATGCATAATCACCTATCAAATCCCAACTAAACATAAATGTTACTTACTATAATGTACATTACATTACATAAACCACATGTTATCAATAATAAATTCCCAAAATGCTAATCCGCGTGTCCTAATATCATAGAGATCCTAATTCCCAATGCATATCATAAGTATCAATAATTCAAGTAAAGCCTTGATAAGTAAAATCCGACGTGCTTTCCAGCATGTGTCTAGTGTTATTGTTATAAAAGTGCATGATATATGATATCTCTTACTTCCTTAAAACCACAAAAAGAATAATAATACATGGATAATCAGTACCCACAACCTCCGTTCCATATGAAACAATGTTATCCTAATACACATGGCATTACTTCCTAATATCTCATACCACACCTCACCCAAATTACGCAGATAATGATTATATATCCTCAAAGTTGTTAAATCGCGTGACCTTATAACTCGCAACATCCTCCTCCATTGATGCCACAGCCAGAACAATATGTGACCATAGATAGATAATAAGTATTACGATGAAATGGATAGCTCGAAGTTAAATCATGATAATAGCATGAGCAAAATCAGGATTATCAACCATGAGATGATTTACTAGAAATAACATGGTAGACCAACAGCAAAAGGTGATCCGCGAGTGGATTGAAATCGACAAACATCCCCAAAATCGATGATTTTTCAATATCATGAGAATGCTAAGAAAAGGAATGGTCGAGGATCCGTTACCTATGTTAGCGCTCATCTTCGATCCGCGTGCGTGATCGCTCGATCAAGAATTCGATGAGAGAGATGCCTTTCTCTTGTGATGGCGCTCCTCCTTTTCCTTTTTGTCGTGAAGTTACATAGGTTGCACCTTTATCCCTTTGGTTCTTTGGAAAAGGAGAGGGGAAAATGATGGATTAGAGTTCGGAAAGGAGTGGGAATGAGGGGAGATGAAGGGTGGGGATGTTAATATAATTTAGGATTAAAACCCTAATTTTGGAATCTCTAAAATAGCCCTAACACGTAATTAATTAATCAAATCATGTAACCCTTAATTCCCATCAACATCCATGACCCTTCTTCACTAAAATATTCATATCTCCCACGTCTGAACTCGGAATTACGTGTTTTTGGACTCGTTGGAAAGCTTGCGACGAGACACTTCTTTTGAATATAAGATTGAATAGGTTTTAAGAATTTGAAAAAAAAAACAAAATTTGCAGGGTGTTACAGGGGGTGTGCTCGTTACTCTTCTCGGGAGGGTTCCTGCTCAGACAGATATCTATCCATCTCCCCATGGTTCATGTGAAGATGGATTCTAATTTTATAAGAAGACTGTACACTTCTCAAGAACAACAACAAACACAAAAAACTGAGATTGTATCAAGTGGAAGGGTATGTTCTTGGTGTAAAATTGATCTTAAGGACCATTCCTAAGTACAGAGGAGGGCCCCATCTGAACGTGAATGTGATGACAGCAGTTGCAGTAGAAGGCTACATGTCGTTCATAGTGTGACACCCCTCCTCCCGAGGACCTTAGGTTACCCGTCAAACACGTCATTCGCCTACTTAATCAGCTTAGAGTTAATCCGTTGTTACGAAACCCTGAGGAAATTTTTCGCTTTTTAAAACATGACATTCACAAGATTTAAAACTGGCTATGCAAGCAACCACAAGAAAACTAAAAGCGGAAGTAATAGTACACCAGAACTGAACAAAAAGGATATCCATCCATTTTCATTTCATTCATATAACATGCTGAAGTTCCACAACATTCAAAATGCATGTAAATACCCCAAAGATCAGGCTACAAAAGAGAACACAACTAACAACTATCTAATGAGCTCCAAAAGGATATACTTGCTCTGAAAGTGTAGCACCAAAAGAAACAACAGTAGCCCAAACTACATCGGCTACTCGGTCGCTGGGCCCTTACCTGCCACAAGTAGAAAAAAAAGACAAACAAGTATCTGTCACAAAGTTGTCAAGTACAAATTCTACACAGTTCTACTGAGAAAAGTAGTAAGAACAGACTAGAACAGCTGGAAAAATAGTAAGGTAACTGCAGTGGACAAAAGAAACTAGCAAGTAAAAGTGGGTTAATTGATTCTTTTAAATTATTTACTTGCTTTCTAAAGTCTAACAAGAACACACTCGCTCACTACCACACTGTGTCTCCCTCGATCAATGGAACTAACCAACAACAACCCAAGCCTAGAAGTAAGTCTGTGGTCTTGGTCCGGTTAGGACCTCGATATCCGGGTAGGACTTCAAAGTCCAGGTTGAACCTCACACTATGACTCTGAGGTATGGTGTACGCCTCAGGGTTGGGGTGCCTCCGTAGGCATGCGATGGTGTCTTGCATCCTAACTAAGTTCCCAACACTCCTTCTAGTTTGTTCTCTCAACTCACATTGATCCTCGGTCGACACATATGATAGCTCACTCCCGAAGGTGTACGTGTACTCACAACTCTCTCTCAACATTCACTCCTCGTTAGTCTCGACTAACGGTACTGTCGTCGTTAGTCTCGTAGCGGAAGAATCTAAAGATCACATATCTCGTACCCCATCATGAGGTCATAAATCTGGCGGAAAGGTATTGATGAAGTTTTTAGTATCTGTTACCCACTACCCCATCACCAGTGCACGACATGGTGGAAAGGTAATAACTAATTCATCAGTGTCTGCTAACCACTACCCCATCACCAGTGCACGACATGGCGGAAAGGTACAAATGGGACATCAATGTCTACTGATGAAATTTCATCCTAACTGGGCAATTGGTGAAATATCACAAGTCTGTTAATCACAATCCCATCACCAGAGCACAACCTGATGGAAGAGTAATAATTATAGCGGTGAGGAAACCCCCGAAGGGATTCATCTGCTCTCGCCAATTCCAGTGGAAGTGTGGTCCAAGGGAAAGGCAGTGGTAGTACTACTACTACGCCACTGGAGGCAGGAAAGAGAAGAGGTAAGCCTGCCGTACCCGACTTCCTCTCTCGTTGCTCAACTCCCGAAGGAGAAAAGCTAAGTAAAAACCAGACGAGCTCGTAACTAACTGCAGAGAACCCCCAACCTAGGCTCTCAAAGAAAAAACCAACAGGTCAGTGGAATGGTCTAGACAACTCGTGGATCCCAACGAAGCGTAAAAACCGAGCCGGCTCGAAGAAAACACGTGAAAAGACTGGGATCCTAGACCCATGCTCTCAGTGTCCGCTACCCAAGCCTGAGCGACCTCATCTCCTGCTCAGGTGAGGGTCACTGCGCCCTCGCACAGTCGGAGTATGATTCTCCACGACTGGCCATATGTGACATCACCATTTCTTTTATTTCCATTTTTCACTCTCAATGTCTATGATTCCTTTGACTTATTTCACATCTACAAGTTATCGGTCCTAAACCCGAACTTATTCTTACAAGAACCTCAACCGATCGAAGGTCAGGGATACAGACCTATTATTAGTGTCTCTTTCATCTTTCACTGATGAACATCGCATCCTAGGATCTTTGACTACCAGATTTGTAACATCTTTCTTTCCTATTTCCCCAAGATTCACAACACATACAAGATCTAGCTACTTAAAGATTTTTACTTTAAGGCAACAGGAAATCAGTTCATAGATTGGAGGAGTTAAACTTCTTACCTTACTTAGAGTCAGATGATAAGACTTACACAAGGGACACCAAGGAACGTGACCTAACTCACAGGTACTCATTAATGTGCACCTACAACATGATGTTCACACTACTTGTGGTCTACTACAAGTATTTCTAAACTCTTTTTAAGTCCATGCTACATCCCACCATATGTGCCAATCTTGCCAAAACACAAGTTCCATAAAGTCTTATTTTTATGTGTGGTCCCATATATATAGGGATTGGGGAGCCTACACCCATGTGTAGGTAACTTACCTACACCCACCTCTTGTTTCTTAATTTTTTTGATTTTTTTGAAATGGATCTTTAGGGGATTTACTTAGAATATTAAATGGAATATATGTTTCAAATTTCATGTAAAACAGACATTCCTAACATCTCCATCGGAAGGGGCCGATTTCAGCAAATTTCATACCGTTAAAATTTGACTGTCATGATGGATAAGTTAGAAGTCTCAAAATAAGTTGAAATTTGAATGACGATATGGTGATATATTGTGATCTAAATTCTCCAAGGAATTAATTCAAAAAAATAAAAAAATTTGAGGGAAAAAGAGTTGGGTGTAGGTAAGTTACCTACACATGGGTGTAGGCTCCCTTTTCCCATATATATATATATATATATATATATGTACAGTCTATAACTCACAAAACCCAACACTTGGTCTCTTTATTTCTACATTCCCAATTTCAACACACATTCAGTCACATGGAACTATGAATGCACCACACAATTAGCAAAGTTTATCATTAAGTTTATCCCCAATTTATTAATCAATATCATGGAATTTGAGCCCACCTACCTAAGTATCAATAAAGGACTAAGGCACAACTCTAAGATGGGTCTTAAGAGGGACTCTACCTTTTCAAAAGTCATCACACAACAGTAGTAAAAATGTGTGTGCACTGTTATATGCACATCAGCACACATAGCAATTTAAGGCATCTTATTCCTTTCAATTTCTCACCCAACTTCACGGGATTCACCTTCACCAATTTAAGCAACATATAATCTTTAAAGTTCAACAATAAGAAGTTCATTATGAGGGCATTACATATTCCAAACATGCACATATTCAGCCTATAAGTTTCATGCGTACTGTATGAACATAGCAGCAGACACACAGCAGTTCAAGGCCCCAAAACCCTCTCAAATTCTCATGCATACTCATGGCTTCCAACACCACATGATCTACCATAAATTTATGCTGAAGGGATAACAAAACCGTGGCTATTGGGTACTCAAAATCACAAACATTCAGTAACGAAAATGCATGCGTGTACAACAACTTATCACAGTGAACCATCAGTCCAAAACCATCAACTATTTAACTAAAAATCCATTTCCTCTAAGGGGTCAGGTTACTATATAATCACTCATATCAAGTATGAGGAGAACTCAATGATTTGGGGTTTTAAAAAACCATGAATTTATGCTTGCGAATGGATCTAACATTCATGTGGACAACTGAAAACTCGGCTACAACTGTCTTTGAACAGCAGCCATTTTCCCCAAAAATCACTACTAAAACCGAAACTAAAGACATGGATTTCACGGGTTTTATAACCCCCATTCATACAGCAACCAAAACCACAAAAATGGTTCTTAAGATCATCCCAAAAATCATGCATAACACGAATACAAAGAAGATCACAGATTCTGAAAACTCGACAGAACTGCCATATGAACAGCAGCCAATTCTCCCCAAAATCACCACCAAAATCCAAAACAAATGCTCAACCAAAGATCTGGGTTTTTAGGTGGTTTAAATCCACTTAATGGCAGCAAGAGAGGGGTATATTTGTACCTCACAACCGAGCTTAAGAACAAGGTGAAGAACAGTCACTTGATCAGCCTTCAAAGCTTGATTTTTGATCCGAGCTTGGCCTTGGATTCAACACGTACTTGGTGGAGAAGAAGCTCCTTCCTCCTAGCTTTAATTTGAGTCCAAGAAACTCAAATTTGGTGGAGATTTAGGTGGTGGATCAAGGAGAGAAGGTGGAGAAGAAGGTGTGGTCGGTTATGGCTTTTGGAGTGGGGAAGATGGAGAAGACAAAGTGGGATTACAGGGGGCGTCTATGGGGAGTTATTCCCTTGTGAAAAAAATTACAACATAACCCACCCACTTCTCTTAATTACAACCAAGGCCCACCCATGAATAGAAAACCATAAATGACTACCAAACCTTAGTCTCTAATCTTACTTAGCCATCTATAACATCTCAAATTTAGCATAAGCTCACTAATGGTTCATCATCTTGGGTTTACTTAGTCATTAGATTTTAAGGATTTTACAACAATAAAAACCTCAAAGAGAGTCTCGTCCTCGAGACTCCACTTCTAAGTTGGGTTCGTCGGTCTGCCATAAAAACCTCAAAAGGTTTTTAACCCATAAAAACCTCAAAGAAGGTTTTTACCCAGAAAGTGAAATGATTTGCCAAACAGAGAACTGATAAACTAAACTGCGAAAATACCTGAGAAGAGTCGCGGGTATCTCTCGCGCGTAGCTGCTTCGGTCTCCCATGTCGCCTCCTCAACACCCTGTCAGCACCATAGGATCTTGACCAAGGGAATCTCCTTGTTCCGAAGCCTTCTGACCGCGAAATCAAGTATCTGCACTGGCTCCTCCTCGTACGTCAACTCTGGCTCTATGTCAAGGCTCTCATAGCTGATGATGTGCCGAGGATCGTGCACATACTTCCTCAAGTTCGACACATGGAATATATCGTGTATAGCTGCCAAATGTGGGGGAAGTGCCAATCTGTATGCAACTTTCCCAACACGTGAAAGTATCTCGAATGGCCCAACAAAGCGTGGCGCCAGCTTGCCACGAACTCCAAATCGTTGTATACCCTTCACGGGAGATACACGTAGAAACATAAAATCTTCAACCTGAAACTCCAAGTATCGACGACGTCGATCTGCATAGCTCTTCTGGCGACTCTGTGCCGTCAAGAGCTTCCTCCTCACCAAGTCAACAACCCTCACGGTCTCCTCCAAGAGATCCACGGTATACAACGCATGATCGTCTACCTCGCGCCAACTGATTGGCGTAATGCATCTCCGCCCGTAAAGAGCCTCGAATGGCGCCATGCCGATGCTCGAATGATGGCTATTGTTGTACGTGAACTCAACAAGAGGTAAATGATCCTTCCAGGATCCCTTCCACTCTAAAGAACAGGCGCGTAAAAGATCCTCCAAGGTCTGTATCGTACGCTCGCTCTGTCCGTCCGTCTGAGGGTGATATGATGAACTCATCTTCAACTCGGTATGTAATGCTGACATGAACTGCTGCCAGTAATGGGAAGTAAACCTCGAGTCTCTGTCAGACACTACGTCGTGGGGTATGCCATGTAACCTCACAATGTGCTGTATATACAATCTGGCCAACTGAGAAGGTGTATAAGTCATGCTGACATGTATAAAATGGGTTGACTTCGTCAACCTATCAACAATGACCCAAGAATCGTGGCCTCCCGGTGTCCTTGGCAATCCCATAATAAAGTCCATCGAAATGCTCTCCCACTTCCACTCAGGAATGGGGAGAGGCTGCAGTAAACCAGGTGGTCGTCTGTGCTCCGCCTTCACCATCTGGCAAGTCAAACACCTGCTGACATGCCCAGCTACGTCCCTCTTCATCTCATCCCACCAGAAATGTCTGCGAAGATCGTGGTACATCTTCGTACTGCCGGGATGAATGGAAAGATGCGAACAATGCGCCACGTCAAGTATATCTCTACGTAGCTGCTCGTCGTTGGGAACTACTACCAGACCTGCCTTCCACAGAATCGACTCTGAGACAACAAAGTCGTCAGACTCATCCTTCACTGCCCGCATGTATCTGTCGCGAGTCCACGGGTCTGTCTGCTGACCTGACACTATACGGTCCCAAAGGCTGTTGTACCTAGGAGGTACAGAGATGGGAGAAGACGTACTGTCCTGCGGATGACAATCCGTTAGTGCTGCAAGTAAATCCCAAGTGTATAGCCAATTCATCGTACCCTCCGTGTGCGCTCTCCTGTTGAGGGCATCTGCAACCACGTTTCCCTTATCAGGATGGTAAGAGATCCTGCAATCGTAGTCCTTCAGCAGCTCTAACCATCTGTGTTGCCTCATGTTCAGCTCCTTCTGATCAAATATGTACTTCAGACTCTTATGGTCTATGAAGAGCTCAAAGTTAACCCCGTACAAGTAGTGGCGCCAGGTCTTCAGAGCGAAGACCACTGGCGCCAACTCATGGTCGTGCGTGGGGTAATTCCGCTCATGCGGTCTCAACTGTCTCGAAGCATAGGCAATCACATGCCCCCTTTGCATCAGCACTGCTCCCAAACCATCACCTGATGCGTCTGTGTAAACTGCGTAGTCCTGTGTACCTGACGGTAGAGCAAGAATCAGAGCTGTAGTAAGTCTCTCCTTCAGTGTCCTGAAGGCCTGCTCGCACGAGCTATCCCAAACAAAAGGTACTCCCTTCTGCGTCAAACGCGTCAAGGGGAGTACGATCCGTGAAAAATTGCTGACAAAGCGTCCGTAATAGCCTGCCAATCCAAGAAAACTACGGATTTGTGTCAATATCTTAGGCTGCTCCCAAGACATCACTGCTTCTATTTTCGCAGGGTCCACTGAGACACCTGCCCCTGAGATGACGTGTCCCAAGAATGAGACCTGAGGTAGCCAAAACTCACATTTACTCAACTTGGCGTACAGTCTATGCTCTCTCAGGGTACCAAGCACTGCTCTCAAGTTGTTCTCATGCTCCCATTCATTCTTTGAATAAATCAGCACATCATCTATGAACACCACAACAAACTTGTCCAAATAAGGACGGAATACTATGTTCATCATGTCCATGAATGTCGCGGGGGCATTCGTCAGTCCGAATGGCATCACTACAAGCTCATAGTGGCCATATCGTGTTCGAAAGGCTGTCTTCGGGATGTCTGTCTCTCGAATCCTCAACTGATGGTAACCCGAGCGGAGGTCGATCTTTGAGAACACCGAAGATCCCTTTAGCTGATCAAATAGATCATCAATGCGTGGCAGAGGATAACGGTTCTTCACCGTCCTCTTGTTCAGCTGCCTGTAATCAATGCATAACCGCATGGTTCCATCCTTCTTCCGAACAAAAGTATAGGAGTGCCCCAAGGTGAAGTACTCGGCCTCACAAAGCCCAAGTCAAGCAACTCTGTAGTTGCACCTTCAGCTCTCTCAGTTCTGCGGGTGCCATGCGATACGGAGCCATAGATATCGGCTGCGTATCGGGAAGCAACGAGATCTCGAACTCGATCTCTCTAACTGGAGGTAGTCCTGGTAACTCCTTAGGAAACACGTCGGGATACTCTGACACAACTCTAATGTCCTAAGCCATCCGCTCTCTGTCTGTAACCTCCTGAACAAAGGCCAGAAAAGTGTCACATCCCTGATCAACCAGTCGCTGTGCTCTCAGCACTGAAATGTACTCCATTCTGGAGTCCTGCAATGTCCCCTCAAAAGTGAACTCTGTTAAGCCGGGGATCCTGAAGACAATAGTCTTCCTGTAACAGTCGACTAAGGCGTGATGTGTAGATAACCAATCCATGCCCAAAATCATGTCAAACTCAACAAGTTGTAGTAGAAGGCAGTCCGCGGCCATTTCGTGACCACCTATGGACACTGGTAACCCTCGAACTATCTCTGAAATCACGAACAACTGTCCTCCTGGCCCTCGGATGTGAAATGGAGGATCTACATCCTCCGCGACTCTACCCAATGTGGCTAGAAGCCTCACAGCAAGAAACGAATGGGTAGCACCAGAATCAAACAACACGTGAAAAGGATGACTCGAAACTGAAACCATACCTTTCACGACCGTGGCCGCGGACCGTGCCTGCTCAGCTGTAACTGCGTGAATCTGTCCCTGACGTACAGATCCAGCACTGGATCCTGCTGCGCTCTGAGCTGGTCTCTGCTGACCTCTGTACTGGGAGCTCCTCCCGGTAGCTCTCGAACGCGGTGGAGGTGGAGGTGGTGGAGTCTGTAGCTGTGGGCACTGGGACCTGACATGTCCCATCTGCTGGCACTGGTAGCACCTGATCGCCCTGCTCGGCGTAGAAGATGCACCAGCACTCTCTGCGGGTCTCGCGCTCTGTGCTCCAAACCTCTACGACCCAGATGGTCGCGCTGCCTCAAAACCTCTACTGGCCAGTGCTCCTCCCAAAGTAGTCATGGGGGTCGAGCTAACACTGCCAGAAGAAACCGTCCCTGTCGGACGAAAGCGTCGTGTTGACCGCTGTGGCTGGAACTGCCGCCGAATAGGTCCAGACGACCTCGGTGGTACTGGTGGCGGTCTAAAAGTACTCCCAAACGTCTCTCGCGGACGTCCTCAATCCACTTTGTTGCATCAGTAACCTCGGCAATGGTGGTCAGTCTCAGCCCTGCCAACTTCTCCTGAACGTCCTCCCTCATGCCACGAACAAACTTCTCCAGATTCTCATCTGGAAAAGCAGCTGTAGAAGATGTGTGGCGTGACAACTCGGTGTAGCGCACGAAGTACTCTTGCGCTGTCATCATGCCCTGTCTCAGCTCTACAAACAACCTGTGCTGTGTCTCCTTCCACTTCCCTGAGAAGAAGTGGCCTCTGAAGTGAGTATCAAAGTCTGTCCAAGTCGGCACACGCCCCATCTCGGACACAGTAGCCTCCCACCAGCGCTCTGCAAACCCAGTAAGTGAGAATTCTGCAAAGGGTAACCACGACTCTGGAGGTGCCTGTATCATCCTGAACACCTTCGTCACCGTCTTGAGCCACTGCTCAGCCTCGTCAGACGTACCCGTGCCCTGGAACCTGGGTACTCCCGCTCTCTGGTAGGATGTGAAGACGTCATGGTGTCTCGGTGTAGTAGGAAGAACAAACTCTGTCACTCCTACTCCAGTTGCAGACCCTTGGCCTACCTCAGCTCTGTCGGATCCTGACTCCCTCAGAATATCTGCCTCGGAATGCTGGGGAAACTCCTCAGAGAACAGATGCTCGGCTCTAGCGGACTCATCTCTGGACGGGTGGTATGAGGAGTCAGACAACTCCTCCATCCTCAGCTCCATCCCAATCTATCGCTCTGCCATCTCAGTCTGGTGGACAAGTATCTGATCATGTCTCTGTCGCAGATCAGCTAGTGCAGCTAGTACCTGTGCTATCTCTCCTAGCTGATCATGAGCTACTCGTGGTGCCATGCTAATCCTCCCTGTATCGGATCATAGCATAGTTAAGCACAATTTAGGAAATAATCAGTTGTACTATTTCTCCTCTTGGGATACTTATATGAATGAAATGTTCTGGTGACTTGTAGTTACATAAATCTTATGAATGTCAAAAATTTTCCCCATTCGACTTCATGAGAAATCAGATGAGTCTCGCTATTAAGTTATGTGAATGCGTGTATCGGGGTAACTCTGCTCTGATACCAACTTGTGACACCCCTCCTCCCGAGGACCTTAGGTTACCCGTCAAACACGTCATTCGCCTACTTAATCAGCTTAGAGTTAATCTGTTGTTACGAAACCCTGAGGAAATTTTTCGCTTTTTAAAACATGACGTTCACAAGATTTAAAACTGGTTATGCAAGCAACCACAAGAAAACTAAAAGTGGAAGTAATAGTACACCAGAACTGAACGAAAAGGATATCCATTCATTTTCATTTCATTCATATAACATGCTGAAGTTCCACAACATTCAAAATACATGTAAATACCCCAAATATCAGGCTACAAAAGAGAACACAACTAACAACTGTTTAATGAGCTCCAAAAGGATAAACCTGCTCTGAAAGTGTAGCACCAAAAGAAACAACAGTAGCCCAAACTACGTCGGCTACTCAGTCGCTGGGCCCTTTCCTGCCACAAGTAGAAAAAAAGGACAAACAAGTATCTGTCACAAAGTTGTCAAGTACAAATTCTACACAGTTCTACTAAGAAAAGTAGTAAGAACAGACTAGAAAAGCTGGAAAAACAGTAAGGTAACTACAGTGGACAAAAGAAACTAGCAAGTAAAAGTGGATTAATTGATTCTTTTAAATTATTTACTTGCTTTTTGAAGTCTAACAAGAACACACTCGCTCACTACCACACTGTGTCTCCCTCGATCAATGGAGCTAACCAACAACAACCCAAGCCTAGAAGTAAGTCTGTGGTCTTGGTCCGGTTAGGACCTCGATATGCGGGTAGGACTTCAAAGTCTAGGTTAAACCTCACACTATGACTCTGAGGTATGGTGTACGCCTCAGGGTTGGGGTGCCTCCGTAGGCATGCGATGGTGTCTTGCATCCTAACTAAGTTCCCAACACTCCTTCTAGCTTGTTCTCTCAGCTCACATTGATCCTCGGTCGACACATATGATAGCTCACTCCCGAAGGTGTACGTGTACTCACAACTCTCTCTCAACATTCACTCCTCGTTAGTCTCGACTAACGGTACTGTCGTCATTAGTCTCGTAGCGGAAGAATCTAAAGATCACATATCTCGTACCCCATCACGAGGTCATGAACCTGACGGAAAGGTATTGATGAAGTTTTTAGTGTCTGTTACCCACTACCCCATCACCAGTGCACGACATGGTGGAAAGGTAATAATTAATTCATCAGTGTCTGCTAACCACTACCCCATCACCAGTGCACGACATGGCGGAAAGGTACAAATGGGACATCAATGTCTACTGATGAAATTTTATCCTAACTGGGCAATTGGTGAAATGTCACAAGTCTGTTAATCACAATCCCATCACCAGAGCACAACCTGATGGAAGAGTAATAATTATAGCGGTGAGGAAACCCCCGAAGGGATTCGTCTGCTCTCACCAATCCCAGTGGAAGTGTGGTCCAAGGGAAAGGCAGTGGTAGTACTACTACTACGCCACTGGAGGCAGGAAAGAGAAGAGGTAAGCCTGCCGGACCCGACTTCCTCTCTCGCTGCTCAACTCCCGAAGGAGAAAACCAAAGTAAAAACCAGACGATCTCGTAACTAACTGTAGAGAACCCCCAACCTAGGTTCTCAAAGAAAAAACCAACAGGTCAGCGGAATGGTCTAGACAACTCGTGGATCCCAACGAAGCGTAAAAATCGAGCCGGCTCGAAGAAAACACGTGAAAAGACTGGGATCCTAGACCCATGCTCTCAGTGTCCGCTACCCAAGCCTGAGCGACCTCATCTCCTGCTCAGGTGAGGGTCACCGCGCCCTCGCACAGTCAGAGTATGATTCTCCACGACTGGCCATATGTGACATCACCATTTCTTTTATTTCCATTTTTCACTCTCAGTGTCTATGATTCCTTTGACTTATTTCACATCTACAAGTTATCGGTCCTAAACCCGAACTTGTTCTTACAAGAACCTCAACCGATCGAAGGTCAGGGATATAGACCTATTATTAGTCTCTCTTTCATCTTTCACTGATGAACATCGCATCCTAGGATCTTTGACTACCATATTTGTAACATCTTTCTTTCCTATTTCCCCAAGATTCACAACACATACAAGATCTAGCTACTTAAAGATTTTTACTTTAAGGCAACAGGAAATCAGTTCATAGATTGGACGAGTTAAACTCCTTACCTTACTTAGAGTCAAATGATAAGTCTTACACAAGGGACACCAAGGAACATGACCTAACTCACAGGTACTCATTAGTGTGCACCTACAACATGATGTTCACACTACTTGTGGTCTACTACAAGTATTTCTAAACTCTTTTTAAGTCCATGCTACATCCCATCATATGTGCCAATCTTGCCAAAACACAAGTTCCATAAAGTCTAATTTTTATGTGTGGTCCCATATATATATATATATATATATATCAGTCTATAACTCACAAAATCCAACACTTGGTCTCTTTATTTCTACATTCCCAATTTCAACACACATTCAGTCACATGGAACTATGAATGCACCACACAATTAGCAAAGTTTATCATTAAGTTTATCCCTAATTTATTAATCAATATCATGGAATTCGAGCCCAGCTTCCTAAGTATCAATAAAGGACTAAGGCACAACTCTAAGATGGGTCTTAAGAGGGACTCTACCTTTTCAAAAGTCATCACACAACAGTAGTAAAAATGTGTGTGCACTATTATATGCACAGCAGCACACATAGCAATTTAAGGCATCTTATTCCTTTCAATTTCTCACCCAACTTCATGGGATTCACCTTCACCAATTTAAGCAACATATAATCTTTAAAGTTCAACAATAATAAGTTCATTATGAGGGCATTACATATTCCAAACATTCATATATTCAGCCTATAAGTTTCATGCGTACTGTATGAACATAGCAGCAGACACACAGCAGTTCAAGGCCCCAAAACCCTCTCAAATTCTCATGCATACTCATGGCTTCCAACACCACATGATCTACCATAAATTTATGCTGAAGGGATAACAAAACCGTGGCTATTGGGTACTCAAAATCACAAACATTCAGTAACGAAAATGCATGCGTGTACAACAACTTATCACAGTGAACCATCAGTCCAAAACCATCAATTATTTAGCTAAAAATCCATTTCCTCTAAGGGGTCAGGTTACTATATAATCACTCATATCAAGTATGAGGAGAACTCAATGATTTGGGGTTTTAAAAAACCACGAATTTTTGCTTGCGAATGGATTTAACATTCATGTGGACAACTGAAAACTCGGCTACAACTGTCTTTGAACAGCAGCCATTTTCCCCAAAAATCACTACTAAAACCGAAACTAAAGACATGGATTTCACGGGTTTTATAACCCCCATTCATACAGCAACCAAAACCACAAAAATGATTCTTAAGATCATCCCAAAAATCATGCATAACACGAATACAAAGAAGATCACAGATTCTGAAAACTCGACAGAACTGCCATATGAACAGCAGCCAATTCTCCCCAAAATCACCATACAAATCCGAAATTTGCACATGGATCTAAAGCCAAAATTGATGGAGGATATAACAGCAATCAAATGCCCATAAAATAGCTCAACAATGTCCCCCAAACCAGGCCAAAAACTCGGATTTATCAAGTATGAACAGATCTGGAAATTCCACAAATTTCGTCCACAAGAAGCCACAAAACCCCATTTTATCACCACCAAAATCCAAAACAAATGCTCAACCAAAGATCTGGGTTTTTAGGTGGTTTAAATCCACTTAATGGCAGCAAGAGAGGGGTATATTTGTACCTCACAACCGAGCTTAAGAACAAGGTGAAGAACAATCACTTGATCAGCCTTCAAAGCTTGATTTTTGATCTGAGCTTGGCCTTGGATTCAACACGTACTTGGTGGAGAAGAAGCTCCTTCCTCCCAGCTTTAATTTGAGTCCAAGAAACTCAAATTTGGTGGAGATTTAGGTGGTGGATCAAGGAGAGAAGGTGGAGAAGAAGGTGTGGTCGGTTCTGGCTTTTGGAGTGGGGAAGATGGAGAAGACGAAGTGGGATTACAGGGGGCGTCTATGGGGAGTTATTCCCTTGTGAAAAAAATTGCAACATAACCCCGCCCACTCTTCTTAATTACAACCAAGGCCCACCCATGAATAGAAAACCATAAATGACTACCAAACCTTAGTCTCTAATCTTACTTAGCCACCAATAACATCTCAAATTTAGCATAAGCTCACTAATGGTTCATCATCTTGGGTTTACTTAGTCATTAGATTTTAAGGATGTTACACATAGCCATCATCGTATAACTTCTGCTTAAGGAGACAGAGCAGAGTTTCTTTACCAAGATCTTCGTCTCAAGCATCACTCGACCGACCCTCCGCAGTTTCGGCTCTGCTTTCACATGTGGATGGATTAATCCTGGCTATGTAAGCAACTAGAACTAGAACACAGAGTTACTTGTGTACTTATAAACTAAATCTAACTCCAGATCTATCTTATTGACTGGCAGGCCTTCGGTTGGGTGTACCCGAGAGGGGCTCTCGTGACGATGGAGCACCTGCTCGTCTATTGGTTTGCATCCTTGAAATTGACGGTGTTCTACATCGATGGTGTTCAACTCGTTGGCGTATGATCCGGGACCTGCTTACGCGAGGAGGAGGCAGTGAGGATGGAGCAGGAGCAGAGAGTAGAGTTGAAGGAGGCAGACCAGCAGCTCGGGGCTGGGCAAATCAATGGGAGGGGAGGAGGCGGTAAGGATGGAGTAGGAGCGGAGAATGGAGTCGAAGGAGGCAGACCGGCAGCTTGGGGTTGGGCGGAGTGACGGATCGCTAAATACGTGATATAATTTGTACTCGTTGTAACACGGATACTTAGCGAATCATGCAGAACCGAATCGAATGTCTCCGTGAAGAGGACTCAGCTTTTAATATATATCCCGGGCAAGTCCGGGGTCGAACACAGGGAGGCAAAGGAACGACTATGGGTTAATCCAGAACTCTTAGGTCTAGGTTTCCAATGCGGATTTTTTTTTATTTTTTAATGCAAAAATAAACGCGAATGCAAAATACGATTGAATTAAGTTAATAAGAAAACACATAATTTAGCCAAATTAATTTTAATGTGAAATTAAATCGATTTAGCCAAATTATATTTTTTTCTATAAACATAATATAGTGATGAATTCAAAATATATTTTTTTGGAATTTTTGGAATTAAAATGCAATAATAAAAAATGCACACTTTTTATAGGTTTTCATGCAATTTTTCACACAAACAGAATGCAAAAATTATGAAAATTTTAGTGGAACTAAAACATGATGAAATGATACTACAATAATATTTTTGGAATTTTTTGACAATATAATTTTTTTAAGGATTTTGAAATGAAAATAGAGTGATTGTGAGTAATTAATTCCTAATAAATCCATGTTGTCAAATTAACCAGAGAGCGAATTATCTAAAAAAGGTATTTATATGAGCAATCCAAGAGAGTTATAATTTCTCAAAAATATTATATATGGATTTAAATAAAAATAATTCACTAAAAACACTCTACAATTTATTTAAGGCACAAGGCAACTCCAATTTAGATGAGACTTGGATAATAATTAAAGCAAGGCATCAATTTTATTTTTGAGGAATTTTTGGAGCAACCGTGATTTAAATATGAATTTAAGACCTTACAATGGGTAAAAACGATTTTCACTAAAATATATTTAGTTATTTACCCAAAGCTCACAAAAATACAAATAAATAGTCAAATGATAAAGAATTAGTTTCTTAAGAACATGACATTTTTCATTAAATAAAATGATGTAAGAATATCCAAATTAATATGCAAACATAGGGGTGTCCGTGCAAATTCAGAAATTAAATTTTACATATAGCTATGTATATGGACCTTTTTCATTATTTTAATCATGCAATAAAAGTAATGTATTTTTTACATAAATTAAAAAATAAAATAAATGTGACCTTCCTCCTTCGTTGCGGTTAGGGCACGACGCCTAGGGGCGGACGGCGTCTATGGTGGAGGACAGAGGGTAGGGGCGCAGACCGAGTAGGGGCGTAGGAGACAGCGGTGCGCAACCGCTTAGGGGTGACGGGGGTGTCAGCTGGGAGCAGTGGGCTGAGGAAGGGAGGTTAGGGCGACTGGAGCTCTAGCGATGCAGGATGGCCTGCAACCATAGGTGGCTACGGGGGATGGCAGGCGTGACAGAGTCGTGGCCGGCTGGGGGCAGACGGAGGAGGCAGTGGATGGCGGAGGTCCGACAACGGCTGGAGGTGGTGGCATGGAGGTGGCGGCCAGGTGATTTAGCTGAAATCAGGTGGTCTTAAGTTCCACACAAAGCAGGAACTCAGTCGGTGTGTTGACCACACAAAATCTCAGCTAAAATCAACAATTAACCCACACTACAGATCAACAATTAGAAATAAATGTGGAGTTAAAATTTATTTTTAACTCTGCACAAAAGATTGTATAGTACAAGTATGCAGAGAATTCGAACACATGGAGCAAACAAGGTAGGTGCACAAGTAAATGTGTGTGTGTGAATGTGAAGTGTGTCTACACTAAGCAAGCAATGGTTTTTGTGGGTTTTTAATTTAAAATATTTTTTAATTTTTAATTTTTAATTTTGTATTTTGATTTTTAATTTTCTGATTTTTATATTTTATATTTTATATATTTTTTTCCTTTTTTTCAATATTGGAATATAAACACAATGTAATAAAAGGGAAGATAGAATATTAATAAAAATATGAAAAAATAGCTAAAAATTCAGAAATAAAATCTTTTTGATATTTTTATGACTTTTTACCGTTTTTGTGATTTTTGGGTATTTTTCAAAATGTTTTTGGTATTTTTAAACACTGAAATAAACCAAAACAATGGACAAGCTACTGGCTGGGGGTAAAATGGGAATTAAAAATATTAACAAGCTAAAATATTTTTCACAACTATTTTTCAAATAAAGCCAATAAAACAGGAGACTATAGAACTTGAGCTTACAATTTTTAGAGTTTTCTACAATTTTTTGAGATTTTTTTTGAAGTTTTTGAGTCTTTTTGAATTTTTAAGGTTTTTCTTTTGAGATTTTTAGTGATTTTTGGACTGACACTAAAAGATGATAAAATAGACAATAAGGATTTTTTTTTGGAATTTTTCGAGGTATTTTAGTATTTTTTGGTATTTTCTAAGCTAGACAATAGATAAAAAAACATGTTTTTGATTTTTTAATAAATATTAAAATGCAATAAAATGCAATGCAAAAATAGGGTGTGCAAATACAAGTTAACAGGAGCTTCTATGAATTTTTGTGGAATTTTTCTAAGCAAAATGATGATCTAATTAAATCAAACAAGCACACAAAAATAATTAGGCCTGACAGGGACCTATTCGTACATAGGTAGAAATCTAAGGACCTGCACGCAAATTTTCCACAAAATTTATAACTAAATAAAATAGTTCATGCACTAAATATTAAATGCCAAAACCACGAGGGCCTTGCCGTAAAATACCCACGTGCACGTGCCCACGCACGTGCGCTTGGCTGGCAAGGGTCGAAATGTAATTACAAATACGTGCGCGGGGTTCTTAGCAAATATTACAAAATTAAATAACGGCCAAGGAAAGATTTAGTCTTAATATTACAATACAAAATTTGCAAGGGAAAAGAATGCAAAATACCCCCGCAAGGGCGCGATCGAACGGCTTGGGCGATGCCACTTAATACATGTGTCAGCACGGGAGCCTGTGATGCCTCTTCGCGATCCAGCGACCTGGATTAGATCGTGGATGATCAATCGGACGACAAGGAGCGCCTTAGATCCTACGGTAGTTGTACGTTCTGGGGGTTCTACAAGATCCGACGGTTGCGAGATCCCCTCGACGAACTGGGAAGAACCCGCGGGGGTGCGAAGTTCCCCAGCACCGATCACCCTCCTCCGTTGTCTGGTGATGCTTCAAAAAGGGCCCCGAGCTTCCTGCGGTCTAGACCTAGGCGTTGGGGGCTTCAAAAAGGAGAGGTGACCTCTGGAGCCCCTCCACGTCGTCGAAGAAGCGAGGAGGGCCCAGGTGTCTCCGGCGAAGATGTCAACTCCCCCCCCAGGTCCTGGCTCTGTTCTTTAAACCTGCAAAAAAGTTAAGGGGAGCGCAGGCAAATTGTCGCGCATCACCCCGTAGTAGAAGAAGGTGGGATGCGGTGAGGGAGAAGCTCGTCGGAGCTAACTCCGGCGAGGGGATTGATGGTGACGTTCGAGTGGATTTCAAGCAAAATGAAGGGTATCTAAGGTACCTAATGCTACTAGGAATGAAAGTGCATAAAAAAAAGCGATGGAAACAGAGCCTCGAGGGTAAAAATATCCAAGGTGGTACCTCACGGCCTCTTGGCCGGAGATGGGTTGGACACCACGATTCGCCTGGCCAAACGCCTCCGCGAGCTCGCCGGAGAGTAGCTGTCACCTATCTTAATCCAGGGCGCCAAGGGGAAGGGCTTAGCTAGGGCAAAAAGGGTTCCAAGTGAAATGGGAGTGTGGGGGTTGGTTTTGAAACTTGGCCGAGAGGGCTCAAAGATCCATGCGTATCGATCGCCGTGATAATCCAAAGCCCAAGAAAACCTATAGGCGTGTAAGAGCTTTGAACAATGATCGAAAGTCGTGAAGACGACGACCTCAAAAAAATGCAAGACCCGTTCTCGAAAAATCCGCAAAAATCGGCCAAAACTCAGTTCTGACGCTCTGACAGAGGATGGTCATACAGTTGACCTGTGGTCAACTGTCCAGACCATCTGGTTGGTCCACGTGGACCAACCAGGAAAAACCTCTAAAAAAATATTTTAAAAAATCATTTTGAAATAGTAAACAATATTATTTTATTTAGGTTATAAAATAAAAAGTGTTCATAATTTTATAAATTATTTTATTATGATTTTTAATTATTTTATGAAATGTATTTTTACAAGTTGCCTATTATACCCTTTATAGGTATATTATTCTATATATTGTATTCTTTTATTTTTAATTTGTATATTTAATTTATTTATTTTTGTTTATTATTTTATATAATTATAACATACTTTTATACATGTAAATCTATTTTTATTTTATTTTATTGATGTGTTTTGTATATTTAATAAAATATAAGTATAGAATGTACAGGTCTATTTATAGGTATAATACCTATGTATATGATATATACAAGTATTTTTATTTGAGTTTTGTTCATGTTTTTATTCTGATTTTAATGCACATAATTATTATAAATAATGTTTACAACATTATAAAAATATAAAATTATAAAAATAATAAATAAATAATAAATTGAATATTTTAATCTATACAAGTATACACTGTGGGTCCAAAACTCAACTTTCAAACCGTAGTTCCGCCAAATGCGAAACCACCACCAATCAATAGCTTATTTTCTTCTATATACAATTAAAGGTGAGTTTGCTGCATTTGGAGTTTTTAGTTGTGAGATACGGGTCTGGGAAGTTGGCATTCTGGAATTTTATTCAGACCATAACTTTTTATCTGTATATTATTTTTCAGTGAAATCAATTTTGTATTTTTCTTTATAAAAATATCTACAACTTTCATATACAAAGTTTCTTTATTTGAGGTACAAAAAGTGGAACAAAAAATAGGTCCCAAAATGAATAAAGAATGAATAGAATAATATATGTATTTGACCCTTATCTCCCCCTACTTTATTCCTGGTCGACCTATTCATCAAGATGCCTAGGTCTCGGGGTTTTGGGTCATAAAATATTTACAATATTTTATTCTTTTTCTTTTCTTTTATTTATTCTATAATTTTGGCTTTAATTACAGTATTTTATACACTAATAGGATGCACATGCATGAATGCTAAGATGCTCTATTTAAGGGTATTTATATGCATTTGTTAGGGTTTTTGATGCCAAAATGATAGAATAAATATGATGAAATGTGGATTCATCATCCTCCTATACTTTACCTTTGCTAGTCCCTAGCAAACACTTATGCAATAAGTGCAAAAAGAAAAGAAAGAAAAGAAAAAGAAGAACTTGGATTTAATTTAAGTATCAAACTTGTCTTCACAAAATCAAAGTTTGGAGCTTAAGTCGGACCTTTGAAATTTTAGTGCGGACGGAACCTTAGTGAGAACCGACTTTAAAATCCAACAGTCCTTGAGAATCCCAAAACTCTGTCCAAGTCTCTTCAATAGCCAGGTCAGAAATACTTCAACTCATACGCAAACTCTTACGACTATGAATCTGACTCGTATAGTGTAAGTGATGGTGGCTCTCCCCAGCGAGAATGACAAAGAAACTGACTTCTCCAGTACGACAATCCAATGATTCCCCAATCTAATAACTCCATCCTCGAGGAGCGGGGTATTCCCTTCTAAGTTCAAGTGGCAACCAGCTCAAGAGGAGGGGGTGAAGAGAAGAATGGACGGTAGCCAGTGTAGCTACCTATCCTGGGATGCAAGACCAGTGTAGTCAAGTCATCCTGCTGCAGGCTCACATGATATGACTTTGGAACTCAAGCTTGCTTATTGACTTTACAACATTTGTACATACTTTGTAGGCTTTTTATTTTTGTACATGCCTGAACTTTTTTTTTAATACTATTCACAGCAGCATTTACATAAGGAGTTTTTCCTCTTGAGCCAGTAGACTATCCCTCTTTTGAAGCTTTATTGCAACCCACAACTTCCTGTCTTTAGACTTCTTAATCACTGGACGAGTTGGGGTGCACTTCCCTCCCTAGAGGAGGACAAATGTTTCCACTTGTGTACGTCTCATACCGGCAAATCCAATCCCCTCACCACTCCAACTGAGTTGAGCCATATGAAAGGTGCAGGTGTCCAAGTTAGGTCATTATCAACAAGAGTCGTGTGTGTGCTCCGAAATATTCTACTTAGGCAGTCAAGAATCCATTGAACCAAGTCTCATGATCCTCAAAGAATTAAGTCAACTAGACCTGAAGTACCTCAAACCCAGTTCCTATAAGGTTCCTGTTATTAGGTAGATTTTAAGGTCCAATCAAGCTCCAATCTTCGGATTTTACTTAGACTTGTTCAACTATCAAACTCAATCCGAAAAATGCGAATGCTATGCAATGCTATGCAGAAAATATTTTTGTGATGCAATTTTCAAGGATTTTGAACTTTTTATGGATTTTTGAAAAGATGATGCATGCATTTTTTGTATTTTTCAGAAAGATTTTTCACATGTTTTTGGATTTTAATTTTTGCAAATATTTTTGGGATTTTTGAAAACAAAAAGTTTTGGCTGAAAGTTAGGTGAAAATATGTACACAGGAGTGCTTCTTATATCTACAAGAAGTGGATTTTAAGAATTTACAAGGGTAAGTGATCAATTTTATACATGTATATAGTGGATTTTGGTGTGATGTTAGTATTCCTCAAACTTATTTGACACAAGCTTTTTCAAACAATTTTTGAAAACTATAGTCCAAAATAGTTTTTACAAACATTTTGCAAACATGTACACACATTTGAAAATCATTTTGCAAAGGTTTTCAAAACAGTATATATAGATTTTTCAAAATATTTTTGCAACCATTTTACAAACCATTTGCAAATCGTTTTTCAAATATTTTATTTCACACAAAGAAAATAAATTTTATAAACCACACATTTTCACATGTTGAAAACATGTAACAAAATATTTTCAAAATAGCTTTCAATAGATGTTCACAAAGATTTTCAAACTATTTTTCAAACATTTTGCAAATAACATTTTCACCTGATTTATTACTCAGTATATACAAAAAGAATTTGAGGAATAGAACACCTTTTTATTAAAGATTTTTAATGAATTTTAAAGAATAATTAGCCATATTATTAGAAAAATACAAAAGTACGAGTTATGGCTAAAGTATATACGTAGTATATACGACCCCCCTATACTTAGCTTGAGCTATGTCCTCATAGATCGGAGAGAAAAGAGAAGACAAAACTCGTACTAAGTATAGATAGGTCTAAAGAATAAATGAATTAACCAATAAGAAGTTGACCGCCCCCCCTTGATGAATCCACGTTTCATCATCTTTATTCTATCATTTTGGCCTTAAAAACCCTAGTAAATGCGTGTAAATAGCATTAATTCATGCATTTTAGCATTCATGCATCTGTGTGTAAATATTGTATAAAATGCGGTTTTTAGTGCCAAAATTATAGAATAAAGAAAAGAAAAGAAAAAGAATAAAATATTGTAAATATTTTATGACCCGAAACCCCGAGACCTAGGCATCTTGATGAATAGGTCGACAAGGAATAAAGTAGGGGGAGATAAGGGCTAAAAGACAGATAAAATACCTATACATTTTATTCATTCTTTATTCATTTTGGGACATATTTTTGGTTCCACTTTTTACACTGCAAATAAAGAAACTTTGTACATGAAAGTTGTAGATAATTTTATAAAGAAAAATACAAAATTGATTTCACAGAAAAATAATGTACAGATAAAAAGTTATGGTCTGAATAAAAATCCAGAATGCCAACTTCCCAGACCCGTATCTCACAAATAAAAACTCCAAATGCAGCGTACTCACCTTTAATTGTATATAGAAGAAAATAATCTAATTAATGGTGGTGGTTTCGCATTTGGCGGAGCTACGGTTTGAAAGTTGACTTTTGGACCCTCATTGTATACTTGTACATATTAAAATATTCATTTTATTATTTATTTATTATTTTTATAATTTTATATTTTTATAAGGTTGTAAATAATACTTATAATAATTATGTATATTAAAATCAGAACAAAACCATAATTAAAACTCAAATAAAAATACGTGTAGATATCATATACATAGGTATTTTACCTATACATATACATATACTTTTTATACTTATATTTTATTTAATGTACATAATACATCAATAAAATAAAATAAAAATCTATTTATGTATATAAAAGTATTTTGTAATTTTAGAAAATAAAAACCAAAATAAAATAAATTAAAAAGACCTAAATAAAAATAAAATACTTAAATATATAGATATAGATACCTATAGGGGTATAAATGCAAACTTGTAAAAATATACTTCATAAAAATAAATAAAAATCACCATAAATTAATTTATAAAATAATAAACATTTTTTATTTTATAATCATAAATTAATAAAATCATTTACTATTTTTTAATTAATTTCTAATTCTTTTTCCAGAGGGTTTTTCTGGTTGGTCCACGTGGACCAACCAGAGGGCCTGGACAGTTGACTCCGGTCAACTGTCTGACCCCCCTCTCTGCTGTGTCAGAAGTAGCTGTTGACCCTCTTTCTCCCATTTTTCGAGGGCACGTCTCTCATCCTTTGAAGACGCTTCCTTCATGAAAGATGTAGCTGGTACTACCAGGATTCGCGCCGACCTCCCAGATCTCTCCATATCTTCATGGTCCGCCCGTGATCGCTCCTTGAAGGTCACGCCTCGGCCACTTTCAAAAGACCACCCTCTCTTCCCATTTGCCTTTGAACCCTTTTTGACCCTCTATCTTGCTCTCTTGGCGGAGCTCCGGACTGGACCTCGTGACAGGAGGTCCTCCAGCCCTCGAGAGAGGAGGTTAGGCGATCGGGAGGCGCTTCCGACCCATCTCCGGCCACGCGGCCGTGAGGTACCCATCTCGTGGTTTTTCCCCAACCACTCGAGGTCCCTTCTCTTCTTATTTCTTGCATTTTTATTTGCTTTGTAGACTTAGATTTGATCCCCCTATCCAGTTGTGCTTCGCATCCATTCGAACACCCCTTACACCATCTCGCCGGAGCTTGCTCCGGCGAGCTCAATCTTCACCACTTCCACGCCATCACGCCCACCTGGGGGGCTGTGGCATTTTGCCCACAGACCCCCTTAATCCCTTCTTGCAGGTCCCGGTGCTGAGAGTCTCGCTGAGGCTCGTTGTTGACGAAGATCGCCGGAGAAGACGAAGCCGCGCCGCCGCCGTGCCGCGAGTGCGCCACCCCACCTGGGCGCGCCTGGGCAAAAACGAAGCAAGGGGAAGGGGGGCACGCTACAGCTGCCGTCCATCCAGCCCCCCTCCCCTTTGATCTCAGCCGCCCAATTCCAAAGGAGCCCCACCGTTGATCTCATCTCACTCCTGTCCATCCGGGCTGCCACGTGGCTTAGTGGGGGGTTTTGCATCCAACCCCCCACGTTTTTGTGTAATATTCAGGAAAACTTTAAACTTTCATCTGCGCCGTAGTTATTTTGTAAGATTTATGGAAGACCCCCCTGCATTTTTGGTTTTATTGCATATTGACCCCCTGCCAGGTCACGTGCGTCGGCGCACGTGACTTGGCGTTTTTGCGGTTAAACCCTCTGGCTTTTTTGTATTTGCGTATAGTCCAGCACTATTTGGTTTAGTTATAATATATGTGAGAATATTTCGTTAAGGCCCCTTGATTTGCTGATATTACAAAAACGCCCTTGCAGAGCTTTGCATTTTTTTGCTTGCGAATAGTAATTATTTGAGGCATCATTTCTACTCCAAAAATTCTAAAATTTTGGACTTATGCTCCTGTGCACCTGTGCTTCCACGCCATCCATGTAGATTTTGATTTTATTGCATTTTTATATTTATTAAAAATCAAAAATAGCCATTTTCAGCACTGTTTGCATTAGAAAATCACTAAAAAATATAAAAACACTCCAGAAAATTCCCAAAAGAATATATTTTGTTCCTTTTAGTGTGTTTTCACTCCAGACCAAAAATCATTAAAAAATATAAAACCAAACTCCTAAAAATTGCAAAATGCTAAAAACCTTCATAAAAATTTATAAAATTCATAAAAAAAATCCAAAAATAGTGTTTTCTTTTCCTGAATTTTCTTTGTTTTATTATCTTTAAGTGAAAATTACTTTGGAGAATTTTTGTTACTGTTTGCTATTTTATTTCTCCAATTTAATTTCAGTCTTGCATTTTTACTACTGTTTTCTTTATTTTGATAATTAAAAATACCAAAAACATTCTAAAAATTACCCAAAAATCACAAAAACAGTAAAAAAGTATAAAAAGACTAAAAAGACTTTGTTTCCTAATTTTTGCACATTTTTCTCTATTTTTATAAATACCTCCTTGTCCTTTTTATTACATTGTCTTTATTTTCCATTATTGAAAAAGAATATAAAAAAAATATAAAATATAAAAAGAAAATACAAAATCAGTAAATTAAAAATCAAAATACAAAAATATAAAATTAAAAATTAAATAAAAAAATATAAAATTAAAAACCCACAAAAAATTAGCTTAGTGGACATTTGATCACAACTCACACATTTTGAGCACTTGTGCCCCGTTCTACCTGTCTGCTCCCTGTGTTCGACCTCTACACATACTTGCACTATACACATCTTTGTTGTAGAGTTATAATAAATTTTAACTCCGCACATTTACTTTCATTGCTTGATATATTTGTCGTGGGTTAATTGTTGTTTGAATCGGGATTTCGAGCGGTCACCGCATCGACTGCGGTTTCGCCTTGTGAAACCGTACGACCCTCTATTTCTCGGTTTAACAAATGGCGCCGTTGCCGGGGAGCAACAGCGCGTAGTTCGGGTCTTGTTTGTGTTTGTGATCTAGTGTCTATTTCGCGGCTTTTATTTTTCGCCATTTTATTTTCTTTATTTTTGATATATCTGTTGAGCTGTCTAACCCCCTCTCTTGTTAACTTTGTGCGAGGAACCGCGGATCGAGGGAGGCGCTCTACCCTAGGCGCCTACGCACCCACGTGAAGCCGGCATCTGCCAGCCAAGCACCGAGGAGGCGAAGAGAAAATTTTGAAGACCGCGCTCTATTTTAGTTGCATTTTCTTTTATTGCATTTATTTTTGTAATTTAAGTAAGTGAGAGACCCATATTATTGTAATAATACAGGTACCCCCCGGACTTGGACTCTTGAGCCTAATTTCCAAGTGTTTGTACACTTGGGGGCTCACCGCGGCTTTTCATCGGTTTTCTCGCATTCTTTTATTTTGTTTTGTTTTCCGATTTTATTTCTTTTGTGTGATTGAGCCCGTAGTTTTAGGAGTTGCTTGCGATAGACTTAGGTCCAAACACAATAATAACCATTGCATGTACCTATAGTGCGTTTTGGACTTAGTCAAATTTAAACAGTCTGTTCATTTATCTCTTAACCCGTGTGCCGTGAGCAAGCCCCATCAAGCGCTACTCCTGAACTCGAGTGTGTCGAGAAGAGGAGGGGTAAGCCAAGACCGGACTCTTAGGTTAAAGATAAGTGGCCGACTTGTGGTTCTTCACGATAATAGCAATTTTTGAAACTTAGGGCGATTTCATCGGCTTTGCATTTGCATATAGATTAGGTTTCAATTCTGCTGAGCATCTTTGCATGTAGAGTGCTGGAGGCAAGGTGAGCATTTACGCTTTAGCATCCATCATCGTTTTGATCGCTTGCATTGCTTTTCCGCCTCTCTACCTCTGATTTTGATCACCTAGGTGCTTAAAAGAATTGACTCCCCGTTAGGTCCGTGCATTTCTTACTAAAAATCCAAAAAAAAAGTGATAACAATAAAATTGGGACTGCTAATATTACTTGACCCTAAAACCGATCAAAAAGAAAAATCTTGTATTGGGGCGAGTAATCCCCTCATTGTCTTCGTTTTATTTGCTCACGCACACCTTAAGGATTAGTGCCCAAATCCCATCAAGCCCCTAAGTGTGTGTGAAATTCTTTGACTTCTCACCTAACTCTAAAACCGACAAGATAAAAAGACCGCTCTTGCGGTCTCTACCGAGTTGAGTAGGTGAATTGAGGGTTTGTATTCTTTTTATTTTTTGGTTGTGATTGTTTTGTCTGTCCTAGATCATCCCTGCGCATTTGCGCCTTCTTCTTCATTCTCTTGACTTGACCATCGTGCTCTCCCGATCATTTTCTTTTGTTTCGAGATGGCCGACTGGAGCGTATTCTATCCGGACTTTGCGGATCCCGCCTTCACTCCAGCCGGTCCACCTCCTTTTTTCCAGGAGGACTTTGCTCCTGACTTTTGTACATATCCGCCTCAGCCACAGTATCAGGACTCGGATTTCTACCCACACCCACCTCTATCTCCACCTATGTATTATCCGCCTCCACCTTCACATCCACCCGAGACTGAGCTGATGGAGTCACCTTTCATGGAGTCCACCCTTGAGCACTTGACCCAGATGATGGATCATATGAGACAGAGGATTGACACCCTCACTAGTACCAATAAGAGCGACCATGATATTCCACCATTTGATGATATGGGTTCACTCGAGGATTTCCATGAGAGCTTGCAATCGCCCAAAATACAAAAAAATGAGAAAATTTTAAAAACACAAAAAGATTTCGGGAGACACACGATCGAGTCGGACTGTGAGGAGAGCGCCCACTTGCCAGACTTTTTGACCACACATGCATTCACACCCAGTCCCACCTTTGACCCCGAGGATGCCGTTGTACAGACTGCTCTTGGCATTCCTCGTGTATATGCTGATTCCGACTTCCTCCCTTGTATGGAGGAGGTCCAAAAATTCAAAAAAATGCTGACTGAGCCCGAAGTGGTGGCCACCATACATGAGATTATCCGTGCCCCACTTCAGCAGGCCATGACCGATTTATCTGCTCCTCTTCCCAAGAAGAGAAAGCGGAGGAGCAGATCTGAGCGTCATATCTTGACCATGGCCACTGCCCACGCCATCACACACCGTCCCATTCCTAAGAAGAGGAACACTGCCACACCTTTCATTAGCTGCACCATCTCTGACCACACATGTGATCACACTCTCCTAGACGGTGGTGCTTCTATTAGCATCATACCCTTCTCGTTGGTACAGTCTCTTCACCTAGGGCCTCTTAAGAAAACCAGGATGATCGTACAGTTCGCTGATGGATCAATAAAGAGGCCGAAGGGTATCCTTGAAAACGCCGTCATATCGATTCAGGGCACGAGCCACAATGTTGATTTTGTCGTGTTGCCCATGGAGAACTCCACAGGGGAGCATTCTCCAATCATCCTGGGACGACCATTCCTTGCCTCTGCGAGGGTCGTTATTGACTATGGATCAGGAGAGATTCGCTTCCGTCCTGCTGACGAGAGCGAAGTGTTGATCACCGCACCTACTGCCGACCAGAGACCTGCACCTGATGTGACTTCACCTATCTTGGCTGACCCCGAGGACTATGATCTATATGAGGATATCAGAGAAACCTTCTTCATGACCGATGATGAGACCCGAGAATTCCTCTCTAAGGAGGAAAGCTCGGAAAGCATAGACCCTGGTGTTGCTGCTTCCTGTGATTGGTGTTGTGTTGATGACATCCGCGGGATTTACACGATTGACACCATTGAGCGGAGGGCAGATATAGAGATTATACAGGACGGACATGCTCTGACTACTTCCACTGATGAGTCCGCTCCTGTCCATGTAGATACTGATGAGACTAAGGCCGAATTTGATTTTGTTGCTTTTCTTCAGAGATTTGGGCCTTTTGATGAGAAAGATGATCCGGTTGAGATTATAGAGGACGAACAGAGTTCGACTACTTCCACTGATGAGTTCGTGCCTTTTGGTTTTGACCTGGACGACACCTCGCAGGACGACTCCGAGTACACCACTTCCGATGATGATGAGTTCGTCCCATTCCACTTTGATATCAGCGAGACTCCCAAGGCCGGACCTAGTCACACTTCTTTCACTGATCCGTCTGTGCCTTCACACCCTAGGGCCACTGAGGACTTACACCCCGTCGACCCTGATCGGATTCCGTCCACTGTGGACCCCGATGTCGACCTGCATCACACCAGATCCATTCCTCAGCGGTCCCGCAAGAAGGTTCGCTTTCTACCTTCTTGATCATGTGTACATTCATTTCTGTTGTACATTCTCCTTTGTTCATCTCGGTCTCTCCCGTATTGCTCGTCTACCCATTCCTCGAGTCTGCCTTACTTAGGACGTACTTTGTCCTAAGTATATGGGGGTGGACGAGCCGAGTGTTCTTTTATCGTTCCGTCTGATCACTCCTGTTGTTGTCTATACTTAGGGCGTCTTTTACCCTAAGTATAGGGGGAGTGGTTTGTACATCCTCCGATCTCTTCTCCTATATCACTCTTTCCATCTTCAGATTCCTTTTCTTCTTTTCTTCTTTTCTTCTTTTCCTCTTCTATCTTCTTCATCTACCAAAAAGGTGCCGCCCTTGTAGACAGTTTTCCATACTTAGGACGTACTTTGTCCTAAGTATAGGGGGGCGTGCACCCCGAGTTTTCTACTCTTTTCGATCCTCTCCATTGTCTCCTCTTCTTGTCTATACTTAGGGATATCTTACCCTAAGTATAGGGGGAGACAATCTGAGTACGATCTGTTCATTCCCACCCTTGACCCTCCCTGCTTTGTGTACAGTCTGCTATACTTAGGATTATTTGATCCTAAGTATAGGGGGGACGGTCAACTTCTCATTGATTCATTCATTTATTCTTTAGACTTGCCTATACTCAGTACGAGTTATGTCTTCTCTTTTCTCTCCGATCTATGAGGACATAGCTCAAGCTAAGTATAGGGGGGTCGTATATACTGCGTATATACTTTAGTCATAACTCGTACTTTCGTATTTTCTTAATAAATATGGCTAAAAATTCTTTAAAATTCATTAAAAATCCTTAATAAAAAAGATGTGGTTATTCCTCAAATTCTTTTTGTATTTACTGATTAATAAATCAGGTGAAAATGTTTTTTGCAAAATGTTTGAAAAATAGTTTGAAAATCTTTGTGAACATTTATTGAAAACTATTTTGAAAATATTTTGTTTCGTGTTTTCAACCTGTGTGGTTTGTAAAACTTCTTTTCTTTGTGTGAAATAAAATGTTTGAAAAATGATTTGCAAATGGTTTGAAAAATGGTTGCAAAAATGATTTGAAAAACCTATATATACTGTTTTGAAAACCTTTGCAAAATGATTTTCAAATGTATGTAAAATGTTTGTAAAAATTATTTTGGACTATAGTTTTCAAAAATTGTGTGTAAATTGTTTTCAAATAAATTTGAGGAATATACACATCACACCAAAATCCACTATATATGTATATATGTATAAAATTGACTACTTACCCTGTAAATCCTTAAAATCCACTTCTTGTAAATATAAGAAGCACTCCCGTGTACATATTTTAACCTATTTTTCAGCCAAAACCTTTTTGTTTTCAAAAAGCCCAAAAACATTTGCAAAAACTAAAATCCAAAAACATTTGAAAAATCTTTTTGAAAAATACAAAAAAATTGCATCTGCATGCATCATATTTTCAAAAATCCATAAAAAGTTCAAAATCCTTGAAAATTGCATCACAAAAATATTTTCTGCATTGCATTGCATAGCATTCGCATTTTTCGGATTGAGTTTGATAGTTGAACAAGTCTAAGTAAAATCCGAAGATTGGAGCTTGATTGGACCTTAAAATCTACCTAATAACAGGAACCTTATAGGAACTGGGTTTGAGGTACTTCAGGTCTAGTTGACTTAATTCTTTGAGGATCACGAGACTTGGTTCAATGGATTCTTGATTGCCTAAGTAGAGCATTTCAGAGCACACGTACGACTCTTGTTGATAATGACCTAACTTGGACACCTGCACCTTTCACATGGCTCAACTCAGTTGGAGTGGTGAGGGGATTGGATTTGCCGGTATGAGACGCACACAAGTGGAAACACTTGTCCTCCTCTAGGGAGGGAAGTGCACCCCAACCCGTCCAGTGATTAGGAAGTCTAAAGACAGGAGGTTGTGGGTTGCGATAAAGCTTCAAAAGAGGGATAGTCTACTGGCTCAAGAGGAAAAACTCCTTATGTAAATGCTGCTGTGAATAGTATTTCAAAAAAAAAAAGAAAAAAAGAAAAAAAAAAGAAAAGGTTCAGGCATGTACAAAAATAAAAAGCCTGCAAGTATGTACAAAGTCAATAAGCAAGCTTAAGTTCCAAAGTCATATTATGTGAGCCTGCAGCAGGATGACTTGAAATCAATTTTGTATTTTTCTTTATAAAAATATCTACAACTTTCATATACAAAGTTTCTTTATTTGAGGTACAAAAAGTGGAACAAAAAATAGGTCCCAAAATGAATAAAGAATGAATAGAATAATATATGTATTTGACCCTTATCTCCCCCTACTTTATTCCTGGTCGACCTATTCATCAAGATGCCTAGGTCTCGGGGTTTTGGGTCATAAAATATTTACAATATTTTATTCTTTTTCTTTTCTTTTATTTATTCTATAATTTTGGCTTTAATTACAGTATTTTATACACTAATAGGATGCACATGCATGAATGCTAAGATGCTCTATTTAAGGGTATTTATATGCATTTGTTAGGGTTTTTGATGCCAAAATGATAGAATAAATATGATGAAATGTGGATTCATCATCCTCCTATACTTTACCTTTGCTAGTCCCTAGCAAACACTTATGCAATAAGTGCAAAAAGAAAAGAAAGAAAAGAAAAAGAAGAACTTGGATTTAATTTAAGTATCAAACTTGTCTTCACAAAATCAAAGTTTGGAGCTTAAGTCGGACCTTTGAAATTTTAGTGCGGACGGAACCTTAGTGAGAACCGACTTTAAAATCCAACAGTCCTTGAGAATCCCAAAACTCTGTCCAAGTCTCTTCAATAGCCAGGTCAGAAATACTTCAACTCATACGCAAACTCTTACGACTATGAATCTGACTCGTATAGTGTAAGTGATGGTGGCTCTCCCCAGCGAGAATGACAAAGAAACTGACTTCTCCAGTACGACAATCCAATGATTCCCCAATCTAATAACTCCATCCTCGAGGAGCGGGGTATTCCCTTCTAAGTTCAAGTGGCAACCAGCTCAAGAGGAGGGGGTGAAGAGAAGAATGGACGGTAGCCAGTGTAGCTACCTATCCTGGGATGCAAGACCAGTGTAGTCAAGTCATCCTGCTGCAGGCTCACATGATATGACTTTGGAACTCAAGCTTGCTTATTGACTTTACAACATTTGTACATACTTTGTAGGCTTTTTATTTTTGTACATGCCTGAACTTTTTTTTTAATACTATTCACAGCAGCATTTACATAAGGAGTTTTTCCTCTTGAGCCAGTAGACTATCCCTCTTTTGAAGCTTTATTGCAACCCACAACTTCCTGTCTTTAGACTTCTTAATCACTGGACGAGTTGGGGTGCACTTCCCTCCCTAGAGGAGGACAAATGTTTCCACTTGTGTACGTCTCATACCGGCAAATCCAATCCCCTCACCACTCCAACTGAGTTGAGCCATATGAAAGGTGCAGGTGTCCAAGTTAGGTCATTATCAACAAGAGTCGTGTGTGTGCTCCGAAATATTCTACTTAGGCAGTCAAGAATCCATTGAACCAAGTCTCATGATCCTCAAAGAATTAAGTCAACTAGACCTGAAGTACCTCAAACCCAGTTCCTATAAGGTTCCTGTTATTAGGTAGATTTTAAGGTCCAATCAAGCTCCAATCTTCGGATTTTACTTAGACTTGTTCAACTATCAAACTCAATCCGAAAAATGCGAATGCTATGCAATGCTATGCAGAAAATATTTTTGTGATGCAATTTTCAAGGATTTTGAACTTTTTATGGATTTTTGAAAAGATGATGCATGCATTTTTTGTATTTTTCAGAAAGATTTTTCACATGTTTTTGGATTTTAATTTTTGCAAATATTTTTGGGATTTTTGAAAACAAAAAGTTTTGGCTGAAAGTTAGGTGAAAATATGTACACAGGAGTGCTTCTTATATCTACAAGAAGTGGATTTTAAGAATTTACAAGGGTAAGTGATCAATTTTATACATGTATATAGTGGATTTTGGTGTGATGTTAGTATTCCTCAAACTTATTTGACACAAGCTTTTTCAAACAATTTTTGAAAACTATAGTCCAAAATAGTTTTTACAAACATTTTGCAAACATGTACACACATTTGAAAATCATTTTGCAAAGGTTTTCAAAACAGTATATATAGATTTTTCAAAATATTTTTGCAACCATTTTACAAACCATTTGCAAATCGTTTTTCAAATATTTTATTTCACACAAAGAAAATAAATTTTATAAACCACACATTTTCACATGTTGAAAACATGTAACAAAATATTTTCAAAATAGCTTTCAATAGATGTTCACAAAGATTTTCAAACTATTTTTCAAACATTTTGCAAATAACATTTTCACCTGATTTATTACTCAGTATATACAAAAAGAATTTGAGGAATAGAACACCTTTTTATTAAAGATTTTTAATGAATTTTAAAGAATAATTAGCCATATTATTAGAAAAATACAAAAGTACGAGTTATGGCTAAAGTATATACGTAGTATATACGACCCCCCTATACTTAGCTTGAGCTATGTCCTCATAGATCGGAGAGAAAAGAGAAGACAAAACTCGTACTAAGTATAGATAGGTCTAAAGAATAAATGAATTAACCAATAAGAAGTTGACCGCCCCCCCTATACTTAGGATCAAATTATCCTAAGTATAGCAGACTGTACACAATGCAGGGAGGGTCAAGGGTGGGAATGAACAGATCGTACTCAGATTGTCTCCCCCTATACTTAGGGTAAAATATCCCTAAGTGTAGACAAGAAGAGGAGACAATGGAGAGGATCGAAAAGAATAGAAGAAACTCGGGGTGCACACCCCCCTATACTTAGGACAAAGTACGTCCTAAGTATGGAAAACTGTCTACATGGGCGACACCTTTTTGATAGATAAAGAAAATAGAAAAGGAAAAGAAGAAAAGAAGAAAAGAAGAAAAGAGATTTGAGTGGAAGAAGATATCGTGAGAATGTACACACCACTCCCCCTATACTTAGGGTAAAAGAAGCCCTAAGTATAGGCAACAACAGGAGTGATGAAACGGAACGAAGAACGAACACTCGGCTCGTCCACCCCCTATACTTAGAACAAAGTATGTCCTAAGCAAGGCAAACACGAGAATGGGTGGGCGAGCAATACGGGAGAGATAGAGATGAGCAAAGGAGAATGTACAACAGAGGTGGATGTACATATGATCAAGAAGGCCGAAAGCTAACCTTCTTGCGAAACCGCTGAGGGATAGATCTGGTGTGGTGTATGTCGACATCGGGGTCCATAGTGGACGGAAGCCGATCAGGGTCGACACGGTGAAGGCCCTCAGTGGAATCAAAACGGAAAGGGACGAACTGATCAATGGAAGCAGTATGGCTAGGTTCTCCCTTGGTGGTCCTATGGTGTGAAGGCACAGACTGGTGAGTGGAAGAAGTGTGGTCAGGTCTGGCCTTGGAAGTCTCGCAGATGTCAAAGTGGAATGGGACAAACTCATCATCCTCGGAAGAAGTGTAATCGGAGTCATCCTGCGAGGGCTCGTCCAAGTCAAAATCAAAAGGAACGAAATCATTAGTGGAAGTATACGAACTCTGATCGTCCTCAAGAGTCTCACCTGAATCATTGTCTTCAACAAGAGGTCTGAATTTATCAAAATAAATGGCAGCATCATAACCGACCTCAATCATCTTTACTTGTGAAGGACCAGGAACGGATTTGTCAGTGGAAGTAGTCAAACCAGGTCAGTCATGTCTAGTCTTACCTAGGTCACTTGTTTCCTTATGAGGTCTCTCAAAATAAAGGGCAACATCATAAACGTCCTCAATAGTCTCGGTATCTGCCCCCCGCTCAATTAGATCAATCACGTAAATGCTTTGGATTTCATCAACACATCGCCACACACCAGGAGGAGGAACTGCGAGGTCCATGCTTTCCGATTTCCTCCCCTTTTGGGGGATCCGTTGGGTGTCATCAGCGGTCGCTAAGGAAGCATCTCTAGTATCATCAGATCGGTCACAGGCCTCGGAGTCAGCTATGATCGGTGAAGGTGCATCAGGTGCAGGTCTCTGGTCAACTGTGGGTGCGGTGATCAACACTTCGCTCTCGTCAACAGGACGGAAGCGAACCACTCCTGATCCATAGTCGATAACGACCCTCGCAGAGGCGAGGAATGGTCGTCCCAGGATGATTGGAGACGGCTCCCCTGTGGAGCTCTCCATGGGCAACACGACAAAATCAACATGGTGGTTCGTGCCCTGAATAGATCTGACGGCGTTTTCAAGGATACCCTTCGGCCTCTTGATAGATCCATCAGCAAACTGAACGAGCATCCTGGTTTTCTTTAGAGGCCCTAAGTGAAGAGATTGTACTAGTGAGAAGGGTAGTATGCTCATAGATGCACCGCCGTCCAGGAGATCACAAGTGTAGTCAGAGATGGTGCAAGTGATGAAAGGGGTAGTTGTGTTCTTCTTCTTGGGAATGGGACGGTGTGTGATGGCGTGGGCAGTGGCCATGGTCAGAATGTGACGTTCAGATCTGCTCCTCCGCTTTCCCTTCTTGGGAGGAGGAGCAGACATATGGGTCATGGCCTGCTGAAGTGGGGCACGGATGATCTCATGAATAGTAGCCACCACTTCGGGTTCAGATAACATTTTTTTGAATTTTTGGACTTCCTCCATACAAGGGAGGAAGTCGGAATCAACATATACACGAGGCATCCAAGAGCAGTCTGTACAGCGGCATCCTTGGGGTCAAAGGTGGGACTAAGTGTGAATGGGTGTGTGGCCAAGGGCTCTGGCAAATGGACTCTCTCCTCAAAATATTGATCAACCAAGTGTCTCCCGAACTCTTTTTGTATTTTTACATTTTTCTCATTTTTTTGCATTTTTGGCGATTGCAAGCTCCCATGATCACCTACAAGTGAAGCCGTATTCCTGACGAAAGGAGCATTAATCTGATTCTTCAAGAAAGCAAGATCATCATTCATCAAATCAATGCGCTTTGTCATCCGATTCAAGATATCTCTCATAGAGATCGAGGGAGGTGACTCCATCAGGTCAGACTCGGGTGGATGTGAAGGTGGAGGTGGATAGTGTACAGGTGGGGGTGGGTGTGGGTAGAAGTCTGAGTCGTGATACTGTGGCTGAGGCGGGTATGTACAAAAATCCGAAAAAATAGGAGGAGGATCCTCCTGGTAAAAGGGAGGTGGACCGGCGGGAGCGAGCGAGGAATCCGCAAAGTCCGGATAAAAAGTACTCCAAGGGTCCATATCGAAATCAAAAGGAAATGATCGGGAGAGCACGGCGGTCAAGTCAAGAGAGTAAAGAAGAAAGGCGCAAATGCGCGGAAGCGATCTAGGACACACATAAAACAATCACAAGCAAAAATGAAAACAAGTCAAACTCTCAATTCACCTACTCAACTCGGTAGAGACCGAAAATTCGATCTTTTTATCTTGTCTATTTTAGAGTTAGGTGAGAAGTCCAAAATTGCACAAACACTTAGGGGGTTGAATGGAATTTTGGGCTCTAACCTTAGTGTGTGCGCGAGCAATGTAAAACGAAGACAATGAGGGGATTACTCGCCCCAATACAAGATTTTTCTTTTGATCGGTTTTAGGGTCAAGTAAAATTAGCAGTCCCAATTTTATTGATTATCACTTTTTTGGATTTTTAGTGAGAAATGCATGCGTCTAACGAGGATTCAATTCCTTTAAGATCCTAGGTTGGCAAAAATCAGAGGGAGAGTCGGAAAAGCAATGCAAGCGGCAAATAATGATGGATGCTAAAGCGTAAATGCTCACCTTGCCTCCAGCACTCTACATACAAGGATGCTCAACAGAATTGAAACCTATCTATATGCAAATGCAAAAGCCGATGAAATCGTCCTAAGTTTCAGAAATTGTTATTATCGGGAAGAACCACAAGTTGACCACCAACCCTCAACCCTAGAGTCCGGTCTAGGCTCACCCCTCCTCCTCTCGACAAATCGAGTTCAGGAGAAGCGCTTGGCAGGGAGAGCTCGCGGCGCGGTGGGTCAAAGATGGTGAATCAACTGTTTATATTTGACTAAGTCCAAACGAAACTATAGGCACATGCAAGGGTGATTAATGTGTTTGGACCTAATCTATCGCCAGCAACTCCTAAGACTAGGGGCTCAATCACACAAACTAAATAAAATCGGAAAACAAAACAAAATAAAAAGAATGCGAAGAAAACCGTAAAAAGCCACGGCGAGCCCCCAGGTGTACAAACACCTGAAAGTTAGGCTCGAGAGTCCAAATGTCCGGGGGTACCTGTATTATTACAATAATAGGTCTCTCTTTCATAAATTACACAAATAAATGCAATAAAATAAAATGCAAATAAAGTCGAGCTCGGTCTTCAAAACTTCTCTTCTCGTCTCCTTGGTGCTAGGTAGGCTAGAGCCGGCTTCACGTGGGTGCGTCGGCGCCTCGAGTGATGCGCCTCCCTCGGTCCGTGGTACCTCGCAAAAATTCAACAAAGAAGAGGGATCAGACAGCTCAATAATGTATATCAATAAAAATAAAAATAAAATAGCGAAAAGAAAAGCCGCAGAGTAGACAACCAATCACAAGCACAAAGCAAAAACTGATCTACGCGATGTTGCTCCCCGGCAACGGCGCCATTTGATTTTGCGGAAATCAGGTGGTCTTAAGTTCCACACAAAGCGGGAACTCAGTCGGTGTGTTGACCACACAAAATCTCAGCTAAAATCAACAATTAACCCACACTACAGATCAACAATTAGAAATAAATATGGAGTTAAAATTTATTTTTAACTCTGCACAAAAGATTGTATAGGACAAGTATGCAGAGAATTCGAACACAGGGAGCAAACAAGGTAGGTGCACAGGTAAATGTGTGTGTGTGAATGTGAAGTGTGTCTACACTAAGCAAGCAAAGGTTTTTGTGGGTTTTTAATTTATTTTTTTTTTAATTTTTAATTTTTAATTTTGTATTTTGATTTTTAATTTTCTGATTTTTATATTTTATATTTTATATATTTTTTCTTTTTCAATATTGGAATATAAACACAATGTAATAAAAGGGAAGATAAAATATTAATAAAAATATGCAAAAATAGCCAAAAATTCAGAAATAAAATCTTTTTGATATTTTTATGATTTTTTACTGTTTTTGTGATTTTTGGGTATTTTTCAAAATGTTTTTGATATTTTTAAACACTGAAATAAACCAAAACAGTGGACAAGCTACTGGCTGGGGGTAAAATAGGAATTAAAAATATCAAAAAGCCACAAAATTTTTCACAACTATTTTTCAAATAAAGCCAACAAAAACAGGAGACTACAGAACTTGAGTTTACAATTTTTAGAGTTTTTTACAAATTTTTAGAATTTTTTGAAGTTTTTGAGTCTTTTTGAATTTTTAAGGTTTTCTTTTGAGATTTTTAGTGATTTTTGGTCTGACATTAAAAGATGATAAAATAGACAGTAGGGAATTATTTGGAATTTTTCGAGGTATTTTAGTATTTTTTTGGTATTTTCTAAGCTAGACAGTAGATAAAAAGAATGTTTTTGATTTTTAATAAATATTAAAATGCAATAAAAATGCAATGCAAAAATAGGGCGTGCAAATACAAGTTAACAGGAGCTTCTATGAATTTTTGTGGAATTTTTCTAAGCAAAATGATGATCTAATTAAATCAAACAAGCACACAAAAATAATTAGGCATGGCAGGGACCTATTCGTACATAGGTAGAAATCTAAGGGCCTGCACGCAAATTTTCCACAAAATTTATAACTAAATAAAATAGTTCCTGCACTAAATATTAAATGCCAAAACCACGAGGGCCTTGCCGCAAAATATCACGCACGTGCGCTTGGCTGGCAAGGGTCGAAATGTAATTACAAATACGTGCGGGGGGTTCTTAGCAAATATTACAAAATTAAATAACGGCCAAGGAGAGATTTAGTCTTAATATTACAATACAAAATTTGCAAGGGAAAAGAATGCAAAATACCCCCGCAAGGGCGCGATCGGACGGCTTGGGCGATGCCACTTAATACACGTGTCAGCACGGGGGCCCGCGATGCCTCTTCGCGATCCAGCGGCCTGGATTAGATCGTGGATGATCAATCGGACGACAAGGAGCGCCTTAGATCCTACGGTAGTTGTACGTTCTGGGGGTTCTACAAGATCTGACGGTTGCGAGATCCCCTCGACGAACTGGGAAGAACCCGCGGGGGTGCGAAGTTCCCCAGCACCGATCACCCTCCTCCGTTGTCCGGTGATGCTTCAAAAAGGGCCCCGAGCTTCCTGCGGTCTAGATCTAGGCGTTGGGGGCTTCAAAAAGGAGAGGCGACCTCTGGAGCCCTCTACGTCGTCGAAGAAGCGAGGAGGGCCCAAGTGTCTCCGGCGAAGATGTCAACTGCCTCCCAGGTCCTGGCTCTGCTTTTTAAACCTGCAAAAAAGTTAAGGAGAGCGCGGGCAAATTACCGCGCATCACTCCGCAGTAGAAGAAGGTGGGATGCAATGAGGGAGAAGCTCGCCGGAGCTAACTCCGGCGAGGGGATTGATGGCGACGTTCGAGTGGATTTCAAGCAAAATGAAGGGTATCTAAGGTACCTAATGCTACTAGGAATGAAAGTGCATAAAGAAAAAGCGATGGAAACAGAGCCTCGAGGGTAAAAATACCCAAGGTGGTACCTCACGACCTCTTGGCCGGAGATGGGTTGGACACCACGATTCTTCTGGCCAAACGCCTCCGCGAGCTCGCCGGAGAATAGCTGTCACCTATCTCAATCCAGGGCGCCAAGGGGAAGGGCTTAGCTAGGGCAAAAAGGGTTCCAAGTGAAATGGGAGTGTGGGGGTTGGTTTTGAAACTTGGCCGAGAGGGCTCAAAGATCCATGCGTATCGATCGTCGTGATAATCCAAAGCCCAAGAAAACCTATAGGCATGTAAGAGCTTTGAACAAGGATCGAAAGTCGTGAAGACGACGACCTCAAAAAAACGCAAGACCCGTTCTCAAAAAATCCGCAAAAATCGGCCAAAACTCAGTTCTGACGCTCTGACAGAGGATGGTCAGACAGTTGACCCGTGGTCAACTGTCCAGACCACCTGGTTGGTCCAAGTGGACCAACCAGGAAAAACCTCAAAAAAAATATTAAAAAATCATTTTGAAATAGTAAACAATATTATTTTATTTAGGTTATAAAATAAAAAGTGTTTATAATTTTATAAATTATTTTATTATGATTTTTAATTATTTTATGAAATGTATTTTTACAAGTTGCCTATTATACCCTTTATAGGTATATTATTTTATATATTGTATTCTTTTATTTTTAATTTGTATATTTAATTTATTTATTTTTGTTTATTATTTTATATAATTATAACATACTTTTATACATGTAAATCTATTTTTTTTTATTTTATTGATGTGTTTTGTATATTTAATAAAATATAAGTATAGAATGTACAGGTCTATTTATAGGTATAATACCTATGTATATGATATATACAAGTATTTTTATTTGAGTTTTGTTCATGTTTTTATTCTGATTTTAATGCACATAATTATTATAAGTAATGTTTACAACATTATAAAAATATAAAATTATAAAAATAATAAATAAATAATAAATTGAATATTTTAATCTGTACAAGTATATACTGTGGGTCCAAAACTCAACTTTCAAACCGTAGTTCCGCCAAATGCGAAACCACCGCCATTAAATAGCTTATTTTCTTCTATATACAATTAAATGTGAGTTTGCTGCATTTGGAGTTTTCAGTTGTGAGATACGGGTCTGGTAAGTTGGCATTCTGGAATTTTATTCAGAACATAACTTTTTAACTGTATATTATTTTTCAGTGAAATCAATTTTGTATTTTTATTTATAAAAATATCTACAACTTTCATGTACAAAGTTTCTTTATTTGATGCACAAAAAGTGGGACCAAAAATAGGTCCCAAAATGAATAAAGAATGAATAGAATAATATAGGTATTTGACCCTTATCTCCCCCTACTTTATTCCTGGTCGACCTATTCATCAAGATGCCTAGGTCTCGGGGTTTTGGATCATAAAATATTTACAATATTTTATTCTTTTTCCTTTTTTATTTATTCTATAATTTTGGCTTTAATTACAGTATTTTATACACTGATAGGATGCACATGCATGAATGCTAAGATGCTCTATTTAAGGGTATTTATATGCATTTGCTAGGGTTTTTGATGCCAAAATGATAGAATAAAGATGATGAAATGTGGATTCATCACCAGGCCGATCTGCTTTTTTATTTATTTTATTAACTTTTTGTTATTTTTGTTGTGTTGTGATGCAAATTTTTAAATTTAATTTTCTTTTTCTTTTTTTAACAGAGAATAACAAATGATGCAAAGAGGATGATGTGGTGATGAGTGCTAAAAAAGAAACAAATGTAAGTGTGTGGGTGGTGATGTGATGTGATAAAAATGATAAAAATAAAAACGATGATAAAAATGAAAGAAAATTACCTACAATGGAAGCCGGTGCATGTGGTGTGCTCACGAAAAACACGATCTTCGTTCGAATCGCCGGCGAGCGATGAGCTCGAACAGCGTGCGTAGGCGGTTGCGATGTTGGTCGAAATACCAATGGATCTCACCAGAGAGGAGGTCGGTCGTCGTTCGCTGTCACCGAGGCGGGTGGTTGGAGCTCTCGATTCTCTCTCGCAGAAAGGTGGATCAAAATAAAAATGAGGAGAATGAGATGCATGAAAAAGAGAAGAAAAATAGATGTTAGAAAAGTTGGTGGAATGATGGAGTTGAATAGGAGGTTAGATGTAATGGTGGAGTTGAATGGGAAGTTAGATGAAGACTTGGTGGTTAATGAAAGAATATGGGAGTTAGTGTAGAGAATGGAAATTAAAAAAGGAAAGGAAAAAAAGTAGGCTACTAAAATAAACATAAAAATAAAGTGAAAAAAGAGTGGAGAATTTACAATAGTAAGTGCAAATAAAACAAAAAATATGTACACGTTCTTTTTATTCTTCTACTATTTAATTTTTTTGTATTTTAATGAAAGATATGTGCAACATAAAAACATAAAATAGTAGAAATAAAATAAAACATAAAAATATTTTTTTGGATTTTTTTTCTAATTAAGAAAAGTAAATAAAAAATTGAGAAAAGAAAAATATGTACATTATATACAATGTACACATAGGTCTGAAAACCCATATTTTGCAAATGAGCTCTGATTTTAATGAAACCACTTTCATTGGATAGATAATGTTTTAACTTAAACTTTAAAAGTGAGTTTGGTGAATGTGGAGTTCATACGGAGCGGGAATTTGGCTGGGAAGTTGGACTTTACTGCCTTTTCTCTTTGGGATCTAGGAGTATTTTTTCGAGGTATAATTTATTTTGTATTTTTGTATTTTTATATATTTTTTTATAAACAAGTCAAGAAAGAATTAGCCAAAAAGGAGTTGAAATAAAACTATTAAAAATACATGAAGTTTAAGCTATTTACAGGTGAAAAACTCCTTTATTTTGTGGCTTACTATTATTAATTTATTGTGTACAATATAATATACAATAATTAGTGTATTTTATTTACAAGAGTCATTTGTTAATTTATTAATTTTATGGACATTTATTTGAGATTCTGCTCAGAGATTTTGCTAAGATCAATATATTGAGATGATGAATCACGGATTCATCACGGAGCAACAGAATGGGAGGAGGAGGTGGACAGGGCGGAGGAACATGCGAGGGAGGAGGGGAGGAAGAGGAGGTGCATCATGCCATTTTTGTAAATTTATGGAACAAAGAGGTCAATTCCCATCTATTTTTAACTGAACCTGGTTATATCTAACGGGCAAATGGATGGAGTTTAACCACGGGGTATGTAGGGTAAGGGTTAGCAAGTTTACGGGGTCGGGGGAGGAATTAGGTTATTTCAAAGGTTCTGGAGGTAATTGGCAAAGATTATAGGGTATGTCGGATAAATATCCCATATATAAATAACCGAATTTTTTGTATTTTGTAAATTTTTTCATTTTAAAATAATATAAAAATCAAAATAAAACCAGATAAACAATAAAATAAAATTTATACAAAATATATTTTTTGAATTTTTAATAATTATGAAATAAAGAAATAAAATAGAGGGAACATATGTACAAACTATACATATAAACTTATGTTGATTTATTTTCTTTGATTTTTGCTTCATCTTTTATTATGATTTTTATACAATTTATTATGACGACAATCAAAGAAAACAAACTTAAAAGAAATAAATCAAAAAAGTTATTTTTTACATAAAATAAGAAGGTTATATTATGCAATACGTACAAGATGAAATGAGGCTCCAAAATCCAAGTTTCATATATGAATTCTGATTCTTTTGAAATTAGTATTATTTCGTAGATAATTGAGCGTACATTAATTCAAAAATGGGTGAGGATCCTTCGGAGGTTGCATGAGAGAGATATTTACATTTTTACGGCTTTTTATCCTGAAATAGGGTTTGGGTTTTATCGGGCAAATTTATAAGTTAGTATTTTTTGGTACTCTTTTATTAATGTTAGTAATATATATACCATAGAGTTGATTTTATTTAATTACGAGTTAGTGGAAAATAAATAAAAATTAAAAAAATAAATATATAGGTGATATTTGCAAGGTAAATTGAGCTTCTTATTTAATGTACTTATGCATGCTAAAATGCGATTATTATTTACATGTGCATGAACGGTAAAAATGTAAAATAGATGATTAATTGCAGCTAAATACTTGGGAATGGAACTCTATTTTCAACTTTTATAATGATGATCACAAATTCATCGATATATTTCAAAGCCAATGATTTCAAGGAAGCCTGTAGCTGGAGACTCGACGACACTGGATAAGCTCCAAAGGTTATGTGGCTACACTGGTCCAAATCAATTCTCTTCTCTACCTCTTCATCTTGGACTGGTTGAACTTGAACTTAGATGGGAATACCACTCTCCTCGAGGAAAGAGTAGTTGGGTTGGAGAATTAGGGTCACCTTGGTAGAGATGGATGTTCTTTGTCATTTCAGATGTGGGGAGCTATATTTCACGTTCATAGTACAAGTAAGATTCATAGTCATGAGAGTTTGTGTATTAGTACTTGTTCTAACCTGACTGCCAAGGCGAACTGAATAGAGATTGTGGAACATAAAGGTTGTTGAGTCTTTAATCCTATTCCCAATAAGGTTCCGGTAAACTAATGATTCAAAGGTTTGATCAATCTCCATACTTTGATTTTATGAAGATTAGTTTAAAACTCAAAATTATTTTAAGTTCTTTCCTTTTCCTTTTCCTTTTTCTTTTTAGTCCCTTGTTCTAATAGGTGTTTGCTATGGGACTAACAAAGGCAAAGACTAGGAGGAGGATGAATCACCATTTCATCATCATTATTCATCAATTTTGGCTCAAAATCTCTTACAAAACACATGTAAATAACATTAATTCTCACTCCTTAACAGTCTAACCTCGCATTTCAATAATGTGTTATTATCATAATTTTAACCCTAAATAAATAAATAAATAAAAGGAATACTATTGATAGGAAATAAATACAGACTGATCCTAATCCTGAGAGTAGGCCAAGTCTTGACCTAATCGACGAGGAATAAAGTAGGGGGAGATAGGGTCATTAATGTATGAAATACCGGAAAAACAATTTCATATTTACATATTCATCACTATTATTTATGTATATATCTTATAGTATTTTATTTATCACTAACTCAATCTCAAATAAAAATATTTATTTTTGAAACTAGTATATAAAATTATGTTTTAAATAATAAAAATAATTGCAAAAATAAACTATGTATACAATAAGAGGGACAACACTTTGAAAAAGCATAAAGCCAGAATTAAAAGATCAATATCTACCCCATATAAAGCCAAATTAAATCAAACTCACTTTCATTGTGTACAAATAAAATAAGCTTTAAAATGAAAGTGGTTTCATAAATTTTGGAGTTAAGATGTGAAAGTCGGCTTTTTAGAGTGTCTGTTGTACCTATATGTGTATAGTGTACCTATTTATATACCTATATATATTTGCACATATTGTAACTTTATTATTTTGTACATGTTTTATGTTATTTATATAAAATACAAATAAAAATAACAAAAGTTAAAATAATAAAAAATAAATCAATTGTATTTATTGCATTGGTGTAATGTACCTGTACATAAGTATATTTATATATTCCATTTAAATACAATTTATAAAAATAAAATAAAAATATAATTAAAATCCTCTGATTATTCTGTAAATAAATAAAATATTGAATAATGTAAATTTTTGTTAAAATAAATAATTAAAATTATGTATATAGGTATTTTATACCTATAAATAAATGTATGAATTTATTTTAATTAGATAAATTAAGTTATTTAGTTCATTAAAAATTACTAAAAAACATATTATTGATTTATAAACATTTGTTGTTTTGAAAACTTTTTATTTCAAAACCATTTACTATTTATTTTATAACTATTTTTATTTTTAACTATTTTGTCTTTTCCGGCTTGTCCTTATTCGGACCTGCTCCTTATTGGTTAGACCCGGGAACATTGACTCGGGCCAACTGGTTCATTCCTCTTCACCTGAATAAACATGCGCAACATGCCTTCCTTCTCTGATTTCTCCCATCCGATCCGTTTACCAAATAAACCCAATTTCATGCCCGATTGAACCACTTTACATTCTTGATTCACGCCCAATTTGATTTGTGCCCAATTAATTTCGTTTTATGTACCATTCTCTCGTTTGAATTCTGCCTATTCACACTACCTATAAATAAAGCATCGTCTGTCATTTTCACGTTTGATCCGTTTTACATCCATTTCTTCCTCGAGATCAATTCCTAGAGCCCTCTCTTGGCGACAGCAAGAGACACCCATGATCAGGAGCGATAGGAGAGATGGTGAAATGCGATCCAAAGCCGGTAGCCGGAGCTCCACTTAGCCAATGCTTCTTTTGGCCATACACAACCAAATCAAGGCCACAATCACCCCCATTCTCACTGCATTTCAATTCTAGGTATAATTAGATAAGTTTAATTCCATTCCATTTACAGAGAATAACAAATGATGCAAAGAGGATGATGTGGTAATGAGTGCTAAAAAAGAAACAAATGTAAGTGTGTGGGTGGTGATGTGATGTGATAAAAATGATAAAAATAAAAACGATGATAATAATGAAAAGAAAATTACCTACAATGGAAGCCGGTGCATGTGGTGTGCTCACGAAAGCACGATCTTCGCTCGAATCGCCAGCGAGCGATGAGCTCGAGCAGCGTGCGTAGGCGGTTGCGATGTTGGTCGAAATGCCAATGGATCTCACCAGAGAGGAGGTCGGTCGTCGTTCGCTGTCACCGAGGAGGGTGGTTGGAGCTCTCGATTCTCTCTCGCAGAAAGGTGGTTCAAAATAAAAATGAGGAGAATGAGATGCATGAAAAAGAGAAGAAAAATAGAGGTTAGAAAAGTTGGTGGAATGATGGAGTTGAATAGGAGGTTAGATGTAATGGTGGAGTTGAATGGGAAGTTAGATGAAGACTTGGTGGTTAATGAAAGAATATGGGAGTTAGTGTAGAGAATGGAAATTAAAAAAAGAAAAGAAAAAAGTAGGCTACTAAAATAAACATAAAAATAAAGAGAAAAACGAGTGGAGAATTTACAATAGTAAGTGCAAATAAAACAAACAATATGTACACGTTCTTTTTGTTTTTCTACTATTTAATTTTTTTGTATTTTAATGAAAGATATGTGCAACATAAAAACATAAAATACTAGAAATAAAATAAAACATAAAAATAATTTTTTGGATATTTTTCTAATTAAAAAAAGTAAATAAAAAATTGAGAAAAGAAAAATATGTACATTATATACAATGTACACATAGGTCCGAAAACCCATATTTTGCAAATGAGCTCTGATTTTAATGAAACCACTTTCATTGGATAGATAATGTTCTAACTTAAACTTTAAAAGTGAGTTTGGTGAATGTGGAGTTCATACGGAGCGGGAATTTGGTTGGGAAGTTGGACTTTACTGCCTTTTCTCTTTGGGATCTAGGAGTATTTTTTCGAGGTATAATTTATTTTGTATTTTTGTATTTTTATATATATTTTTATAAACAACTCAAGAAAGAATTAGCCAAAAAGGAGTTGAAATAAAACTATTAAAAATACATGAAGTTTAAGCTATTTACAGGTGAAAAACTCCTTTATTTTGTGGCTTACTATTATTAATTTATTGTGTACAATATAATATACAATAATTAGTGTATTTTATTTACAAGAGTCATTTGTTAATTTATTAATTTTATGGACATTTATTTGAGATTCTGCTCAGAGATTTTGCTAAGATCAATATATTGAGATGATGAATCACGGATTCATCACGGAGCAACAGAATGGGAGGAGGAGGTGGACAGGGCGGAGGAACATGCGAGGGAGGAGGGGAGGAGGGGAGGAAGAGGAGGTGCATCATGCCATTTTTGTAAATTTATGGAACAAAGAGGTCAATTCCCATCTATTTTTAACGGAACCTGGTTATATCTAATGGGCAAATGGATGGAGGTTAACCACGGGGTATGTAGGGTAAGGGTTAGCAAGTTTACGGGGTCAGGGGAGGAATTAGGTTATTTCAAAGGTTGTAGAGGTAATTGGCAAAGATTATAGGGTCTGTCGGATAAATATCCCATATATAAAATACCGATTTTTTTGTATTTTGTAATTTTTTATCATTTTAAAATAATATAAAAATCAAAATAAAACCAGATAAACTATAAAATAAAATTTATACAAAATATATTTTTTGAATTTTTAATAATTATGAAATAAAGAAATAAAATAGAGGGAACATATGTACAAACTATACATATAAACTTATGTTGATTTATTTTCTTTGATTTTTTCTTCATCTTTTATTATGATTTTTATACAATTTATTATAACGATAATCAAAGAAAACAAACTTAAAAGAAATAAATCAAAAAAGTTATTTTTTACATAAAATAATAAGGTTAAATTGGGCAATACGTACAAGATGAAATGAGGCTCCAAAATCCAAGTTTCATATATGAATTCTGATTCTTTTGAACTTAGTATTATTTCATAGATAATTGAGCGTACATTAATTCAAAAATGGGTGAGGATCCTTCGGAGGTTGCATGAGAGAGATATTTATGTTTTGATGCCTTTTTATCCCGAAATAGGGTTTGGGTTTTATCGGGCAAATTTATAAGTTGGTATTTTTTGGTATTTTTTATTAATTTTAGTAATATATATACCAGAGAGTTGATTTTATTTAATTACGAGTTAGTGGAAAATAAATAAAAATTTAAAAAATAAATATATAAGTGATATTTGCAAGGTAAATTGAGCTTCTTATTTAATGTACTTATGCATGCTAAAATGCGATTATTATTTACATGTGCATGAACGGTAAAAATGTAAAATAGATGATTAAATGCAGCTAAATACTTGGGAATGGAGCTCTATTTTCAACTTTTATAATGATGATCACAAATTCATCGATATATTTCAAAGCCAATGATTTCAAGGAAGCCTGTAGCTGGAGACTCGACGACACTGGATAAGCTCCAAAGGTTATGTGGCTACACTGGTCCAAATCAATTCTCTTCTCTACCTCTTCATCTTGGACTGATTGAACTTGAACTTAGATGGGAGCGCTTATATGGAGCTTATATGGAGCTTAGATTAATACCTTCGAGCTTAGAATAAATTGCAAGCATCAGAGCGCTTATATGGAGCTTAGATTAATACCTGGAGATCCACATTCACATGCACTGGAGTTTCACCTCCAGGTATCTGATCAGCGGGACCTAGATCCGACTTCCACCTCAGATCGACGCGGAACCTTGTCGAGAGTCGAACCAAGTGATAAGAGCTGAGATCCATCCTAGATCAGTTGAGATTAGGGAGATCGAAGCTCATCAACGAAGTCATTCTTCAATGTTCTTACAAGCGCCTTAATCGTCGTTCGATCAAGAATAAAGCCTCTAGTTCGCATCTGATACGTCCATTTGTATCCAATTAGCAGTTGTTAGATCAGATCTAAGGAGCGCCGATCAGAGTCGTTCACTGTGCATGTGCCTCACACATTTTTCGTGGTGAAATTGCACTCCATCCTAAGCATTTTCAAATCAGTTGCTTCTGATAATTGCATTTAGGTCATTTCCCGCTACATTTTATTTCTTTATTACTTGGTTGTATTAAATTTCCAAATAACTCTTAAAAATCCCTAAAAATTAGAGTCTATAGGCAGCTGCCCATCCAAAAGCCGCCCGAAAAGGAACGATAGTGATCTTGAATAGGAATCCTACATCAATAAAGAGAATCCCCATCAAAATACCACTAGATTGAGGCACTAGTAATTTCGTATCCGGTCAAAATCTTGGCTAATTGATAAGCTCATGATTAAGTGTTTAACTCCAATAATTTTTGTTTCGAATATTTCTTTATTTTTAAAATTTTTAAAATACAAAAACAACACTTATTTTCTCGATTTACACTTGAAAATTTATAAAAATTTGAAAATATTTTAAAATTTGTAAAAAATACATCAGCTTTTTTATTATATTTTATCGCATATACAGAAGTAACTAAAAATTCAATATGAAAACCATAAAAAATCAAATATACTTAAAATCTTAAAAAAATATAAAACTGCAGAAAATTCACAAAAATATGGTATGTTTTAAATCTAAATATTTTTTTTGTATAAAATTTGTTTTTAGTTAGTTTTCTATCTTCAAAATACCAAAAATAATAACAAATTTACTTTATAATACATTGTTTTCAGTTTTAATTCAGTAAAAAACCATAAAATATAAAAAGTACCACAAAAATTGTTTAAAATAGTAAAAATTTGTTGAAACAAAAAAAATTTATTTCTGTATTTTTGAATTTTTGAGATATTTGAGAAATACAAAAAGGCTTCTTTTGACTTTTGTATATATTATGTTCATAAATTTATTTTAAAAAATAAAATATATAAAAATTGCAAAATTAAAAATCAATTAAAATATTAAAATCAGGAAATATGAAAATATAAAATAATAAAACTCCATAAAAAGTACAAAATCATTAAAAGGCATAAAAAGCAGAAAAAGAAAAGGAAATAAAAAAACATCATTAGTTAGCTATAATTAATTTCCTCATTTCTTTGTTGCCTCCTTGAGTTCGATCCTGGAAGCTATACCAGGTAAATAAAGTGTCTTCTCATTCTTATTTATTATCTTAAAATAATAATACTATAATGTTTGAATTGGTTTTGGGTTGCAATGACACTTCTATATCCACATTATTCATCACAACTCTCATTTTCATTGAATAAAATCAAGAAAAACCCGAAAACTTGCAATTCAACAGTTGGGATATCTCCCGTAAGGATATAAGCAAGCTCCTAGAGACTTTTGATCGTTCCAGTGACTTTATAAGCATACAAGTTTTTGAACCTAGTAAAAACCCAACTGTTGGCACCATACAAAGTTTTGAAACTATTAGAGCCTAGCATCGAGAGATCATTAAAAAACCATTGATTGATGGGTACATTGTATAAGTTTCTCAGTGGCTTTCTAGGTCACATGTAGATTTGGTCTTCTAAATCATCCTCAATAAGTGTGTAATTTACGATGCCACATGTTGTCCAAATAAAAAATGCTTGTCCATGTCCTCAACATCATCTCTATGATCTCCTTCATCCTTGTGTGGTACGGTGGTGAAGAGGGAGGCAATATGGGGATCATTACCTTTGTAGATACCTTGGCAATCTTCCTCATCGTCCATGCATCAAGATTTGGCAGGTGAGTAATGCAGAAAATGTGCTCGAGGCATGGAAGGAGATTTGATTCGAGCATGCAAGTGTGAGAAGGAATAGTAAAATGATCTAAGACCTCCTTATGAAGGAGCTCATGTTGGTGGACAACATGGAGGTGTGTTGAGATGAGGGAGGACAAAAGAGGGGCACCGTTTGCAATTTTGATGGTCTTGGAATGACAAAAATATCAAAATATAATGGAATCTACTGATGTAAATGGAGGAACTTGATCGAAGATAAATAGGGGATTATGCCATGTAATGGTTGATAAATATTCAAAGCTTTACGTATAATTCAGAATTATTGAGACTTCATGTCACGACCCTAGTTCTGGGTCGTCGAATCCTCCATTTATCAGATCTGGTTACTCAACAATAACTTTATCCAATAATAAAACTAATATTCAGAAACAGACTACAATAAATGATACATAGAGAAAGCATCTCACAGTTTTCCATTCACAAAATAATGATTGTGTAGAAAACATGTCCCATAATATTCTTTTACATGTACATCACGCTCAAGGAAAATGGCACTAAAGAACTACTAACTACCTCATACTATAAGATACTACTGTTGGTTAGCTAACTAGCTGATTAAGATCCTAGCGATGGCTCACTGATACTTGTTAGATTTCCAGGAATCATAGGATAAAGATTAGCGAGTGCTATGAAAAAAGAATAGAAAATTAAAGAACTAGTGTAGTTTAACAAACTTAGTATACCAAAAAGTTTCATTTCTTCTCATTAGATTAAGTCATATTCCTTCTATTCCACGCGAGGATTAGTCCAGGTGACTTCCCTCACCTCTCATGGACCCTTAAGATGTGGACACTTTGAGATTAGAGATTGCGTTGATCTGGTGAACTTATACCACTGCATGTCGCCTCAACCAGTCCTCCAATATTATCTAGACAAATTCATTTTTTTATTATCCAGGGTTCCAAACCCTCAGCCTACGAGGAAGGAAGCACATCATCCTCGAGGACTCGGTACCTTAAAACCACATGCTAACCTTTAATTACATATATTAGTTATTTTGAGTACATGTTATCATGACCCATTTGTTATTAAACTACCCGTGCCTCCACATGACACCACCACATCTTCAGTCAGTCAACCCACCTAATGGCAGCTGAGTGCCACACGTTGTAAATAATTTATTTGGCACACTCAACATATCCGGACAACCTTGTACCATCTAGGTATGGCTTGTTAACACATATATTCTTCTGACAAACCTACAGGTTTCATGCTCGACCTGTAGTATATACTCCAAGTCATCTTATCATAAAAGATAATCCGAAAATCAAAACTGGATCTCATTTATGCCATGTCAGTTCTATCCTAATATCGATATAGTATTGAATGTAAATCATAGCATCTATAAGGACGATTCATTGTGCCAGCTTTATTCTAGCAATTATTTTAGAGTAAATCACAAATCAAGCATGTGGATGTTATTTATAAGAGATAAAACAATAAATATATTTTTTATCCAGTTTAACTTGAAAATCCGATAACAAAAAGATAGTATTTCATTACATGATCGTGTTAACTTCAAAATAGGACCAATCTTACCTTGATTCATGTTCAATTAGGGCATATTAGCTCATGAAATGATTAAATTTTATTTACGTGTCCAAGAACACGAAGAATGCACGAAGAATGTGAAGAAGGAACGAAGAACGTGAAGAACATGAATTCTTTCAAAATTTCAGTAGTGTTTCCCTTTATATTTGGTGATACTTAAAGGAAAATTTTGGCAAAGCCATCAGTTGTTTTTCAAGGAAATTTTCGACAGAGTCTCCCCATACATTGGGTGATATTTCAAGAAAATTTTTGACAGAGTCCCCCCTTATATAAGGTGATATCTCAAGGAAAATCAATAGAGTATCTCCCCTTATATCTAGAGAATCTCGAAAGAAAACATGATTCTTAGAAGAAACATATGAAAACATGAATTGAAAATATCTACCTACCTCCTTCCCGAAGCCATCGAGGAGACGAGCACTCCGTCTTCCTTCTCCTCGTCTTCCCGACAACGTTTTGCTTAGCGCTTCGTTGGCGCTTCTTCCCCGCCACCCTCCCCTTCTCTCAGCCTCTCAACCCTAGCCTTGAGGGTGGTGGTGGATGGAACGAATGTCGTAGAGGGTGGGGGGGGGGGGTATTTATAGGCTCCCAAACCTTGAAAACCATGTTTTAGAATCCATAGTTTTTCCCCGTGGTTTTGCCAAAAACCATGGTTTCCTTCAATACCATGGTTTCACGGTCCATGATTTCGTCCAAACTTATCATGAAATCGATGATTTTGCTAATGACTCTTCATTAGCGCTAATCACGATTAAGCATTGGTCATGATTAATTATTCGTAACACTGATTAACATCTATAAAGCATAATCAACATTCTTTAACCATGGCCAGTATACCTGATGATCATTTTAATCAGGATTTATTAATACTATTGATGACGATTAAGAACTAATGACAACTTATCCAACATCAACCTCGTTTGTTTCTAAAATTCATGACTATTCGAAAACAACCTTCAATATAGACAAATAATTTTTGTTGGATTTGTCCCGTCGAACCGGATCCAATATCCATATGTTTTGTAGGATCCGAGGAAGTTAATTTAAGGCTTTACACTTCACCCCATAATTATGAAAGCATAAAGGTTATGTGTGTAATTTTTTTTTAAACTTAACCGCATTTCCCTTTTAAACATTTTTCAAAACCTTCTTTTATTTTCTTTTTAGTTTCATGCTTCCTTTATTTAAAAAATTAATAAAATAATTAATATATACATGCAAAGTATTCCATTTATAATACTGTTATATTTTTAGCATTTTATTTTATATTAAAATTCTCACATTATATATATATATATATATATTTAAAATATCTTTCTTTCTTTTTATTACATTGTTAAAAATTGGTTAAAAATTTGGAATATTATACAAATAGAAAAAAAATAAAAATTACACTTTTTATTTACATATTATATGTATAGCCTAAAGTTCCAAAGATAATTTAAAAATAAAAACTTAAAAAATACATTAAAACAAAAAATCAAAAAATTTTGAGCACACAAATTCACGCCTCATTATTCGTCAGCTCCTCCCTAAAAGTTTTTTGCCACAATTGGGTTGGGGCCTTTTTCTTTATTGGGGCTCGAAGATGATCTATCTTCTTGATCAGGAAGAAGTGTTGATTTTGATGTGCGGATGGGCCGTGGCAACGTATCTCCCTCGTGTCCATAAGAACAAACCCATTTTTCTCATGTTGATACCTCTTCCTCATTAGGTTCTTCTTCTACAATATGCTACTCGTAATCTTCTCTCCATCATTTAATCCACCATCGCCTTCTTCATTACTGCCAACGTATCTCCCTCCTTCTGCCACCACTGGCTCTCCCTATCATTGCCACCATCCCTCCCCTCCTCCCTAGCACATCCCCTGTCCCTCGACACAAAGAGCACACCCTGAGACTTCCTTTCGTACATATTCACCCTCCGACCGCCTAAATTCTGATGTAGTTGCCCATCTCTGTCCACATTGCGGCCCATCTCTTCGAGGGGGGATGGTAAGATAACTTACAGATATCAACCATTATCTTTACATTCTATTCTAAATTAACTACATGGATATTAGGTTAGTGAGATCAAGTAACAACAAGGGTTAGACAAGGGTTAGAGTGTAAGACTTTATTCAAAGGTCCAGGTGAAATTACAAATTATGGAGGGATCGAATTCTAATTAGATAATATACAAGGGCATGGATGTAAGAATTCTTAAAAGAAAACCTCACCTTAGCCAGAGTCGTGTCAAGCAAGCCGCTGGCGCTCGAATACCCAATCATCTCCTGTTCATCACCCGCATCTTCCCGCAAAACGAGGCACCTCTCAGTTAACACGCGCTCAACCCCCTTGCTCGTCCTCGAATGCCACAGTCAACACTTCCAACCCCCTTGATTCCGTCCTCGAATGCCCTATATATCCCCCACCCCTCACTCCCCCGCTCCTCGCCGTCTCTCCCCTTTCCCTCTCTTCCCTCTCGCTCTCACCCGCGCGCAGTAGAGTTGAGCTCCAGGGCGACGATGCCCTCGTCTCCGTTCGCCGCCGCCGCACCTCTCGACGAGGCCTCGTTCCTTGCTTCCCTCATGCCGAAGAAGGAGATCGGCGCTGATCGGTTCCTCGAGGCGCGGCCTGAGCAGGACGGGAGGGGCGTGCTCATCGCTATATTCGGTAAGTACAAACACCCCATCGTTCTCGCTTCGACCGATTCATCTTCTTTAGACGTCGTGGTTGTACGAGGAAAGAGCTTTCTATTCCTTTTTTGCGATGAACACGCTGCGGAGTCGTTGTGCAACATGCTTGTTTGACTTACTTTAGACGTGGTTGAATCGCCCCTCTGCCCCTCGTTGTTCCATCCCATATTCCCGCTTTTCTTAAGTGTTCTTGTGGGGCTTTCGTATGGGGATGTTAGAGATCTGTAAAATCTTGCTTTCTGTAAAAAACCCCCTTGATATTGTAAAAGTCCCTTCTTTAAGTACTGCAGCATAGAGACCATTTACTGAAATTCCATATTAAAATGGCATCATGTAGATGCACCAAAGCTAACTTGCATTTTTATTGCTTTCCTAACTACAACATTTCAGTTGTGACATGCTTTGTAAATGCTCCTTATTTCTTTATGATGAAGCCCAAATCCAAGCTAAGCGTTATAACTTATAATTACAATAGTAGGAGCATGCCTTTTGATGTAAAGATGCTCTTTTTCATCCAAGAGATGCCTTATTGAGATTACCTCTATATAAAGCTACCCGTATATATGTAAAGGGGACATACACGGATGATATGGAATTTGTTAACCTTTGAAATTAATATTTCCTTTTGCCCATTGAATTCTTTCTCCTCCCATAAACTCCTCATCCACTCCTTGACCCCGTTCTTCTTCCCCCTTAGGTTGCGTGGCATGCTCGTCTTCATATCCTCATCCCAAGTTCCTCTCTTTTCAACCCTAAAAAATTCTTTACCAAAGTCATTTATAGCAAAGAACCATTGTATATTTGAGGTTACTTAGTTATTCTTACGACTTGACAACAACAACAACAAAAGCCTTTTCCCACAATTTAGGGTCAGCTACATGGATTCTATGCCTCCATTCAGATCTATCTTAGGTTAATCTCGGGTTTATATCGAAAAAATTAAGATCCCTTCGTATAGTCTCATTCCAACAAGAAGGGCGGTCCTCGTCCTCTTTTAGCCGGCTCAACACCCAAAATTCGCATCTCCTAACTGGTGCATCAACTGACATTCTTTGCAAATGACCAAACCATCTTAAGCGGTTTGACGACTTGCAACATCTTTGCATCTCCTATCTTCTTTGCAAAACTTGCAGCATCTTTGCATCTCCTACCTTCTTTGCAAAACTTGCAACATCTTTGCATCTACTACCTAGTTATTCTCACGACTTGACAATCTAACAAAATACTCAAAGAAGACATTAGGGAGGATGAGTAAGTGTAACCTACCATCTTTTTGTTATTGCACATTAATGAATCTTCACGTGTAGATTTAAGCCTTATTAATCATGCTACATGTTGAAATCCTAACCTTTAGTTAGGAAAGTATGTAAGCCAGGGTATCAAGACAATTCTTCGAAGCATCTACGTTTCATGAGTATTCATCATCCACCCTTAGTTCTTTCCCATTACTCCATCTCCTTTGCTCATTCTCAATTAACACTCTCTCCTCTCTCTGTCTCTCTATTTTTTGATTTTTTATCTCATTTATCCTTTTTTCCTTGTGCTTTCCACCCACCTTCTTCCATGTTTTTATTCTTCCTTGCCCTCCCATGTTATGAAAACTAGCACCCATCACCATCATCAGCATCACTCTCCTGGCTAGACACCTTTCACATTGGTATCGATATCACTTTTAGATTTTTTCTATCACTTGTAAACTAACTATTTAACCCTAGATTCTCCTTCGCATCCTCATTAAAGCTCCACTGTCCTTTTGAATTTATCATGGCTGCCCATCTTCCTCTTACGATTGACTCCATGATCGTCGTCTTCATCAGTTGTTGGGTGATGCAAAATGATTCCGGCGTCGACGATAAAAATAAAATAAGTAGGCGGTGGAATATCGGTGGAGAAAGAGAGAGATTGAGAAGAAGAAATCTCGTCGGTAACGAGGGATTGAAGGAGGAGAACCGCGGAGATCGCGTGGAGGGAGAGAGAGAAGGAGAGGGGATAAAATGAGATCAACTCAAATTTTAATTCATACTTCACTCAATAAAACAATGGACTACCCTCTCTTTATATAGGAGAGAGGGGTTTACAAAAATAGTAAATAAATTCAAACTGACAACCGACTTGCCTAATTGGACTCCAATAAATCCTAATTGACCTCTAACTAACTTAATTAGACTCTAATTATTTAATTGACCAACAATTGTAATTAAAATCTACGAAATCAACGTTGAGATCACAGGCGATCTCAATTATTAAATTAGACCACTACGACCGCTAAAAACGTAAATAAAAATGATAATTATTTAATTGAATAAATGTGGCCCCATAATTTGGGGTCACGCTGCATCAACTCTCCACCGCTTTAAAAAATTCGGCTCCTGACGAATTGCGTGATGTAGGTGGATAGTTGGAGAAATCATCCTTGAATTGGGCTTCAATTTCCCTTAAGGCGATCATTTTCCGCGTTACGTTTGTAATTTTTTCCAATTGGGGGGCGTCCCTGCAATTTTCGTACCCCCTCAATTTGCCTCACATTTCTATGGTTTTGGACCTTTCTGCAAATATGGGTTTTGAGGAATTTTTCTTTGCAATTTTTCCCACTTGATTTCCAATCCCCCTTTTCCAGGGATTTGGGTCCCCTCAATCTCGGATGGCCTGTTAGGGCACGGGGTCTTGCTTGCGTTATAATCGCGCGGGGCTGGGGTCCTCGGAACCGCAAAGGCGGCACGGTGGCGGAGGTGCGATCCGGGCGGTGCGAGCGCCGAGCGGCGAGCAGGCCGCGGGAGGCTGGCGCGTCGTCGCCGACGGTGTAGCTGCAGGGCCTGCGCGCGGACGGCGCGAGCTGCTGGGCGGCGAGGGAGAGGATGGCCTGGAGGCGGATGTCGTGGAGCAGGGGTGCGACGCGAGTAGGATGGGCTGAGCGGGGTCGCGGCGTAAGGGGAGGTGGTGCGGGTGGAACCGCTGAGGGGGAGGGGCCGTGTTGGTGGTGGCTGGGGCTGTGATGGGAAGTAGGTGGCGGGAGGGGTTGGTGGCGTTGGCACCAGGAAGGGTGGCTGCGAGGGTGTGGGTGGTGTCGGGTTAAGGTGCGGCGACGCCGGGGACGGTTCGGGGTGTTGGGTGCGCACGGAAGGGGGTAGGAGGGGGCGAGGATGGTTGGTGGCGGGTCCGGAGCCGCTTGGGGCTGAACTGGAACTGCAGGGGTGGCGTGAAGGGCCGCCGGGGTGGTTGGAGGGGGCAGCGGGGTCGCTTCCGGCGACGGATTTGGTGCTGGGACGTGCTGGACAGCCACCGTTTTGTCGTTTTTTCCGTCTAACATGGTCTGGACAGCGGCGGTTTCTTCGTTGACAGCGAGCACATCATCGTGGTTGACGTTTTTCCCATCCACAACGATCTGGACAGCAACCGTTTGGTCTTCTTCCGCGTCGTTTTCTTCGTCAACAGTCGCGGTCGCGGTTTGGGTGGTTGACGGCTTCGTTTGGGCGTCGCGGTAGGCCTCAAGGTTGGCCGTGAAGTCCCGAAACATTGATGCCATGGATCGGAAGTTGTTCTGCAAATCACGTAACATGCGCTCCGTCTCCTTGTCGTAGGCTTCATTGGCTTGCCGTCTTCGTTCGGATGAATGATGGTGTCGGTGCGGACGCCGGGGCGGATCGTTAGATCGTGAGGACGATCTAAATGCCATGCTCTGATACCAATTGATGCAAAATGATTCCGGCGTCGACGATAAAATAAAATAAGTAGGCGGTGGAATATCGGTGGAGAAAGAGAGAGATTGAGAAGAAGAAATCTCGTCGGTAACGAGGGATTGAAGGAGGAGAACCGCGGAGATCGCGTGGAGGGAGAGAGAGAAGGAGAGGGGATAAAATGAGATCAACTCAAATTTTAATTCATACTTCACTCAATAAAACAATGGACTACCCTCTCTTTATATAGGAGAGAGGGGTTTACAAAAATAGTAAATAAATTCAAACTGACAACCGACTTGCCTAATTGGACTCCAATAAATCCTAATTGACCTCTAACTAACTTAATTAGACTCTAATTATTTAATTGGCCAACAATTGTAATTAAAATCTACGAAATCAACGTTGAGATCACATGCGATCTCAATTATTAAATTAGACCACTACGACCGCTAAAAACGTAAATAAAAATGATAATTATTTAATTGAATAAATGTGGCCCCATAATTTGGGGTCACGCTGCATCATTGGGCACCCTTCTCGAGTCGATTCCCTCTCCTTCACATTACTATATTTGGTTGTACGTTGTCATCCACTGCCATATTTATCTCGTTGCCATTGCATCTTCCCCTTCAATTCTACTCTTATCCTATACCTACCACTATCATATTATTTTTGCCCTATGTTCCTTCTTTCCATTACTCACCATTGTCACCAATCTTGTCCACTTCCTTATGTTCTTTTGGAGAGTGCTTTAGTAACGATACATGCCATTTATTCTGAAAAATAAATGAGTGGCAAATTGATGCAATATTTCCCAAACTTACGGATCGAAACGACCTGCATCTGCCGATATGCAATCAGATCGTCAAATTGTAAGAATGATTCGGTTTCCATAATCTTATCAATTGATGCAAACATGAAATTGGAGGGAGGAGAGAGTGGAGAGAAGAAGATCACGGTGTACTTCATGAGTTGAGGGAGGAATGGGATTAAGAGTAGAAACGCTAGAAAATTGGGAGAAAGGTGATAATGATGGATGCACTCTCCAAACCAAAACACTCAAATTTTCAAGTCATAACATGATCTCTTTATAATAAACTACGACCCTCTTTATATAGAGGATGTCCAATTACAAAATCGGTACGTAATAACATAACAATCAAATAAAATCCTGATTGGACTTTAAATTACTCCAATTGAGTCACCAAATTTATCTCGTTTCCATTGCATACCCCCCCTTCAATTCTACTCTTGCCCTATACCTACCACTACCATATTATCTTTGCCATATGTTCCTCCTTTGCACTACTCACCACTGTCACCAACCTTGTCCACTTCCTTCTGTTGTTCTTTTGGAGAGTGCTTTAGTAAAGATATATGTCGTTTATTCTGGAAAATAAATATGAGTGACAAATTGATGCAATATTTCCCAAACTCACATGTCGAATCGACTTGCATCCACCAATATGCAATCGGATCGCCAAATCTTAAGAATGATTCAGTTGCCATAATCTTACCAATTAATGCAAACATGAAATTAGAGGGAGGAGAGAGAGGAGAGAAGACTACGCCGTGTTTTGTGAGGCGAGGGAGGAATGGGATTGCGAGTAGAAATGCTAGAAAACTGGGAGAAAGGGATAATGATAGAGGAACTCTCCAAACCAAAACACTCAATTTTTCAATTCATAACATGATCCTCTTACAATAGACTACGACCCTCTTTATATAGAGAAGGACCAATTACAAAATTGGTAACGAAATAACATATAAATCAAATAAAATTGTGATTGGACTTTAAATTCTCTAATTCACTCACCAACTAATTTAATTTATCATAAAAATTGAGATTGTAATCAATCTCAATTTATTTAACGTAAATAAAATTAACCGACCAACTAATTTAGGATGAAAAATTCTCATGTTAAAATCCCTAAATCGACAATTTGCTTCAAGTCGATTTGACCCATCAATTTAGGAAATAATGCTTCACAAATACAAGATCCTTCTGCATCATATCTCAAGTGTAGTGAGAATCAACCTCAATGTGCTTGCTTCTCTCATAAAAAGGATTGTTAGCTACACAGTTGTATTAGAAATGGAACCTTCACATATAAATCTCTGAAAACTAATGTAACCCACACCAAATCTGTATTAGCTTATGCCATAACGATATCATGAGTCTGCACTTGATTGGAGTATTGTTAGTTATGGATAAAGATGATCCAATTGTCGTAGACTTGATAAACCTGTAGTAACAAGGGATCTGTTAGTGAAAAAATTAGGATAAGCGATTATTGATTCATGGATAACCATGCATATAAATTGAGAACCACTATCCCATCTGCCCACTCTCTTTGTCCCCACCGTCTTCATCCTTTTGTTGAGGAGGTCGCCAACAACACTCTCCACCTGCTCCCTCAACACCTTAACGACGCTGTAGATGTCGATGACAAGCTTCTTTAGGGCATCACCAAGCTCGACAAAGACAAAGCCCTGAGAGGGATCGAGGACCACCTTGATCCCCATGCCACAGGAGACAACTGCACAACACAACCTTGATTTGGTCGGAGTGGCCGTTCGCCATCCTCATCCTCATCCCGTTCGCCATCCTCATCCTCATCCTCTCGTTGAGGAGGCGATAAACAATTCCCTCCACCTGCTCGCTCGATGCCTCTACATCGTCACAGATGTCGAGCATAAGCTTTTTTAGGCATCAAAGATCTTGACAGAGATGGAGCCCTAAGAGGGTTTATGGACTACTTTGATCCCCATGCCACCAAAGATAGTTGCGACGGTCGAGGTTGAGAGATCGAAGGCCCAACAATGCACGGCCTCGATTTGGTCGATGGAGTCATCTGCTATTAGATCTAACATGGTGCAATCAGGACCGTTGGGTCAAGGGCATGCCAATTTCTCGTGCTGCAGACGAGCCCCCATTACGAGCTTTGATTTTTATGGCATCGGAAGGCTTCAATGATGGGTGATGAGCATGTGGAACTATAGCTGACGCTGAAGTTTAGGAGCTACGTGTTGCACGGGAGGCAGAGGAATGCAAGGACATGTTTGATCTTGACGACGCTATTGCCCCTGATGTTGATGAGAGCGAGGGGAGAGGAGGGTGGGGAGGGAAGGAGAGTATACATTTGTAAATTTGATAAACAAAAAGGTAATTTAGACATTCTCTTGACGGAATCTGATTCATTTTAACGACCATATGGGTGGGAGTTAGCCACATGGTCCACAACTTCTCATGTTGTGGATGAGCCCGCGCTCCAAGCTTTGATTTTTATGGCATCGAGGAGCTTCGGTGATGGGGGATGGGCATGTAGAGCTATAAGAGACGCTGAAGTTTAGGAGTTACATGCGTCATATGGATGTAGAGGAACGCAATGACATGTTCGATCTTGATGATGTTGCTGCCCCTGATGTTGTCGAGAGCAAGGGGTGAGGAGGTGGAGTATACATTTGTAAATTTGATAAACAAAAAGGTAATTTAGACATATTCGTGACAGAATTCAGTTCATTTTAACGACCATTAAATGAGAGTTAACTACATGCTTCATAGTATAATAGTTAACAATTTTACAAAGGTTATGTGATAATTACGAAGAATATGTATTGGAGCAGGTGATTTTCAAAGTTTTTAGGGTTTGTGCTTTAGAAATCCCTTGTTAATATAGCATCCCTCCTACCAATTTTTCTCATAACATTTCTTAAGTTTTTTGTTGGAATTGGTACTATACATGTTTTTCTAATTCACCAGTTTTTTTTAAATTGATCTTTCTATCCAACTTAAGAATACTCTATTTTCAAATAAAAAAACTAGATGTTGTGCATTATTTTCGGATATATCTATTTGGGAATAAAGAGATTACTTTGAGAGATCTTGCTGGTAATGAATGTTACTTGAATCGTGAAAGCTATAGATGGATACAATAAAAGGAAATAGAGGATGCTTTGAAGGTTATGAAAACAAGGAAATGGGTAGAACCTAATGACATTTCTATAGAAGTTCGGAGAGTTCTAGGTCAACGGAGTTTGACTTAGCTCACAAATTTATTCAATGTTATTTGGCAAAGCAAGAAATGCCTGAAGAATGGAGCAGAATCATTGTTGTGTCTATAAGAATAAAGGAGATATTCAAAATTATTCTAATTATAGAGGCATCAAACTGATGATTTATATAATGAAATTTAGGAACGTGTGATTGAAAGAAGGTTGTGGTAATTTTCCAAAGTAATTGAAAACTAATTCGGATTCATGCCAAGTCGCTCAACTATTAAAGCTATCCACTTGTTAAGGAGAACAATGGAGATTTATAGAGCCAAAAAGAACCTTCATAAGATTTTTATTATTATGGAGAAGGTTTATGATTCAGTCCCATGGGAGATTTTATGAAGAGTTTTGGAGAAGAGACAAGTACCTGTCCTATACGTTAACCTTATAAAGGATATGTATGATGGAGATTCATCTTGTGTAAGGATCCAATCTGGGAAGATTGACTATTTTAACATCAACACTGATTTGTATCAAGGTTCAATTTTGAGTCTATTCCTTTTTACTTTGATCATGGACGAGATGACTAGTCACATTCAGGATGAGATACCTTGGTGTATGTTGTTCGTCGATGATATTATATTGATTGATGAGACAAAAGATGGAGTAAATGAGAAGCTGGAGATTTGGAGACATGCTTTAGAGACTAAAGGATTTCGTATAAGTAGGGTTAAGATTGAGTATATGGAGTGCACATTTGATGGGAACATAGGTCAAGGACTCGAGGTGAACATTGGAGATGATAACATTCAGAAGAAAGATTCTTTTAAATACTCATGATCTATTTGCAATAGAATTGAGAAATTGATGAAGATGTTACTCATAGAATAAATGCAGGTCGGCTAAAGTGGCGATGGGCCTCTACTATTTTTTGTGATAGGAAAATCCCTTTCAAAATCAAAGGAAAGTACTAAAAGCATCTGTAAGACTTGCTATGCTCTATAGATTAGAAGGTTGGTCTGTGAACCATAGAGATGTGCATAGAATGACAATAGCAGAAATGAAAATGTGGAGGTGGATGTGTGATCATACACGAAAAGATCGGATTCGGAATGATGCGATTATAAGGAAAGTTGGTGTAGCTCCGATAGAGGATAAGATGAGAGAAAACCGCTTAAAGTGGTTTGGCTATTTGCAAAGGAGGTTGGTTGATCTGCCGGTTAGAAGATGCAAGATTTTGGATGTTAAGCCAGGTTAAGAGAGGGCGAGGAAGACCCACGAAATGTTGGAATAAGGCTATCCAAAGAGATCTTAGTTATTTGGATTTAATCTCGAGAATGACCCACAATAGATCTGAATGGAGGCAAAATCCATATAGCCGACCCTACTTAATTGTGGGAAAAAAGGCTTTGTTGCTATATATCTATTTGGGTTTTATTTTTAATTTTATTTTTTATAATAGTGTATATATATATATATATATAAATTTCATCCTTTTATTAGTGAACAAGAAGATATTCTAAATTTGTTGTATATCTATTTGCCTAGGTGGAGATCTTAACAGACATGTTGGAAATGATCTTAATAATATATGAGGATGGGGAGCTTGCACCAAGGTGCATGTAACTTTACATGCACCGGTGCTTATATGTTCCATATTTTTTTTACTTTTTTTTGAAAAATACCACCATGTATATTCATCCATATATCCCTCCAATATGTCATTCAAATTTCATCAGAAACAGAGACTCCTATGACCTCCATCAAGAACAGGTAATTTTAACGGTCTTAGAATTGCTGTAATCGATCTGTTCTAGATGGAGGTCATAGGAGTCTCTGTTTCTGACGAAATTCGAATGACATATTGGAGGGATATATGGATGAATATACATGGTAGTATTTTTCGAAAAAGTAAAAAAATGTGGAAGATATAAGCGCCGGTGCATGAAAAGTTACATGCACCTCCCCATCCTCATAATATATATATATATATATATATTAAAATTTCATCCCTGTATTAGTGTTCATGGAGGCCATGGCTTCGAGGATAGAAATGGAGAGGGAAAAGTCATTCCAGATTTTGTAACAGATTATGATCTTTTCATAGCAAACACTCTCTTCAAGAAGATGGTGAAGCATTTAATTACTTATAAGAGTGGTCCGACCAGAGAACATATAGATTACTTTGCATTTAGGAGAAGAGATCGGTTGTGTTGCAAAGATTGCAAAGTAATCCCAAGAGAGAGTTTGACAACCCAACATCGCTTGTTAATCTTGGATGTGCAAATAAAAGGGCTGGTAAAGAAAATGAGGTTTTCCAAGGTCACTAGAATTAGATATTGGAATCTTCTCTTGAAGCAATCAAGCTTCGGGGAGAATGTTTTAGAACACCTATATTGGGATTGTAACGGAAGTGCAAACGAGATGTGTGAGGTGGTAGCATCTTGTAACCGAAGGGTAGCCAAAGAGATGCAATGTGAGTCAAAGAAAGGAGCTCCAAGTCAAAAGGAGGCTTCGTGGTGGAGTGGAGGGGTGCAAGAGAAGCTCAAAATTAAAAGAGCATGCTTTAAAGCTATGTCTAAGGATAAAACAGAGGAAACTGTCACAAACTACAAAATAGCGAAGAAGGAAGCAAAGAAGTCTGTAAACGAAGCTAAGTCGAAGCTTATGAAGTTTGTACAAAAATCTCGATTCTAAGGAGTGCTAGAAAGATATATTCAGGTTGGCCAAAACAAGAGAAATAAAGATCGGCGACCTTTCTCAAGTAAGATGCATTAAGGATGAGGAAGGTCATGTGCTTGTTACTCAGAAGGATATATAGACTAGATGGAAGCAATATTTCCATAAGTTTTTCATTGGGGAAGGAAATAGAGAGGTCACTTTGGGAGATCTAGCTTGCAGTGAAAGTTACTTGAATTGTGCAAGCTATATACAGATACAAAGGAAGAAAGTAGATGAGGATTTGAAGGTTATGAGGCCTGAGAAAGGTGTATGACCTGATGACATTCTTATAGAAGTATGAAAAGTTTTATGTGAGCGTGGTTTGACTTGGCTTACAAATTTATTCGATGTTATTTGGCGAAGTAAGAAAATGCCTGAAGATTGGATGATAAACATCACGGTGCCTCTTTATAAGAATAAAGGAGACATTCAAAATTGTTCAAATTACAGGCGTATCAAGCTGATTAGTGACACTATGAAAATTTAGGAACGTGCAATCGAATGAAGGTTGAGGCAAGTTTCCAAAGTAAAAGAAAACCAATTCGGATTCATGCGAGGCCACTCAACTATTGATGCCATCCAATTGCTGAGAACAATAGAGATTTATATAGTTAAAAGGAAAAACTTCCATTTGATTTTTATTGATTTAGAGAAGGCTTATGATTTTGTCCCAACGGAGATATTGTGGATCAAGGTCCTCATCCAACGATGAATTCTGTGGACTTCTAGTGTATTTTCTTGTTGATCTACTGCAGATATGTTCACCAAAGTACTCTCAAGGTGTTTTTTTTTGAGTGATGTGGTTGCTAGCCGAGCATGTTAAATTTCTATGCTCCATCTTGAGGGGAAGCATTAGAGCTATATAGCCCCTTTTGGGTGGTTTTTGTGATTTTCTTAACCATGTAACTCCTACTACTAACCCCATATCTTCTCTATTTATAAGAGGGATAGGGGTCCTTTATTAAATATATTCAATTCATTTTCTTTAATCATGGCCTACCATGGGGATCAATCGAGGCGCCATGTCTAAAAAACTAAGTAATTCCCTCACGAGAAGTTAGAGGGTGTATGGATTTGTTCGCCAGATAGAATTATTTTAACTCTATAGTAGATTGCACCAAATGAGAAATAAGGTCGTTTTTTCCAAGTTTCTCAGCACTTATTTGGCCAACAGTACCTTGTTTATTTTTTAAGCCTCAACACGCCCAACCCATTGTCCTTCATTGTCACCGTTTCCTAATCAATTAGGAGATGCCTCTACTTCATCGAGTAGAGCCAAACCAGAAAAATCACCTGATGAATGATTCTAATTTCATTCGCACCTTGAGTAACAAATACAATAAGTGGGTAGAGAGGTAGAAAAGATGAATGGCCTCCAACACAGTCTTGAGCATTTGTTTGTTGTTCTAGATGCTTTATAACAGGCTTCTTAATGAGTTTCCTTCTTGATGCCAATTTCGTTCTTGATGTCTTTAATAAGCCTTTTCACAAGTTTGCTTCTTCTTCTGTTGGGAAACGTGAATGAGATGACTCTATTCCATAGCCCTAGGCTCTCTTATATAGGAGAGTAGCCTATGGGTAAATTACATAAAGAGAATAACAAGAAAAAGAAATAACAAAGAGGTACAGTTACTCAATATGCGTCAACACTCCCCCTCAAGATGGAGCATAGATGTCAATCATGCTCAGCTTGGAAGCACACTTCTGAAATGGACCTCGTAACAATGCCTTGGTGAATATATCTGCAGTCTGGTTCTCTGAAGTAACATGAGACGTGGCAATGAATCCTTTCTGAATCATATCACGTATGAAGTGACAATCCACCTCAATATGCTTGGTCCGCTCATGGAATGCAGGGTTGTTTGCAATGAACAAAGCAGCCTGATTATCACACTCCAAGTTCATAGGAAGTGGTACATCTAAACATAAATCTGTCATCACCGCTTTCACCCACATCATCTCTGTAGTAGCCTGGGCCATAGCCCTATATTCGGATTCAGCACTAGATCTAGCTACCACAGTTTGTTTCTTGCTCCTCCATGAGACTAGGGCATCTCCAACATAGACAGCATACCCTGAGGTGGACTTCCTATCCTTAGGACATCCTGCATAGTCTGCATCTGCGCATGCTGAGATAGAAATCCCTTTTCCTTTCTTGAATAGCAGACCTTTACCTGGAGAAGATTTGAGATATCTAAGTATCATATGTATTGCATCCATATGCACCTGGCGTGGCTGCTCCATGAACTGGCTCACACGGCTCACTGCAAATAATATATCTGGCCTAGTGATCGTGACATATAACAATTTGCCTACCAGTTCTCTATATCTTCTCCTGTCAACCTCCTCTGTGTCATCATCATACAGCTTCATGCTGGGGTCCATTGGTGTCGTAGCAGGTCGACACCCTAGCATACCTGTCTCACTCAGTAGATCTGTAACATACTTCCTCTGTGACATGACTAATCCATACGGATTTCTGGCAAACTCCAGCCCCAGAAAATATCTAAGGACTCCCAGGTCCTTGGTGACAAATTCGGTCCCCAGCCTTTCCTTTGCCTGCTTAATGCCCTGGTCATCATCACCTGTAATCAAGATATCGTCAACATAAACCATGATTACAACAATACCTCTTGCCGTCTTCTGTACAAACAAGGAATGATCAGCATTGGAGCGTTTATATCCTTGTTTCTCAAAGAGGTCTGACAGCTTCTGGAACCATGCTCTGGGGCTCTGCTTAAGGCCATATATGGCCTTATGTAATCTGCAAACCTTGGAACACTCCCCCTCAACAGCAAAACCAGGTGGCTGTTGCATATAAACTTCCTCCTGCAAGTCTCCATACAGAAATGCATTCTTCACATCCAGTTGATAGAGTGGCCAGTCTCTAGTAACTGCAACTGATAAGAGGATCCGCAGAGTAGAGTGACGAGCCATAGGGGAGAACTTGTCAAGGTAATCTACCCCATATGTCTGTGTGAATCCCCGTGCAACTAGGCGTGCCTTGTACCTGTCAATGGAGCCATCTGCATTGTGTTTAACTGTAAACACCCATTTACAACTCACCGGGCTGACATCTGGAGGTATAGTAACTAAACTCCATGTTCCTCTAGACTGAAGTGCCGCCATCTCTTCCTCCATTGCTAGCCGCCATCTAGAATCCTGCAAAGCCTCATGGTGGGTCCGTGGAATGTCTGTAGCTGAAAGTGCCAATGCAAACGTCCTGAAGTGTCCAGATAGCCTCTCAAAAGACACCGCTGCTGATATTGGATACTTGGCACAGCTTCTCTTATGTTTGCGTAGAGCAATTGGAATATCCAGATCATCTGTGTTATCACCATGCTCCTGTAATGCATCCTGCTGAGAATTGTCGTTAGATCCATCAACATTAATAATTTCATCACATACCATAGGCGAGCTAGTTGACTGGTCAGGACCATGAGCTGTATGCGGCCTGCGGGTGTAATGGAATGGTAACGGGGATACTGTAGATGGTGGTGGTGGTGGCGGCGGTGGTGGTGGTGGTGATGATGGTGGTGATGTTGGTGGTGCCATGAATACGGTATCAGGAGATATAGGTGGTGGCTGCATGTTCCCGGATTCTGAAAAATACATAATGGATTCAAAAAATGTAACATCTGCACTGATCATATACCGCCGACGCACAGGGTCAAAACACTTGTACCCCTTTTGAGTTCTGGAGTACCCCACAAAGACGCACTTGACAGCCCTAGGAGAGAGCTTGTCAGAACCAGGCGACAACTGGTAGACAAATGCAACTGACCCAAACACACGAGGGGTAAGAATGAACAGATCCCTGTCAGGATAAATAAGTGAAAAAGGAACCTGTTCATTCAAGACAGACGAGGGCATACGATTTTTAAGATAGCATGCAGTGAGGACGGCATCACCCCAGTAGGAGTATGGAACATGACTCTGAATAAGAAGTGACCTTGTGACATCAAGTAGGTGACGATGTTTCCTTTCTGCAACCCCATTTTGTTGAGACGTATGAGCACAGGATGTTTGGTGTATAATTCCTTTAGAGGAGTAGTAGTTGGCTAGATTGTTGGTGCACAACTCTAAGGCATTGTCACTTCTCATAATTTTGACAATTGTGGAAAAAACATTCTGAATCTCATTTAGAAAGTGAATAATAATATTTCCTGCTTCAGACTTATTTTTCATTAGAAATACCCATGATGCTCTAGAAAAGTCATCCACAAATACAATATAAAACCTGTGCCCCTGATGATCGGGAACACGACTCGGACCCCAGACGTCGACATGAAACAACTCAAACTTGGAGTTACTACTCCGACCTTGACTACTGGGAAAAGATGACCTGTGATGTTTTCCCAACTGACACGCCTCACACTGGATAGGTGTGTGAGAAAGACTATAAGGTAGGACTAGACGCAACTTCTGAAGCGGTAAATGACCAAAACACAGATGCCACAGGAGAGGAGATACTTGTTCTGCGGGAGAAGCTGTGATTCCGGCAAATGGGGTCTGGTTCAGACGATAAAGGCCTCCTTGCTCATAGCCATGACCAATCACGTTGCCCGTACGGATGTCCTGAAAAATCAATGAAGATGAATCAAAAATAGCTCGACAATGAAGATCCTTCGTAATCTGACTAATTGACAACAGATTCATAGAAAAATGCGGTGCATGCAAAACATTCTTGAGCTGCATAGAAGACGTCAATCTAATCTCCCCCTGACCCGTGATAGGAGAATGCGTGCCATTGGCAATAACTACAGTCCGTCCTGGAGGAATCTGAGTGTATCCTGTAAGTAGGCTCTGGTCGTCACATAAATGATGTGTAGCGCCGGAGTCCATGATCCATGGCAGTGTATCAGATCTACTACTGTGGAGTGCAAGTGTACTACCTGAAGTACTAGTAGAGGCCGAGGCAGAGGCAGCAGCATCAGTATGGTTCTCTGTAGTCGGTGCTGGACCAGATGGTGGAATAATGCCCTTGAGACGGGCAACTAGATCATCAAATCGTTGATCCAGTGTAGCAGCAGACGGGGGCTCTATCTGCTCAGCTGCTCGTGCGGATGCAGGAAATCCATGCTTTGAGTAGCATGTGTCTTCAGTATGTCCGACTCGGTGACAATATGAGCATGTTGGCCTAGTGCGGCCACCCCTTCCACGGGGAGTACGACCACGGCCCTGGTAATGAGAACCACGGCCTCTGTTGGCCGCCATGGCTGAGGGATTCTGACTAGCAGCTGCTGAAGGTACTGTGATCCTACTCAATCTGTGAAAAGCCTCCTTCATGGGAGGCATAGTCGAGTCTGCCAAAATCTGTGAACGTGCTGCCTCATATTCTGGATCAAGTGCAGCGAGAAACACACCCACCATCGTCGCATTCCTGTATGTCTTCTGCTGTTCTGGCGTGGCGGTAAGAGGCATGAAGCTGTAGAGCTTCTCAAACATCCCTCTCAATGATGTATAGAGGGAATGTAAAGGACGGCCGTTCTGCTTTATTGTGAATATGTCATGTTGTAGTTGCAGGATCTTCGTCTCATTTTTCGCCTGAGAATACGTTGCTGCCAAGATGTCCCACATGTCTTTAGCCGTGGGCTGATGTAAGATGTCATTGGCGATTTCAATAGCCAATGTACCGGATAGCCACACCTTGGCATATGCATCATCGGCCTCCCATGAGGCATAAGCTCCAGTCTTCTCTGCAGGCTCGGGCTCGGTAAGAATGTGCTTCTTACCTGTAGACTTCATCATACTCATGAACTGCATTGCCCACAGTTCATAGTTCGTACCATCCATCTTGACAATGGGCGCTGGACCACGAAATGCGCCCATAGATGGAATATCTGCCTTGCTTTCTGACATGATGGAGACGGAAGACTGGAGCAACTGAGAGGATATAGTCTATGTCTACAATGACATAGATGGGATTAGTTGCGTGTGTAGACTTCAAGCAACTAACCCCATGTAGATCAGGAGCTGTGCCCTAGGGTTTTGGAACTTAGGGCACGTACGCACGTGCGAGAAGCACGCACGCACCTGGAAGATCACGCGCGCACTGGAGTGCTCGACTGGAGAATCTCGTGAGCACTGGCGCACGCAACTGTGCGCGTGACAGTGCGCACAATCGCGCTGGAGCGCACGATCAGGCTATGCACGCAACTGGAGGCTATGCGCGCAACAATGCGCACGCAACTGGAGACTATGCGCGCGATCAATGCACGGGGCTGTGCGTAGATGTGCGGTGACACACGCACAGGCGCACGGTGTTGTGCGGATGCGTGCGACGATGCACACAGAGGCTGGGCGATGCGCGAGAGGCGCGAGAGGCGCTCGAGAGGCACTCGCACAGGCGCCTAGGCGAGAGGCGATGCGCCAAGTTGATTGCCGGCGCCCAGGCGAGAGGCTAGGCGCCCAGGCGAGAGGCTAGGCGGCGCCGATCCGAGGAAGAGAGAGAAGAGAGGCCGGCGGGTGGGGTTAGGGTTAGGTTTCGAGAACTCCGGTCTAGGACCGTCGCTCTGATACCATGTTGGGAAATGTGAATGAGATGATTCTATTCCATAGCCCTAGGCTCTCTTATATAGGAGAGTAGCCTATGGGTAAATTACATAAAGAGAATAACAAGAAAAAGAAATAACAAAGAGGTACAGTTACTCAATATGCGTCAACATCTTCTGCATCTTTATGGTGGACCTTCTTTGTCCAATGTCTTCATAAATTTCTTGTGATTTCTCGTCATATATTTGTGAAAATGCTGGTTCAAGAGCAAAATATACACACAATTCTAATAATTTTAACATATCTAGCTAATATATGAGTATGTTAGTCAATATCAAAACTCATTCATATACGTGTTGTCCTTTAGGAAGACTATTTGAGCTATTCTTTCTGCTCTCTGTTGTAATAAGATGGTTCTGTCAGACTGAGATTTTTTAAATCAACCCTCCTGCAGATTCCGGTGTAGATCCTGCTGCTGCAGGTTTACAATTCACATCAGACGGGAAGCCAAAAATTTTGGACATTCTTGATTGGTACTTCTGCATCCCTCTTAACTTATACTTGGATCACTAATATGAGTTCATTTTTTTTAAATTTACATAAACTTATGTCGGACTCATCGTGTTTCATAGTTTTTCTTCACACATAACCTCGCATTTAACTCATCGTGATTCATATGTATTTTTTTCATAGCACGGGGAGCGGCGATATCGATACTACTGAAGTTGTCAAGGCTGATGTCAATGGTTGTTTAACAGGACGATCTGGTAAAATACTGAAAGCTTTAGCTTCAAGCCTATTCCGGAAACTGGTTTATTTCCTTCCGCCGATGACACCTTTCCGGCTGCATTATGTACTACATTGGATTATTTCTCCATGAGAGGACATGACCTCTTTCAAATGTATATTTTTACTCAAGTAGCACTCATATAAATACTCATACAGTTCCGATTTTTAAGAGTGGGAATAACGACAACCAAAATATAATAGCTTGAGGTGCATCGTAAGCACTAATTCACTAACCAAAATGAAAAATTAAGGTATAAACATAATTATCCCATTTCTATATTTGTCGAATTTTTTTAAGGTAAAAACATAATCATCTGATTTCTATATTTGTCAAGGAGAAGAGAATGAATCGTTATGTTTATTCCATGAGTCTAGAGCCTATTATAGAGAGAGAAACTTTAGAGAGCAAAAGAGGGAAAACTCCATATATGACCCCGGGGGGTTACATGACTCAAATGAAATAGAAAATACAATAACTCTTACATTCCCCCTCAAGTTGGAGCATATCTGTTGATTATGCCCATCTTGGAAATTAAACACGAGAGGCGCTTCTTTGGTAGTGCTTTCGTGAAGATGTTTGCAAGCTGAAATTCAATGGAGATGCGTGGAGTGGTGATCTTCCCTCCTCATACTGCATCAAGAATGATGTGACAGTCAATCTCAATGTGTTTGGTCCGCTCATGGAAAACAGGATTGGTGGCAATGTACGTGGTAGACTTGTTGTCCCAGTATAAAGGTACGAGAGTAGCAACTGAAAGTCCAAGTTCCTGTAGAAAGGAGACAAGTCAAGTGATTTCACAGGTATCTTGGGCCATCGCCCTGTATTCTGCTTCAATACTTGATCTGGAGACCACTGTCTGCTTCTTGCTTGGCCAAGTAACAAGGTTGCCTTCAACGGGCATGCCGTAGCCTGTAGTTGATCGACGATCCTCATGCGAACTGGCATAGTCAGCATCTGTATATGTGGAGACATGAATGTGACACTTTACCCCATAGAAGAGTCCGTGGCCATGAGATTCCTTCAAATATCGAAAGATCGGAAGAACATCCTGCCAATGACTGTAAAGGGGTCTCCCCATGTAGTAAGGTCTTAGTCTCTGAATGCCGACTTCGTCATCTCCAGTTACAATCATATCATCAACATAGACAACAAGTATAACAATGCCAGTAAACCATCGTCTGCCAAAGACAGAGGAATCAAATATCGCCCTCTGAAAGTCAAGCGTGCTATTCTCGTTGGTAAGTCTGTCAAACCATGCCTGAGCGCTCTGCTTCAGGCCATAAACGACCTCACGTAGTCGGCATACAAACTCCCCCTCGACTGCACAACTCGGTGGCTGCATCATATATACCTCCTCTTTGAGGTCATCATAGAGAAAGATGTTCTTTACATCAAGTTAAAAAATAGATCAGGCTTTGTTAGTAGCAGTAGAAAACAGTGTTCAGAAAGGCAACCCAGGCGTCGCATATGCATAGTTGGTGACTGGATTGGACAACATATGCAGTATGCGGTGTATATGCGATTTGGACGAGTATGTGGCTGAGTAGGACGAGTATGTGGCTGAGTAAACCGCATATGCGGCCGCATATTGGATAAACCCCTCTTTTCAGGCTTTATCTTCAGTTGATGCTGTTGTTCTTCAGGATTCAACGTTAGCCGCTACTGCTATTGCTGTAAAAAATAAATACTAATTTAACTAAACTGTTTTAAAAAATGTTTTTATGCTGCTGCTGTAAAAAACAATTTTTTTATTTAATAACAACGGTAAACATAAAAGGTTTTTATTTAATTTCTTCAAATGCTGTTGCCTGTCTCTGCATTTATTTACTTTGAATTCAATATACTTTAGTTTTAGAAACCGATGCATCTTTTTTCGTGAAAAATATATTTATGAGTCGTTTACTTTCTTCATTAAATACTTCTCTCATTTGTTCACAATCCAATTTCATTTAGTTAATTCCTGTATAAAATAACAAATGTTTCAAATGAGAATTGATTTATTATTGTTATATCTCATAGTAGTTTTTTGTTCTTATATTTTTCATTTTAATAGTAAGTATGCCAACTAATTTCACCTTCATCTTTTTTTGTTATGATTAACTCTTTTATGTAAATGGACATTTTCTTCGAAATGCTTTGCTTGAAATCATGTCGCACTAAAAAGTCTATGCATGTATTTCTTCTATTGTATTTTTTCAAAATATAAATCTCTAAAATTTGAATTTAATTTATTATTTAATTATTTTTAAATTAAAATAATACAAATCACATAATCAGCATATACTTCCGTATATCCGCTTACTCGTTTCAGACCGCTTAACCGAACGAATATCGCATACCGACTTTTTGAACATTAGTAGAAAGATTGGTTCATATGGATCCCATTCTGGCAGCCAGAGAGGTCTCAAGAATTTTTTTAAGAAGAAAAAGGGTGCAGTCCCAAGCTTGGAACCCACCTCAAATTTATTAAATTAAAGATATATTACAGGGACAAACCCACTGAGAATTACATGCCACCCCACAACACCACAACGCCTTGTAATGTCCCAACACCTTCTCACTATACAAAGACGCCCACAGAACATTGTTTCATTTCTGGCACCAAATAGCCCACAACAGGGTAAAACGGCCTGCCGCATCCTCCTGTGAGCTACCACATGCCGCCCTTACTGATCTCCAGAACAATGAGCTGTCCGTGGAGTGAAGCCAAGGCATCGCCTCCTGCTCTCAAACAACAGCTGATGCATAGCATCCAAACAAAATATGATCAGCATCCTCCTGCTCAATACCGCATCTGTCGCATAACGTCTCCCCGGAACCTAGAAGCCTCGCCCTGCGCACCTTCAAGAGTAGCCGACCGCATCTCATCAACCATATGAACACCTTTATCACCCGAGTCCCTCCCATTGTCGCTGCCATCAAAACAACCACATCCGCATTAGCAAGTGACAACTACAACCTGATGACAACACAACTCATATCGACAGCATCAGCTACTGCAAGAAGCATCAACGACAATAGTAACCCATCAACGACACCTCTAGTAACGACAGGTAGACCTGGCCATTGGGCTGGGGGCCCCCCGCCCAGCCCGTTCATGGGCTGGGCTTAGGCAAGCGATTTCGGAAATGGGCCGGCCCGACCCGGCCCGCTCTTTGGCCCGCCCGTCAGTTGGGCGGGCCGTGGGCATGTGTCATAAAACCCGGCCCAGTCCGGCCCGCACATATAAAAATATATGTTTAAAAATTATGTTTTAGATACATTTAATATAATATACTTCAAGTTTTTGTTTTACATCATCAATATTACATCTTATATTATACTTTACATGCAAAGTAACACATATTATGGTTACTTGGATTTAGAAAGATTAGATGATGCTAAAAAAACTTAATTATCTCCATAAAATTGATTAAAAAATTAATAAAAAATATTTTACATTCGGCCCATGGGCCGGCCTGGCCCAGACCTGGGCCGGGCTTGGGCCTTGAAGTATGGCCCGTGGACCAGGCTGGGCCGGGCCTTGGACAAGGGGTTTTAAAACTTCGGCCCGTTCAGCCCGGCCCATGGCCCGGCCCGGCCCGGTCTTTGGCCAGGTCTAACGACAGGGATCCGACGGGTGCTTTGGCTATTCGTTCGTCCAATGAGCACGTGATTTTAGGTCCAATATCCCTGATCTACACACTTGTGATGTCCGTTTGGTGCTCTGAGCAAGTTAAAATCCCGATTTGTTCTCTAGATCTTGGGGTTTTTAATAACCCAACCTAGATTTAATCATCCAAATCCAACCTCGAGCCCCCTAGAGTGCCTACAAGGGAGATGTGCGTGTTGCGTCTCTAGTTCCATATGCACAACCTCCCTATAATACTTGTGCGTACAAGAATCGATCCATCTTCTAGTCTTATCATTCCAGGCTTCGTTCATCCGTCATGGCAGACGATAAGGTAGATGCTACTCCTTCTCCTGGGACCATCAAGTGTCATTGTCCCAGCATCAAGATGGATAGGTCACATTAGGAATTGTGGGCGATGCAATTCACGAGCATCGTGAACAACCACAACAATGAATACCAAGGTCCACGAAGTCGGTATGCATATGTGTTTGGCCAGGTCACCGAGTAATGATTGAAGCGGTATGGGGGGTATATGTAGTTTCCTAATTTTTAATTTATAAATAAATAAATATCTAAATTTATACTACATGCTTTGCATAGATGATATATAAAATGATATTTCTCTTAAGAACACTTAACAAAAGCTATTTCTTTACTTTAATACATATCGAGGAACTATTGATACATATTTAACAACTATTGAAGTACAAGGATCCAATATGAAGTACACACAAATTATTATTTTTTCTTTCAAAAATAAATAAATTATAATTTTACTTTTATGCTCATATTGAAGAAGTATATATCTAACAAGAAACCTTCTTTTTCTATGTAGCTCAAAAGGGGAACCTTCTTTTGTCTTTCGAATTTCCGCTATATATAAAGATAACCTTAGAGCACATAATAAGATGTCTCTCTCATTCCCTTTCACACTTATTACTTATTACCATGTTAGGATATAGGTCTGTTCAAATAAAGTTTAGGATATAATTTGGATAAATGATGTAGTTGTACATCCACATATACGGGGGCCTCTTTCTAGTGTTTTAGTTTTCTGTTCACTCCATCTTTTGTCCCGTCCAACAATAAAATATAACGAGCAAACAATAAGCACTAGCACCTCTCTGCCAGTCCTAAAAAAAGTAATGCATACATGGGAGAAACAGACAATACGGAGTGGCATGCCTTCGTAATTTTGGCAATAAAATATTTACACCAGAGGCATTTCCTTGGCATAGGTGGCATGCTACAGTATGGTAGTAGCACCATGGAGAAATGGTAATGTCTGACTTACTGGCACCGTTATGTTATGCTGGGGGCTTGACCCGATTTGGGGGCCAGGGTGGTGATATGCCTTGCAATACATGATTCTGTGGAATTTGTGCCCGTGAGACTTGAATCACGGCCTTAAATGTCGGTTTCGGTCACTATTTCGGTAACGACCAAAACAGAATTTTGATGGAATTTCGGTCATATTTCGATCGAAATTTCGATCATTTCGGTCACTTTTGTACTAGGACCCCTATATTTCGATCATTTCGGTCGAATTTCAATTTCGACCGGATATCGATATTCAACAGAAATTCGACCGAATTTCGCTGAAATTTGAGGCCATGACTTGAATGTTTACTCCCAATTAAAGTACTCCCTGCCCGCTATCTTTAAACATTTTTACGAGAATACATTTCATCACATTTTTGTTTATGTATCGAATGGAATATTTCATTTCAATTAGGCTGGAATTGGGTATATATAGTTTCCTATTATTATTGTGAGATGTTTCATTTTGGATACTGTGCTTAGGCATATTGAGGTGCTATTTATCAATGTGGAATTGATTCATGTCTAGGTGCAATGTTGGTCGTAAACCCATCTTGGCAAAACCCTTCTGGATTATGGCATGTTGGCTGCAAATCAGTCTTTGAATTCTTCACTGAGAAATTGACAGATCGCCTCAAGGTATTTTTGTTGTGTATTCTTTGTTTGTTCTTTGACAATATTGTTTGTAGTGTAGAACTGATTGTCTTCTTCACAGAATGAAAGGAAGAAGAAATGGGATGAGAAAAATCAAGAGGCTTTGTCAGAGACTTTGAAACTTCTCGATGAATTCGACAAGGTTATTTTCTTAAGTCTCATAATATCATGGTATCTGATATTTTAGCCTTTTCATTTTCATTTCAGCATAATATCCAAACCATGTAAATGATTTTTTGTTAAAGACGGTTTGTTTTATTATCTTTAGTTGTAACCCCTCGGGTACTTTTATGTAATTTCCAATTAGCAAGCACTCTAGGTTTCCAGTCTATATAAGAACCTTTAGACCTCTTGAATAAAATTAATACATTTCTCATCTTTTTCCACATGGTATCAGATTAGCGATTCTAGATCGGTGTTCTGACCTAAATCTCACCGCCACCACCCACCCCTCCTCATGCGCGAGGCATCTCCGCCACCAACCCTAAACCTATCGCGCACGAGGCATAACATATCCCCATGCGCTACCAACCCTGTCGTGAGCAGTGCATCGCTACCTTGCTGTGCGCAGCACCGCTGCTGCTGCAGCCCTATCGTGCTGAGCACCGTCGCTACCAGAGCATCCCCACTACCGAGCATCACCACTATTGACCAATACCGAGCACCGCCGCTGTTGCAGCCTTACCGAGCATCGCCACTGCTAAAGCCATATCTACAACCTTCCCGTGGTTCCTACAACGGTGACCTAGGTCACCCGTATGTTGATTGAAACATCAACATCTTCTTCTAGATCACTTTTTCCTGACTTTCACGACCACGATGACATCCTCTGAGACCAAGCCCCTATGCTCGACTTCTATTGTGATGGTATATGGAATCTCTATCAAATTGAAGGGCACAAAAAACTATGTGCTTTGGTCTCGATTATTCAAGGTGTTCATTGGTGTTTAATGCAAGAATCATATCCTCACCAAGGATCTGCTCATGGAGACGGACAAGGACTGACTCACGGTATGTTGACAATTGCTAGGTTATTACTTAGATGACCAATATCATCGATCCAAATATTGTGACGAATATTCTCTGCAAAGACTCTGCAAAGGCGATGTGGGAGAATCTGGAACGAACTTACTCCAGAAGACAACCAAGTCTCGACTCTCAGATATTTATATGTGTCACGACCTCATTTCCGGGTCGTCAGATCCTCCCATATCTGGATTTGGTTACTCAACAGTAATTTATTAAACAATCACAAGTAACATTCAGAAACATATCGCAATTAAAATATTAAGAAGGAAGTATTTCAACACTTTTTCATTTGCAAAATAAAGTTTACATAGTACATTATCCTACTATAACCTTTTACACGTACATCGGTTGGAAAGGAAATGTGTAAAAAGATTACTAACTACCTCATAGAGTAATGCTACTAAGGCTGTGTGAACCCCTCAGGATCCGGGTACCCGTTTACGACGCATTTCGCAATATTTCATTCACATTTGATCGCAGAAGTTGTAGAAAAATAGGGAAAATTTTTTTTACGCGATTATGACATTCATTTCCAACACATAACCACAAAGTAAAAGAGATAAATGGCACCAAAATTTCTTTTCATTAATTTCCATATCAATTTACAACATGTACAAGGATCTTCCAGTTTACATCATATATCCCAAAATGTGGTACAAAAGAGATAGCATTTACATTATGATATGAATCAAAAACTGAGACAAAGTAAACCATACCGTCTAGTGTATACTCTATCTCCAGGAAGCATGTATAGCTACTGAGCTGCTACTAAACTGCAGGCTGTTTGCCTGCCAAACACGTTAGGAAAGAAGAGGCGTCAGCAATTACTGGTACCTCCCAAAAACTTATAAAAATAACAGGTATTTATTGTGATCAAAAGAAGCAAGTAGAGAGGCGTGAGCAACTTAAATTAAAATTTAATTCTACTTGCAATTGAAAAAGGTTTCCAAATTTCTAGCAAGCACCTCTCATGATCAACAATTATCCCAACATTTCCCACATAAGTATATTTCTATGGTGACTAATTGATCATAAGTATGTATATTTTATTCTCATATTACTCAGAGATCAAAATTTTGGATTTTGATGATGGGAAAGATAAGATGAGAAGATATAATGATTTATTTAATTCTTAAGTCTAGTGGATAGTCCGTGGTCTTGGTTCTTGTGTAACCTCACATTATGACTCTAAGGTATTAAAAGTACCTTAGGGTTGGGGGGCCTCCGTAGGCATGCGGTGTTGTGTAATGCATCCTAACTAAGTTCCCAACATGTCCACTAACTTATAGGGATTTCGAATCAGATTATAGTCACCTCCAATCAACTTAATTTTAATTGTAATTTCCTCCAAACCTTGACTATAAGTGTAACTCTCTCTGATGCAACTCTTGATGATTTAGATGTAGATATAGATGATCTGGATGTAGAATCGCCAAGTCTGTTGGCGAAAGAAAACTCAAGCGGTGAAGAAGCCTACAAATGGCTCTTCCGTCTCGCCCTCTAGTTGGAAGGACGATCCAATAGAGGGATATGTCTATTCCCAAACTACGCCACTGAGACGGGTAAGAGAGACTTCCCAGAAAAGTCACTCTAGAAAAACAGCCCGACCGGTAACGGGCAACCGAGCTCGTACGTAAAACCGAAAACCAAGGATCCCCCGCCTGGGTATCCTAAAACAGAGGGTCAGCGGAATGGTCTAAAGTCAGGATCCCAACGAGGCGTAAAACACTGCGAGCTCGCGTAAAACCGAAAAGAGACTGGGATCCTAGACCCGCGCACTTGGCGGCCGCTGCCGAACTGGGCTTCCTTTCCTCCGCCCAGTTGAGGGTCACCGCGCCCTCGCACGGTCAGGTGTAAGAGTTACCATGACCGGCAATATATATTATTAGACATCATTGATTCACCATTTTCTTTCCTTCCTTGTCTACTTGATCCTTTCTCAGTTCTCTCTGTGGTTAATCGCACAAATTTAAATCTCTTGGTCAACGGTTTTATGGATATCACTTATAATTGGCTGAACAAGTCTAGGTCTCTTGTTGTATTAAAGATGTATATGTATATGTAATTGGTAGAACATAATAATGAAGATGAGGATTATTTGGCGTAATGATCTGGATAATCATTTGATGACTTCCTAAGAGATGGTATTAATATTCTAACATTTTGTCTTTCAAAACTATTCTGTAAGGTCATCAAAATTTGACTACATATTGATATAAACACATTACACACTAACTCCCTAATATTTCCACTTTATAATTATACTTTTTAAAATTAATTACAAGTGATGATCTTAGAGTCTACGTTACATATATACTTGTACCTATACGTACCTATTTGAATCGTAGTAAGAATCCAAAGTTTAAGTTAGTTAAGAACTTTGAAAATTGAATTCTTTCATATCCAAATTGAATGGATAGACAGTAGAGAACATTTAATTATTTCCCCAAAATATTAAAATAATGAATTTAGTATAGAGTTGGAGTTAGAGTAACAGACTGCTGTTAATTTAAAAAAAACAATATTGATTTTTTTGTAGAAAAAAGAGCCCTTACTAACTATAAATAGAAAGGTGATTAAGAATTTAACTATGGCTAGTGGAATTGTATTCTCGACTAATCATAAACTTGATATTCTTTCTGGAACGTCCAAGGGTTGGAGGAGAACCACCCTTGATTTAAAATTTGCAACGGGAATAACCACTAGATTTCCAAATTTTAAAACTCAGATAGTTATTGTATCTAGAGTTTGCATAGTTCGTGTTACGACATGACAGGAAAATTGTGATGAAACTTCTTCTTTTTGTGCTTTCATGCTGGCATGGTGTGTGGTGTAACCGGTGTTGTGAAATAACATTGAAGTCCATCAGTGCCTACCACATATAAGGAACCTGGCAACTGGTTCTCTATAGAGTTATAGAACTAATTAAACGTTAATTTTATGCGAAATTTGAACTGCAGCATGCAACTGTATACTGGAAACTCCATCGGAAACATAATAATAATCAAATAATAATAGAACACAACATGAGGTTAGTTGCCTTACATGCCTAACAGTAGTATATGTTCTTTCAATCTTGGAAAGAACACATGCCAGGGAGTTGGTTATCAAATATGTATATATTTTTAAATTTTAATTTTAATAAGGCATTCCCAATCATAGAGGGATCATTTATAATCCAAACATGCAGAGTAACAAGAGATCTTAGATTTGTACAAAACTATGGATAATAGCAAGATGAAGACTTAATTGGTCATGAATGGCAGCAAGAGGTGGTTTTAGAATGTACATATATTCAAGGATGATGCACATGCATGGCAGCAAAAGAATAGAGATGGGATTGTACATATGAAATTTCAGATCTGAATACAGATAAGAATTCACAACTAAAATCAGATTTAAAGATTTGCTTTTCCAGAAACATGTTCTCCAAATCCCCCTACTTACAATCTAGACTAACTTTAAGGATCAAAATCATGTAAACTATCATGCACAGCAACAAGAGGAGGGAAAAGAATAGAAATGTACATGCATGGCAGCAATGAGGGGGAGAAGGATGGTACCAAATGAGATTTCCCCTAAATTTGGAGATAAATCTCCAACATGCAGTGGCTATGGACTCCAATAGAGCAGCAACAGCAGCAGGGGGTCCCTTTGTGCAGTTCCAGGCCTTGTTTGTGACAGGAGCTGTTGCAGTTCTTCTTTGAAATTGAGGAGCATCAGCTCACTTCCAGCAATTGTGAAACAAGAAGGTGGAGGAACCAAGTTCGTTGGTTGGAGCTTCAAATATTTCTTGGGGCATTTACGGTGGAAAGAAATGGGAGGCAAGGAATTGGAGAGGAAATAGGAAACGAAGTAGTGTCTCTTGTCTTGGATTTGTAACGTGAATGGAGAAAAAGAGGGAGATGAAAGGGAGAGGGGAAAAGAGGTCTCGGCTGATTTTTATAGGGGAATAGCTGAATAGGGAGAGAAGAATAAGGAGAGAGAAATCTCTTGGGCTGTTGCCAAGGGGACTCAAAAGATAGCCAAGTGGAAATAACTTGTGGGCCAAATGGAAAAAGGAAGTAAAAAAAATTTGGCCAACACCTGCTACCGTTCAACAATAATAATAATATTAATTTTTTTAAGATACAAAAGTTTTCCAAGTTCATACTTAAAAACCGACCGTATTCGCGCGTCGAGCGTCGAATTTCGACGAGCAATATCTCATTTTGATCGTCTCCAAACGACGATCAATATGAGTATAATGTTGATATACTTCCGGACGAGTTTTAAATACCCAAAATTTTCGGATACGGTTTTTGTTTAAGGTTAAATTTTACGATTTAAAATATCAAACGACCTCCGATTGACGAACGATCGATTCCGTTGGTCTTGTATCGTCGAATCGGATCTCATGATGGTCTTAGTTTGTTTTGCGGTTTTCGAATTAGCGTCGCGACTTTTTCGCGGCTCGCATTACGAAGTGACCGATTTTTGGTCGATTTCGCTCGAACAACTTTTGATTCATGATCAATTGGTCGATTTAGGTTATCTAATGTGGTCAGATAATTTTGTTGGGTTAAATAGACCCAAATCGGATCGGGTCCGGGTTTGATTGAAAATTGGATGTTACAGGCTGGATGGATGGCTACTATCCCTGTGATGACTCTCCGATGCCTTTTGGATTTTCAGAAATATAGGAAAGAGATGAGCCACTGCTCAAGAAAAGAAGCATAGACCAAGTATGATATTTGAAAGTTTCAACAAACCAAATTATACAGTTGTCCCTTTACTCTATTTTTATTTTAGTTCCTATCCATTCTAATCCATATCAGGGATTGGTCCTCTCCCCTCCATGGACCCCGAAGTTGTGGGCACTTCATGATTGGAGATTGCAATGATCTGGTGAGCTTATGCTGCCGCACGTCGTTTCAACCAATCCTCTAATATTACCTGACAATTTCCTTTTTGTTTTATTACTCATGGTTTCAAACCCTAACCTGACAAATAAAGAAGTACACCGTCCTCGAGGACTTAGTAGCTTAAAATCATATGCTAACCTTTAATTACTTAAACTAGCGGTTTTAGTGCATGTTATCGTGACCCAGCCGCTATCAAATCACCTGTACCTCCACATGGGACAACCCCATCTTCAGGCAGTCAACCCGCTAATGGAAGCCGAGTAACACGCGTTGCAAAAAAATTATTTCGTGCGCCCAATATATCCAGACAACGTGTACCACTTAGGTATGGCCTGCCAATACATATGTTCTTCTGACAATCTTACATGTTGCATGCCCGACCTGTAGTATCTACTCCAAGTCATCCTTATTGTAAAAGATAGTATGAATTTTGAAAGCAGATTTCATTTATGCCATATCAATTCTCAGCTAGTATCAGTATCATTTTGCACAATTATCACAACAATTGCAAGAATGATTCATTTCACAAATTCTATTTTAGCAGTTATTTTAGAGTAAATCATGAAACAAGCATGTGAGCGTTCTTCAAAATAGCGAGCATGATGAACATTATATTCTTATCTAGTGTAACTTGAAACCAACAACAAGAGGCAGGATTTCGTTACCAAATCGAGCTCTATCTCGCGTATGCAGTGCTTTATCGTGATTCGTTTCAGAAAATGTGATTTACGGCTCCTGAAATGATCTAATTTCAATTTTTTATCAAGAAAATTAAGAACATGCCAAAACGCAGAGAACGAACGAAGAACACGAAGAACAAATGAAGAACACGAAGAATGCGAAGAACATATTTTCTCTCGTAATTTCAGCAGAACATCCCCTTATACGGGGTGATACTTCTAGAAAAATTTCGGCAGAGTTTCCCGTTATATGAGGACATATTTTTTTATGAAATTTTGGCAGAATTTCCCCTTATATGAGGACATATTTCAAAAGAAAATCGAAAAAGATATTCCTAAAATCATCGAGTGGAAAACAACAATGAAACATAAAAATATAATAAAACTGCAAGCGATGGAGAATCTGTAGACACCACCATCTTAGGTGAGTGAAGCGTATGACGAATCATAGGGTTCACTTACGCGCCTAACCATCCGCACCTAAGTAGGGTGTTACAAAGATTTTTTTCACTAAAACAACTATAAAATCGATAAAACCACTGAATTGGCAAGTCTCCTGTCAAGGGTCATATGAAGAACATGTATGCTAAATGACGGCCTAGCCGCCCGCACCCGAGCAGGGCTATGCTCAGATTCCTCTGCGAACCATAACACAAAATGAATTGGAAGGGAAGATGAATCGAAAACCTAGCTTGAAAGAGAAGATGGATAAAAAACCCAGCTCAAGTTAGAGCTTACTTACGAAGCCAACTACGAGAGGATCGCACCGTCTTCCTCCTCCTTGTCCCCCTGGCAGCGCTTCGCTAGTGCTTTTCCCCACCTCTCTCTTCTCCTCCCGACCTCTCAACCCTAGCTCTCGGGGTAGTGGTGGTAGTGTAAATTTTAGAGAATGAATGGGTAGGGGGGGCTATTTATAGGTTTCAGAAAACCGCTAACCATGGTTAGTAAATCATGGTTTAGCCTTTAACCGCGGTTAGCGACCCATGATTTTGGCCAATGATTTTGTCCAAAGCTTATCCGAAACTTAGGGGCTTAAGTTAGAACTTTCCAGAAGCTTCTAGATTCGTTAATGACGGCTTAATTAGTGCTAATCACGATTAACTTTCACTAATCGTGATTTAACTTTCACGACTTATGGTTAATTTTTACTGGCCTCTGATTAGTGTTTGCTAATGATGATAAGTGATCCTTAATTCGTCATTAGTTTCCTTAATTGCAATTAATAATCCTTAATAACGATCCTTAAAGGTTAATGACATCTTAAGCTTCCTTACTTCTCTTTCTTCCGAAAATTATAACAATTCGAAACGAAGTCCGATTCACACGAAATAAAATTTTTTGGTTTCCTTTTGACGAGCCGGATCTTATGATACAGATCCGAGAGAGGCCAAGTTCAAGGCTTTACAATATACGGATTTGGTCTGTTACTTAAGGAGATTTTAGTCTTGTCGAGTACTACATGCCTCTGACTGGCCTCTTTAAGGAGCTTTTGATTTCAGCAAAACTGCTCGAGGTGAATATTGCAGGACCACTATGATATCGTCCTTCACAATCTCCCAAAATTCTATGTAGAACAATTTAAGAAACCCATTCGGATCTGGCACACCATCAACATTAAGTTGGAATATTACCTTCCTAAGTTCTTACATCCCAAATCCGCCAACAAGGAGTCTACTTGGCTATGTGATAGCTGTGAACCCCCCGCCCCATCTCTTACATAAAGGCTCTCCTCCTTATCCCCTTGCACATGCAATCCTCCTATCTCCGGGACAGGATATAGTTTCTCCTACACCTACCATTACTCCACTATTCATAGAGTGAAAAGACATGTGTTTGCATCCCCCTCCGGGCCATCACTGCTACGATCTTTGCCTCCAGTCCATCTCTAACTTTTTATCCTCCGCATGAATGACTTGAAGAAGGCTGCCTCTCTCCTCAATCTCTTCTACTTTTAACTCATAGTCATCCTCGAGTTTATCCTACTTGCTTACTTCCTCAGCGTCATGGGCCCCTTATTACGATGTTGAGCCTGGATATTCCTATTATATTCCATCAGTCGCTTTCTGAGCTCCCCATACTTAGATGCAAATCGAGCAGTGACAGACCTAGTCGAATGACATTCCTTCAAAATTCCTCAACCATCCCCGGAATCCCTCCTCCTACTGCCAAGAGCATTCGAATATGAAGAATGTCTGCAGTTTGACCCCTCACCAGAATCCAAAAGTAGTGGCATATAATATGAATGCCCTTGGAGCAAAGCTCTTGTGCCATCCAAAGGGTGCAACCATGTTGCCTCAATGGACATCAAGAAATGGTCAATGTATCACTTCAACCTAAAGTTCCTCCATGTGTAACGACAACCAACAACGTAAACGATCTCTGGGTTAAGCTCGACATTCGACACCGATAGCCCTATAGAACTAGCATCAAGGCCCCCTCTCCATTTCGATCGATCCTCCGGGCACAATGTCAAATTGATAGCCCTACAGAACTATCATCAAGGCCCCCTCTCCTTTGATCAATCCCTCCAGGCACAATGTCAAAGTGAAAATCACACCCTGTGATCCAAGCCTCCGAGCATATCACGAATGAGCCTAAGATCATCCAACAACTTACGGTGTGCATTTATCCACCCATGTACAACAACAAAGCCTTTTCCCACATTAAGCAGGGTCATCTACATGGATTTTCCCCACATTCAGGTCTGTCTTGGGTCATTCTCGGGCTTAGATCCAAAAAACTAAGATCCCTTCGAATAGTTTCATTTCAACACTTCATGGGCCTTCCTCTACCTCTCCTAGCCGACTCAACATCCCAAACTCGCATATTCTAACTGGTACAATGGTCGACCTCCTTTGCAAATGATCAAACCATCTTAAGCATGTTTCTCTCCATCTTCTATCAGAGGTACACGAACTGTCCTTCTGATCGCATCACACATGTTCACTACCTGAAATCGGAAGACATGAGCTCACTCATGAGATATTGAGATAAATCAAATTCCAACGTTGATCGTCTTGTTCTGGAAACATGATAAGACTTGAAGGTATGATATATGCTTTTGGAAAGTATATGATCGATGCCAACTTCCAACGATCGAATGAGAAACTTACCCATAAAACCATGAAGGAGACAATCCACCCATAAACCATGAAGGAGACAATCCAAAATGGGATCAGAACTTCATGTTTTAATCACAGTCTTCTAGTATGCATGATATACAGGTATTGTGAATGCTCGAGGGTGATGTGATATTAAATGATTGCATACTATACCGATTCCATTTTGAGGGAGTAATGAAACATGTTTGGATTTTAGTGACTCTGTTCAGTGAACTAGTTATCCAATCATAGTCCAATATTGAGTATTGATCTGAATTGGATTCAGAGACAATAAGAAGATTGAGTAATTTGTCTGACATGATCAGACATCTTCGAGAGATCTTCTAGATCTGGATATGAGATTAAATCTCATTATCCAAGTCACTATACATGGATATACAGTCGCCCTGGCCCTATCTTCAAGTATTCGTGGAGAAGAGACACTATCCTCAAAGGAATTTGAGGAATGTTCATAAAGAGGTAAATATGAGATTTGTGACTGTTCAATGATGTTTGAAGAGGAGAATTTAAGATAATTAATTTGGATTTATTTATCTTGGATAACATTGTCCTGCATACTGTTATCCATAGTTATCCCAGAATATTGTGGATACGATCCACATTGGTTTTTAGATATGTATAGAGAGGATTTTGGGATAATTAAATTGGATTTAATTATCTTGGATAAGATTAATGTGCTGGATAGTATGGTAATTCTTCAATATCCATTTGAGACTTGATTGTGAATATGATTCACAAATTTAATATTAATGTGAATTTGATTCACATTATGCAATCAATGTAGATTGGATTTACATTTAACTTTGGACCTCTGAATATGATTCATAAATTTGAATGGCATATTTGCAACTGTAATAATTTGGAATTATTTGGTCATATATAATTTACAAAACTTATTTAACAAATGAGAGATATTAGTTGTTGAAATAATATAACTAATAAAAGGAAAAAGGAAAAGAGGACTAGAATAATAAGGGGAGACGCCCATGGTGGGACTACCATGTTGGATATCCCTACCTTATCCATGTATTTGCAGCGTTGCTGAAGTCAATATTCAGTATACAGACGGATGTCACTGAACAAAGAATATTCGATATTCGAGAGAATATTTAGAATTATTCGGTTAATTTTTAATTATTTTAAACATAAAATCATGTCTAATGTATATTCTTATATATTTATACATATATGATCATCAATCAGTAATAGTCCAAGATAAAAGTACCAATTAACAAGGTATATATATGGAGCTTTAACATTTGTGGCGATATCGATATAAATGGGAACCTTTCAAAAATAAAAAAAATCAGCAGTCACTTGCAATAGACAACTGAATATTCGACCAAATGCTCGAACATTCATGCTGGATATTCAGGAATATTTAGGTTGGACTGAATATTGGTTGAAAAGAAATATTCTATTCGTTCACATCATATAATAAGAGTATTCATCATAATATTCGGTTCATTATGCTGAATATTACAACTATGTATATTTGTCTTCTTTTTTATTTTTTCTTTTAATTCTCTATTTGTTGCAAGTTTGTTAGATAATTCAATTTTCAAAATTAGTTAACAAGAAAGATAAGATTGTTGTTGAGATAAAGAAATAAACAGGACAAGTTATTCCTTTTTGTTAATAATTTTTGAAGATGATTGATTGATAAAATAAATTGATAATTTGTTATCAACTTTTATCCTCAAATTGTTGAGGAGCAATTAATCTTGGCCATCCACTCTTCAATTATGATTGCAATCGTAACGATCCAGAAATGTATATAAGGAGAGGCATGCCCTGCCTTCCTAATTCGTTCCAATGACTAACCAGTCTTTCTCATCTTTCTCTCTTAGGGACGCCCATTCACCGGGATAATGTCCTTAGTATTGACTGTCCCCCCTTGCCTGGTCATGGTCGTCCCCTTGTAGGGAATGCCCGTAATGGTGGCCGACCCTATTATTGCACTGCCAGATTAATTAGATCGATCTTGTGTAGAGTTTCTTCATCTTTGGTTCTTTGGGATCATGATGAAGAAGGAAATTTTCATATGATGAAATCCGGAGCAAGGTGTCCCATATCACCTCGTTGGATTGCGGGAAGTACGCGGTTCATCCCCGCACCCGCAAGTGTTATCTCCGTCGAATTGGACTTCTGACAGGAGGTCTCTTATTTTAGAGACTAGAGGATAACCTTCACGTTTCAAGATGCAATTCTATCCTCGTGTGTTATTGATAGAACGTATTGGGAATGGTTCCCAGTCCATGTGGTTCCACTTAAATTTCGCTGCTATGCAACTTGTATGACAAGTTCATTTTTCGATCGAATATGATCCATTCCACACGATTCCATAATGCACGAGGTCTAAAAACCTCCCTTTAGATGTGGACTCGCTTACGTAATGCCTTACATGTGGCACAATTCAGGGCTGAGGCCCTAACAGTTTGAAGGGTTGAACACGGGTCGAAGATGGCCACATAGCTTCTCACAAACATGGGGCTAATCATCATGGGGAGTGCAGTCGGAATCTCCGTCATCTATTTTTCTCTCTTCATTGTACTTGGTTTTAAGTGGGGCTTCCGTATAATATGGAGAGATTGATGCTGTTGTTATTGGTACGCCAGAATCCAAGGGACTTGATAGTGCTGAAGAATGCTGTTCTTTTTCTTTTTTTGTGATGTCATTGGAGTCGTGTTGTTGTATGTTGCCATAGCTTGAAGTTTTGTATGGATGAAAATATCTTTAGTTATCCATAATTCCAATCAACATTATATCTTCAAATTGATCTGTAGTGGTTCTTCAATATTCATTGATATGAACATGGATACACATCATAATCCAAATAGTTCGCTTCAAACTTTGCTTGCCAATGCTCAACACGACCTTCAAAATATAGGGGCGATTCAAACATCATGCTTTAATGTGAACCCCCGAGGATCCGGGTACCCGTTTACGACATTTTCGAGGCATTTCATTCGTTAGAGATCGCACAAGCTACAATAAAACATGGGAAATTTTTCGCGCTGCTATATAAGACATTCACATTCACATTCATAACCACAAAGCTAATAGAGAAAAATGTCACCAAAACTTCATTTCATTAACTTCCTTTTATTTTACAACATGTACAGTGACTGACAGTACATACATCATTCTCTAAAATCTGACTAAAGAGAAAAGAAACATATACATCATAAAGTGAACAAAAAAATGCAACAAAATAACATACCGTCTGGTATAAACTCTATCGCCTGGGATCATGAATAGCTACTGAACAACATGCCCTTTGCCTGCCAAAACATGTTTAGAAAAGAAGAGGCGTCAGCGGTTGCTGGTACCTCCCAAAAACTTATAAAAATAACAGGAAAATTATTATTTTCAAAAGTAAGCAAGTAGAAAGGTATATATGGTGAAAATTCTACCACTACCTGCGTAGAGAATGATTTTCAACTGTTTGGTATGTAGTTCACCTGTTCACCCCTTTTTCCCATTCTTCCCATATATATTTATATAAAGTTTAGATGACAAACCCTAACATATAATGATTTCCTGCATTTTAAAGATCATGATTTTGGGTCTTGGAGATCATGTTGTGGATCTTATATATATATAAAGTTGATGGCACATGTAAATGCTAATTTCTTGTTATTGAGATTATGCCATGGTTTTTGATAATGGACTGATATGATGATGATTGATTTGATCCTTAATTCTATTTACTCTTTTAAGTTAGTGGATAGTCTGTGATCTTGGTCTGTGTGTAATCTCACACTATGACTCTAAAATATTAAAAATACCTTAGGGTTGGGGGGGCCTCCGTAGGCATGCGATGTTGTGTAATGCATCCTAGCTAAGTTCCCAACACGTCCACTAACTTATAGAGATTTCGAATCAGATTATAGTAACCTCCAATCAACTTAATTTTAATTTTAATTTCCTCCAACCTTAACTGCTATTTTCTCAGATGTGACTCTAAAGGATTTAGATGTAGATATGCATGATCTGGATGTAGAATCGCCAAGTCTGTTGGCGAAGTAAAACTCAAGCGGTGAGGTAGCCTACAAATGGCTCTTTCGTCTCGCCCTCTAATTGGAAGTGCGGTCTAATAGAGGGATAGGTTTACTCCAAAACTACGCCACTAAGACGGGTGAGAGAGACTCTCCGGAAAGTCACTCTAGAAAAACGGCCCGACCGGTAACGGACAACCGAGCTCGTACGAAAAACTAAAACCGAGGATCCCCCGCCTGGGTATCCTAAAACAGAGGGTCAGCGGAACTGGTCTAAAGTCGGGATTCCAACGAGGCGTAAAAACACTACGAGTTCGCGAAAAAACCGAAAAGGGACTGGGATCCAAGACCCGCGCACTTGGCAGCCGCTGCCCAAACTGGGCTTCCTATCTCCCGCCCAGTTGAGGGTCACCACGCCCTCGCATAGTCTGGTGTAAAGATCACCATGACCGGCATACAATTTAGTTATCACATATGCTTCTTCAAACATATATATTCTTAAGAGGTCTCCAATTTTGTTATAAGAATTTAGTCATGGGATCTCTCACTTAACTATAATCATATGGTTTCTCCATATTGATCTTAATCCACCATTCAATGAAACATCCCTTCCAAGGTAACCGTCCCATATTTTGAACAAGTCCTGCTACATTACTCGTCATTGTTCGCACTTCCATTCTGATGAGGGTATATATTTTGTCTATCAACCTGGTAAGAGATATAAGATTGTAACTTGTAAGATAAATATCAGCAAGAAAAAACTTCTACCACATTATATATAGTAAAAAAAATGAAAAACCATGTGTTCACTGGCAAGTGGTCCATTTAATTGAGTTGTGCATACTGACTTTTTAAACACAGATGGAAACACGAGATAAAGTCCTCCGTTGTCTATAGCTTTTATATCAAATGCCTCAAAATGTGCTGATTGTGCTATAAACCATGCAAGACAACCATGGACCCACTATCACCAGATATCTAAAATTTCTAACAAGCATGTTCACTACATGATCATGTTAGGATAAGGCTATAGAGAAGTAAGATAATGAGCTTTGGGGTCGGAAACTGCAACGACATATAACCATTGCTTTGGGGTACAAAACTGCCTTACTTCCTGCTATATCAGGCTGCTATATCAGACTGCAGTTGATATATAACAGACAACAGTTGATAGACAAATTGCTTAAATGAATTTAGTTTGCTGATCATGTGCAATTAATATAGAGTTTTCTAGCCATCAATTTGAAAAGGATGGTTCACGTGAAAAGGATAGTTCACGACTTAATTGATATAGAGTTTTCAATTCCTTTTTTTCCTGTGTTATCTAGTTCACAATAGATAATTTACGTAATCCGAAATATGATTTGAAATTGAACTTATACTGAAAAGAGAAATCAGATTTACGAAATGGAAATTAACCCAACAAATATATTATTGAAATTAAGATTTTCTGAGTTCAGATATCTGACTGAGATAGAAATATATATATATATATATGATTGAAAATTGAAAATTTCAGAGCAGAGAAATATGATTGAGATTGAAATCAACTGGCATAGAAGTGTGATCGTGATTATATATATATTGTAGCATCGTTCCAACCTTTTGTCTTAGATACTTATAGAATATTTTAACAACAAGGCATCGTTGCATGGCATCGTTGCATGGTAGTCGCCCTCGGGAGTACGCGGGGGGACGTGGCAGGCGGTTGGGATGATGTGGAGGGTAGGTGCACGACTTTCGGTGCGGATTTGACATTCTCGGTGGGGTCGCAAGCCTCTGCCTTTCGGATCTTCTCTCCTGGCGCTTCCATTCTTGGGCGTGCCGCTTCATCATCATTCGGAGCCATGCGTCAATCTGTACCTCGGGTTGCTGACGCAGCCCTGATCCATTTCTCCAGCGCGGATCCATCCTTTGCCCCGGGTCGGGCGAGTGCTCTTTCGGATTCGGTCCACCCTCTGAACCTTCTTCCGCAGCCGGATCCATCCTCTGGCCCGGGTCGGGCGGGTGCACCTTCGGGTTCGGGCCTCCCTCTGGACTTTCTCCAGCAGTCGGACCAGGGCGCCCTGCTCCTTTCATCTTCTTTGCTCCTTGCACCGCACTCAGGCTCTTTCTCTATCGACCACCACCTGGAGTCTTCTGCGCATCAGGCTGGGTCGGAGTCTTCAGCGCCTCAGGCTGGGGCTTCGACAGTGGTGGGGGGCTCTCATGGGGCTTCGACTACGGTGGGGGGACCCGGAGTCCCTCCTTGACATGGCTCCACCAATCGAATCGTCGAAGAGATCTTGCAAACGCTACAGAAGAAGACGGACCGCGAGGTCGCGGTCTAGGGAGCACCACACTTGCCTGTCCTTCGAAGAGGCGGTGGCGGAAGCGGCGGGGGTGGTACCTTCAGGGGGTCTCAACGAGGTTGCTAAATGAAGGTCCTCTCCTGGAACGTTCGGGGGATGGGGGATGCGACTAAGAGAAATACCCTGGGCTCCAGATTCAAGGAATGGGGGTGCGACGCTGTCCTCCTTCAAGAAACCAAGCTGGCCTCTCTGGACGATGATGTTTGGCGCTCCCTCAGGGCAGGGGATCTTGATCAGTTCTCTGCTCTCCCTGCGACGGGGAGTGCGGGAGGGGTGCTTATCGCCTGGAAGTCTTCTCGGTTCTCCCTTGTCTCTGCTGTCAAGGGAAACCACTCCATCTCGGTCCTGCTCTCCAGGAAGGACGACTCTCTCTCCTTCCTTCTCTCTTGCGCCTACGGCCCTTGCGACGCGGCGAGAAGGAAGGAGCTCTGGGAGGAGCTTCGCAACGCCTCCGTGAGCCACGCGGGGCTGCCTTGGCTTATCGGAGGAGATTTTAATGTCACGCTCCGTTCGGCGGATAGACCCCGGTTCAGGGGGGGTTCGGACCCGGGCTCGGCGGAGTTCAAGGCTTTCGTCAATGACTTGGCTCTACAGGACTTAACGGCGACGGACGTCAGGTTCACATGGAGGAACTCTTCTTCGAAATCATGCATTGATAGGTTTTTCGCGTCCACGGCCTTCATGGATCTATTCCCTTTGGCGTCGGTCCTCTCGCGTCCTCGCGCGTTTTCCGACCATTCTCCGATCGTCTGGGAGTCACAAGTGTCTTCCCCACGGGCAGGGCTCTTCAGGTACGAAAGATGTTGGTTGCTTGAGGAGGATTTCCGCGTGCTGGTGGCTTCCTCTTGGGCGGAACCTTGCGAAGGTCGATCGGCGGTGGTCAGGCTCCGCAAGAAGCTAGAGCGGCTGAGGGGCGTCCTGTCCCACTTCAAGAAAAGATCGCGGGAGGCTAGGCTTGCGGCAAGGAAGGAGGCGGAGGCTATCGTCAACGAGCTGGACTCCTTGGAGGGGCTGAGGGAGCTCCGTGATGACGAGTTGGCTTCCAGGTCGGCGGCGATGGCTGCGGTTGAGAAGGAGGAGAGGAAGAGGGTCACGGAATGGCGACAGCGTGCGAAGTTGAGGTGGATCAAAGAAGGCGACGCAAACTCCTCCTTCTTTCACAGAACGGCTTCAAACAGGAAGCGGTCAAATCTGGTTCGCTCCATGTCAGTTGGGGGGCGCGAGGTGGTGGGTGAGGACGCGATTGGGAATGCGGTGACGGAATACTTCAGGGACTTCTCTTCGGTTCGGTTGCCTAGGCGCTGGCGCTGGCTGGGGGAGGATGTTCCTATCCTTTCCTCCGCGCAATGTGCGGAGCTGACACGCGGCTTCTCCATCGACGAATTAAAGGCTGCTGTATGGGATCTCAATGTCGATGCCTCGCCGGGCCCCGATGGCTTCCCTATAGCCTTCTACAAGGATTTTTGGGATGTGGTGGGACATGATGTTTGGGAGGTTGTCGTGGAATTCTCTTCGGGGAATTTTGGCTTCGATGGGATTAATAGGGCTCTTATTGTTCTAATCCCGAAATCTCAATCTCCAACTGCTATTGATGACTATCGCCCTATTGCAATCTCTAATGCTCTATACTTGATTGTTGCGAAAGTGCTTGCGAGGAGACTGGCGGTACTTTTAGATTTTCTGATACATCCATCACAGGTGGCATTCATCCCCGGCCGCTCGATCTCCGATGTGTCGGCCCTTGCATCTGAGATGGTTGAAAGCTGGGTGAGACGGGAGAAACGCGGCTTTCTTTGGAAGGTCGACTTCGCAAAGGCATATGACTCATTGGACTGGAGCTTCCTTTGGTCCGTGCTGCGTGCTCGCGGATTCCCAAATATTTGGATCTCCTGGATGCGCCGATGCGTTTCTACGGCATCCTTTTCGATCATGTTGAATGGACGTTTCGTTGGTAGCCGGTTTCAACCAAGGAGGGGTGTACGGCAGGGATGCCCTCTCGCACCCATGCTCTTCGTCATTGCCGCTGACGTTCTCCCGAGAATGGCGGATCGGGTGATCGCGAGGGGCTTCTCATCCGGTTTCTCGTGTAACTTCAGCAACTGTCCTACACTCCAGTATGCAGACGACACAATCGCCTTCATAGAGGGGGGTCTGGAGGCGGTTAAAGGAATGGCTGTCACCTTTGCCATCTTTAGCGAGCTCTCGGGGTTACGCATCAACCACTCCAAATCCAAGTTGATCCCTTTCGCTTGGGATGATCGATATGCGGCGGCTTGTGGCATGATTCTGGGGTGCTCCCCCTCTACTCTTCCAATCGATTACCTGGGCCTACCTCTGGGCGCGAGAAGGGCGAGATTGTCCCATTGGAACAGGGTCATGGATAAGGCGGAGAGAAGGCTTACTGGTTGGGGTGCGGCGATGCTTTCCAGGGGTGGGCGTCTTGTGCTCATCAGGTCGGTTCTGGCCGCCATTCCAATCTATTTTTTGTCGAATTGGGCCATTCCGATGGGGATCAGGAGGAGGCTCGAGGGCCTTATGCGGACATTTCTTTGGGGGAGAAGGGGCTCCGCGTCGCGGGGCATCCATCTGGTGGCATGGAAGGATGTGGCGAAAAGGAAGTGCGATGGTGGGCTCGGGATTCGTAGCCTAGATCTGGTAAACGATGCTCTCATGCTTAAATGGGTCAGTAAGCTTTGGGGTACCGCCTCTGGCTTCTTTCCCTCTATGCTACGTGATATTCTCTCCATCGAGGTGGACATGCTGCGAGATGCAGACGCTCCGCGTTCTGGGACGCCTTTTTGGAGGGGAATCGCCTCGGCGGCTAGGCGGTTTTCTCATCTGTTCAAGCGGGTGCTGGGTGATGGAAACTCCTTCCTTTTTTGGCACGACGCTTGGGCGGGAGATGCCACACTCGGTAGCTCCTTCCCTCGCCTCTGCGCCTTGGCGGCTAACTCTGGTGCTACGGTGGCTTCCACTTGGGCCGGGGGCAGCTGGTTCCCTTGCTTTGCGGCCAACCTCTCCGACGAACGCTTCGATGACCTCTTACGTCTCCTGCAGCAGCTTAGGGATGCGCCAACACCATCCAATGGAAGGGATCACTGGATCTGGCGTGACGGCACCTTCACCTCGAGGCGGGCATTCAAGGTCATCTCCCATCAACCAATCTCCGATCGTACCCCACTTTGCAATGATCTGGGATGGCTGTGGACCTTAAACTTGCCGGAGAAGGTGGCTTTTTTCTTGTGGCTACTGCGCCGCGGTAGGGTACTCACTCGAGATAGATGTGCTATGTTCCTATCGGGGGATGGCTCCATGGATTGTGTGCTGTGTACCGGCGAGATGGAGACCTTGCAACACCTGTTCTTCTGTTGTCCGTGTTCTACCTCCATTTGGGAGGGCCTCAATGTATCTTGGGTGGACGCTTCTTCGGCCGAATCGTTCTGGATCACTTTGCGCTCTCGTGCGGATCGACAAAGATGGGAGTTGCTCCGCCCCCTTGCTTGCATCTGGGCTTTATGGCTCGCTAGGAACGCCAAGATGTTCAGGGGCCAAAGGTGGTACAGGGAAAACGTTTTAGCGCATGTGGAGTTACTTCTGAATGAGTGGATGCTCCGGTGATGCTGTAGTCGCGTGTGATTGTTGGGGTTGTGGACTGTGATTTTGACAGGGATCCTCTTGATCCCGGGTGCTTGTATCATTTTGTACCTCTCTTCCCATCTCCCTCTTCTCGTTTTTAATAAAATTGGGGCGAACACCACCACGTGTCTCCCCCGAATCGTTCTGCTTTCAAAAAAAAAAAAACAAGGCAGCAATGCCGTATGATCCTAAATTAAAAGAAGAAAGAGAAGAAATTGGATCCAAATGGTGTGAATTTGCATGTATGGCAGCAATAGAATAGGCTGGGGATGGTACCTAAAAAAAGAATCTCCCATTTTGGAGATTACCAACATGCATGACTGGATACTGGAGTCAAGAACATCAGCTGGAGGTTGGTTTTTCATTGCTGGAAATTGAGGATGAAAAGGGAAATTGGTAATACGAAGAAGAGGAATAATAAAGGAAAGATACTTAATAAAGAAAAGAGAGAAGAAGGCATTTTTCGTTGGAAAGTAGGGAATTGGGAGAGAAGAGAATGAAGAGCAAGGTTTAGATGATACCTCTTGATGTCCAGGAATGAAGAGAGTGCCTTGATTCAATGATTGCTACTGCATGCAGCAGTTGCTCATAGCAATTCTCTGCAGCAGGAGCCTCCAGCCGGAGGAAAGGAGAAGGGTCTAAGGCTCTTCTCTCGTTGGAGAATTATAGAACAAAAGAAGAGAAGGGGAGAAAGGGAAATTGTGGTTATATATACAAGGAAGATAACCTCACATGTTAGACAAGTGGTGGAAAAGCAAAGCCATGTGGGCTGATAAATATAAAAGGATTAACGGCTGGATTGTGTGTTGTTGTTTTTTTTTTCATTTTTTTCTTTTTTTTACAAAAATTCTCCTTACTTGAAATACTTAAAATAGACCGTATGCGCACCTTGAGCTTCCATTTTTGACGCGAAATATCTCGATTTGATCGTCTTTCAACGACGATCAAAATGAGTATAATATTGATATGCTTCCGATCAGGTTTTGAATACCCGAAATTTTCGGATACGGTTTTTGTTTAAGATTAAATTTTGTGATTTAAAAATATCAAACGACCTCCGATTGACGAACGGTCGATTCCGTTGGTCTTGTTTCGTCGAATCGGATCTAATGACTGTCTCGGTTCGATTCATGGTTTCTGAATTTGCGTCGCGGCTTTTTCACAACACGCATTACGATACGACTGATTTTTAGTTGATTTCACCCGAACAACTTTTGATTCACGATCAATTGATCGTTTTAGGTTGTCTAGTATTGACCAACAACTTTATTGGGTTCATTGGACCCAAATCGGGTCGATTTCGGGTTTGTGCGGATTCGGATGTTACATTTAAATCAAGTGATGCAGTCCGAAGAAATTATTGAGAGGAAGGAGAAGAACACGCCTGTTGCACAATGTTTTGGTAAATGCGTGGAGGGAGGAGGAAGAAGGATGAAGATGGAGAATACTTTGATTTGATACAAAACCTATATGCGGTAACCATCTTTGTATTGGAGAAAGGATAAAAAAAAGTACTAAGCCTTCTCCCACTATAAGTAGGGTCGGCTACATGGATTCTTGCTCAAATCCATGTTGAAAGATTCGACTATTTTTTACGCTGGCCGTCGACTACCTAACGCAACCCCTGCAAGAGTGGGATTTGAACCCTGGTCTTTTGTGTGGTAGACACACTGTACTACCACTAGGCCATTAAGTGGGATTGGAGAAAGGATGTGATTGCATAATAAATAAGATAAACAAATCCTAACAAACCCAAACTAGCTTTCCTAAAATGAATTAACTTAAATATTAAACCTGTTTTGGAGACCATACACAATTTCCATTTATAAATTAAAATGGCGAATGACTCAAATTGGATGAATATGAAAGACGACAAATCCTAATTCGATCAAAAGCCTTAATCCCCAAATTTCACGTTGCATCAGGACATGAAGCATAATAACGAGCATCAAAACATTGTAATTTATGTGTTTCGAGATGGTCAAAATGAGCGACCAATTTCATTGGAGAAACAGTTTAACAACAGTGTAGCTTCATTGATTTTCTCGCGGAAACTTGTAATCCAAGGCCTTGATTGTTGGCCATACTCACACCCAACTCTCTTACATTAGGCGATGCGGGACTAATACATGATCCCATACTACATGATGGATGGATCTTTCCACAAGGTCCAATATCCCAATTGATTCAGTCCTCCACTACTCTCAAGTGTAATCAATCACAAGCAATGGAGTTACATTTAAGTTGTGAGGTTAGATAATTAGTAGGACATCTTCGTACAATAAGCAAAATATCTTAAAATCAGTATTGACATTCAATGTAATAGTTGTCCCACAATTCAATTTTGGTCTAAAACAAGGGTCTACTTTGTTTTTAATTTGACTGTAATAATGTTGAAAGCCTATATAACAATTTCAGCGATTTGATCTACAGAAGGTAGGTGTTGCAAATCGATTTATCCTGCCTGAATCTATTTGTGTAGAACATGAGGACCATTGAAAAATGAAGCCTGAGTCTCTGTTAGTGTTAAGTTCTATCAAGTCAAAGGAGATAAATGGTATTCTCTGAATCTCTGTTAAGTTCTATCAAGTCAACGGAGATGAAAGGGTGTGTGGGTCTGTAAAACCTGTCAAGAATCCCTGATTGAAGGCCATCTATAAAATTCCCGACTGGAAGTCCATGAGTATAGACTCCTAATGTAGGGATATATGAGATATTTAATAACATCACTGATTTGGGTTGATATGAGGTTAGAGGTTGATGTCAAGGTTGCAAAAACCGGTAGTCGGTACTTGATCGACCGGGTCACTGATTACAGATTAATCGGTTATCGGACGACTAATCGGACTTAGTCGGGCTTTAATCGGTTTTGAAATGTTTTAATTATTTTAAATACATAAATCTTTTTTAGGCATAGATTCTTGTATATTTACATAGATTTGTACATTTTTATTCTGTCATAATGAAGTAATTAAATTTAAATAAAATATTAAGCGTATTAGAATAAATTTTCTTTAAAAAAGTATTATCTTCGACCAAATCGGAATTAGTCAATACTCGGTCAGTCACCCCACTGACTAGACTAGTCGGACCTACTAGTCAGGTAATCGACCGACTTTTATAACACTGGTTGATGTCAGGGATTGTAATCTTTTGAGTGTTGTTTTATTTCTGATTTTGGATGCTAGGGGAAATAAGAGGTATTTCCCCCACCTTTTGATTGAGCTTAGCTGCTCACCCGTCACACACAAAAGGAAAAAATCAAATCTTTTTTTAAAACGTAAGTTATAAGTGGGTTTAATTATTTATTGCTTAGAACTTTGGACCTAACTTCCAAATGCATAGCAACTGTTTTCTTAAATGCAATTTGGATGAATCACATAGTCTTGTGTGCTATTTTACAAGCAGAATGGTTACATTTTTTTAAAAATATATTTCTTTTTCCCTGTTAAAGTGTTCATGTTATTTAAGTTAGAATAATATGATGAGTCGTAATTTGGGTGTATTTAGTTAGATTAGACGTAACATCAACTTTGCTTGGGTGTGCATTATTTTAAACGTTCACCCTTCTTCGCCTAAAACAAAATGAAGAACTTTGCTGCTATGAGGGGACGTATTCCTGTTGAAGGGCCTATCATTTACTCTCTTAAAAAGTGAAGAGCACATCCATTCTTTACCCACTTTGTTGACTTCTACATCTTGCATTAGAATTTGGCCTACAAAAAGCACAAATATTTTCAGGCTCATAATAAATTGGAAGATATATCCTTGAAGAAAGCAAGGCAAGATCTTGTGAACAAACTTGATTTCCTCAAAAAACAAGCAGAGGTTTGTGTCTGTTACTTTTATTTTGTGCCCATATTTGCTCAAGAGGTTAATGTAAATGTGCTTGTGAATGTCGTTTTCAGAGCTATGATGACATAGGGCCTGTGATAGATGTAGTTGTTTGGAATGATGGTAATGTGTGGAGGGTAGCTCTGGATACACAGAGTTTAGAAGATGACACTGAAAGTGGGAAATTGGCAGACTTCCAACCTATGACGAACTATAGGTATGTTAAAGACAGTGTTGTAAAATGAGCTTACATAGATGGCCACGTTCTACTTGTACTAACTATTTTCATGTTGAGCTTTGTCCAAAAATGTTCCTGATTTTAAAGCTTGTCTATGCTATTTTATTATGAAACCGTTATCTTGATTATAACTATTTTACGGTTTCAATTAATTATAGTGCTGTTCTTCAAAGTTTACTTGGTCTAATCAGGAAACATGTTTACAATTTGACAGAATGTTTACCAATTCCCAAGTCAGGTTTATAAGGACACATTATGCAATGATGTGCATGAAATCTGTTTGTGAAGTCCAGCTAGCTACGGGCATATGAATACACATACATTCACACGCACACACACACACACACACACACACACACACACACTCACACCTATATTTAAGAGATCCCAAGAGAGTCTCTTGAGGCAGCATGCAGGCATTGTCAAAGAAGGGTTTGCCTTAAAGAAGGTGGTGGGGAGGGGGGTACATTGAAGATGTGATTCGGCTCGTTGACTTGCCCGTTGTGGCAGTAGGGCTACTTGTGGTGGAAGAGAATGGACTTCTAGGAGTCACGATTCATGATAAAGCTGGAGTCAGGCACATGTATTCATTGGTGGTGGATTTTGATCAAGGATGATACTCATGCATTGATCACAACTAGGCGATTTCCCTTGAAAGATTGCCGTTTTGCAGCATGGACAGAGTCCCCTTACTGGGAGGGGGGTGGTTGTCGTGCCGTTTGGAAAGCTTATAGCTGTGCTCTCAACTAGGCTCGAGCCAAGGACATTGCAATATGCGAACATGGACCTTGATGTATCGATTAAATTATGCTTTTGGACATCTGAAAACCCAAATTTATTCTCTTTTAATACTTGTCGAATTAATACGTCGTACATAGAGATAAAAACCGATAAATCAAAACCACATAAGTATATTCAATTAATTATTGTGGTCGATTGTTTATTTTACTTGGACAAGTCCTAAGGTCGAACTCAGGGAGAAAAATGCGAGTAATGAAATTAATTTTAAAAAGCAAGCAGGTTATATTTTCAAATTTTTTTATTTTGCAAAATTTTATTTTTATGAAAAGAAAATTGGGAAAATATAATAAAATGATGTGGTTTTTGAAAGTGTTTTAAGGGAAATTAAAGCAGTTTTGCAAAATTTATTTTAATATCCAATTAAGCTCCAAAAATCAAATCAATATGCTTCAACTAAAGTTTATGCTTGAGGATTCCAAAGCATGTTTTCTTAATTTTTTTGATGCCAAGTGAATCAAACAAGATGCATGTAATTTTTTTGACTTGTTGAATTTCGGTACCTACTTAATGTGGGAAAATGCGTTGTTGTATTGAATTTTATTGACAAAAAAGCAATATTTTGCGTAATACCCACATTATGATGAAACAATGCTACTATATTTTTTAGTTTTTTTGGGTTTAATATGAATTAAGTAAAAATCTAAGAAATAATTGTCATGGTTTGCAATCGATATTTTTTAAGACAATGAAATGTTCACAGAAAGTTGTAAGAAAATTCTTGAAGATAGATCAATTCAAGAAGCACGTAAGACTATTATTATTTTCTCAAGATTTGGCAATTTTGTCCAATTAAAAATCCAAGAAGCTATTTCCAGAATGATTTATTCAGAGAACTAGACCAATGAAATTCAATGATTGATATGTCAAAAGCTTCCTTTGTCAAAAATTTCAAAATTACCATTTTTACAAATTTTTTGAGATCAAATGATTTTATAATGAATAAATAATCTCAGAATGAAGGTCTAACTTGAAAATTCACCAATAATTCATTTCCAATAATGATCTATTATATATCCAAAGATGTAGCACTAAGTCATCTACATAATGAAAAAAAGATCACAATTCTCTGATATGAAAGACATGATTAAAAGGAGCCATGGGTTTACATGTACAAAAATAATTAAAATAAACTCGCAGTTAGCTAGCACATGAATCTTTTTTGCAAATATTTGAAGGCGGCGAAGCTTCCTTGCAATTTGCCCAAGGCATGCCTTAACTCTAATTCCTTGAAATGATGAGACCCCCTATAAAAGCCTAGTCACGTGTACGGAGCACATGATCAACTTCTTTGATCTAACAACGATGGAACACTTGATCTTATGGGTTATGGCTCTCCCCATGGCATTTCCTTAGCCATAGATGATGGAATAGTCGTAGGGCTGAGAGTCATGGAAGACTCAATGACAAGGATGGTGTCATATGGTTGATGGAAGGACTTTTATGAGGGGTATTCTTGAATGGCTCTGATGTACTTTAGAGTGTTGATCGAATGGTGGCATGAATCATGAACCTTACAACATCGATGAGAAGTTTTGAGGATGATGAATGATTGGGGACTTTTGCTGATTGAACCACCCAGATTAGTCATCGATCGAGGATCTACGACTGGTTATCGGTAAAGTTCAAGAGATCCAATGGGTAATGCTTGCGACATAATCGATTGTTGATCTCAACTAGAGAGTCTGATCCAACATGACATGTAGGGTTGTTTTCAATCGATCCCTTCTCATACAGTGAAGATGGAGCAAAAGCGGTGAATATCTAGGTCCTATCTTCAACCACTTTGCTTTCGAGGATGGAGCTTCGAAGTATAGCATATGTCAATAGCTTTATGGCTGCGGTACCTGCAATGACGATGGAAACTCAAGCCAACATGGCTTGGTCTGGAAGTTATGCACATAGTAATGGAAAGGGGTGAGATGGGTCTCCTGTAGCGTGGATGGTGGATAATGAGCTTGATCAATGGGAGGTTGTGGAGGTTTAGAAGAGAAGGAGAGTGGGAGTCGTAGGTGATGGAAATTTGGTTGATGATCGAAGTGGATATCATAGATCGAAGAAAAATGAGTTATGGAGGAAGACAAAGGAAACAAAAGGGAGAATAAGAAGAAAATGAGGAAGGGGGGATAGATTAGAGGAGATTGGAAAATATACCCGGAGGTTAATTGGGTTTCACATGAAGGATGGAGGGACGAAGTCTGCCTCTAATTGTTGCTTCAAATCTGCAACGACTGGAGAATCCTAGTTACATTGTCAAAAGATGCATCGACACGAACAAATTTTATGGATCTTACCCGATAAAAGAGATTTGACCATCGATGTCACTGGTGGTCGATGAAGGATTGGGAACGGCAACAACAGATAAGGACCAGGCCCACGGGCATGGGTTTTTATAGGCAATGGTATGTAGGTCTGCACATAGGACTATGTTCAAGGATGCGATTGGGTTGGTTGCAACGGTGATGAGGTTTCAAGTTTGGTCAGGGGGTTAGGATAACAGAGATGGGGATAAGGTTGTTCATCGATAGTTTCTAGCAGTTGGGAGTTTTGGGAAGATGATATGTGATTTGGTGAGGGGATAATTGGTTGCAGGTGATAATATGGTCGGAGGGCGTTTGGGTTGTTGGCCATCATCAGGAGGTTGAATATTGTTATCTGGTGTGGGCGAGATAAGGGGAGTTGGTTGGAAACATATTCAAGGAGAGTGGATTCAGGAATAGGACTTGGAAGGGGATAGTTGACCTGATGGTCAACAAAAGGACCGTTCTGATTGGATAGGAACGAGTGAGTGTGACCATAGTTGACCCATGATTGCTATAGGTTGGAGTTGTCCAATGAGGAGAAGACATGTGAGCAAGGTGACTTGTTGACCAATGCAAGGAAATGGAAAGAAATTAAATTAAGAATAAGAGATGGACTCTAATGCAAAGTGTCCAAAATGAAAAGTTGTAGATCTCACTTAGACCCTCACTTTTCATGTTGAGTTCAAAACCAACCGGACTCAATCATGAAACATATGATTTTTTGATGATATTTTATAAATATAAACAACAACAAAGCCTCCCCCCACATTAAGTAGGGGCGACTGCATAAATTCTTTGCCTTTTGGGTCATTCTCAGACTTGGATCCAAATAACTAAGGGCCGTTCGGATAGTCTACTTCCAACACTTTTTGGGTATTCCTTGCCCTTTCTTAGTCGACTCAACATCCCAAATCTCACATCTTCTAACCAGTGCATCAACCGAACTCCTTTGTAAATGGCCAAACAACCTCACCACCAAGGCCCTAAATGTCTGTTTCGGTCACCATTTCGGTGACCGACCGAAACGGAATTTCGGTCGAATTTCGATCGAATTGCGATTGAAATTTCTGTCATTTCGGTCATTTTTTGCACTAGGGCCCCCATATTTCAATCATTTTGGTCGCATTTTGATTTCGACTGGATATCGATATTCGACAGAAATTTCTACCGAAGTTCGCTGAAATTTGAGGCCTTGCTTACCACAATTCTCTCTCACTTTATCTTCTATTTGAGCTACACCAACTTTCAATCTCATCATATCGTTTCGAATATGATCTTTTCGTGTATTACTACACATCTACCAAAGAATTTTCATTTCTTCTACTGTAATTCATTGCACATGTCCATGGTTCGCATGTCAACTATCAGATCCATAAAGCATAACGGGTCTCACGGTTGCTTTGTAATACTTTCCTTTGATTTTCAAAGGAATTTCCTTATCACATAGAACAACAAAGGCTCCTCTCCACTTTAGCCAATTTGCATTTATTCTATGAGTAACATCTCCATCGATTTTCCCATCATGTTGAAAAATAGATCCCAAATATCTCACATAATCTTTCTTCTGGATGTTATGTTTTCCAATCTTCACCTCGATTCCTTCACAACTGCTTCCATCAATTGTCTCTTCATATATTCAGTCTTAGCCCTACTTATATGAAATTCTTTAGTCTCTAAGGCATGTCTTCAAACCTCAAGCTTTTCATTTACTCCATTTATAGTCTCATCAACCAACACAATATCATCGCCAAACAATATACACCATGGTATCTCATCCATAATCAAAATAACAAGGTTGCAAAAAGCGGTATGCGGTATTCAGTCGGTAGGGTCACTAATTACTGATTAAACGGTATGCATGAGTTTAAATGGAAATTAAATGGGTTATGCGGTTTTGTATTTTTAAATTAATATTTTTTTACATATATATAATTAATAAAAAAGTATAAATGGATAATAAAAATATAATCACATGTTCACAATATTGATTAGATATTGTCAAATTCAAGGACTTTTTCATCCAAATCTCAAAGTAGATAGCATAAACAAGTAGAATCCATAGCCAAATGTCAAAATAGGCAACATAAATAATTATAATCTACAATTCATAGCATAGTTCCAGAAAAGTCATGGATAACATAAAAAAGCCTGGTATTCCTTCATCAAAAATATAATGAAACCAATGTCATTCTTCATCAGACTCGTCATCATGCAACATCGGCTCTTCATCTTCATCCTCATCCTCAAATATTCCCTCATTACCAGCTTCATCATGCAAAGTTTGCCCAGATGAACTTGAAGCTCTCGAATGTACACATTCACTCCTCCTTGGTTCAAGTATGTTTTCAATTCCACATGCCTCTATAACTGAACCCCATGTGAATCCTGTGCCGGGAAATACTTCATCTTCTTCACAAGTTATATTTGAAATCCATGCCCTTGCATACTGGTGATCCTTTGAAGAAAGTGGATCCCTCTTCTTACTTTCACTGTGATCCTTAATAAATGAATTGAATCTAACGAATACTAAATCATTCACTCTCTTAGTATCCAATTTAGCTCTATTCTGCGTATGAACCTAAAATACACACACATATATATGTTATGCACTAAAAAGTCAATGTATAATGAAAGTGTGCAAATATAAAATCCATTACCGCTCCAAAAGCACTCCATTTTCTCTCTCATCCAGATGATGATGAGGTCAAACTCAAAATTCTCATTGCTATTTCTTGCAAATTGGTGGTTTCACCTCCATGTAACGACCACCAATGAACTGTTTCATATTCAACATTAATTAGATTTCATTAATATGAACTGTAAAATCATATTGAAAAACTTGAGAGGATTTACTTGGATCAAAGTCATCATTTAATAATAGTTGTTTAATTGATAATGGCTTCCTTGACAATGTTTGTAAATCACCAACTCCTTTTTTTGTAATGATGTCTTATTGATCTAAATCTGGGCAAAACTTCTCAATGCATTCAAGAAGACCTTTTTTTCACAACATCATTCTCAACATGATCCTTGTAATAGAAGTATGGCTTCAAATAAAACGTTGCAAGATGAAGTAGAGAATCAAGCCATCTTTTTGTCTTCAAATTATGGCATCGATGAAATGCTTATAGGACAACTCATTTCCATTTAAGGAATCAATTATTTATTTCTTTACCTCCACTACACAAACCACATAGATGGATTCACATCAGAATAAAAAATACGTAGAAGACGAACCAATGGAGTAAAAATCCTTAATGCAAGATGAACTTGATTCCAAAAATTTGGACTCAAGACAATTGATGTTACCACCTCTCCTTTCCCAGTCTTCAACCATCTACAATCTCTCCACTCATCTGAAGAAAACACGAGCCTCAACTTTTCTTTCTTCTCGAGAACACTTTGCAATGTAAGAAATGCAGTAGCAAATCTAGTTTGCCCAGTTCTCTGACGATGCCTTTTTTGTGTAAATTTACGCATCATACTTACAGTCTTCGTGTGGCTATAAATGAAGAATGTAAGAATCCTTGCCTTAGAGATTGCACTTTTCACCTTTGATTCTTTTCCCATCTCGTCCAACACCAAATCAAGACAATGAGCATCACATGAGCCCCAAAAAATTTTGGGATAGTTTGCTTCCATGTCCTCCCTGCAACCATATTTGTAGATGCATTATCTGTGACAACTTTTTTTTGAGTAAAAGCACGGGGGAGCCCTCTCGAGGCGGGAGTCACCACACCAAAGCATTCATTAATAAAGTATAGGGTACATCAGTTTGATAACCAGAAATCGTACAAAACATTACAGTGGACTACAACATTCTCAGAGTAAAACCGCTGCCCCTTGAAAATTGTATCATTCCTACCAAGCCAAATAGCCCACAGTGCGGCAAAAGGATTGGAGACATCATCGGAAGACCTATGGCCGACCCGACGAATCGATCGCCAAAACTGATCAGCATCAAAGGCCCGGACCCACGTGAGCCCCAATGACTCCCACACCTCTGCGGAAGACCTGCAACCAAAGAAGATGTGGTCCACATCCTCCAACTCGTCCTCGCATCTGTCACACTTTAGATCCGTCCCACCCAGCAGTCTGCCTCTTCTCACTTTGTCACAAATACGACCTCTCCTCATACACCAAAGGAAGACCTTAACCCACGTAGGAATCTTAGCTGCCCAAATCATCTTCTCGTCAGCACACATCTCTTCATCACGCTCCACCAAAGCCGCAGTAACCTTCCGATAGGCCGCCTTCACCGAGAACTTACCACCAGTCCACTCAAAACGGTCCGGGTCCCCCGACAGCTCCCCGGCAGGGGGAATCTCAGACAACATCCTCAAAAACTCCTCCAACCTCTGACCCGAGAGATCCGCAAGGAACCTCGGCGCTCACGTCCCAGCTTCGACGACCTCCGCCACCCGCGCTCCCCTATCAACGACCAACGCCATCAACCGAGGGAAACAGGAGGCCAGGGCCCCAACCCCGTCCAGTCATCCAGCCAAAACCGGAAACGGAGCCCATCCCCCAAAATCGGCCTAAGAAGCGGCCGTAACACCGGAAGTACGGCACGGATCCCCCTCCACAAGGAAGACTCATGACGCTTCCTCTCTGCCACCAACTCCCCCGTAACACCATATATCTTTCTCAGCAGCTGCAAGACCGGCGAGTTACCCCAAATGCGCACCACCCACTTGGCTAACAGAGCTTTGTTCATAGATTCCACGTCCCTAACGCCAAGGCCCCCTTCTGCAACAGGAACAACCAGGTCCTTCCAAGCCACCAGGTGCAACCCCCTCTTTGCCTGTCTTCCATCAGACCAGAAAAAGGATCTCATCAAGGTCTCAATCCTCCTTCTAACACCAACATGCATTAATCTCGTCGAAAAGAAAAAAGTCGGGATGGCCGAAAGAACATGCTTCAACAAAGTAAGCTTCCCACCCTTGGACAGAGTGACCGCCTTCCAACCTTCTAGCCGCTCCTCCATTCTGCGCAGTACACAATCCCAATCGGACTTCCTCAGCCTGCCCTCAACCAGAGGCAAACCCAGATAGGTTATCGGCAGTCTCCCCAAGGGGTATCCTGCCCACTCCGCCACCAAACCCATTGGAACAAGGATCGACTTCTGCCTGTTAATCTGCAACCCAGAGAGGCACACAAAAACATCCACCAGCACAGCTGCATTGCGGTTCTGCTCCTCTTTCCCTCCCAGGATTATCAGCGTGTCATCCGCATATTGCAACACCAGGATTGAGATGTCCCCCATTCGGAAGCCCTCGCACCAGTTTTCTTCCACTGCCTGCTCAAACAAAACCGCAAGACAATCTGCAACCAACACGAAAAGCAGGGGAGCAAGGGGGCAGCCCTGACACACCCCTCTCTGCGGTTGGAACCATCCTCCCTCAGACCTCCCATTTACCAGCACCGAGCATGAGCTAGTGGTGACGCATCTCTTAACCCAAGCAATCCAATCTTCCGGGAGACCCCTTTTCTGCAGAGTTAACTAAAGGAATCTCCAACTGACACAGTCATAAGCCTTGGCGTAGTCAATCTTCCAAACTGCCCCTTTTTTTGAGACCTCTTCCACTCACGACAAATCACCGAAGCGGTCACGATTCCATCCGCCATAGAACGACCCGAAATGAAGGCGGATTAGTCTAGCAAAACCACAGAGGAAAGGACCCCTCTAAGTCTGCTCGGCAACACCTTGACGACAATAAGATAAATGCCATTGGAAATAGATATAAGCCTGTAGTCCCCCACCCCCACTGGGGTATCTTTCTTCGGCAGCAAAAAAATCAAAGCCTTGTTAACTTTCTCAAAATCCATGTTGCCCCCCCTGAACTCAGTCAGAACCTCCAAGATGTCCCCCTTCAGCAGATCCCAGAACTCCCTGTAGAATGATATGGAGAAGCCATCCGGACCCGGAGCCCCGTCCGCATTCAGCTCCCAAACCGCCATGCGCACCTCATCCTCCGTGAATTCCCACTAACGAATCAGCCTGGGCACCACTCAAGGGCCTCACCCACAGACCCGACCAACCCCAGCCATCTTCCACCAGCACCCTCCTCGAGGCACTTACAAAATGACCCCGCAAGGCGATCCCAATCTCCCTTTCGCCTGAAACTCTTTGGCCCCCTACCTCCATCTCATGCAAGAAGCTCCTTCTCCTCCTCCCGGATGCCACAGAATGGAAGAACCGCGTGTTGGCATCCCCTTCCCTTAGCCACTTCTGCCTGGCCCTCTGCCTCCAATGAACCTCCTCTTTTTTGTCCTCCCGAAGCACAGTCTCTAGCCATGCTGCCCTCTCCTCCACCTCCTCCGGAGATAGCCCTCGATCATCATCAAGCCCGTCTAACCTGCTGATCCCAGCCTCTGCCTCTGCCCTGACGGCCCGTCGCCTCTTGGCGACATCCTTCCCATAACTCAACAGCAACCGCCTCAGTGACTCGAGCTTGGCCGCAAACCGCGACACTGCCGAGCCCGCCACCGCCACGCTCCGCCAATGCTCGTGCACCATGTCCCGGAAACCATCCTCCAACAGCCACTTCTTCTCAAAGCGAAAGGAGAACCGAGCCAAGCGCTCCTCACCAGAAAACCATAGAACAGGAGTGTGATCAGATATAGTCCTCGGAAGAGCCCAAGCCCTCGCCAAAGGGAAGACCTCCCCTGCCTTAACCGACATCAGGAATCTGTCGAGCCTGTACCTCGCCCTCGCGTTCCTCCAAGTGTACTTGCACCCAGCCACATCCACAACAGACAAGCCCAGAGACAAAACCACCTGCCTCATATCTGCTGATCCAGGATCAGAGCCTCCGCTCCCCCCCGGCCTGTCGTCCGGTAGCAACGTGACATTGAAGTCGCCACAGATGATCCAAATACCACCGCTAGCCTCAGGCCCAGCACTCTCCAGATCCCCAGCCAAACTACCATCCTGCCGCCGACACGGGCCATAGACATTAGTAACGCACAGGCAAATCCCATCCGCCCTCCGCCACAGCCGAACAGACAAAGTGAACTGGGAGGCGGACATCCCCAGCAAATCGAAAAAATCAGATCGCCAACCGGAGAGCAACCCCCCTGAAGCCCCAGCAGCCCCCTTGTCCGCCAACGAGAAACCCCCCCTACTCATCTCCCGCCGCAACTGGTCATCCAAAGACTGCAACTTAGTCTCTTGAAGCAAGAAAATATCTGCACCAGCCTCTCTCAGCAGATTCTGCACCCCGAGCCTCTTTTTGGGCCGGCCCAGGCCCCTCACATTCAATGATAGCAGCTTCATCTGGCGACCAAATCTTCCCTCTTCCTTAGGGGAATAACCCCCAATCGTCGTGCCACGTCCCTGTCGAGAGCCGCAAAACGGTTCCGCACCACCAACGGGCTGGTCGCCCTCACGCTCACAACCTCAGCATCTGCCCCCGATGCCAGAGATGCCCTTAGAGCAGCCCTCGCCTCCTTCTCAGCCCTCCTCCGCTCCCCTCTCCCCTTACATACGCCACACCAAAACGCCGCGGCAACTCCCCGCCCAAAAGCTGCAAAGATCCTCCCACCTGCCCCACCCCAGCCGGATCGGCCCCACCCCCAGCTGGAACCTCCCCACCCAACGAACCCTCAGATGAACCAGCCACCCCAACCACAGCAGCCACCCCTTCCAGTTGAAAATCCCGCCCCCCCGGAACAGCAGCCCACTCCCCCGTAGATACGTCCACCCGCGGAGAGGTCACAGCTCCCCCCTCTCCGAAGCGGCGCCCAAAGCAACCCCCTCCACACCTCGGGCCAAAACCCCCTCCTCAACCCCCTCCACCAGACAAGCAACCGATGCTGACCGAGCCCCACCCCCTCCCAGAGCCTCCCCTCCGCCAACAGACCGCGCCAGAGCCGCCGGAAACCAAGGCAAAGAAACAGCCGCCAACCTCGGAAAATCCACCGCCGAAATGGAACCGAACCGAAGACCCTCCCCCGGGGCGCGGGCCACACTCGGAAGTCGCCCCCCACCGAAAGCTGCCCCTCCTCTGGCCGGCTAGCCCCCACCTTCGCATCAGATCGCTGCTCTACCTCACCATCCACCACCGCCACCTCGACCCCCGGGACCTCCTTCTTGCGGCACCCAGCAGCCAGAATAGCCGCCCACACATCTGCAGCCACCAGCTCAAGAAGAAGCCGCCTACCAGCCAGTCGAACCTCCCACCAACCCATCTTCTCGACACCAACTGGCCTCACCCGAAGGAACACCTCCAAAGGCTACCTGGGTTGACACCCCGAACTCTCAACAGAGACAACCACGATAACACCACGAAGCAGCTCTGAAATGCGCTCCCTCATCCTCACCCCCATCGGAAGCCCCCTGACAACGACCCTCTCCACGCTGCCAGGCACCACAGCAACATCCCAGTCCCTCGGCCTCCGCCACCTCAAGTGCAAGCACCCAGACACCGGCCCATGCAACAACCTCCGGCTCTCTTACACGAGGAGGCCCCTCGCCACCGCCCTCCACGGAGATAGCCGAGCCACATCGCCCTTAAAAGAAGCCTTGGACACGAGGCCTATGTCCGAAGTCGCCAAAAACAGCGCCCCCTCTCCCCCACCCTCGCCAACCAGCACAACTGCACCCCGCATTCGCCTTCGGGCAGCACCTCCGAGAATGACCGAAACCCCGGCAAGAGAAGCAACACACAGGCTCCCGACACGCCTGCACCCAATGATCCAGCCCACCACACCGAAAATAGCCGCGTCCGAAGGGGGAGACCTTCGGCGGCCCACGCCTACTCCCAGAAGCAGCAAACCTCCCCCTGCGACGCCCAACCACCAGCTGCCAACCCTGGGACGCACCATAGCCCTCGCTCGCACCCTTGTTCGGAAACAAGCCACCAAACCTTCCCCCTAACATCTGCTCCCATCCGCGGACCTGACAGCCAGGTGCGGAAGCTCCGATCGCAGCTGGCACCGCACGCGCATCACCACCGAAAGGCCCCACCTCCCAGCTCGCGCGACACTTCCAGCCAGCCTGCACGCCCGCGCCATTAGCAAGAGCGGAGAAGCCCTTAGCCCCAGCCCCCTTGCTGGCGCCTTGAATCAGATCGGAGAAGCCCCTAGCCCCAGCACCCTTGCTGGCGCCCTGAGAGGAACTGCGTCGCCTGTAAACGCGGCGAACGAACCTGCGCTGGGCGAAGCATGAGTCACGTCGCCCGAAGTCGCCAACGCCGATGGTGGAACCGCGTCACCCGAACTCGCGCTGAGCGAAGGAAGAATCGCGTCGCCCGAGCTCGCGCTGAGCGAAGGAAGAATCGCGTCGCCTGAACTCGCGCTGAGCGAAGGAAGAATTGCGCCGCAAGCCCTCGTCGCGATGGAGGAGGGGAGCGCGTCGCACCCCCGTTCGCCCTAACATCGCCCTCCCAAATTTATCTGTGACAACTTGGACAATATTTTCAAATGCAACCTCTTGGATGCATTCATCTACCAAGTTGAAATGTATTTAGCAATATGTAGCTCATCAGAAGCGTCTACAGACCTCAGAAAACTTGTACCTAGTAAACAATTCACACACAAGTTCATAATACTTCTACCATGAATATCAATCCATGAATCAGTCATGATAGAACATCCCATAATTTTCCACATTTCTCTATGTTGTGCTAAGGCATCGTTGACATTCTAATTGCTTTATTCAACTGTGGAATGGGCATCTCATAACGAGTGGGAGGTTTGAGTTCAGGACCATATTGCCCAATTGCTTCAAATGCTTTGTGGCAATCCTTCATTTGAAATACACTGAATGTAATGTTTGCTTTGTAAGCCCAACATCATACATATGCGATGGCCTTTTCCCTTTGATCCTTGTAAAATGCATCTTTGATTGTCGTCTGTCGTTGAGCAACTGTCTCATTGGTTGACTCAGTCATGCGAGGCCTTTTTGCTGAGCCCATCGTTGGTACATCACCTCCCATGACATCAACATCATTCCTCAGATCATCGATTTCCTTCATCTTTTTAGCCTTTTTCTTTGATATTCTATCCAAATTATCCTTCATTTCTTTTTTGATTTCTTCATCAACCTTGGGACAAGAAGAGACTTGTCTAAGAATATGAGCCAAATGCTGCTTGAGTCTATAAATTCCACCTTTGATGGTTTTGCTACAAAGTTTACAAACAGTTGTATTATGATCATCCTTTATAAGCATATAACCAAACTTCCATCCTGGATCTATAGATCCTTGTGGAATAAAACGCATGTCATCCGTCCTCGTTCCATTACTTGTCACAGGATCAGAAGATGGAGTGTCCTTCCCTTACTCAATGACCACACGGTTCACACCTATTCACCAATGTTACATGTTACATATCAGCGTGAACAACAATATAATAATGTAGTTAGGAGGACATAACTGGATGAAAAATCTCAATGACCAAATGAAATCATGCTCATAGCCTCAAACTCAACTCACAACAAAGACATGGACATAACAATCAATGAATTTTTTTACTTCTCAGACTCAAATCTCAATGGAATCATTGGAATTTGGAAATCACAATAAATATCAATTTCCACTTCTAGAATACAGGGACATTACACTTGTCCAATTTTTTTCACAGTTGAATTAAGAAATTCACAACTTCTCTTCTGGATATGAATCAAGAACATGCACTAATTGTAGAATTCAGAACATGCACCGGATAAAATGCACTAATTTATTCACAACTTTTTTGCAAAAATTCAGAGTATTCTTCATTACTTTAACAAATTTCAGAACTGGATAAATTCAGAACATTTATTCACAGGAATCACAACTTTTTTATAGAAATTCAATGCATTCCTCACAACTTTAACAAAATTCAGAACTGGATAAATTCATAGCATTTATTTACAACTTTTTTTTGCAGAAATTCATAGCATACTTCACTAATTTATTCACAACTTTTGCAAAAAATTAGAATATGTATGAAATCCACTAACTGTTATTTAGAATATGTAAGATTCATGGCAACCAAAAAAAATCAAAAATTTGGATTGCCTCCTGTCTTGATTGTGATGGTGCAGCAACGGTGGCGGTGATCAACGACAACGAGGCTTTCGCACGGCGAGGCTTGGCGAGGCTTCGAAGGAGGTTGGAGAGCAGAGGTTGGATAGCATTGGCGGCGGCGGCGAGGCTTGGCGAGGCTTTGAAGGAGGTTGGAGAGCAGATGCGGAGAGGAGTTTGCATGAGGCGGAGAGGGGTCGGGAGTTTAGGGTTATGTGTATGAGGGGTCGGGAGTGGGGTCGAAGGGATTAGGGTCATTTTTTTTTGTTTTTACAGGGAGTGGGGTCGAAGGCAAGGTTCGAAAAAACGAAAGGCGGAACGAGCCGTTTTCCCTGAAAGCGAGGCGAGGCGTAGCCTCGAGGCGGTCGAGGCGTAAGCCTTAGTTTTGTATAGAAAAATAATTATAAAATATATAATAAATATATTTATTGGTGAAATAATATAATCTGACAAACATATAGTATATAACAATGTAATATATGATGATATTATGAAGATAAGAACATGAAAAAAGGATATGCCAATGACTCAATGCCATAAACCTTTCTAAATTTCTACCCAATCAAAAGGAAATCATTGGTTATAACTATCACTAAAAAATTATCTAAAATGGATTAGCTATAGTTGTCATTATAAATATCCAAGTTGTTGATATGAATCATACGATTTGAATCCTAACTATATGTTCTACTATACCCAGATGAAGAACGGTTTGATGCCCTCCCTGTGCCACCATACCCTACTAGTACGGGGGTCTCGCTGCCCGGTCAGCGAGCCTGGGGGGGCCCAGGTTGGCCCCCCCTTGCGGGGGTGCATGGGGCAGCGTCCCCGTCCCAATTTTTTTTCTTATATGAGTATTCGAATACACATTTTTATATGTTTAAGGATGTAATAATAAGAGTTCACTGAAATAATTTGGCATGTTAATGGTAAATATGAATATGAAAGAGGTCAAATTTAAGCATATGAATATGAAAGAGGTCAAATTTAACCATTCGTCTTGCATAAATTAATAGTTAGACATAATTAATAGTAAATATGAAGTAGTTTGCTGAAATAGTTACACATAATTAATAGTAAATATGGAGTTATGTGTACGAAAGAAACATCAGATTTAGGCATTTAACTTGTATAATCATTATCCTAAACAAGTATATATTTATAAGCTTCTCAAACCACCATGTAAACTAATAAAATCATAAAAAAATCTTCAAAAAATAAAAAACGCCTCGAAAAACGCCTCGATCGCCTCGAGGCTACGCCTCAGCCACTCGAGGTGCACGCCTCACTGGACAAGGCCGAGGCGCACGCCTCGAGGCTAAAAAGGGCCTGCCTCGCCTCGAGGCGTACGCCTCGACCGCCTCGGGGCGCACCTTTTAATACCATGGTCGAAGGGATCGTGGCCGATTTTTTTGTTTTTCTAAAACCTAATTTAAAAAGCGACCGTTTAAGTGGCGTTTACACGATAGTTTACCACCATTTAAGCGGTTCAACTTCATACGGACCCGATTATGAATAATCGGTGCGATCGAGGACCGCCTGCGTGTAAACGACCATTAAGCCCAATCTTTGCATCCCTGCAAAATAAAAAGAAATGGACTCAAAGCTGAACCTTGATGCAGATCGATGCCGATTCCAAAATAGTTAGTTTTCCCAGACTGTATCAATACACAATATGAAGTCTCATCGTCCATATTCTTTATAAAGTTAGCGTATAGGTCTTGTACTTGTCTCTTGTCCAAAACTCTACACAAGGTATCTCATAGAAGTGAATTATAAGCCTTCTCCAAATCATTAAAAATCATGTGGGGGTTCTTTCTTTTTGCTCTATAAATCTCCATTGTTCTCCTCAACAGGTGGATAGCTTAAATAGTTGAGCAACATGGCATAGAATTGATTTTATACTACTTTGGAAACTTGCATCAACCTTCATTTTATCACACGCTCCCAAATTTTCTTAGTATGATTCATCAGTTTGATACCTCTGTAATTTGAACAATTTGGAATGTCTCATTTATTATTGTAAAGAGGCACGTGATGCTTTTCCTCCATTCTTTAGGCATTTTCTTGCTTCGTCAAATATATTTCAATAAACTTCATACTATAGTAATGCCACATTCACCTAGAACTCTCTGTACTTGTATAGGAATGTCGTCAGATTTCATAACCTTCAAAGCCTTCTCTACTTCCTTCCTTTGTATTTGTCTATAGATCACACGATTAAGGTAACTTTCACTACTAGCTAGATCTCTCAAAGGGTGATCTTTTTATTCCCTTGCCCAATGAAAAGCTTATGGAAATATTGTTTTCATCTAGTCCCTATATCCTTCTGAGTAACAAGCACATCTTTTCTCATCCTTAAAACATCTCACTTCAGGAAAATATTTGGTCTTTCTTTCTCATGCTTTGGCCAATAAGAGTATATCCTTCTGGCCCTCCTTAGAGACAAGTTTTTTGTACAAAACTTCATATGCTTTTGTCTTAACTTAGCCTTTTGTGCTTCCTTTTTCGTTATTTTGTAGTTTGTGACAGTTTCCCCTGTTCTATCCTTGTACATAGCTTTAAAGCAAGTTTTTTTTATCAGCTTTTCTTACTCCCTTCACTCTACCACCAAACCTCCTTTTAGCTTGGAGCTCCTCTAGACTCGCCTAACATCTCTTTGGCTACCCTTCATATACAAGATGCTACCACCTCTCATATCTCATTTGCACTTCTATTACATTTCCTAGATAAGTCTTCTGAAACCTTCTCCTTGAAGCTTGCTTGCTTCAATTGAAGATTCCACCATCTAGTTCTAATGGTCTTGGGAATCGTATCTTTAGCAAACACTTTTATTTGCACATCCATGACTAGTAAGTGATGTTGAGATGTCAAGATCTCTCCTTGGATTACTTTATAGTCTTTCCAGCATAATCGCTCTTCTCCTCATAGCAATATAATCCATCTGTTTTTAATTGGGTAACTCTTATAAGTAATTAAATGCCACTCTCTCTTCTTGAAGAGAGTGTTTGCTATGAAAAGGTCATAAAGCATTACAAAAAATCTAGAATGACTTCTTCCTTTTCATTTCTAACCCCGAAGCCATGACCCAGATGAACACTAGTATACCTTGAAGTATCCTTTCTCGCATATCCATTGAAATCTCCATCTATTTAAATCATCTGTCTTTTGAAATTCCTTGCATAATTTTATCGCAAACCTTCAAAAAATCTTTAATATGTTCCTCTAAACCAATTTGCGGTGCATAAACTGAGATGATATCCATGGTTTCTTCTTCAAGCACTAATTTTTGGCGAGATAATTTGATCTCCAAATCTTTGCACCTCAACCATACTGTCCTTTAAATCTTTATGAACAACCAGTTCAACACCATTTCCACCCTTCTCTTTTCCTGAATAATGTAGTTTAAAGCATGTCCCCTCAACCCCCCTTCCTTTTTTCTGCAACCCATTTTGTCTCTTAGAGACTGTTGGATTATTTGGTTATGCGTCACTTATGTGGGAGATGGGTAAATGGATCTCTTGGATCCATTTACCTCATCCAGAGTTTAGTCCCAGTGTTGCCTCAATCAATTCCTCCTATTTTCTTACTTGCTTTTGTAGCCTAGACATTTTATATCTGTTCACGAGTGATCTTTTTCCTCGCACCATCTCTCTGATTAGAATATTTAGAACGCTTGGATGAATGGATCTCTGACAACTATGCCTTTTTCGGTTATGTTTAAAGGGCATCCATGACATATATATGTTAAAATCTATTATACCTTTATGAATAGTAGATATTATATTATGGATTTGGTGAGCGTATTTAGTTCCTTTTGTTTTGCAAAAACCTGTCTTAGATATTAACAACTGGTTGAAGTCACTTTTTTGAGAGCAAACTGCAGCTTTCAGGCATTATAAATTATATACTAGATCCGTTTCTAAACTGATTATATTGGTATAGAAATTCCTCTGGCAGTAAATTTTAAATTCTTTTCTTCTGGCAGAGGCTCCTTGTGGGGGTTTTTCTGGTTCATCTATGGCTGATGTTATATTCCAAACATTTGGTCTGATATCCCATAAGACATTCTTGTTATTATATTTCATTATCTCTCTTTGATCCAGTGAATAGTGAAGAAACTGCTCGAAATTTTCAGCAAGAAGCTGCTTGTATTTTACATCATAATTTGTTGTTGTGATTTTCATAAATAACAAATGCAAGTATGCAGGATCGAGAGAAAACATGGTGTATTCAGTAAGTTAGATGCATGTTCCTTCGTCACGAATGTTTATGACGAAGGCAATTTGCTAAGTTTAGTTACAGATTGCTCTCCTCATGGCACCCATGTCGCTGGAATTGCTGCTGCATTTCATCCAGAGGTAATTTGTTTTTTTTTTATTTGAACTTTGTATGATGATGGCATTTTGGTGTTCACTTGGTTATAAGATACGCTTATATCAACTGCTAAATCTTTGGAAAGGAACCTTTGCTTAATGGGGTTGCACCTGGAGCACAATTGATTTCATGTAAAATCGGAGACTCTCGTTTAGGTTCGATGGAAACAGGGACGGGACTCACTCGAGCACTGATTGCTGCAGTGGAGGTATCTTTTCAGTGCCCAGTTATTTGAGCTTTCTAAAGGCTTCCAAGTTGGATTAAGATTTCTAGATAAACAAAGAGTTCATTTAAAACGAGTCTCTGTTTTTTTATTACATCACTTAGGAGGAGCTATTAGTGAAAGAAAAACTTGAGGGCTTCTATGAAGGATATGACTGGATTATTTGCGAGTATATGAATGTCAAAGTTCCAACTTTTGTGGTGATTTAGTGGAAATGCTATTGTCAGTTCACTATATTTTCATACTAAAGCACATGGACGATTTTCTCATATAAGAACTTTCAACAGTATCTTGACAAGGGTACATGTTTGGCCAGTTAATGACAGAAATATTTGAAAATAAGGTTGTAAATTTGTAATTGATCTAGAAGAGGTTTTTTGCATTGTTGATTACATTCTTGGAGTATCTGAACCAGGTTTATACAAACTTCTGGAAGAATTCTTATGCGATTACCAAACCTAATGACTTGCCAGTAGGCAGTAACAGTCTCGAGAAATGTGAAAAATTCTCCATAGTTCTTTTTTTGAACTTCGATGACTGGCAATAAACATTAAACGGGCGACCCATAACCAAAAGGGTGGCAACAAATTAGACCCATAAGCTCTTTTGCTTAGAACTTATCCATGATTGTATTACTGCTTTGCAGAACCTGCCTACTTTATTTTGGTAGGATCTCAGAATATGTGGATTTGAATAGAAAATTTGTTTGACTTATTTTTCTTATTTATTCAACTGTACAAAATTGCTGCATTAAAATATTTTATGATCAATCAATCTCCATGTATTTTTCTCCATCTGGACTCTGGAGTTGTCTTATTGAAGTTGTATATTATGATGTGCTGCATATTTCATTATATCTGACATGCTTTTGTTGACAGCACAAGTGTGACCTGATCAACATGAGCTATGGAGAATTGACACTTGTCCCTGATTATGGTCGTTTTGTTGATCTAGTTAATGAGGTAATCCTTGATAGCCTTCACCCTTTGAGAACTAATTTGCTGATTATATGTTGACTGTGTTTATTTTATGAATTAGGTTGTTGACAAACACCGATTGGTTTTCATCAGCAGTGCTGGAAATAATGGACCTGCACTAACTACTGTAGGTTCCCCTGGTGGCACCACATCCAGTATAGTAGGAGTTGGTGCGTATGTGTCTGTTGCCATGGCTGCTGGAGCTCATTGTGTTGTCGAACCTCCCTTTGAAGGATTGGAATATACATGGTAATGGAACTTGCCTTCCAGAGCCAATGATGAATGCTTCCATGAATTGTTTCCACTTGGTAGTTCTAATTTAATTGTTTCATACACACTTGGCAAACCCACTCTAATGGCCTGGTGGTAGTGCATTGTGCCTACTACTCAAAAGACTAAGGTTCAAATCCCTCCATGTGGGCGTTGCGTTATGTAGCCGAAAGCCAACGTAAAATGATTGGATCTTTCAACATAGATTCTTGCTCAAATCCATGTTGAAAGATTCGGTTATTTTTTTATGTTGGATGTTGACTACCTAACACAACCCTCACAATGGGGGGATTTGAACCCTGATCTTTTGGGTGGTAGACACACTGCACTACCACCAGACCATTTAAGTGGGTTTTACTTAAAGTGGGAGAAGGCTTAAAAAATACAACTTGACGTGACTGGGCCCAAAGTAAGGCTTAAAAAAATACGACTTGACGTGACTCGGCCCAAAGTAGTTGCGTCATTCTTCTAACGTGATAGATGTTCCTTTAGGTTTGTATCCTTACAAGGGCATTTTTTATATTAGTTTAGAAATCTTCTCCAAAAGTATGTTTTTACCTCATCCAATCAACGAGAGAAGATGTATGTTGGGTAGTTCCTGGATATGGATAAACACTTGTTAGTTTGGAATTCTATCCATGGACTTGATCCTCGTTATGACTAATTTACGCTAGAAAAAACCCCAAATATTTATGCAATGTCGACCCTCAACATATCCTTTTATTCTCTCTTTTATTTAAAATTGTGTTGTGTTCATCTTTTTGTATACATGAGGTTCATGGAATGAAAAATGTGTCGTAAGGAGATCACGCGATTGAGGTGAGGCAAGGAGAGGTGAGGCTTGAATGCTTTAAGGACTGTACCTCAGTTGGATTTAGCAAGGCATGTGCCAAGGCATTTCTGAGGAGGAGATATGGAGAGGCAAGCCAAGCCAAGCGCCTTCGCTTCGAGCGCACTTAAGTTTCCCCACATGCATCTAACGTGAGATCCTTCTCCCTTCTCTCCCAAATCCTAGCCTAATCGATATTCTGGCTTTTAGGTGAAAATCCTTCTTGTTATAACCACAATTCCCATCACGACCCTTCACTCATGGTTGCAACCCACCTCTGCTGCAACCTATAGTCCTCCTCGCTTGCAGCTCTCTTTTATCTCCTGTCAGCTCTTGTCCTCACCCATGCTTGCCCTCCCTAGTTGTACCGTATTGGTAGACCTTTTTTATTTGAGATTTGATCCTTGTTGTAGCCACTTGCATTTAAAGACACTATAGCAAATTGATATGTTTTTTTACTTGAAGTTGATTTTTATTATGGGTTCAATGGGGCTCCAACATGGCTGCCCCCGCCCTATTTTCTAACGTTTTTTCCAAAAAATAAAGCCGTGTATTTTCATCACTATATCCCTCTAATATGTCATTCTAATTTCGTCAGAAACAGACTCCTATGCTCTTCATCTAGAACATGTCGATTACAACAATTCTAAGACCGTTAAAATTACCTATCCTAGATGGAAGGCAGATGAGTCTCTTTTTCTTCCGAAATTGGAATGACATATTAGAGGGATATAGTGATGAAAATGCATGGCTTTGTTTTTGAAAAAAAAATAAAAAACAACGGATAATGGGCGGGGGCAACCCCATTTTTGGATCAAATGGCATGCATGGTTCTGAAATTCGAGAGTTTATTGAATGAGGGAATGGGAGAGGGAGCATGGGAAGTTAGGGAGAGGGCTCGACTATTATGGTGAGCCCGCGAGTGTGTGGAAGATTGGGTGAGGTCTTCCAGTCGTAGGAAAGAGAGGCGAGGGCGGAGGAGGGTTGGAAAACTGTGAGCCATCATAAATAAGGTCCTAATTGTTTCAGATGTGGCGATCGTGGCCACATGGCTTCCACTTGTTTGGCGCCTACACATTATTTTCGCTGTGGCAGTGGGCGACATCATTAGAATGTTTGTACGACGACGCTTTTGCTGCATCCTGAAGCCTGCAACGTTGGGATATGTGTCAAAGATGTTCAACGATCAGAGAAGGTGCGGAATGCTGCACGTTTGCACATGTGATAAGAGCATGTACTGCTACTCGAGTTAAAAGAGATGGCATACTTATTAGAGTTTGTGCTGAGATGGGCTGAAAACTGCATTGTGTGCAGTTGTAGATTCAATAGTATTTAGGGGGGGGGTCTTTCTTCGGGGATGTGGTGTTTTTGGAGAGCGACCCACTTTAAGCAAGGGGCCTTTCCTAGAAGGAAGCGTGCATTATTTTATAAAGGGTGTTATATGAGGGGTGAGTTGGATATTCGCGTACTTCGCAGGCGGTGAGAAGACATCACATTTGAACATGGTCCTCTGGTTAAGAAGGGTTCTGTTCTTTTCTAGAATGATAGAAGCTTTGAGACTTGTCCTCTCCGAATTTGGAGTGGTTACCGAGATTCTTTTGGATATTTTCGCAGATGGTGTTCGATATGACCGATATATGCGATATAAGGGTCATACATGATCTTTATGTATCATCTACGTGTATATTTGTAAGTTATTTATTGTTATAAGAATTGGATTAAATCCATTTCCAATATCTATAAGTCAACAATCAACACTAACCGTGGTATGTTTGGCATGATCGATATTGTGCAATATATGGGGTATAAATGATCGATATGTGTAATATAAGTGTGTATTTGTAGGTTATTTGTTGTTTAATATCTTGGACGATCTTAATTTTTCTGGAAAAAACTATAAAAAGTGGCTTTTTTGAGCCATTTCTGACATTTCCGTCGATATCGTCGATATATCCCAATATATCCTTTTCCGGATGGACCGATACGACATTGATATCGATATTTCCTACCTTGGTTATTACTGTCACCAAAGCCTTGTATAGCGTATTCTTCAAAATAATAATTAGGACGATATCTAGCCAGTTAAGCACTACTTATCAAAAGCTTGGATTAGGGAGATTATGTTCATAATGTTAGCTTTGCCATATTAAAATAGAATGTCATCTGCAAATTGTTTTAGCATTAATTTTCAGACCTCGAAATGTCACATAGCAGCATGACTCTTTTTTAATATAATGAAATTTTAAAAAACAACGGTATTTAAGTTATATAAGAATATTATGACGTGTTTGGCATTTTAATTAATGTACTTTGACATTCAATCAATGTACAAGCAAGTGTTAATGCTACTTTATCAGTTTTTGCTGTACTCTTCGATGTGTATTGATGTCTTTTTCTGACTTCCGTTCTGCTTGGAAACTTGTCCTGAACTTCTGAGCAGTATCATTTTCAAACTTTAGAATCTATTGTGAAAATCTCCTACTGTGAATTGTATATATGAACTCATTGACATTAAGTAGCACATGAAGATTCAGCCTATGTGGGGGATGATACAATAACTTCTAAAAGCCTTTGGTATAACTGACTCTGGCTCATGCTGGATCTATATAAAGCACCTCATATTATTTTTTTTTATTTTGACATGTTTGGTAATGATTAGATGGTTCTTTCTGCAGGTCTAGCCGAGGTCCTACAGTCGATGGAGATCTTGGTGTGTGTTTAAGTGCCCCTGGTGGTGCTGTGGCTCCTGTTCCCACTTGGACCTTGCAACGGCGCATGCTTATGAATGGTACTTCAATGTCTTCTCCTTCGGCTTGTGGAGGTGTTGCTCTACTGATTAGTGCATTAAAGGTCAGTATTTCTTTTCCAGCACTTGGTACTTAGTGTATTTTATATTGGGATACCACGACTAATAAGAAATAAATCTTCTCAGGCCGAGGGTATCCCAGTAAGTCCATACTCGATACGCAAGGCCTTGGAAAATACAACAGTGTCTATTGGTAGTAGTTCAGAAGATAAACTTTCCACTGGTCAAGGCTTAATGCAAGTGGACAGGTTTGTTTTCACTTTTCATAATGGGTTTTGCATCTAATGCATGTATATTTGATCCTCAGAGGTTGGTGGGTCCTGTAATGCTGTGCTCTGTCTCTTGGATGCAAAATCTCATATTCTCATCCTAAGTAGTTCCCCGCTGGTAAGATCGTTTTGTTAGGCGGTATGGTTGAGCATTTCTATGCAATGATGCAGGGCGCTTGAATATGTTATGCAGTCAAGGAATTTTCCACCAGTTTGCTATAAACTAAAGATCACACTATCTGGAAGAGCAGGTGAGACATATCCGGTGTTGTCACTTCATGTATTCCGTTTTCGTATACTTTATAGTGCCATGTATGTGATGTTTTCTCTCTGTTTTATAATCATATGAAGTTCTATTTCTTGTTTTAATTACATGTTCATGGAGAAGCTTCAATAGAATCGTTGGACTCTTGTGTATTAATTTGCCTTCTAAACCATCTAAATACAACTGCAAGTGGGTGCAAAAAAAAGCACATACAGTCTGAGTACCACATAGATTAAATATATGCCTATTATCTTTGTTGACATTGTTGGAGCATTCGTTGTATGCGCCCATTGTGTTGTAGCAGGGTAAATGGATCCTGGAGGAGATCCATTTACCCCATCCAGTGTTTAGTCCCACATCGTCCAGTGGTGGGACTTGGAGGCTCTGGAGAGGCTATATAAGGAGCCCCAGACCTCCTGTATCCATTGAGAAAAAGCAATGCAAAATATGCCCCGTTGAGGGCTTCTCCCGTGGTTTCATCCCGCTCCTCACGGAGTAGGGTTCCACATAAAATCATGATGTTTCCATGTTTATCTTTCTTATTATTATGCTCTGTTTATCATTCCGCTTCCGCTTCCAATTTTCTAACATGGTATCAGAGCGGGTCGGTTCTCGAGGATTTCATGCTCTTTAGTTTTCCGAGATTCGATTACTAAGTTGTTCTTGAAGAAGATTATTTATGTTCAAGTTTTGTCCGAGTTCCATGGTTTTAATCGAAACCCTAATTTTTGATATGTTTAGCAGCATAAGGAGTATTTTTTTTAAAAATTGAGCGGCACGTATGTTCTTCGTGCACACGTTGAAGTTCTGTTTTTGTTCACATCTCCAAAACAAAGGTGCGCAGATCTCGCATCCAACAGCGCTATCTCCGGCGCGTTGCTCCAGGCGAGTCCTAAGTCCAGGCTGCACGATATTCCTAGCCGCGATGCAGCGTTTCCTCTCACGCAACTTCAGAAGACACTCTCAGGCACCATGCTCCCAGCGATCTCCATCAAGCCCAGGCGGGCTCTCCCGACCGCGTCTCGTTGCCCTCGCGGGCCTCGTGGCCCTCACGAAACCTCCATGTATGTGCCCCAGGAGCTTGCGCAACTTGCGAGCCCTCACAGCCCCATCGCAGGCGCAAGATGACCTCCATGCCACGTCCTGCTCTATGGGTGAAGAAGCCCAAGCATCTTCCAGCGACGCTATGTCCTCGCGCGAGCCCCTGCACGCATCTCCTTGCGCGCGTGAACCCCCAGGCAACAGGCACGATCACCAGGTGCCCCTTGCCGCGCAGCAAGACTCTCCAGGCTCTGGGAGTATCCTCCCCTTCTCCGCGTGATCCGAGGCGAGAAACCACCAGGCGCGAGGCGGCTCACCCAAGCGGTGCTCTCCAGATCGGAGGCGCTCTATGTGCGCGTTCCTCCTCCCCGATTCATCCCGCAGCAGGGGCGCGCGTGCTCCTTCCTCGTCTTTCTCCAGGCGGCACTCGCCGCTCCTCCATGACCCTCCGCTGTGCTATTGGTTGCGGTTCCAGGCAACATCCTTCACGCACTCCACCGGCCCCGACGATGCAGCCTCCCGCGCGCGAGCCCTTTGATCTCCCTCTCTAGGGTCCTTCGGCGGCGGCAACAAAGAAATAGCGGGGGCGGCTTCGTTCGTGTTGAGGGTTCCTACAGGAACCCTAAGTAGTGGGCCTCATTATTAAATATAAAAAGGGGGGGCAGTCCAGTCCAAATTTAAAAAAATCTGTTTGAGGGCTATTTTGAGCCGGAAAGAAAATGAAAAAAAGGGTTTGAACCATTTGGGCCCAGCTTGTTGGGCCAAGTTATCAAAAAAAAAGAAAAGAAAAAGGTGCGTAAAAGAAAAAGCCGTACACAATGAAAAAAGGAAAAAATGTCAACAACTTCAAAAAAAATTCTTTAAAAAAATGATGAATGTTTGAAAAGCCGACAATTGTTTGATCGGCTAAGTGGTTTTGTTTTGTACCCCTATTTATCTTGTCTTCTCCCAACTTTGTCGATGTCATTTTCTGACAAGTATGGGAGAAAGGAGGAGTATATATGTAGAGTCACATGTCTTCTGCTCTAGATTCAGATGTCAGATGCAGATTATCCAGACCAGCCAGATATTCAGACTCTACAGTTGTTCAGACTCGACGTCAGAAGGTTCCGAGTCCAGTTTCAGACACGCACGAGGTTGCGGTCATTTTCAGATGAGCATATGTTGCCATCATCAATTCGAGGTCCCCATCATTCTTGTTGTTATTCGGCCAGAGTTTTCATGTGAGCCATAGGGACTCCAGAGCAGAGGACCATTCCCTTGAGGGAAAGGGTTTTCATGTGGTATCATAGGTACACCAGAGCAGTGCACCATTCTCTGAGCCAGATGGGAGAGACCCAGTTCTCCGACGAGGAGACTTCAGGTGCAGTTCAGACTCGATGGTCAGATTCCGAGTCTTCAGTTGACTCACACTCCAGCCCGTTCGTCCTCCTCACCTACACGGCATGAGAAGCAACGTCCTCGACTGCAACAATGTGCGCGTTGGGTTGATATTGTCCGTAGTGTCCTGTAGCGTTGAGTTGAGTTTCTTTCTGTTTGTCCAAGCTGAGCATTGCATGCTCCAGCTTGAGGGGGAGTGTTGGAGCATTCGTTGTATGCGCCCATTGTGTTGTAGCAGGATAAATGGATCCTGGAGGAGATCCATTTACCCCATCCAGTGTTTAGTCGCACATCGTCCAGTGGTGGGACTTGGAGGCTCTGGAGAGGCTATATAAGGAGCCCCAGACCTCCTGTATCCATTGAGAAAAAGCAATGCAAAATATGCCTCGTTGAGGGCTTCTCCTGTGGTTTCATCCGGCTCCTCACGGAGTAGGGTTCCACGTAAAATCATGGTGTTTCCATGTTCATCTTTCTTTTTTTTTTGAAATCTAACGATTCAGGGGAGACACGGTGTGGTGCTCGCCCCAAAAACTTTATTAATAAAAAGCGGTAAACAAAAAGAGAAGTACATGAGTAGAGAGAAAAGGAACAGAGACCGGATCGAGAAGATCCCACTCAAGAAGGCGCGAATTACACCGACGACCAGTCGCAAGTTAAATGAGCCGCATGGGCCAAAACATTCTCCTTGTAAAACCTCTGGCCCCTGAAAATTATCGCGTTACGCCCCAACCAAATCGCCTAAATGCAAGCAAAAAGGCCCAAGAAGTCCCTGCGGTCCCTGTCCTTGTTCGAGCGCAAAGAGTCCCAAAAACCGACCAAGTCCGAAGTGTTGATCCAAGACATCCTCGCCTCTTCCCAAACGCCAGCAGTGACCGGGCAAACGAAGAAAAGGTGATTTAAGGATTCGACGTCGTTGCCACAGAGAGCACAATCCACCGAAGCCAAATCACCAAAGAGTCTAGCGCATCGATCCCGCGTTAAAATCCTCTCTCTGCGGAAAAGCCAAAGAAAGATAGTTACCCGCTCCGGTAGCCTCAAAACCCACAGGAAGTTGCAGTCGCGGTTGACGGGTTCCGAACCACTCTGAAGATGATTGGAGATTGCCTTGAAAGCCTTCCTAGTGGAGAAGTCGTCCTCCCGCCAAGCCCAGTGGTCCCGACCCCTCGTGGGCCTGGGCGCATTCGTAATAGACTCCAAAAGAGCAAGAAGCTTGTCGAACCACTGATCAGAGAGGTTTCCCAGAAGCGACGGGAACCAGCCAGCCCCCGACCAAGATGAAGCCACAGTAGCGCGCCTATCGGACGCCAAGGCAAAAATACGTGGGAAAGAATCCCTTAAGGGGGCAGCACCTGCCCATCTGTCCGTCCAGAACTTGAAAGAGCTGCCATCCCCGAGAACAGGAGCAAAGAGATGAGAATAGCGATGGGTCACCGAAACAACCCCCCGCCAGAAGGGGGTACGAGAGCGGGGGTCACTAATATCCTCCAACAGCTCCCCACTTAAGCCCAGAATCTCACGCAATAATGAAGAGCATAAATTAGCAGAGTCCCCCCATAACCTATTCACCCACTTAAGCAGGAGAGCATCATTAACCCAATCGAGACGACGGATGCCAAGACCCCCATCACATTTCCTCTTCGTCACCTCCTCCCATTCCACGAGATGTGGACCGCGTGAGGAAGACCCCCTTCTTATTATTATGCTCTTTTTATCATTCCGCTTCCGCTTCCAATTTTCTAACAGACATCCCGTTTCATTTCAATATTATGTTAATCTATGCATTTTTTATTTCATGTTAAACCATACAGCCAGCTGACATGAAGATGGTGTATTGAGATCACATGTGAGATGCCCGTAGATTCGGGATACCCGTTTACACAATACTTGTGGTATCATATTCGCTAGAGATTGCATTAGGTTACTGAAATTTAGGAAAAAATTTTCGCGTTTCGAATGATATTCACATTTAACTAATAAGCTATAGAACCAACAATGTGTCACCAATTTATATTGCATTAATTTCCATAAAAAATTTACATGTAACAAAAGAATTGCATTATATACATGTATCCCAAATTGTAACAGAAGAGAAAGAAAAGTATTAATATTATACTGAACATAAACTATAATATGTGTACTTGTCGAGAGTAACTACATAAGCTTAGGTTCAGCTGTCGGACTACTGCGATGCATGTACTTATTCTGCTATCCATGCACTAGGGAGAAAATATATCAATAAAAGTTAAGCATAGTCTAATCAATTAAAAATAATAGGTAATTCAATGGCTCCAAAAGAACGCAAGTAGATATGGTTTAACAATTAACTTTTAACGAGCTACTTGGGGCGGAAGGAGGATGGAGTTGGGGCGACTCTCGTGGCGACCAAAGGCGCTCGGCGGCGGTCGCAGGGCTCAGGGGGGCGACAGGCGGGATGCTGGGGCTGGTGGCGAGCAGGTAGTTGGCGAGGGTGGCTGGAAGAAGGTTTCTCATGCTAAGCCAGGTCGGCGGTGCTTCCGCTGCGACGCGCGTGGTCACCTTGCGTCTGCATGTAATGCTCCACCGCGCTGCTTTCTTTGTGGTCGTGTGGGGCATCGCATGGCATCGTGCAGGTTTTCGGCGGCGACCGGCCGCCTCCGGGCTCGATTCGATGGTCTTCAACTGGGCTCGCGACGCCCAGTCTCGCGTGGTCATGGTGGTGCCTCGCTTGGTGGATGTGATTCCCGCTCTTTTGCACAAGTCGTTGGTGGAAGCGGTGCAACGGTGGGGGAGCTCGGTGGCGATGCGGGTGGGGTACCTGCACCTGTGGGTGGGGTTCCTGCACCTGCGGGGGGGATGCGCGTGGGGGTCCTGCTCCTGTGGGGGGGATGTGCGTGGCTCCGGTTCCGGGTTCAACGAGGGAGGAGGGCTGCATGCAAGCGCAGCTGCATCTGGGCTTGGGTTCTTGGAGGAGGCTTCGGCGCCGCACGAGGAGCGGTTGGTGGAGGGCCTCGCTGGCGGGGGTGCCGTTCGTGGGGGAGGGGTGTTTGAAGCGCAGGCCGTGGACGTGAAGGTTGCTCCCGCGGCACGCCTTGTCGCTATTGGTGTCAGGCTAAGGCCGGATATTTCGTGGGATGCCATTCGTTCGTCAACTCTGGGCCTTCTGGGGAATGACTTCGCCGGGGACTTCGTTGTGCTGGACGACTCTCGTTGCTGTCTTCGTGGCCTCTCCTCGGTGCAACGGGAGAGTCTTCTTCGTCGTTCTGGTGATTTGGACGTCATGTGGCGCCTTCTGCGCGTGGCAGATGGCGCGCTTTCTCCCTCGGAGGTTTGTGTTGCGGAGGTACGGGGGGTGCCTTTTCTCTCCCGCACGGTGCACGCTCTGTCGAAGGTGGTTGCTCGTTGGGGGCAGGTTCTTGCTGTTTTGGATGATGGCCTGGCGCCTAGCGCCGTTTGGTCATCTGCGAGGGTCCTTCTGGAGTGCTCTCCGAGGTTTATTCAGGATATGGCTGGCAAGGTTCTCTTCGAGAGGTTACTTCTGGGCCCCTGGTCCTTCAAGGTCGAGGTTTCTATTTTGCCGACCTCACCGACGGTGGATCCGTCAACGTCTTCCCCGGCCGTGCGCGGTGGCGGGTTGGATTCTCGGCCTGGGAGGGACACTTGGGCTTCTATTGGCCACGTGTCATCTTTCCGTGATGTGTTCGAAGCGCCGCCTGGTCAGGACAACGGTTCGGGGCCTTCGTCTGCGACCCCTGGGGGCGCGCGTGCGCGTCCTGCTGCCAGTGATTTGGGGGAACTTGATATTTCCGAGGTTGATATGATCCCTTCAACTTCTTCCATTCTGTCGGAGGGCTCTTGGCGTTCGGACTTCTCTTCTCGCGTGGCAAGGCTCGCTTTGGGTCCATCTCTCGGACCTTCTTTCGGACCCTATGCCCTTTCGGATGGGGCCTCTTCTCGGGTCTCATAGGATTCGGGCGAGGCGTCGGAGCCCCTTTCTTGGTCTTCTGAAGTTATTTGCCCCCGGCCCATTAATGCGGTGCCCTCCAGCCCGATGGCCTTTTTGGATGACCTAAGTTATAATACTTTCTTCCTGGAGGACGCGACTCCTTCTCTCCAGCACGACTCTTCTGTCCTTTTATCGCCCCATCGTGGTGGCCCTTCTCCGCGGGGCTCCCCGGATGGTGGCAGGTCTTCGGGCTTTGCAGCTGTTAATTTCGGTGATGGCGCCTCCGTCGAGGTGCTGGTGCTTAACTCCCCTCCTTCAAGGTTTGGTCGAAGCTACAAGCGAAGGCGATTCTCTCGTCTCCGAGATCCTTTCCTTCCTACTGCCTCTGTTGCATCTTCTTCTCCGGTGTCGCGCAAGGTTGTGGCGGACGCGGCTGGTCTTACTCGCGTGGTGGGGCGTTGGCCTGCCTCTTTATGATTGTAGCAACTCGGGTGGTCATGCTATCGGGGACACCATTGTTGTTAAAGAAGATTTTGTCTTGGAATGTGCGTGGTCTCGATGATCTCCACCATCGAAGCTCTTTGGGTACTCGTCTTGTGGAATGGGATTGCGACATTGCCTTTATTCAAGAAACCAAGCTACCATTCATGGATGTGGATTTATGGAGGTCTTTCGGCGCTCGGCATTTTGATGATTTTCGTTCGTTGGATGCGATCGGCGCGAGCGGAGGGCTCTTGCTGGCGTGGCGGTCGGCGCGCTTTTCTTTTTCTTCTATGCGGGTGGGGCGGCACTCCCTCTCTGTGGTCCTAACTATGAATAACTCTGATATGCATCTTGCTGTTACTTGTGTCTACGCTCCTAATTCCCATACCATTCGTCGGGAGCTTTGGGAGGATCTGCGGGAGGATGCGCTGGCCTTTGATGGATTGCCTTGGCTGTTGGGTGGCGACTTCAATGTCACGTTACACTCCCAGGACCGCCCACGCGGGCGCGGGGGTAATGATCCCGGTTCTGGCGACTTTATGGAGCTCATTAGCGACCTGGCTCTGGAGGGGCTCGTGCCAAGTGATATCTCCTACACTTGGAGGACTAATGCGTCCAGATCGCGGATTGATCGTTATCTTGCGAATTCATGCTTGATGGAGGCTTTTCCTCTTTGCGCGGTCACCTCTCGCCCGAGGTCTTTCTCTGACCACAACCCAATTATTTGGGAGTCCAGGGATGATCATCGTCCTCGTGCCCTATTTCGTTATGAGCGGTGCTGGCTTATTGAGCCGCGCTTCAAGGACCTGGTGCGCACTCATTGGGAGCAGGTATTCTCTGCTGGCTCAGCTGCACGTCGCTTTGATCAAAAACTAAACTTTCTCATGAAGGTATTGGCTACTTTTAAAAGGGACTCGCGCATGGCTCGTGTTGTTTTTTTTTTTTTTTTTTGAGGCTCCAAAAAAAGGGGGACACACTCGGAGGTGCTCACCCCAATGCATTAAAAAGAGGAAGAGAAACTTACAGTGGTAACATGAAGATGAGAAATTACAGAACAAAGTAAAGGGGGGTAGACGGAGATCGTATCCCCCGCAGCTAAAAAAAAATTACAAAGAGGTCCAGTCACGAAGGAAGCCCGAGGCCGTGGATCTAACATTCTCCAAATAGAACCGCTGACGAGCAAAGATAGCTTCGTTTCGCCCCATCCACAGGCTCCAAACCCTCGAGATAGGGTCCAGCAACACAGGCCACGAGCGCCCCCGATCAGAGAACAAGCTTTGACAAAAATGAGCGAAGGAAGATAGGTCCAGCCACCGTAGATCGGCCCATAGCGCTTCAACACAGCAACAATGCAGAAAAAGGTGATCAATAGTTTCCGTATCCACGCCACAGAGAGCACAGAGAGGCGAAGAGTTGGGGAACATCCGTGCACAACGATCTCGAGTTAATATTCTTCCCCTACGTAGCAGCCAAAGAAATATACCCACACGCTCAGGGAGCCTGAGCGCCCACAAGAGATTGCAATCACGCAAGAGGATGTCATCCCTCCCAGCGTCCAGGGGCAAAATGGCCTTATATGCGGCACGAGTAGAGAAGGGCCCATCTTTCCAGGCCAAGTAGTCCCGGCCCACAGAAGGGACAGGGGCATCAACAAGATTACTTATGAGAGAGGTATATTCTAGCATCCGCTGTTCCGACAAGGATTCCGAAATAATAGGGCACCAATCGCGCCCATCCCAGCAGCCGGCCACCGTAACACATTTGTTGGGGACCAAAGCGTACAGACGGGGGAACGAGAAACAAAAGGGCCCCCTTCCCGTCCAGTCATCCTCCCAGAAGCGCAGCATAGAACCATCGCCGAGCTTGAATGAGAACAGTGAGCGATTCCGACAAAGAGCACCCATCACCCCACGCCAAAATATAGAGACCTGGCCCCGATAATCACCACGAAAAGCCAAATGGATGCCATCCCCTGCCGCACCCCTCAAACAATTAATCAAGAAGTTGTCCTCCTTACCCCAAATCCTTGCCGCCCACTTGAGCAACAGAGCATCGTTCACCGACGCCAGGCGCCTCACACCCAGCCCGCCCTCCTTCTTAGGGCGCGTGACCTCATCCCAGGCAACGAGGTGCACCCCCTTCCCCCCCCCCCCCTCCCTTCTTCCCCCACAGAAATGCCCGCATACACTTCTCCAGACGCCAACGAACCCCCTTTGGCATCCCCCGCACCGAGAGAAAGTAGATAGGGATAGAGAAAAGGACGGATTTTAGAAGCACTAACCGGCCACCACGGGAGAGAATCGCCGCGCGCCACCCATCCAGGCGATGCTCGACCTTCTTGACGATCGATTTCCAGTCACGCGTGCGCGCGCGGCCCAGCGTCAAGTAGATGGCTCGTGTTGTTGCTCGCAAGGAGGCTGATGACGTTATTATGAGGTTGGACATTCTTGAGAACGAGCGGGATCTCTATCCGGATGAGCTGGCCGCGCGTGCGGCGGCGGTGGAACAGGCGAGGCTGGAGGATCGGAAGCGGTCGATTGAGTGGCGTCAGCGGTCGCGCGTTCGGTGGCTTAAGGAGGGGGATGCCAACACTGCGTATTTTCACCGTGTCGCGAGCGGTCGGCGGCGATCCAACTCTATCTCCTCTCTGATAATTAATGGCTCTCACATCCAGGGGGAAAGGGAGCTGGGGGTGGCGGTGGGGAGATATTATCGGGAGGTGTTTGGGAGCCCTGCGCCACGGCGGTGGCGGTGGTCGGGCCATGGGGCGTCCTCTCTTTCTACTGATGTTGCGGCGGCTCTTTCTCGCCCGTTGTCGATGGACGATCTCCGGGGGGCTGTCTGGGACCTCAACCCCGACGCCGCGCCGGGGCCCGATGGCTTCCCGGTGTCTTTCTATCGGGATTTCTGGGATGTTGTTGCTCAGGATGTCTTGGAGGTTGCTGTGGAGTTCTGCGGGGGGAACCGTGGCTTTGATATTCTTAACATGTCCCTTCTTGTTCTTATCCCTAAGTCTCATCCGGCCAGTCGAATTGAGGACCTTCGGCCAATCTCCATTTCGAATGCGATTTACTTAGTCATTGCTAAGGCTCTGGCTAGGCGGCTGGCTCCACTTCTTGACTCGCTTATATCGCCCTATCAGGTTGCCTTTGTCCGTGGGCGGCAGATTGCGGATTGTCATGCCGTGGCCTCGGAGATTATCCACAAGTGGCGCACTAATGGTTCGAAGGGGATCCTCTGGAAGATCGACTTTGCGAAGGCCTACGATTCCCTTGATTGGCGGTTTCTCTGGTCCGTGCTTTCGAAGAGGGGCTTCCCTCCGATTTGGATATCATGGATGAGGCGATGTATGACAACGGCGTCCTTTTCCATTCTCCTTAATGGCTGTTTGGCTGAGGGTTCTTTCCAACCTCGTAGGGGGGTTCGGCAGGGGTGTCCTCTTGCTCCCCTATTGTTTGTTTTGGCGGTGGACGTCTTGCCACGCATGATTGATGGGGTGGTCGCGGCAGGTCTTTCTCGCGGATGCTATTTTGGCACGCATCATGTGCCTCTTCTACAATTTGCTGATGACACATTATGCTTTATCGAGGGCGGCTCCTCGAGTGTTTCCAGTATGGCTACCATGCTTAAATTGTTCAGCGAGCTTTCGGGTCTTCAAATCAACGGGCATAAGTCCAAGGTTGTACCCTTCTCTATGTCTGCTGCGGAGGCGAGGGAGTGCGTGCGGCTGTTGGGTTCTCCTCCCGCTACTCTCCCCTTTGATTATTTGGGTCTTTCCTTGACTGAGGGCCGCGCCCGCATTCGTTACTGGCGGGTGGTGGTGGAGAAGATGGAGGCCCGGTTGGCGGGGTGGCGTGCGGCACTTCTTTCCCGCGGAGGTCGGTTAGTCTTGCTCAAATATGTGCTATCTTCCATTCCAATCTACTTCTCCTCTGTGCGCGGGTTGCCGATGGGGGGTGCGTGCTCGCTTGGAGAAGTGTATGCGGGGGTTCTTATGGGGGAAGAAGGGGGGCGGAGGAAGGGGGGTGCATCTGGTGGGGTGGGACGAGGTCACGAGGCCCAAGTGGGAGGGCGGGTTGGGCGTTAGGCGGCTGGAGTCGGTGAACGACGCCCTTTTGCTCAGATGGGCGGTGAGGGTGTGGGGAAGGGAGGAGAATTTCTTACTGAATTGCTTAAGGGAGGCGGCGGGCGTTGAGTTCGCCTCGGCTTATCGGGGGGTATCGAAGGGCACCTGTCTTCTTTTTGGCGTGGGGTGGTGAATGCTCTAAATCGGAGCCGGCTATTTTTTGCTCCAAAGCTTGGTGATGGTTGTTCTCTTCGGTTTTGGGAAGATGATTGGTCTGGGAAGGGTGCCCTTCCGTCCCTGTTCCCACGGCTTTTCGCCTTGGTGATCGACAAAGATGTCACGGTAGCTTCCTGCTGGGATGGCTCTTATTGGTGCCCTTCAATTGCTGATAGTTTGTCGGACCAGCGGCTGGAGGACCTCATTTCGCTATTGGCTATTCTCGAAGATGCTCCCAGGCCTTCTCTTGGTCGTGACCATTTGGTGTGGAAAAATGGCCCCTTCTCTACCCGCAAGGCATACATGGCTCTGTTACCCCGTTCTCCTGTGGCGGATGCTACCTTCTTGCGGGATTGTCGTTTCTTGTGGGGCCTTAAGCTCCCGGAGCGTATCGGTATATTCCTGTGGATCTTGCGCCGCGGGCGCCTGTTGACTCGTAATCGTTGTGCTTCTATGTTTCCCAACTCTTCGGACACTTGTGGTCTTTGCGGTTTGGTGGCGGAGACGATTGATCATCTTTTCTTCAGGTGCGGCTGTGTCTGTGCCCTGTGGGATGATCTGGGCTGGCTAAACTTGTCCTCCTATGCTTCCTTCTGCGATAGCCTGTTTAACGCTAGGAGTCGGCCTCGGGAGATCTTGCTGGAGCCTATTGCGAGGCTTTGGAGCATCTGGCTGGGAAGGAATGAAGCTCTTTTCAATAGGCAGCGGTTTTACTTGGAGAATATTCGCTGTTCGGCCTCGAGATTCCTCCTTGATTGGTCCTCTAGCTAGTTTAATGGATGTATAATGGGGGTATCCCTTCTCGATACCCTCCGTTTTCTGTCCTTTTTGTATTTTTGTTAGCTGCTCACCACTTGTAAGTATTTCTCTATCTTTTCTTTTAAATGCATTAGGGCGAGCACCGTCGAGTGCTCCCCCTTTTTTGAGCCTAAAAAAAACGAGCTACTTGCTTGGGAATCGGTTTTCAAGTTGTTCTGTATGTGAATCCCCTGACTTACTCATCCTACCTTAATTACCCATATTTATCATTTTTATATATAGATTATATGATCCATATTTAAGCGCACCTTTATTAATTATAATGTGTGTTTGATGGATTTTGGTAATGTGGATGATGAGTTTCTGATCTTTGTCTTTAACTAATCTCTCAGGCGTAGTGGACAGTTTGTGATCTTGGTCTGAGTGTGTCCTCACACTATGACTCTAAGGCGTGAAGAATGCCTTATGGTTGGGAGGCCTCCGTAGTCATGCGGTACACATCCACTAGCTTCATCTAACAATCATAGTTTCCAGTATATAACCGTATAAGGTTTCCATTCTTTCCCATCCTATTTCAAATTCATTAATTTATAAAATGCTTATTATGATCGAGGTGATCTAGATCTCTTTCCGATGTTTATGAGTCATGTGGATGAATCTTAGTAAGTATAGATGTTGTATCTCGTGTTTCTGATTCTTTTCTTGTTAAATTTCTCGAGCTTAGTGGATAGTCTGTAGTCTTGGTCTGGGTGAGGCCTCACAGTGACTCTAAGGCAATAAAGAAGCCTTAGGGTTGGGGTGCCTCTGCAGGCATGCGGTGGGGTAAAATGCATTCTAACTAAGTTCCCAACACGTCCACTAGCTTCTCTGACAAACGTGGTAGTATTTCTTAGTCTGATAAGGATGATTTTCATAGTATAATCTTTTCTCTTCGTCAGGATCTACTAGCGGAATAGTAACTAGCTCAACTGAAACCAATCTCAACTGTAACTAACTCAACTGTAATCGAGCTCAATTGTAACCAACTCAACTATAACCAAGTGCAACTGTAACCAACTCAACTATAACCAATTCTCAAGATTAGTAACCAAAACTCAAGCGGTGAGGAAGCCTCTGAAGAGACCCTTCCGTCTCACCGTCCTAGTGGAAATGTGGTCAAGGGGAGGGCTAGGCCTACTCCAAAACTACGCCCCTGAGACGGGGGAGAGACTTTCCGGAACAAGTCACTTCAGAAAAATCAGCCCTACCGGTACGTGCAAACAAGCTTGAAAAATCAAAATCGAGATCCCTCCATCTTAGGCACCCTAAAGAACACATAATCAACAGAACACGTCTAAAAGAAAACATGTGGATCCCAAAGAGGTGTAAAACTGCTAACACTCACGAAAAATCGAGAAAGACTGGGATCCGAGACCCGCGCACTAAGCGACCGTTGTACTAATTGGGCTTCCTATCTCCCGTCCAGTTGAGGGTCTCCGCACCCTCGCACAGTCAAGTGTAAGGGTCACCATGACTGTCACTCTTAATTATCACACATCATTGAATTACCATTATTGACTTGATTCCTCATCATTTCTCAATCCTTTTTGTGGTTGACTGTACAGATCTAGGTCTTTTGGTCAACGATCTTATTGATATCACTGATTCACCATTTCACTTATTTGTCTACTTCATCGTTTCTTTAGTGATATGTATAAATAGTAGATTATAGTTGAGGATCAATTTGATTGAGGATTACTAATTCCGTCTTTCATGAATACACCAAGCATGTTTAAGTATATTATCATTTTATCAGAGATGTAGTGTATGAAAGGAAAATTACGACTCATATCTCTACGGAGCTACAACTTGCAGAAGTTTCATAAAGGCTTTCCATGGAAACATATTTCACGGTTGAGCTCCAAGTTAGGCATTAATGTAAACAATAAATTGCCCGATTCGAGGGGGAGTGTTAATGTAACTGGTATAATTGATTTTTTCTATTTCTATAATCTTCTAAATTTAGTAGTCTTGTTAAGGAGTCCTTTGTCCTTCCCAATTGGATTTTAGGGTTTCCCTCAATATAAGAAATTCTAGGCCTATTTAATAAAATTATTTCATTTCATCCCATTGTTTTTGAGTTTGGAAAGGCACCATCTTGGTGCACTGCCCTCTTGCCTATTCAAAAAAAAAAGAGCATCACATATAGCATACTTCCTTCACATACTAACTAAACACAATCCAAGATTAAAACATATTACTAGAAAGAAAGTGAGATTTGAAGTAAAACCAATAGGATTGTGCTTAAACAGGCTTCCATAACACCCTATGGACATAAAGGGATCAAAAGGGTGATGCCCATATCCTTAGCACACAATAAACTTAAGAAACACTAAAAATTTGCATACTGAAACCCCATAAGTTAGTTTTAGCATCATGGTTGAACCAGTCAACTCACCCAAACATTAGTTGACTTGTGACTCCATACACTTTAAGTAAGTCGACTCCTTGAGTCTTTAGTCATTAGTCGACTCCTTGAGTTTTTAGTCATTAGAAAGCTGCTGCAATTTGTTCTAAAATTTGACATTGTCATTACATGCTTAGATGCCTCTTTAAACTCGTTTTAAGAAATATATTAAACCCATTGTTGAAAGACATCAGTGGCATACTTGGTTGACTGCACTTCTAGTTAGCCAATCCAATATTCTAGGGAAGAGCCCATGCATAATCATAAGTCATCTCAAGAATCTCTAAGCCGATTGATTTGGCTAGTCGATTCCGAATACCATCAGCCATCTCCAGAATTCCTGAGTCCATTTACTACGAAGTAAATTGACTCAAAAGTTATGACGCCCGCTCCCGCGGATCTGGGATACCCGTTTACACATCATTCGTAATATCATGTTCGCTCTACCTAATAAGCCACATAACTACAATGTCATCAATCTATTGCATAAATTTCCATAACATTTAACATGTAACAAACGAAACTGCATAAGCGTTTAACATGTAACAAACGAAACTGCATAATGTACATGCATCCCAATTGTAACAAAAGAGAAAGAAAAGCATCTATATAATATCCTAAACAAAACTATAACATGCATACCTGTTAATAATAACTGCGGAAGTTAAGGTTCAACTCTCTCCATACCACGATACATGTGTTTTTCCAGCGATCCATGCAATAGGGAGACAAGAACATCAACTAATATTGAGTAAATCTTATTAATTAGAATAATAGGAAATTTAGTGGCTCCAAAAGAAAGCAAGTAAATAGGGCTTGACAATTAAATGTAGAGCTACTTGCATTGAAACATGTTTCAAGTTGTTTGGTATGTAAAACCCCATTCTACTCATCCTACATTAATTACACATGTTAATCATTTTTATAAATATTATATGATCCATATTTAAGTCATTGCCTTTTTTTCATTATGATATATGTTTGATGGGTCTTGGGAATGTGAATGACGAGTCTCTGATATGATCATTGTCTTTATTAAATGCTTATAATGCTGATTATGGATCATATGGATTGATCATATTAAGTGTATATGATGGGTCTGGTGTTTTGATTCTTTTCTTGTTGAATTTCTCAAGCTTAGTAGATAGTCTGTAGTCTTGGTCTGGATAATACCTCATACTATGACTCTAAGGCAGTAAGGAAGCCTTAGGGTTGGGGTGTGGAGTAAAATGCATCCTAAGTTCCCAATACGTCCACTAGCTATATCTAAAAACTGTAGTAGTAGCTCGTAGTCTGATAAGGATGATTTTCATGATATGGTCTTTTCTCTTTGTCAGGAATTACTGGTGGAACATTAACGAGCTCAATGGCAACAATCTTAAAGGAGATGGAGCGACGCTCGTGGCGACCGAAGGTGCTTGCGAGCTTGCCGACAGGCGGTGCTTGCGAGCTTGCCGACAGGCGGGGAGGAGGAGTCAACATTGAGCAGGGGGTCGGGGGTGGTGCGTGGGTGAAGGTCTCGCATGCTAAGCCGGGGAAGCGGTGCTTCCGCTGTGGCGCGCGAGGTCACATCGCCTCTGCGTGCCAAGCGCACCCCCGATGCTTCCTCTGTGGCAAGGTGGGACATCGCATGTCTTCTTGCTGGTCTTCTGCGGCAGTTGAAGGCAACGAGAATCGCTTGGGCTGGCATCGCCTGGGCTCGCAGCGCCCGGAGACGCGTCGACGTGCTGAAGGTTCGCATGGTGTCAGAGATTCTCGCTCGTTTGCGCAAGTAGTTGGTAAAGGTGGTGCACCCACGGAGGAGCTGGGTGGTGGTCCTGGACCTGTGGGGGGGATGCGCATGCTTTCTGCTCCCGTTATGACGTGGGAAGTGGGTCGGGAGTTCCTCCCGGTTCAGAGGTACCTGTGCATGGGAACTTGGAGGCTGCTGCTGTGTTGGGCGGGGAGCGTTTGCATGAGGATCTTGGAGGTGGGGATGTGGTACGAGGGGAGCGATTGCTTGAGGCGAAGGCGGTCGGGGTGGCACTTCAGGGAGCAGGAGTGCATGGAGGTAGGTCTCTAGAGGGCTCGCATGTTGCTCCTGCGGAGCACCTCGCTGCTGTGGGTGTCCTGCTAAGGCCGGGCGTTGGATGGGAGGCCATTCGTGCGACTACGCTGGGATTCCTGGGCGAAGACTTCTCCGGGGATTTCGTCATCCTGGACGCGTCTAGATGCTGTGTTCGTGGGCTCTCCCCGGTGCAACGGGAGAACCTCCTTCGTCATTCCGGTGATGGGGATGTCAAGTGGCGGTGGCTGCGGGTGGCGGATGGTGCGGCCTCCCTCTCGGAGGTTTGTGTGGCGGAAGTTCGGGGGGTGCCATTCCTTTCTCGCACGGTGCATGCTCTATCCACGATGGTCGGCCGCTGGGGGCAAGTCCTGGCTATTCTTGATGATGGTCTTGCGCCAGGCACCGATTGGACATGTGCGCGGATCCTTATCGAGTGCTCTCCAAGGTTTATCGAGTCTATGGCTGGCAAGGTTCTCTTCGAGAGGTTGTCTCTGGGAAGCTGGACCTTCAAGGTGGAATTCCTTCTATTGGCGTCGGCGCCGGCGCCGGATTCTTCACCGTCTCCCACGGCTGCGCGCGGTGGCGTGTTAGACTCTCGGAAAGGGCTTGACGGTTGGGCTTCTATTCGCCACGTGTCCACCTTCAGGGATGTTTTCGAAGCGACGCCTGGGGAGGGCAACGGTTCGGGGGTATCGTCTGAGGCCCCTTGGGACGCGCGTGCGTGTCATTGGACTTTCTCGAGGTCGATACGCATCCCTCACTTCCTTCCTTTCTGTCGGCAGATTCTTTGCATCCGGACTTCTCGCGGCACGTGTCAAGGCTCCCAATGCTTCCAACTCTCGGATCCGGTGCTATCTGTACTTGGGCCACTTCGCGGGTTATGCTCGACACGGCCGTGGTTTCGGAGCCTATTCTATGGACAACCGAATATCTGTGTCCACAGCCCATTGCTTCGGTGGCCTACTCTTCGTCGGCCCATCTGGAAGAAATGCATTCTCCTACCTTCATGCTGCCGGCTACCTCCTCATATTCCCAGGGCGATCCTCATGCTTCTATGGCAAATGCGGGTGCCGTTACGATTCTCTCCCCAGTCTCCTAGGGGATGTCGTCTCCTCGGGGATCACCGGTTGGTTGCGGGACTCCTGGGGGCGCTTTGGCTAGCTCCTCTGGTGGCGCTCCTGCTTATTTGCCTGCAGGGAATTCTCCCCCCTCTCGATTTGGTCGAAGCTACAGTCGAAGACGACCTTCTCGCCTTGAGAGATTCTTTCATTTCTTCTTGTCAGTCGCTGCGCGAGGCGGTGGCGGAGGCGGCAGGCCTATCCCCAATTGGGGGACGATCACTTGGTGGTTTATGATGATTTTGTCCTGGCTCGTTGTGGACTCGGGGCCCCTCTTGGTGTTAATAAAGATTTTGTCCTGGAATGTCCGTGGTCTTAGGGACCTTGATCGCATGCGCGCTTTGGGGGCGCGTCTCTTGGAATGGGATTGCGACATTGCTTTTATTCAAGAAACAAAACTGTCGGCGATGGATGACGATTTGTGGAGGTCCTTCGGTGCTGGCCATATGGATGTCTTTCGCTCGTTAGATGCGATTGGCGCGGGGGGCGGAATCATTGTGGCTTGGCGTTCCTCGCGATTCTCCTTCTCATCTATGCGGGTTGGGCGACACTCCCTCTCTGTGGTTTTGACCTTGTCTGAATCTAATGCTTGCGAGGCTTTTACTTGTGTCTACGCGCCTACTTCTCATATCACTCGCTGGGAACTTTGGGAGGATTTATGTGAGGACGCTCACGCTTTTGGGGACATTCCTTGGCTTTTGGGGGGGTGACTTCAATGTCACACTGCTCTCGCACGACCGCCCTCGTGGCCGCGGGGGGCAGGATCCGGGATCAGTTGATTTTATGGAGCTCATTCGAGACTTGGCTCTGGAGGGGCTCGTGCCCAATGATATTTCTTACACTGGGAGAAATAATGCTTCCAGATCGCGGATCGACAGATTCTTGGCGAATATTCGCCTGATGGAGTTCTTTCCTTTATGCGCGGTGTCCTCTCGACCGCGGTCTTTCTCTGACCACAACCCCATTATTTGGGATTCTGGGGATGATCATCGTCCTCGAGGCCTCTTCCGATATGAGAGGTGTTGGCTTCTCGAGCCGGGTTTCAAGGACCTCGTGCGAAATCACTGGGCTCAGACTACATATACGGGTAGTGCTGCCCGACGCTTCGATCATAAACTCTCATCGCTCAGAAAGTGGTGGCTTCTTTTAAAAGGGAATCTCGTCTATTGCCGCTCGCAAGGAGGCTGACGAAGTGATAATGAGGTTGGACCTCGTTGAGAACGAGAGGGATTTGCTTCCTGACGAGCTGGCCGCATGTGCTACGGCTGCTGAACATGCAAGGGTGGAGGACCGGAAGAGGTCGATCGAATGGCGCCAGCGTTCGCGGTTGCGGTGGCTTAAGGAAGGGGATGCGAACACTGCTTTTTTCCACAGGATTGCAAGTGGCAGACGGCGTGCCAATTCTATTTCTTCTCTTATGGTCAATGACTCTCTCATCCGGGGGGAGAAGGAGATGGGCGAGGCTCTGGGGGATTATTTTAGGGGCGCGTTTGGGCGCCAAGCATCACAGACGTGGAGATGATCGGGGCGTGGGGTATCCACTCTTTCACCGCCAGATGCGGAGGCACTTATCAGACCTCTTTCTATGGAGGACCTCAAGGGGGCTGTCTGGGATCTCAACTTCGATGCTGCACCGGGTCCCGATGGCTTCCCTGTGTCTTTTTACTGGGATTTTTGGGACGTGCTCGCTAATGACGTTATGGACGTCGCGCGCGATTTCTGTGAGGTTAACCGTGGCTTTAATAAAATCAACAGGGCTCTTATTGTTCTTATTCCTAAGTCTCCCTCGGCCAATCGAATTGAGGATTTTCGGCCGATATCCATATCCAATGCCATCTACTTAATCATTGCTAAGGCTCTGGCCAGGCGGCTCGCTCCCCTCCTCGACTCGCTCATCTCGCCTTCGCAGACCTCTTTTGTTCGCGGAAGGCAAATCAATGATTGCTATGCGGTGGTGTCGGAGATTATTGAGGCGTGGCGCAAAAAATGTACGAAGGGGGTTCTTTGGAAGATTGACTTTGCGAAGGCTTACGATACCCTTGATTGGCGATTTCTGTGGTCGGTACTTAAGAGGAGGGGGTTTCCATCGACTTGGATCTCTTGGGTGCGGCGCTGTGTGACCACAACTTCCCTTTCCGTGCTTGTCAATGGGCGCTCGGCTGGGGGCTCCTTCCAACCACGGAGGGGGGTGCGGCAGGGGTGTCCCCTTGCTCCCCTATTATTTGTTTTGGCGGTGGACGTCTTGCCTCGCATGATTGATGGTGTGGCCGCGGTTGGGCTCACTCGCGGTTGCTCCTTTGGCCCCTATCATGTCCCACTTATACAGTTTGCTGATGACACTATCTGCTTCATCGAGGGTGGCACCTCCAACGTATCAAGTATGGCTATTACCCTACAACTATTCAGCGAGCTATCGGGCCTCCTCATTAACGGGAATAAGTCCAAGGTCGTTCCTTTCTCTACGCCGCCGGCGGAGGTTGGGGATTGTGCGCGGCTGTTGGGCTCTCCTCCTGGCGATCTCCCATTTGATTATCTGGGCCTGCCTTTGACGGTGGGCCGCGCTCGCATTCGTGATTGGAGGGCGGTTGTGGAGAAGATGGAGGCTCGGTTGGCCGGGTGGCGCACGACTCTTCTATCCCGGGGCGGTCGGTTAGTTTTACTCAAATCCGTATTATCTTCGATCCCAATTTACTTTTTATCTGTGCGTGTGCGTGGAATGCCAAAGGGGATCCGAACAAGGTTGGAGAAGTGTATGCGGGGCTTCCTTTGGGGAAAGAGGGGGGTGGGAGAAGGGGAGTGCATCTGGTGGGTTGGGATGAGGTTACGCGGCCTAAGCGGGAGGGGGGCTTAGGCGTGAGGCGGGTGGAGGTGGTGAACGATGCCCTTTTGCTCAAATGGGCGGCTAGGGTATGGGGTCAGGAGGAGAACTTCATGTTAAATTGTTTGAGGGAGGCGGCGGGGGTCGACATGATTTCCGCTTCTCGGGGCCGATTACAGGGTCACTTTTCATCTTTTTGGCGTGGAGTGGTTGATGCCCTTAATCGCAACAGATCATTATTTAAACCTAAGCTCGGCGATGGGAACTCGTTTCGCTTCTGGGCGGATGATTGGACCGGGAGGGGTGCTTTCCAGGACTTATACCCTCGGTTGTTCGCGTTGGTGGTTGACAAAGACGCTACCGTGGCCTCTTGCTAGGACGGTGGCTCTTGGTGCCCTTCGATTGCAGCTAATTTATCGGACCAGCGTTTGGAAGACTTCATCTCTCTCATGGCTGCTCTCGCAGACGCTTCCAAGCCTTCTATTGGCCGTGATCATTTGGTTTGGAAGGAAGGCTCGTTCTCTACCAGAAAGGCGTACCAGGCTCTTCTTCCTCCCACTGTCGGGGATGATGCAACCTTCTTGCGTGATTGTAGATTCTTTTGGGGACTCAAGCTCCCTGAGCGCATTGGCATATTCCTTCTGGCTCTTGCGGCGTGGTAGACTGTTAACTCGTGACCGCTGTGCAATTATGTTTCCCAATGCCTCGCACAACTGTGGCCTTTGTGACACGGAGACGGAAACTGTAGAGCACCTTTTCTTTCACTGTGGCTGTGTTCGTGCCCTTTGGGATGACCTGGGCTGGCTCAACCTCTCGACCTTTGTTTCGTTTTGCGAAAGCTTGGTGAACTCTAGGGGCCGACCTCGGGTGGATCTGCTGGACCCGATTGCGCGGTTATGGAGCATTTGGCTGGGAAGAAATGAAGCTCTTTTTGCTAGGCAGAGGTTCTACACGGAATATATACGTATTTCGGCTTCGCGCTTCCTTCTTGATTGGTCTTCTAGGTAGGATGTTCTTTTTGTAACGGGGGGTATCTCATCTTGGATACCATCCGCTTTTTGTTTTTTCGGCTGCTGTTCGTCTTTTCTCTTGTAAGTTGTTCTTTAACTCCTTTATTAATGCATTGGGGCGAGCACCGTTGAGTGCCTCCCCCTATTTTTGAGCGTAAAAAAAAACATTAACGAGCTCAACGGAAACCAATCTCTAATACAACCAACTCAACTGTAACCAAGCTCCCATGTAACCAACTCCGTTGTAACCAATTTAACTGTAATCCATCTCAACTTTAGTCAGACTCATTTGTGACTCACTCCAAGCTCAATTGTAACTTCTCCAAATTCAACTGTAACTGATTCACATGTAGCCATTGCCAAGTCTATTGGCGGAACGGTAACCAAAACTCAAGCGGTGAGGTAGTCTCCTAAAAGACTCTTCTGTCTCGCCCTCTAAGTGGAAGTGCGGTCCAGTAGAGGGATATGTCTACTCCAAAACTACACCACTGAGACGGGTGGGAGAGGCTCCCCGGAAGAGTCACCCCAAAAGAAAAACCGGCCCGACAGGTACGGGCTAACGAGCTTGAAAAATTAAAATCAAGGGCCCTCCAGCCTAGGTACCCTAAAGAACAAGAGTCAGCGGAATTGGTCTTTAAAAGAAAACATGTAGATCCCAAAGATGCGTAAAAACTGCGAGCGCTTGCGGAAAAAATTGAGAAAAAGACTGGGATCCTAGACCCGCGCACTAAGCGGCCGCTGTCCTAACTGGGCTTCCTATCTCCCGCCCAGCTGAGGGTCACCGCACCCTCGCACAGTCAGGTGTAAAGGTCACCGTGACTGGCACTCTTAATTATCAGTCATCAACGACTTGATCCCTTATCCTTTCTTAATCCGTTATTTGGTTGATTGTACAGATCTAGGTCTTTTTGATCAACGATCTTGTTGATATAACTGATTCATCAGTGATTTCACTTATTCATCCACCCCATCATTTCTAATTATTTTCAATGGTTGACTTTACAAATCTAGGTATTTTGTTGCTACCTATCTTTGGTGATATGTATAAATAGTAGAGTATACCTAAAAGATTAATTTATGAAGATGATCGGTCTTTGTGATCACATGTTATTATTTGTAAAATCATAAGATTATCATCTATGTTTTGGTTATAGATCTAGCTAGTCTTTATCATTTTGTTTTATATGGTACCTATACAAGAATCATGTCTCAATTGTACTGGTTCTAGTTGAGACATCAAAGGAGGGGTGTTTTCTGATCATTTATCATAACATCCTATATATAATAGATTGTATGAATAGTAGACTTTACATAATGATCAATTGATTGATGATTTCTTATTCGTAAAGATTTTGAGAAATCATTTGTTGACTTTGAGAGAAGAGTTGTAATATTTCAAAAGATGAGTTCTCAGAAGATGTCCATGCTATATAATATAAAGGGGTTATCGAGAAGCTATTACATATCATTGTGAATTACGTGGACATTGCTCGTATAGGGTAGCAAAGTAGGTTAGTTCATGGGTCACTCTAGGATGTTATAATGCTGCATATATACATTATGACTTCTTTAGGAAAGTATCATCTCTTCCTCAGCAAGGAGTCTCTGGTTTCACCATTTGTGCATATGTATATTATGTAAGTTATCATGTAGACAAGAAACCCATGACAAACTTTAGTTTATACTCTGGATGAAAGCTCGTCACATTGTGCAATAAGAAGCCAGCAGTTGTAGCCATATATCATATAGAATATGAGTATAGAGCCTTGACTCAAGCAAATGTAAAAGTTATATAGATAGATCCTTAGGAGTATATGTTCTTATAGAAGCCTCTACCCATGCAACCAAATTGTGATATTTATACTGCATTATTCATAGATACAATATTGTTTTCCACCAAAGGACCAAACATATGAAGGTTAATGGCACATGATCATCTTTTCGAGCAAGTTCATAACAATCACTCTATGAAGATCCATGTTAGCAGTTGGAATTCTTGCTTGGTGTGATCTAATGCTTATTATGTTTAGAACATGTCACAATCTCGAGCTGTTGTCGGCAGCTCATCTGTTGGGGGACATGACATTACTTTGATATGAATTCTTTTCAGTTTATAAGCATTGACATCATCCTTATTAGGATTTCATCCAAAAATAATGCATCTTAAGTCACAAGTGCATCAACGTATCTCATGATCGACTTTAGGGCTCTCTTTATTAATGAAAATAGTAATTGAATATGTCCTTGATGTAAAGAACATGCAGTTGATTAATAGGGAGTCATTGCTTTCAATTATAAAGGTATGCCATCAACTTTTGAGGTTGAGTTTTTTTACGGAATTTTGGAGGCTCTGTTACTTATATTAGATTATTTATTTATGAATCACTTCATTCTTCTCACGATTCCATAAGAAAATTCATCTTTAGGCACATATATTTCAGTCTATTTGTATTATTGACAATTAAATCATGCACATACCTTTTACTTAAAAGCATTTTCAATTTTTTGTGTCTATGTGCTTAGTATTGTTATCAAAGTTAAAATAAGATTTACCCCTCGCCCTAATTTTTCATATTTTTTTATCATGAAATTAGTGTATAATCAGTGGACTGTTTTTAGCACAAAAATATATGTCATTTTCCCTCAAATTTCTATTTTTCTGTGTTAAAAACTGTGGCTAATTAATGGACTGAACTTAGGTTAATTTGTATGCTAAACTCAATTTTATCCTCAAAATTTTAAGAAATCAAGAAGATATATATTGATTGTAAAGTTTTGATGAATTCCATATAAAACTTCACATTTTTATCTAATTTGATTGGCAATTTAAGGGATCGAATCGTGCATGGAAGGTAGCAAGAAGAGAGGAAAAGATTGTACCTTTGATCCTCTAAGTTTGGAGGGTATTTGTAGCTAAGATACCTGATGGACAACAACATAAGAAGGGAAAAAAAAACGAATTAGAAATTTCAACATTGACTTTAATGAGAGCAAAGAGGAGAGGGATTTGTACCTTCAGATATCTCAAATTTGGAGATCCAAACTTATGCGGCAACCTCTTCTTGACAGGAGCTTCAGTTTATTCAAATCCGGATGTTACGAATATAAAACCTCAAAGGGAGTCTCGTCCTCAAGACTCGAGTCAAGGTGTAACATCCGGATTTCTACAAACCCGAACTCGACCCGAATAAGGTCCGAATAACCCAATAAAGTTGTTGGTCGATACTAACCAACCTAAAACGACCAATTAGTAATGAATCAAAAGTTGTTCGGGAAAAATCGACCAAAAATCGGTCATTTCATATTGCGTGCCGTGAAAAGCCGCGACGCAAATTCGGAAACCGCGAAACGAACCGAGACCGTCATTAGATCCGATTCGACGATACAAGATCAACGGAATCGACCGTTCGTCAATCGGAGGTCGTTTGATATTTTAAAACCGTAAAATTTAATCTTAAACAAAAACCGTATTAAAAAATTTCGGGCATTCAAAACTCGACCGAAAGTATATCAATATTATACTCATATTGATCGTCATTTAGAGACGATCAAAAAGAGATTTTGCGCATCAAAATCAGACACTCTATGCGCGAATACGGTCAACTTTTTTATATCAAGTATAAAGGTAAAAATAATAATAATAATAAAAAAAATCTGCTAACAGCAGACTCCAGGACAGCTGTATAAATTTGTCTTATTTTGTTTCTTTTCTCTTTCTTTCCATTTGGCCTCATGGCCTTCCACTTGTCATCATAAAAGGGAATCATGTCTCTAAATTCTATCAACAAAACACCCTTAAATACCCCAAACCCTTCTCGTTTTTGCCCCACAAGACCTCTCAAGTTCCTCCGAAGGGAATTCTATTTCCCTTTCCTTTTCAAAACCTTGGCTGAAATTGGTGCACATTAACCCTCCAACCTTGGCAGAAATCTCTCCAGTGGCTTCAGCTTCTTTGTAGCCGCTGCTGCACAACAACCCTCCAATCAAAAGAGCTTCTGCAAGTAGCCAGACCTGCTGCTGTGAAGTTACCATTCAGCCATTTTTGCATGCCATTAGATCTCCATTTGGAGATCTAAACATGTACAAATCCCTTCCCACCTTTGCTGCCAAGCATGCTTGTTATAAACCCAATTTTGATCCAGGGTCTATAAATAAGAGGTGTGATGATTTAGTTTCTAGGAGTCATTGTATATATGAATCTTCATATATTTTTTTTTAAAATTTAAGTATCTATTGCAAGCCTTTCATCTATTGAATCTGGATAGAATATTTTTCTTAAATATTTTTGCACATACTGCTTCATGCAACTACTGCCAATGACCTATAAATTGGTGCAAGCTTGTAGCTTCAACTCGAGCCAAATTATCGAACTGTATTGGTTTATAGGAATTTTGGAGTATATACAATTATATGTATAGCATGGGGAATATTTAATCTGTGCTTAGCACAGTTTCTGTTGAATGAAACTCGGCTCTTCATTCTAGTGTGTTTCATTATTATTCAATGTATAGTTCTCTTGGCAAAATAATGACATAAATATTGAAACTGACAACATAATAAGGGATGATTATATATATATATATATCAAATTTCTGGAATTATAAGCAGAATTTTGACTGTTGATTTGTTTTTCTTTTAGGGTTGACATTTGGATTAAAATTTTTAAAGAATACAATTTTTTTTAAGAATCGAAACTGGATTCATTATTTTTAAACCAATGCATCTTAGAACCGGCATGCTAGCTAAAACAAACTGGGATGTTTATGAAATCTAAATAAGTCTGCTAAAAAAATGTGTGTCAAATTATGAATCTCTATGCATAATCCAGAATCTGAAAATTTTATAATCATAACCGATATTTATCAATAAATTTTTATGTGATTCTGGAAATAAATTCTTTGTTGTTATGCTTCTTGAATATTAATTTAATAATGTTGCTTTAAAGCCGCTTTTTCATAATTGAGCACTTAAATGCAAGTTAGTATATGTATACACATATATGTAATACTCATACATTAATATATGGCATCCGATATATTAAATAAATAATTATTAATAAGTTATGATAAGATATCTATATCTATAAAGATAACCATAGGAAAGGTTGAGAAACATATTGTTTGAACTTATGACGTTTCATCTGGTGCTAATATCCAATTATCCTGGATTTGTTTGTCTCATAATTGGTTATTTACATGATATGTAAATGATACAGTTAGTCTCTATGCTCTGTGGACCACTATGTATGTATTATTCAAAACTTGTATCTACATTCATGTATGACATCCAATTTACCAAATATATAAAATTTTAATGATAAGAAATCCAAATTTTAAGGATGACCATAGGAATGATTGAAAGAGGACTAGGTAATCAAATAAGTTAGAGTATGGGTGAATCAAGCAATGACTAATAATTAAGAGATGCTTGGTACCATAGACTAGTCATTTGAATCAACAAACACTTATTTCAAACATTGGGTCTTGGTCTTGGATCTTCCAATTTCAGTAACATATGTAATTTGGATCAAGGACTCAGGCAGTAGATCATATGGTTGGAATGACCCTTTAACCTGACAAGGGAAGTTGACTCGGATATATGGTTTGATGAGCATCAGTAATGACTTATAATTAAATGTGCCGGTCATGTAGAACCTTAACACCTGACCGTGCGAGGGCGCGGTGACCCTCAACTGGGTGGAAGATAGGAAGCCCAGTTAGGGCAGCGGTCGCCAAGTGCGCGGGTCTAGGATCCCAGTCCCTTTTCGGTTTTTACGCGAGCTCGCAGTGTTTTTACGCCTCGTTGGGATCCAGACTTTAGACCAGTTCCGCTGACCCTGTCTTTTAGGATACCCAGGCGGGGGATCCTTGGTTTTCAGTTTTTCGTACGAGCTCGTTCGCCTGTACTAGTCAGGCAGGTTTCTACAGTGACTTTTCTAGGGAGTCTCTCTCACCCGTCTCAGTGGCGTAGTTTGGGAGTAGACCTATCCCTATATTGGACCGCGCTTCTAATTAGAGGGCGAGACGGAAGAGCCATTTGTAGGCTTCTTCACCGCTTGAGTTTACTTCGCCAACAGACTTGGCGATTCTATATCTAGATCATCCATATCTACATCTACAACATTAGGAGTTATATCTGAAACATTGAAGTTAAGAATTGGAGAAGTCATGATCAAAAGACTATTCTCGCTACCCAAGAAATTAAATAAATTAATAGATCTTTACAATCTTAACTTTTCCATTTTCACTCACCAACATGATTTCTGAAGAAAATGATATATGCATTCACACTCATACACTCATGAATACGCAACTACTATATAAATATGTCACATGTGGGAATTGCTGGGTTATGGGACAAACATTTGAGATGCTTACAAGTAGTCTGAAAAACCTTTTTACTTACGCAAGTAGATGTAATCTTTACTTTCCACCTTTCCACTTGCTTGCTTTTGCACATATTAAATGTCTAGTTATTTTTATAAGTTTTTGGGAGGTACCAGCAATGGCTGACGCCTCTTCTTTCCTAACGTGTTTGGCAGGCAAACGGCCTGCTGTTTAGTAGCTATACATGCTTCCTGGAGACAGAGTATACACTAGACGGTATGAATTACTTTGTCTCAGTTTTTGTTTAGATAATGATGTAAATGCTATCTCTTTTATATCACACTTTGGGATATATGTTGTAAAATGGAAGATCCTTGTACATGTTGTAAACTGATATGAATATTAATGAAAAGAATTTTGGTGCCATTTGTCTCTTTTACTTTGTGGTTATGTGATGGAAATGAATGTCATAATTGCGCGAAAAATTTTCCCTGGTTTTCTACAACTTCATGCGATCTCATGTGAATAATTGTGCGAGTGTGTGATTAACGGGTACCCGGATCTTGAGGGGTTCACACAAGGTTACTTTGTGTCTTGTTTAGATCTCATCTTGCCATAAAACCTCAAAGGGTTTGGAACCATAAAAACCTCAAAGGGAAAACAAGCTGTGTTCTTTCAATATATATAATTAAATGAGCTTGTTTTGACAATTACCTGAAAGAGCTGTGGGTACTGTGCCTGCATATCCACTTCTGTCTTCCATGTTGCCTCTTTGACATCATGTCAGTGCCATAGCACCTTTATTAGGGGGAAGCTCTTTGTTGCGAAGCTTTTTTCACAATACTATCGAGTATTTGTACTGACCTTCTTTTGTATGTTAAGTTTGGCTCCACGTCGAGGCTCTTGTAGCTGATGACGTGTCGAGGGTCGTGCACGTATTTCCTTGAATTGGATATATGAAATATATCATGTACAACTGACATGTGTGAAGGAAGGGCTACTTGGTAGGCCACCCTCCCTTATGAGCAATAAACTCAAATGATCCAACATATCATGGTGCCAACTCGCCATGAACATCAAATCTCAGCATTCCCTTTATGGGAGATATACTTAGAAACAACCCATCTCCTTGTGTTTACAGGAATCTCCATCTGTATGAACGATTAGATTGAATATTGATAAGTCATATTTTGAATGGATAAAGAGAAGATGTTCGGATTAAAATCTTCTAGCAGCTCTGAGTCATCAGAAGCCTTTATTCTACAAGATCAACATCCCTCATAGTCTCCTCTACGGAGTAAGAGCGTGTTCACCTACCTTACGTCAATTGAGACGTGCGAGACATCTCCTCCCGTATAGGGCTTCGAATGATGCCATACCAATACTGGAATAATGACTGTTGTTATGCGGGAGTTCTACCAATGGCAAATGGTCCTCTTAGGACCCTTTCCACTCTAGAGTACATGTACGTAGTAAATACTCAAGTGTCTGAATAACGCGTTGTGTATGGTATGTAGAACTCATCTTCAACTCTGTCTGTGGTGCTGAAATAAGCTGGTACCAGTAGTGAGATATAAACCTGGAGTCTCCATTAGACACTACCTCACGTGGTATATCATAAAATTTGATAATGTTTTTTTTTGCACATGTAATCTTGCCAACCTAGATGGAGTGTAGGTTATGTTGATATGTATGAAATGGACTGACTTGGTCAATCTGTCAACAACATCCCAATAGCACCGTGACCACCTAGTGTCTTTACTAGTCCCGTGACAAAATTTATAGAAGTACTCTTCCACTTTTATTTGAGAAAGGGGAGGGACTATAATAACCATGGTGGTCTCTTGTGTTCCGCCTTGACCATCTGAGAGATCATGCACTTGCTAATATGACATGTTGCATCTCGCTTCATTCCGTTCTACCAGAATGTAGACCTAGGTCCCGGTACATCTTTGTGCTGCTAAGAAGAATAGACAATCGTGAATTGTGTGCCTTATCAAGAATATCTCTGCGCAACTGCTCATTGTTGAGCACAATGACCCAGCCAACCTTTCACAAAATAGACTTCGTCACCACCAAAATCATCACGTTTATCCTTGATGACACACATGCATCTGTCTCAAATTCAGGGATATGTCCTCTGTCCTTATATTTTGCAATCCCAAAGGCTGCTGAATCACGGAGGTATGACAATAGATATGGACGCACTCTTATGAGGATGCCAATTAGTCCAAAAGTTTTGGGCATATCTCACGTATATAGCCAGTTTGTCGTATATGCATGAGCTTTATTGCTAAGCACATCTGCCACCACCTTTTCCTTATCGGGATAATAAGAAATTGTGATGTCAAAATCCTTCAGTAGTTCATGCCACAAGCAATGTCTCATGTTTAGCTCCTTTGATCCAAGATGTACTTCAGGTCCTTATGATCAGTGAAAATCTCGAAATTCACCTCATATGGATAGTGGTGCTAGATCTTCAAAGCGAAGATAATTGCCACCAACTCCAAGTCATGGATGGAGTAATTCTTCTCATGCGGCCTCAACTGACATGATGCATAAACAATCATGTGACCTTGTTGCATCAGAACCGCTCCTAAATTCTCACTTGAAGCATCAGTATGTACTGCAACATCCTGAATTTCTGAAGGAAGTGCAAGAATAGATGCAATCGTCAATCTTTTCTTCAATGTCCTAAAGGCCTTCTCGTATGAATCATTTCAAATGAAAGGAACTCTCTTCTGTGTCAATCGTGTCAAGAGAAGAACAACTTGGGAAAAACTACTGACTAAGCGTCTGTAATAGCCCGCTAGTCCAAGGAAGATATGAATCTGAGTGATTGTCTTGGGTTGCTCTCAAGACATGACTACCTCAATCTTCGCAGGTCAACTGCGATACATGTTACAAAAATGACATGCTCAAGGAATGAGGCCTGAAATACAAGAACTCACACTTACTCAGCTTGGCATACAACTTATGCTCTTGAAGTATGTCAAGGACTATCTTTAGATTATTTGCATGATTCCATTTATTTAAAGAATATATCAGAACATCATTGATGTGATCCCTATTCATTTCGGGAATATATCAACACATCGTCAATGCACACAACCACAAACTTGTCTAAGTATAGACGGAAAATCATGTTCATCTTGTCCATCAATGTTGCATGTGTATTCGTGAGCACAAACGACATCACAACACACTCATAATGTCCATATCGAGTCCTGAATGATGTTTTTGGAATATTCGACTCTTGAGTCCCCAGCTGATGGTAGTCAGATCAGAGATCGATCTTTGAAAACATCGAAGATCCATGTAGTTAATCAAACAGATCCTCAATGCGTGCTATAGGATATTGTTTCTTTACCATTTTCTTGTTCAGCTCTTGGTAATCAAAGCATAATCTTATCGATCCGTTCTTCTTCTTGACAAAAGAACGGGATCCCTTCAAGGTAAAGTACCTGGCTTCACAAAACCTAAATTAAATAACTCATGCAACTGCAACTCTCTCAACTCAACCGATGTTATGTGATAAGGAGCCATCGAGATCGGCTGTATATCTGACAATAATGTGATCTCGAACTCAATCTCTCTCAGGCGGTAAACCTGACAAATCATTAGAGAACACATTAGGGTAATCTGACACTATCCTAATGTCCTGAGCTATCGACTCTCCCTTAGATGTCTCTCGGACAATATTAGAAGTGTATCGCATCCTCGATGTATGAGTATTTGATCTCTCAATACTGAGATCTACTCCATTTTGGAATCATGTAATGTACCCTTAGTGGTAAACTCAGGTATAGAATCCTGAAGACAACCGTCTTCCTGAAGCAATTAACAATGTATAATGAGCTGACAGCTAATCCACACCCATAATCAGGTCACACTTGTCAAGTTGTAGTAGCAGGCAAACTATGATCATCTCGTGACCACCAATCAACATTGGTAACCTTCTGACTATCAGTCTTATGATGAACAACTAGATACCTGGTCCATGGATGTGATAGGGGTGATTTATGACCTCTGCAACTCTACCTATTGGAGCTAGAAATCTCGAATCTTATTTATTGTTCCATAATCAATTAAAATATAGAAAGGTCGGCTATAAACACCATGGTTTTGTGTAAGAACCGTTATCATTAATTGCAATAGTTTATGTTCGTGGATATTATTACCGTGCTTTTTCACTTCTTGGGATGCAATATGGAAATTAGTTGCAAACAATGACATCTGTGGTTATGGAATTTGATGTCATATTTAGTTTTCGGACTTACGACAAGTCAGAGGAATGTCGATATCCAAAAATTAATGCGATCGGAACTATAACACTACGAATGTATGTGGCTGGGTACCACTACTCTGATACCAAACTGTGACGCCCGCTCCCGCGGATCTGGGATACCCGTTTACAAATCATTCGTAATATCATGCTCGCATTAACTAATAAGCCACAGAGCTACAATATGTCATCAATCTATTGCATAAATTTCCATAGCATTTAACATGTAACAAACGAAACTGCATAATGTATATGCATCCCAATTGTATCAGAAGAGAAAGAAAAACATATATAGAATATCCTGAACAAAACTATAACATGCATACCTGTTAATAATAACAACTGCGAAAGCTGAGGTTTAACTCCTCATACCACGATACGGGTGTTTTTCCTGTGATCCATGCAGTATGGAGAAAAGAACATCAACAAATGTTGAGTAAATCTTTATAATTAGAATAACAGGAAGTTTAGTGGCTCTAAAAGAAAGCAAGTAAATAGGGCTTGGCAATTAAATTTAGAGCTACTTGCATTGAAACATGTTTCAAGTTGTTTGGTATGTAAAACCCCATTCTACTCATCCTACATTAATTACCCATGTTAATCATTTTTATACAAAGATTATATGATCCATATTTAAGTCATTGCCTTTTTTTTCATTATAATATATGTTTGATGGATCTTGGGAATGTGAATGACGAGTCTCTGATATGATCATTGTCTTTATTAAATGCTTATAATGCTGATTATGAATCATGTGGATTGATCATATTAAGTGTATATGATGGGTCTGGTGTTTTGATTCTTTTCATGTTGAATTTCTCAAGCTTAGTGGATAGTCTGTGGTCTTGATCCGGGTAAGACCTCACACTATGACTCTAAGGCAGTAAGGAAGCCTTAGGGTTGGATGCCTCCGTAGGCATGCGGTGGAGTAAAATGCATCCTAACTAAGTTCTCAACACGTCCACTAGCTATATCTAACAACTGTAGTAGTAGCTCGTAGTCTGATAAGGATGATTTTCATGATATGGTCTTTTCTCTTTGTCAGGAATTACTGGCGGACAAGCTCAACGGAAACCAATCTCAACTACAACCAACTCAACTGCAACCAAGCTCCCATGTAACCAACTCCGTTGTAACCAATTTAACTGTAATCCATCTCAACTTTAGTCAGACTCATTTGTGACCCATTCCAAGCTCAATTGTAACTTCTCCAAATTCAACTGTAACTGATTCACATGTAGCCATTGCCAAGTCTATTGGCGGAACGGTAACCAAAACTCAAGCGGTGAGGTAGTCTCCTAAGAGACTCTTCCGTCTCGCCCTCTAAGTGGAAGTGCGGTCCAATAGAGGGATAGGTCTACTCCAAAACTACGCCACTGAGATGGGTGGAAGAGACTCCCCAAAAGAGTCACCCTAAAAGAAAAACCGGCCCGACCGGTACGGGCTAATGTGCTCGAAAAACTAAAACCAAGGCCCTCCTGCCTAGGTACCCTAAAGAACAAGAGTCAGCAGAACTGGTCTTTAAAAGAAAACCCGTGGTTCTCAGAGAGGCGTAAACCTGCGAGCGCTCGCGAAAAAAATCGAGAAAAAGATTGGGATCTAGACTCGCGCACTAAGCGGCCGATGCCCTAACTGGGCTTCCTATCTCCCGTCCGGCTGAGGGTCACCGCACCCTCACACAGTCAGGTATAAAGGTCACCGTGACTGACACTCTTAATATCAGTTATCAATGACTTGATCCCTCATCCTTTCTTAATCCTTTATGTGGTTGATTGTACAGATCTAGATCTTTTTGATCAACGATCTTATTGATATAACAGATTCATCATTGATTTCACTTATTCATTTACCCCATCATTTCTCAATCTCTTCAATGGTTGACTTAACAAATCTTGGTATCTTGTCACTACCTATCTTTGGTGATATGTATAAATAGTAGAGTATACTTAAAATATTAATTTATGAAGATGATCGGTCTTTGTGGTCACATGTTATTATTTTTAAAATCATAAGATTACCATCTATGCTTTGGTTATAGATCTAGCTAGTCTTTATCATTTTGTTTTATATGGTACCTATACAAGAATCATGTCTCAATTGTACCGGTTCCAGTTGAGACATCAAAGGAGGGGTGTTTTTTGATAATTTGCCATAACATCCTTTATATATAATAGATTGTTTGAATAATAGACTATACATAATAATCAATTGATTGATTATTTCTTATTTGTAAAGATCTTTAGAAATCATTTGTTGACTTTAAGAGAAGAGTTTTCAATATTTTAAAAGATGAATTCTCAGAAGATGTCAATGCTATATAATATAAAGGGGTTATCGGGAAGTTATTACATATCATTGTGAATCGTGTGGACATTGCTCGTGTAGGGTAGCAAAGTAGGTTAGTTCATGGGTCACTTAGGATGTTATAATGCTACATATATACATTATGAGTGCTTTAGGAAAGTATCATCTCTTCCTCATCCAAGAGTCTCTGGTTTCACCATTTGTGCATATGTATATTATGTAAGTTATCATGTAGACAAGAAATCCATGACAAACTTTAGTTTATACTCTGGATGAAACCTCGTAACATTGTGCAATAAGAAGCCAACAGTTGTAGCCATATATCGTGTAGAATATGAGTATAGAGCCTTGACTCAAGCAAATGTAAAAGCTATATAGATAGATCCTTAGGGGTATATGTTCTTATAAGAGCTTCTCCCTATGCAAACAAATTATGATATTTATAATGCATTATTCATAGATACAATATTGTTTTCCACCAAAGGACCAAACATATGAAGGTTAATGGCACATGATCATCTCTTCGAGCAAGTTCATAACAATTACTCTATGAAGATCCATGTTAGCAGTTGGAATTCTTGCTTGGTGTGATCTAATGCTTATTATGTTTAGAACATGTCACAATCTCGAGCTGTTGTCGGCAGCTCATCTGTTGGGGGACATGACATCACTTTGATATGAATTCTTTTCAGTTTATAAACATTGACATCATCCTTATTAGGATTTCATTCAAAAATAATGCATCTTTAGCCACAAGTGCATCAAAGTATCTTATGATCGACTTTAGGATTCTCTTTATCAATGAAAATAGTAATTGAATATGTCCTTGATGTAAAGAACATGCAGTTGATTAATAGGGAGTCATTGCTTTCAATTATAAAGGTAAGTCATCCACTTTTGAGGTTGAGTTTTTTTAAGGTATTTTGGAGGCTCAGTTACTTATATTAGATTCTTTATTTATGAATTACTTCATCCTTCTCAGGATTCTATAAGAAAATGCATCTTTAGGCACATCTATTTCAATCTATTTGTATTATTGACAATTGAATTATGCACATACCTTGTACTTAAAAAATTTTCATTTTTTGTGTCTGTGTGCTTAGTATTGTTATCAAAGTTAACTAAATTTACCTCCCCCCCCTAATTTTTCTCATTTTTTAATCATGAAATTAGTGTATAATCAGTCCAGTTTTTAGCACAAAAATATATGTCATTTTCCCTCAAATTTTTATTTTTCTGTGCTAAAAACTGTGGCTAATTAATGGACTGAACTTAGGTTAATTTCTATGCTAAGCCCAAAGTTTATCCTCAAAATTTTATGAAATCAAGAGCATATGTATTGATTGTAAAGTTTTGATGAATTCCATGTAAAACTTCACATTCTCATCTACTTTCATAGGCAATTTATGGGATTGAATCATGCATGGAAGGGAGCAAGAGGAGAGGGAAAGATTGTACCTTTGATCCTTTAAGTTTGGAGGGTATTTGCGGCTTTATCTAACATACAACAATAGCTAAAATATCTGATGGACAACAACATAAAAAGGAAAAAAAATGAATTAGAAACTTCAATATTGACTTTAATAAGAGCAAAGAGGAGAGGGATTTGTACCTTCAGATATCTCCAATTTGAAGATCCAAACTTGCATGTGGCAACCTCTTCTTCAGGAGCTTCAATTTATTCAGATCTGGATGTTACAAAAGTATTTAAGACATATGATTAAACATGCAAGTCATCTGACAAACCAACAGACGCTTGAAACCACTACTTTAAGAAAATAAGTTGATTCAACCAAAAATTGGTCATCTTGAAAAGATATCAGTCCATTTGTATATACATAACTCGACTGTTGACTAATGCCTGCAGCGGGGGGCCTCCCATGCAAGCATGAATTCAAATGCATACTTAAGATATAAAACGGAAGCTCCTCTCATTTAGAGCAAGGTAATGACACAAACATTGGTGTTTCCACCTTGGAGGAGTTCCCTTCAAGGTCACCTATGGCTTGGGCCTCTCCTCCTTGCCCTTCTCGTCACTAATGGAGGTGAGGAGAGCCCTGGAATCTGCTAGAGAGGAAGAGTGACAAGAAGAAAACTCTTCTCTTCTCCAAAGGTCCAATTTACAGAACCAAAAACTTGGGCAAATTGCATTGCCTCGTACTTCCTAGACTATTATTTTCGCTCATTACACACAAGTCCTTTTATCACTTTCTAATTTCTTTTCCACTAAATTACTAAATACATATGTTAGAGTAATTATGTTATTTGGTCTTTTAATTGTCCTATATTCTGTAATTTACCCGTAGAGCTTTTCTCCTATATAAGAGAGCTCTAGGGTTAGATGAATGATTCAACTTGCTATTTCCCCTTCAACATGGTATCAGAGCGACGGTCCTAGACCGGAGTTCTTAAACCCTAACCCTAACCCGCCCCACCCACCGGCCTCTCTCTCCATTGGCGCCGCCTCACGCGCCGCCGCACACGCGGCTGGGCTGTCGCTCTCGCTCACGCGCACCTGGGCTCTCTGACTGCGCGTGAAGCCTCCTGATCGCGTGAAGCCTCCTGATCACCATCGCGTGAAGCCTCTCTGATCGCGTGAAGCCTCCTATCGCGTGAAGCCATCGCAGGTCCAAATCGCCTGCCCAAATCGCCTGCCCTAATCGCCATCTCCTGGCGATTTGCCCTGATCGTCCTTGGGTGCCCAAATCGCTTGCCCTAAATCGCCATCTCCTGGGCGATCGTGCCCAAATCTCCTGGCGATTTGATCGCCATCGCAGGACCAAGTCGCCTGCGCTGAGGCAGGTCTCTTTCCTGGCGCGAAGTCTGATGCAGATTGCCCTGTGCACATACGTCCTGTGCGCGCGAGTTCTATAGCGCGGCCTGAAAGTTCTATAGCGCGGCCTCAAAGTTCTGTCCAGCCGTGCCTGAAGCACTGTCGACTCCTGTGCACGTGAGTCATGTTCTGTGGTGTGCAGTCACGTGCACCATATGCCCGAGCCGTCCTTTGCGCGTGACTATGTTGAGTCTATGAACAAGTAAACACTGTCCTCAGATTGTGTAACCCCAGCAACAGGTTATTGTTGTCATCATGTCAGACAACAAGGTAGATTTTCCATCTCTGGGTGCATTCAAAGGTCCAGCACCCGTGGTGAAGATGGATGGTACGAATTACGAACTGTGGGCCATGCAGTTCATGAGTCTTATGCAGTGCAATGGCAAGAAGCATATCCTCACACAAGAGGAACCTGTTGACAAGACTGGGGTTAACGCCTCATGGGAGGCTGACGACGCCTATGCGCGTGTTTGGCTATCCGGTACTGTGTCCATGGAAATAGCCAACGACATTCTAAGTCAACCCACTGCGAAGGCGATGTGGGATATCCTGGCAGCCACATATTCTCCGGCAAAGAACGAGTCCAAGATCTTACAACTCCAGCATGACATCTTTACCTCGAAGCAGAACGGGCATCCTCTTCATACCTTGTACACCTCTCTGAGGGGTATGTTTGAGAAGCTACACGGATACATTCCATTGACGGCTACACCGGAGCAACTCAAAGCATACAGGGACTCGGTGATGACTGGAGTGTTTTTAGCAGCCCTTGATCCGGAATATGATGCCGCCCGAGCACAGATTCTTACTGATGCCACCATACCACCTATGGAAGAGGCCTATCGCAGGTTGAGTAGACTCTCCATATCGCATGGTGGAGTTCCGCCACCTTCAGCCATGGCTTCTTCTCGCGGCAGAGGAGGCTACTCCCATTTCAGAGGTAGAGGTGGTCGTGGTCGAGGAGGAGGTAACAGACCTCCTAGACAGCCGTGCACCTACTGTCGCAGGACTGGACACACTGAGGAAACATGCTATTCTAAGCATGGGTTTCCTACTACTACGGCACGTGTGGCGGAGCAGGCTCAGCAGGAAGGGGGTCCTTCCCTAGTCGCGGATCAGAGGTTTGAGGAGTTAGTATCGAGACTCCGAGAGATCATCCCTAGCCAGGGACCAGCTGGTACTCCAGGATCTTCAGAGATGGCCGGCTCAGCATCGGCATCCTCTTCAGGTACAACGTATGCACTTACTAGTTGTTACAGAGCAGATCTATCAGAATGGATTATGGACTCAGGAGCATCTCACCATTTATGTGGTGACAAAAATCAATTGGATGAGTTTACTGCGGCTCAGACAGGACGCTCCGTGGTAATTGCTGACGGAACACACTCTCCCATTACTGGTCAGGGGGAGGTGCAATTGACCCCTGGGATACGACTTCAGAACGTTCTTTATGCTCCTAATTTTTTCATGAATCTACTATCCATTAGTCAGATCACCAAAGATTTACATTGTCGTGCCATATTTGACCCATCTGCTCTTGTGTTTCAGGACATACTAACGGGCAAAGTGATTGGAACTGGCTGTGAGCAAGGGGGTCTTTATAGACTGGTGCAATCTCCTTATGCTGGTGTCTCTTCTATGAAGGTTGGATCGGTGTCACCCTATACTTGGCATCTTCGATTTGGCCATCTCCCGTTGCAAAAGATGGTCCATCTTCTTCCGCAGATCTCTCACAAGTCTAATTTTCAGTGTGAAGCATGCCAACTTGGCAAACATCACAGGTCGTCTTTTCCAAGTCATATAGGTCCAAGTCGTCATGGTCTGTTTGAAATGCTACATTTTGATATTTGGGGTCCCAGTCGTGTCCCTGATCTTCAAGGACACAGGTTTTATCTTGTTGCCGTGGATGACTTTTCTAGGTTATGTTGGGTTTTTCTACTTAAAAATAAGTCTGAAGCTGCGTCTGTTATCCAGTCTTTCATTATTGAAATAAAAAATATTTATTCTGCTAGAGTGAAGTTCATACGGTCTGATAATGCTCTTGAATTATGTAGTTCTCATATCTCCAAATTTCTTCTGTCTCATGGAATTGTGCATCAGAAGTCATGTGCTTACACTTCCCAACAAAATGGGGTAGCTGAGCGGAAACATCGCCATTTGTTGGACATTACCCGGACCCTTTTGATTCAGAGTCGTGCCCCTCACTCCTATTGGGGGGATGCGGTTCTAACTGCTTGCTACCTGGTCAACCGTATGCCTTCGTCGGTGTTAGGAGAAAAGATCCCGTTCTTGACTGCGTTTCCCGAGAAGGATCTTTTCTCCCTAACACCTCGTGTCTTTGGCTCTGTGGCATTTGTTCATCTCTTCTCCCCTGGTCGTGACAAGCTCTCTCCCAGAGCTGTCAAATGCATTTTTGTGGGTTATTCCAAAATCCAAAAAGGGTATCGGTGTTTTGATCCAGTTAGACGACGGTACCATGTTAGTGCTGATGCCACCTTCTTTGAATCCATTATGTATTTCTCTCCTACAGGTGACAGCCTCACTCATTCTGATGAAGGAGATGATATCTATGTGCCTCCACCATCTATTCCATGCTCTACTCTGCCGCCACCACCACCACAGCCTATCCCACCACCGCCTCCACCACCACCTTCTACATTTTATCCTCAGGTCTATCAGCGTCGACCCTCTGCTCATGTGCCTCCTCCATCATCCAGCACGCCCGAGGTATGTAATGAACATTTGAGTACTACTAATGGCACGGGTGATTTGCATACGCAGACAGATGTACAGGGCACAGATGATACTACCCCTCCTCCAGCTGATGATCTTGATCTTCCCATTGCCCATAGAAGGCAAAAGCGTGCGCGGACAATGAATCCCAAATATGGGATGGACTTTGCATCACGGGCTTGTTTGGAGCGGTTGTCCCCGGAGTTTCGCAAGTTCGTCCTTGGGTTATCAGCAGTGGAAATCCCAAGGTCATATCAGGAGGCACTACAGAGCAGTCCATGACGTTTGGCTATGGAAGAGGAGATGGCGGCGTTGCAGTCACGTGGTACGTGGAGTATTGTGCATCCTTTACCAGGTGCGTCTATAGTCGGAAGCAAATGGGTTTTTACTGTTAAGCATAGGGCTGATGGTACGGTTGATAGATACAAAGCCAGGTTGGTGGCTCGTGGTTTCACCCAAACATATGGGGTGGACTATCAGGAGACGTTTTCTCCAGTAGCCCGTCATTCTACCTTACGGATTCTCATTGCAGTTGCTATTGTCCGTGACTGGCCCCTGTTTCAGTTAGATGTCAAGAATGCTTTCTTATATGGTGACTTGCAGGAAGAGGTCTATATGCAGCAGCCACCAGGGTTTGCTGCTGAGGGGGAGTCCAGTATGGTGTGCCGTCTTCATAAGGCCATATATGGCCTGAAGCAGAGTCCACGGGCTTGGTTTCAGAAGCTCTCAGAGTTGATTGAACAGAATGGCTTCGTCAGATCTACAGCAGATCATACTCTCTTTGTAAAGAGAGACCACCAAGGTACTGTGATCATCTTAGTCTATGTGGATGATATTGTTATCACTGATAGTAATAAGCAGGGCATTCAAGCAGCCAAGGATTTTCTTAGTGAGCAGTTTGGTACGAAGGATCTGGGCTCACTTCGTTACTTTCTGGGATTGGAGTTTGCTAGAAATGAGCAGGGCATGGTGATGACACAGCGGAAGTATGTTACTGACCTGTTATCTGAGACAGGAATGGCAGAATGTAGACCAGCTACTACTCCTATGGATCCTAATGTTAAACTCTATGATGATGACTCTGAGGAGGTGGACAAGAGACGGTATAGAGAGCTCGTGGGGAAGTTGCTATATGTCACTATTGCCCGACCAGATATATCCTTTGCTGTCAGTAGGGTAAGTCAATTTATGGAGCAACCCAGACAGGCTCACATGAATGCTGTTTTTATGATCTTGAGATATCTGAAGTCGTCTCCAGGTGCTGGTCTCCTGTTTAGGAAAGATACCTCTATATCTGTCACAGGTTGTGCTGATGCAGACTATGCTGGGTGCCCTAATGATAGAAAGTCTACTTCAGGCTTTATTGTATTTGTTGGCAGCTCACCAGTAGCATGGAAGAGTAAGAAACAGAATGTCGTGGCTCGATCCAGTGCAGAGTCAGAATATAGGGCAATGGCCCAAGGTAGTGCTGAGATGATGTGGGTTAAATCGGTTTTGAATGATTTAACTATTGAAGTACCTCTTCCTATGCATCTTAAATGTGATAATCAGGCAGCCTTGTTCATAGCCAATAATCCAGCGTTCCATGAAAGGACAAAGCACATTGAAGTGGATTGTCATTTCACACGGGACTTAATTCAAAAAGGGCTTATTTCAACTTCTTATGTATCATCAGGAGAGCAGATTGCAGACATGTTCACCAAGGCTCTTGCCAGAGGTCCTTTTCATCTATGTTGTTCCAAGCTGAGCATGATAGATATATATGCTCCAGCTTGAGGGGGAGTGTTAGAGTAATTATGTTATTTGGTCTTTTAATTGTCCTATATTCTGTAATTTACCCGTAGAGCTTTTCTCCTATATAAGAGAGCTCTAGGGTTAGATGAATGATTCAACTTGCTATTTCCCCTTCAACAACATAACTTAACTCAACATTTAATAAACCACAAGAAACTTAATTTGGATATCATATATTTACCCCTCAACTTCCGTTAGCAGTTTAAAACATTCAATTGTACTAATTTTCTTGTTCTTGATTTCAAAGGTTTCCACACATGGTGTCTTACTCCCAGAAAGTTAAGGGGGTTCATGAGGCCTATCCCATGGTTCAACCAAGTCGATCTCATCCTCTTCACTGGGTTGGGATTTGGTTAATTTGGTGAAGGGTTCCTAATAATTTCTCAGATTTTGTAATCAATTTAATTTAGTTCCCGGCTTGTAGAACTTTTCTAGTTTTTGCAGTGGAGCAATACATGATTTTATTTCTGTTTTGTTGTACCCTTTTTCCTTGTATGTGTGGAGGCGAATGGAATTTGTTAGACAGACCATATTTGTTAAGAGGAAAACTTTTGGAGAAGGCTGATTTTAGATAGGTGTAGCATGGGACAATGTATCCGACAACCAATTGGGCTTTTTAGCTTCAAAATAATGCACTTATTTTTTAAAAATGATACTCGGTACATAATATGGTGATGGAGGCCTCATTCATCGTGGAAGCTTGTTCCATTAGCTGTTAGCTGGGTCTTGCGTACTTTGGCACATTATAACCATTTGTCGGATGGGCAATGCATTTACCCACACCCAGGCAATGATTTCTTCTTATACCCTATCTTTCTCCTAAATATGGCGTTATTATTTTTTGCCTCCAAATCGAATCAAGGAACTGTTTACGGTTTTCCCACTTGTCCTTTCTATAGACCACTGTTTACTTGTTATAAGCAAACCATTTTAGAAGCAAACCTTTTTATAGACAACTTAGATTTCTTTGCCTTCGTCAGTAGTTTTTTTTTTGAAAAAAACCTTCATATATAAGTACTTAATTTGATATTTCAGCTCCAATTCTACGTGGAATCTATCTACGGGAAGCTAATGCGAGCCGGCAAATCAGTGAGGTGGGCATGTGGTGGTATAGTTTGATTTAGACTTAAGTTGCATATTGCCTTATCTTGACATTGTTAGAAAATGACTGAATATTGTTTTCTCCACTAAGCGAGCTTTCATTTTCATAGAACATGATTTATAGTATTGGAGATTACTTTGAGATGCAAAGGGTTAGGCGTTGTAGATATCCTGACATTATTGGAAGCTGTTACCATCGGTTTACCATATTTGTAGTTTTACACTGTTATAGTTTCAATATATATAATTAAATGGACTTGTTTTGACAATTACCTGAAAGAGTTGTGGGTATCGTGCCCGCATATCCACTTTTGTCTTCCATGTTGCCTCTTTGACATCATGTCGGTGACATAGCACCTTTATTAGAAGAATCTCTTTGTTGCGAAGCTTTTTTTTTTCACAACACTATCGAGTATTTGTACTAACCTTCTCTTTGTAAATCAAATTTGACTCCACGTCAGGGTTCTCATAGCTGATGACGTGGTGAAGGTCGTACTTGTAATTCCTTAAATTGATAGGTGTAGAGAAATGGTTACTCGATAGACCACCTTACACATACGACTAAAAATTTCAAATAATTCAACGTATCGTGGTGTCAACTTGCTATGAGCACTAAATCTCTGTACTCCCTTTATGGGAGATACTCATAGAAACACTCAATCTCCTTCTTGTGTTTTCAGGAATTCCATCAATATGAAGGATTGAGTTAAATATTGATAAGTTATTATTTGAATCGATTAAGAGAAGAGGATCGGATTACATGAAACTCCAAGTTTCTTTTCTGACGGTCTGCATAGCTCTTCTAGCAGCTCTGAGTCATCAGAAGCCTTCCCCTTACAAGATCGATCAACAGTTCTCGTAGCCCCTTCCCAAAGAGATCTACAGAGTAAAATGTATGTTCACCTACCTTACGCCAACTGAGAGGTGCGAGACATCTCCGCCCGTATAGGGCTTCGAATGATGTCATACCAATACTGGAATAATGACTGTCGTTGTGCGGGAGTTCTACAAATGACAGGTGGTCCTTCCAAGATCATTTCTACTCTAGAGTACATGCACATAGCAAATTCTCAAGTATCTGAATAACACATAGTATCGTATGCAGAACTCATCTTCAGCTCTGTCTGTGGTGTTGACATAAGCCGGTACTAGTAGTGAGATATAAACCTCGAGTCTCCATCAGACACTACCTCATGTGGTATATCATAAAATTTGATAATATTTTTTTTTGCACATGTAATCTAGCCAGTCTAGATGGAGTGTAGGTCATGTTGATATGTATGAAATGGACTGACTTGGCCAATCTGTCAACAACATCCCAATAGCATCGTGACCACCTATTGTCTTTACTAGTCCCGTGAAAAAATCCATAGAAGTGTTCTTCCACTTTTATTCGAAAAAGGGGAGAGACTGTAACAACCATGGTGGTCTCTTATGTTCTGCCTTGACCATCTGATAGATCACGCACTTGCTAACACGACATGTTGCATCTCGCTTCATTTCGTCCTGCCAGAATGTAGACCTAGATCCTGGTACATCTTTGTGCTACCAAGAAGAATAGACAATCGTGAATTGTGTGCCTTATCAAGAATATCTCTGCGCAACTACTCATTGTTGGGCGCAATTATCCAGCCAACCTTCCACAAAATAGACTTAGTCCTCACAAAATCATCACGTTTGTCCTTGATGACACGCATGCATCTGTCTAAAATTCAAGGATATGTCCTATATCTATCTACTATGCAATCCCAAAGAATGTTGAATCGCGGAGGTATGACAGTAGATGAGGACACACTCTTATGAGGATGTCCATTAGTCAAAGTTACGAGTATATCTCATGTATATAGCTAGTTTGTCGTATGTGCGTAAGCTTTCCTGCTAAGCGCATCTGCCACCATGTTTCCTTTACCAGAATAGTAAGAGATCATGTATTCAAAATCCTTCTGTAGTTCAAACATCCGATGTTGTCTCATGTTTAGCTCTTTCTGATCATAGATGTACTTCAAATTCTTGCGATCTATGAAGATATCATAATTCACCTCATAGAGATAGTGACGCCAGTTTTTTTTAGAGAAGACAACCGCCGCCAACTCCAAGCCATGGATGGATTAATTCCGCTCATACAACCTCAATTGACATAATGCATAACCAATCATGTGATCTTGCTGCATCAGAACCGCTCCTAAATCCTCATTTGAAGCATCAGTATATACTGCAAAATCTTGAATGTTTGAAGAAAGTGCAAGAATGGGCACATTTGTTAATTTTTCTTTCAATGTCCTTTAAGGTCAATGAAAGGAACTCTCATCTGTGTCAAAATGACTCATGGAAAGCCACAGACGAAGCATCTATAATAACTATCTAGTTCAGGAAAGCTTCGAATTCGAGTGACTGTCTTGGAATATTCCCAAGACATAACTTCCTCAATGTTCGTAGGGTCAACTGGCATACCTGCTCCAGAAATGACATGTCCAAGAAATGAGGTTTTGGATAACCATAACTCACATTTGTTCAGCTTAACATACTACTTATGCTTTTGAATGTTGTCTTCCGAATATCCAAATCTTGAATCCTCAGGTAATGGTAGCCAGATCGGAGATCGATCTTTGAAAATACCAAAGATCCATGTAGCTGATTGAACGAGTCACCAAAGTATGACAGAGGATAATGGTTCTTCACCGTTTCTTGTTCAGTTGTATGAAATCAATGCTTAATGTCATTGATCCATCCTTCTTTCTGATAAAAGAACGTGAGCACTCCAAGGTGTAGTGCTCGACCTTCCGAAACTTAAGTCAAGTAACTCATGTAGCTGCACATTAAGCTTTCTCAACTCGACTGGTGTCATGTGGTACGGAGTCATCGAGATTGGTTGTGTATCCAGTAGTAGTGTGATCTCGAACTCAATCTCTCTCTCAAGCGGTATACCTGGCAAATCATCAGGAAACACATTGGACTAATTCAACACTAAACTGATGTCCTGAGTCATCGGCTCGTTCATCAGGTGTATTTCGGATAATTGCTAGAAATGTATCGTATTCTCAATCTATGAGTCTGAGCTCTCAACACTGAGATATACTTCATTTGGAGTCATGTAATGTACCTTTGTAGGTAGACTCGGGTAAGTCTGGAATCTTGAAGACAATTGTCTTCAAGAATTAATTACATAAGGCATGATGAGCTGACATTCAATTCATACCCAAAGTTAGGTCAAACTTATTGAGCTGTAGTAGCAGACAGTCTGCTATCGTCTCATGTCCACCAATCAACATTGGTAGCTATCAGACTATTAGTCTTATGATGATCAACTAGCCACACGGTCCATAATGTGACAAGGATGATCTAGGGCATCTGCACCTCTACCTACTGAAGTTAGAAGTTCAAAGATCATTCATCGTTCCAGAATCAATTAAAAAGAGAGAAAGGTCGGCACTAGATGCCATGGTTCTGTATAGGAACCAATATCCTTAATTACAATAGTTGATGTTCGCAGATATTTCTATTATGCTTTTTCTCTTCTTGGGATACAATATGGAAATAAATTGCAATTGGTGACATCTGTGGTCATTTATTTTGAATGTCATATTTCCCTTTCAGATTCGCGACAAGTCAAAGAACTGTAGCTATCCAATACCAAATGCGATTGGAACTATAATACTACGAATGTATGTAGCAGGGTACCACTGCTCTGATACCAAACTGTGAGGCCCGTTCCTTCTCGGATCTGGGAAACCCGCTTACACATCATCCGTAATATCATATTCTCTCGAAATGGCATTAGAGAACTGGAAATTAGGGAGTTTTTTTTATACGGATGACATTCACGACTTTACTAGTAAGCCACAGAACTATAACATGTCACACTTATATTGCATAAATTCCATATCAATAACATGTAACAACAGAAATTTCATTATGTACATGCATTCCAAATTTTATCAGAAGAGAGGCGTAAAAACTGCGAGCGCTCGCGAAAAACCGAGAAAAAGACTGGGATCCTAGACCCGCGCACGAAGCAACCGCTGCCCTAACTGGGCTTCCTAATCTTCCGCCCAGCTGAGGGACACCGCCACCTCGCACAGTCAGGCGTAAAGGTTACCATGACTGGCACTTTTAATTACTAGACATCATTGAATCATCATCACTAACTTAATTTCTCATCCTCTCTTGAACTCTGATGTAGTCAACTTTACAGATCTAGGTATCTTGTTGATAATTATATTGAATAGTGATTCATACTTTAGTGATTTTGAATGATTGATCACAAAGATCTTCAGTCATTGATCATAGATGATCTCATCAATTGGCGGCTTGCTTATTAATCTAGATTTATGAAAATATCTCAATGAACTCCTTTTTTAAACCACGAGATCATAAGTTGTTTATTGGAACTGAATTTAAAATTTAATTTAATGTAGAAATTTTACTTTTGTTATTTAACTCGTAATTTAGTGGCAAGACTCTTGATCTAATTTTTATAAGTCTCTTGTATGAAAATACCCTAATATAATGAACAAAAGATGAAAAGATGGTCGATGCAATCCTTCCTGGCACTGCAAAATTTCACCCTGAATCTTCTCTTCCACTAGATCTCATATCATTCTAATAATGCTAACATATTGAGATTATTATTTACTTATCCACCGTAGCCATCTTTCGATTCTTTATCACTATTACTAAGAGATATTGAGAAAACCTCCCAATTGTATGTATCAAACTCCCAGCCAAGAGTTATACCCCTTTAGCTACTTTGTATCTTCCTACCCTTGCTAAAAAAATATGTCGGGTTAATTACGCGATCTTGATATCATTAAGCTGGATCATAGTTAAATTCTTTATCTTTCGTCATTTTCAATAGGTTGAAATAGACCTTCTGTGATTGTTCTCGAGATTAAGAATCCAAATAAGTTGATAACTATATATTTAACAGATTTCAGAATACTAAATATTGAAAATAATCTCCTGATTATGTCATAAAATGGAATATGCTCCATTGAAAATAATCTCCTGATTATGTCATAAAATGGAATATGCTCCAACGGTATAGATATTGTGCATCAAAAACCATGAAAAAAAATGTGGCAGATTCTTAAGTTGACTATACTCTGAAGAAAAGAATTTTGCTTGCATTATGCAGATTTGTCTAATGTTTAAAATGAAGCAGAATACCCAACCTTTAGTTGAATATTGCTATGCTAGGAATTCTAGTTTTAAAAGGCTAAATTCTTACACACATGTCTGTATATGTGCAACACATGGACTGTTCAGATATCCATTGATTGTTGATCTTTTTCTTCCGGATCTGGAATCTCCATATGAGGTCGTGTTGTCACAAAGGATTACAATATCAAAGATTTCTTCTACTTAGGAGGTATATATTAAGTTGAGTATATTATCTATATTATTTCATACACCTAAGAAAGGTGACACCACCTCTGCCATGGTTGCTTCTTCTAGGAGGGACAGATTAGGTCCACTCATGCCCACAACCGTGATTGTTTTACATCGAGATGAGCCACATATTATTTTACTTTTCTAGATGTAGTGGCCATAGAGAAGATTGTTGCTGGTTAAAGCATAATAAACTTGTAGCTCATCAAACAGTCTTTTGAGATGTTGATGATATCATGATTCTATGTATACCATCTCAAGAGATAAGTATGATGACATTCTTTATAGGCTTCATTAGTGTTGTATATCCTTACATTAAACTCTAGTTCCAATGACCCTTGTGCAGAACATGATATCACTGCCTTTACCGACCCTCATGTATATCTCACAATGGTTTAAATGTTCTTGGGAATCATTTGTACTTCTATTATTAGTATTGAGATGTTATTTATGTATTCACATCATATTAACCAGGAATATACAATTAGAATTTAGATGAAAGTGCAATCTATCTTCTGCCACATGCAATACACAAGTATTATAGAGTCAAATTTCCATGGCTTTAGATTACCACAAGACCCTTGTTCCCAACATGTTATAATATATGGTAACCCAGTTATAGCATATCTAGAATATACAACTCTCATGCAACCTATTACTATCAAAATGTGTAAAGACCATGCATGGAAAGCAGCAAGAGAGGGGAAAAGATTGTACCTTTGATCCTTTAAGTTTGGAAGGATTTTGTGGCTTTATCTAACATACAACAATAGATAAAATACCCGATGGATAGCAACATAAAAAAAAACTGAATTAGAAACTTCAACATTGACTTAGTGAGAACAAAGAGGAGAGAGATATGTACCTTTGAATATCTCCACTTTGGAGATCCAAACTTTCTTGCAACATCCTTTTCTTGACAGGAGCTTCAGTTCATTCGGATCCGGATGTTACATATAGTATTGACGTATGTGAGTAAAATGTGATAGCGTGTAAGTGAATTAGAAATTAACTTATAGCATCATCTATTTGGTTATATTTATGATGTGAACAAGGTCCACTAAGGGGCCGTTACATTTTCTATTTTGCCTCAAACGAAAGTAAATTTACTTATTTTATTACCACAGAGAAAAAACTAAATGAAAATAGTAGGATATAAATCCAAAATGATTTTAGATTGATGAATTGATCTGTATTATTGGGTCTCTTTGATGAGTTTATCCATTTTGATAGAGCAAATCTCTTCTCTAGAAGGATCCTCTAGTCTAAGCACAAGTAGAATCTTTATCCTCTCCATAGGAACTGATATTTAGGAAGACTTTTTTCTACTTTTTTCATAGAAGAGGTGCCAAAACTTCACCCATATTTCTCGGATTTAATCTTAGACCAACTGTCCTCTCTGGGTTCAATCTTGTGAAGTTGGTGAACAAATGGAAGAAGTTTCGACCTTGGGAACAGATGCATAGGAAACTACATGACCTAGAAACATGCGAAATATCTGATTTCTCAGGATTGAATAACACAAATTGTTGAAAATTTCGAGGAATTAAACATAAAGGTTTTGTGTATTGGCAATAGTCCTATTTTGTTTTTTAACCTAACCAACAGTTTTGGATCTGTTTGCTGAGATCTATTAATGGTAATAATTCATTGTAACATGGGAAAATAATAATTTCACAAAAAACTGATTTTATATATTGGGTAAAACAAAAATTAGAGATTGCAATGTTATATAATACATAATTAAAATACAAGAAGTAATAACTCCGTGACTCTAACATCAAATTATGGAGACATATTACTGTCTGATGAATTTTAACTGGTCAATAAAAGTATAATGTAAAATTAAGTTCAAACAAAGTTTTAGACATGTGGAACATTTCGCGACAGTTTTCCGTCAGTGATGTGATAGAAAATCTTGAGTCAGTTGAGATGTAAGCTTCACTTTTTAAGAAAAATATCTTTAAAAAACTAAAAATAGGAATGTCTTGTTAAAAAAAGTAAAAATGAGAAAGCTTTGTGAATTTTATTTGCCTGTCATTTAATGCAAAACATCAAGACTTCAATGACGGGTTCTAACTTCCAAGTTCGTAATCGATTATATTCAAAATTTGAGGTACATGATAATATCATACCATATTGAATTGCAATAATCCTAAGCATCACTGGCTTAAATCTCATCAATGTCTCTGCTATTAATTGGATCCTCTAGTGGATCGTCTTTGTATTTTTCACCCCTATCATTTTCATTTTCATATGGGACTTATGGTGTTTTAAATAAAATTTATTTTAAGTTGTAATCCCAAGAAGTGACAATTATTTATCTATTTTCCCGCTACCTTTACATTGCTCCATTAATATGTATGTGCTTTATTATTTTCCTATTTGTTGCTTCACACCTTTTTCATCTTCAAGAGATATATTTGCATCAAGCTCATGGAAAGCTTCAACTTCACGCTTACGAAGTCGAAGCTCCGCGATTTATTGTTTATATGAAGCAACATACCGTAAACAAAAGGGATCTTCCAATGTATTGTTCCCCATTTCCCCTTATTTCAACTTTACTCATTGGATTTGTCTTGCTTCATTTTCATTCTTTTGCACACATCCATTGAAAAACTATAATGACAAGGAAGTTAAAAACATTCAAATTTCATTTTATCCTATACCATTGAAAAACTCAGTTGGTCATCTAATTAAATAAATTCTAATTTTGTTTAGATCTAGGTGTTCCACAAGTTAAGCTTAGAATATGCATTCCTATATCTAAATTTGAAGCAACCATGAATGGTGCATTATATGATGGTGTCCGTAGTAGGTATGACAAACATAACTACTAACACCCATCATAATCTGGTCATTGCAGATGCTAGACTGAGCCACCTAATTAGTGCATTGCCAAATTTAAAAGTTTTTAGATAAAGATTGCGAGACATCTATTCAACTAATTAATAGTACATATAAGTGCCTTAAGAATCAAAATGATGTGTGTAGGGAGAAAAGAATGATTTTCTTATTGACGAGGTCCTAGGGTTCTTTTATATAGGAGAGGAATCTGTTGGCCAAATTATATGAAGAAGACAAAGAACATATAAATTACATGAACACTATAAAAGATAACTAATATCTCAACACCCTCCTCAAGCTGGAGAGTAGATATCAATTAGGTTCAGCTTCGAGCAGCATCTCTGGTAAGGCCCTTTGGCTAAAGCCTTAGTAAGTACATCTGTTGTCTGGTCCCCAAAGCTGACGTAAGTAGTGGCGATGAGACCCTTCTGTATCATGTCACGAGTGTAGTGAGGCGATGAGACCCTTCTGTATCATGTCACGAGTGTAGTGACAATCCACCTCTATGTGCTTGGTCCTCTCATGTAAGGCAGGGTTATTCGCTATGAAAAGAGCAGCCTGGTTGTCGCAATGGAGGTACATAAGAAGAGACACTTCGATAGTCAGGTCAGTAAGAACAAATCTGACCCACATCATCTCTGTGCTATCCTGTGCCATAGCCCTGTATTCTGACTTAGCACTAGATCTGGCAACCACAGTCTGCTTCTTGCTCTTCCAAGACATCATGGAATTGCCTATGAACACTGTAAAACCTAAAGTAGACTTCATGTCCTTAGGACACCCAATATAATCTGCATCTGTACATGCTGTAACTGAAAGGGATATACCTCTGCTAAATAGAAGTCCAGTACCATGCGATGCCTTTAGATACCTCGTAATCGTATGGACTACATCCATATGCGCCTTTCTGGGTTGCTCAATAAACTGACTCACTTTGCTCATGACAAACGATATATCTAGCCTGGTAGTGGTCACATACATGAGCTTGCAGTGAGAACTGCATCACCCTAGTAAGCGTGAGGAACACGATTCTGAATCAACATGGTTCTCGTCACATCGAGTAAGTGACGGTGTTTGCGCTCGACAACACTGTTCTGCTGATATGTATGAGCACATGAGGTCTGATGTATAATGCCAAGAGACTTGAGAAAGTCAGAAAGCTGTAGGGTGCAAAGCTCTAAGGAACAATCAAAATGCAGATATTTGACATTTGCAGAAAAATATTCTTTATCTCATTAATGAATGACTTGATAATAGACCCAGCCTCAGACTTATTCTTCAAAAGGAAAACCCAAGAAAGTCTAGAAAAATCATCTACAACGATCAATTAAAAACGTTGTCCCTGGTGATCAGGAACACGATTCAGACCCCATATATTTAAATGAAGAGCTCAAACAACTAAGAACTGCTCCGACTCTGATTAGATAGAAATAAGGAACAATAGTGCTTCCAAGCTGGCAAGCCTCACACTGAAAGGAAGATTGTGTGGAGATCTGTGGGAGAACATGACACAACTTCTGCAGAGGAAGGTGGCCAAAACGAAGGTGTCACATGTACGATGAGAATGGTCCAGTAGGAATAGTAGAGGCCCCGGCATGAGGAGGCTGGACCAGTGTATGGAGCCCTCGCTACTCACGACCACATCCAATCACCCTACCCGTAAATATGTCCCGAAACACAAGAGACGAAGAGTCAAAAATAACATGGCAGTGCAGATCCTTAGTAGTTTGACCAATAGAAAGTAAGTTCATCTGAAAACCAGGGGCATATAAAACATTACAAAGGCACATGGATGGCGTCAGATACACCTCCCCCTGTCTTGTGATGGGTAAGTTGACCCCATTAGCAATAAAAACCCATCTACCAGGAGCTATAATCATGTAGGACATGAATTGGGCTCTCTCTCCACACAGATGGTGGGATGCATCAGAGTCCATGATCCACTCTGTCATATCTGCACCGCTACTGCCATAAAAGCGTAAGCGATACATGATGAGCTCGAAGAGGCTTTGGCTGCAATATCCGTGGATCCTATAGTGGTGGTGCTGGTCACTGGAGTCATGATATCTTGTATACGAAAGACAATGTTATCCAGGTGTGGATCTGTTAGGAAGCTGGAGTCTCCGAAGGCTCGATCTGTTCTGCCACACGAGCAGATGCATAATATCCATGCTTCAGATATCATGCAACCTTTGAGTATCTTGGACGACGATAGTAGGTGCAAGGACCGCACTGACGTCCATCGCCTCTGCTACATGGACTATACCCTCGAAATTGGGTAGACCCTCCGTTGCCGCGAGAAGCGACCGTTGCTGAAGAGGGCTGTGGAGTGGCAATAAGAGGAATAAGAAGCCTTCTGAAGGTATGGTTGCCCTAGTAAGGAGCTGTGCACATGCTGCATCATGTTCCATGTCGAGTGCAGCCAAAAAGACTCCAACCATCGCAAAGTTCTTGTATGCCATCTGCTGCTCAGTGGATGTCGTAATAGGTATGAAGCTATGAAGCTTCTCAAACATGCCATGAAGCGAGGAGTAGAATGCATGTAGTGGATGACCTTTCCGCTTGGCACTGGAAATGTCAAACTGAAACTGAAGAATCTTGGCCTCATTCTTCGCTTGGGCATAGGTAGATGCCAGAATATCCTACATTGTCTTGGCGGTGGGCTGATTTACAATATCATTGACTATCTTTGTGGTGAGGGTCCCAAAGAGCTAAATACACGTATTTGCGTCGTCTTACTTCCACGAAGCATTGCCCTAGTCTTATCCGTCAACTCCGGCTTGAAGACGCCATACAAAGAAAAGATATCACCATTGTTCTCTGACATGATAAAAGAACCATCGAAAACGTAACTCAACTGGGAAGTAGACCAATCTGAGTGAGTCTACACAATCATATGAAGGATTGGTTGTATGTGTAGACTCATGCAACCATCCTTGTCAATCCCTGATCCGCGTTGATGCAGAAAAATGTGATATAAAGGTTTAACATCACATTTTTTGATCAAAATCAGATTGTTTCAGACCACTGTTCGGCGTCCGAAAGTAGATGTATCGACCACGACAAAGAGAGGGACCATAGAGGTGTACAGGGACACCTGGTGCATTAGCAGCAGCAAGGCGATGGCACAAAAGTGCAACAACAACGCTGTGGGCTGCTGCGACAACGCATCTAGCCACTGCGACGGGCGCAACAGGCCGTTGCGGCGGTGCAGCAAGACGCTGCGATGGCACGGAAGGCCACTGGCGGTGCATCAGGTCGCTGTTGTGGTGTGGAATGCCGCTATGGTTGCGGTGGCTTGGAGAGAGAGAAACGTCGGTGGCGGTGGTCTGCTGTGGTTGTGGTTGCGTGGCCACTGCGGTAGCATGTAGAAAGGGGAAGGACACTGTTGGCGTGGAGAGGCTAGGGTAGGGTTAGGGCACAATGGGTACGAGAACTTCGGTCTAGGACCGTCGCTCTGATATCATGTGGAGAGAAAACAATGAATTGTTTATTGACGAGGTCCTAGGGTTCTCTTATATAGGAGAGAAACTTGTTGGGCAAATTACATGAAGAAGACAAAGAAAACAGGAATTACATAAACACTATAAAAGATAACTGATTTTTCAACAATGTGAAGTATGTTGAAGAATATCTTAGGTGGGTAATTAGATCTCTCCAAGATCCAAATAAAACAACCTCATATTTAGATCCACATCACTTATTAGTGAGACTTTGGTGTATCAATAGGGCTATATAAAGAACCATCGATTCATTGTATTCATAGAGAGAATTGAATTGAATCAACCCTTTGAGACTTTCTCTCATGGTTTCATCCCGCTCCTTAAGGAGCAAGGTTCTACATAGAACCCTATTATTGTATATTTTTATTCCGCTGGTTATGAATTTTGCTTCTGCCTTTTATATATCCGAATGGGTATCAGAGCGAGCTGTTCTTGGTTCATTGATTTCTTTTACATTGTCATTTGATTCTCGAATATTGTGGTGCAGTTTTATTGTTATTTTCGTTCTTTCTTGAAAACATGCAAGGGAATATGAATTTTTGTAGTCAATATGGTATGATGAGCATGGAGATCCCCACTAAAATCTGCTCCACAACGAGTTCGAGAGATCTCCATTATTTTATCTCTGTAAGTATCGCAGATCTACACATGAGAGTCAGGACCCTGCGAGCAATGGGCTTTCTCTACACCTACACAAGATCTCTATGGAGGTCTATTGCATTCGACTCTTATAGACTTATAGTCCACCTCGACCATGCTCCTTATTTGGCTATTTGATTTGACTAATTCAGACATATATATGACATATCCATATGGTCACCCAAGCGGGCTTCAGAGGCGAGGGTTAACTAGAATTCACAAACCCTAGTTTCTCACTTGGGAAGGAAGAGTAGAGAAAGGGCGTTGAACTAGTAATTTAGAGGAAACACCCACTGAGAGGTAAAAACAAGTCCGACTGCCAATGCTAATATCTTTTTTCATGAGAAATCACGGAATATTCAAGCAGACGTCCAAGGTTGAGGGATGCGACTTGGATAGTCGACGATCTTTCGCTTCGCAACTTACAGGATAGCCAGTCATCTTTCGCTTCACACCTTTTGAATTCCTGAGTCCGTATATGATGTGAATCGACCTTTCGCTCCAAACAACCAAGTGACTTTCCATGTCCGTGAGAGTGCCAGCAAAGAAGTGATAGAGAAAGGGAGGCTAGTATCAAAAGTAGCTAAATTGAGTCGAGTGAGAATACAAGTATATGACATGAGTGTTAGATAAGAGGTGTGCAGATCATCATCACAAGGACCGGGGTTTTCGAGATCATCGAATATCCCATCCTTATAGACTTGGGCATTTGTTGTTGCTGCTGCAATTGTCTCGTTACATGTTGAGAAATAAGATGCCCCATCCATGCTTGTAAAAATTGACCGACTAGTCCTCCCAATTAGTGGACTCGACTATGCCTAGTCTGTCAATGACTCAATAGTAGATTGAACCGATTAATCGGCCTAATTGGCCGATTAATTAATCGAGTTTTTGGTTCCATTATTTGATTCCTCTATTTTTATATAATTGTTAGTAACTTAGTAATCAATGTTGGTTAGTAGTCAGTAACTTCGTATAACATGATATCTCTTATGTTTTAGGCTATTTCTTTGTATCTCATGTTTATGTTGTGTATTTAGTTCTTACTATCATGTTGTATATTTAATTTATGTCGTAAACGGAACCACATACTAACATCAAAATTCTTTCCGGGCTTCGCCTGCCCTTCTTGGGAGAGTGTAGAATACAGTTCTTCATTTGAGTTCAGCTGAAACAGATGGTTTTGATTTAAAGCATATCAACAATTTATGCTATTTAATTTTGTAGTATTATTAATGCTAGTGCTACTAGTTACTCTGAATATCTATGTAGGGCTGATAAATTTTTATATACTATTCATTCTATGCTAATACTAATACTATTGGTTAGTATATTTATGTGATTCATTTTTATGAATGTTATTTTTAGTAGGTGTAGTACTCTTGCTATGTTTTTATAAATATATTATAATATTTCAATTGTCTAAGTGTATGTAAATATATAAAAATATATGTGAAAAATTAATTTATATACTTAAATTATTTAAAAAATAGAAAACCGACTAAAAGCAAATCAATCGCCGATTAATCCTTATTCGAGTCCATCCAACAGCTGACTGAGTACTGAATACCCACCTTCGCAAACTTGCCCCAGCGGAAACGAAAGTCCCAATGAGAAAGAGCCACTGCGCCATTGACATCTGCTGATGCATAGTGGAAGCATGGTGTTTCTCCACTAATATGAGAGAAAGCAATGATGACGTTTTAAGCAAGGAGGCGACCGATGGTGCTAGATGCGAGGAGGAGTCCTGGCCACGCGCATGGATGGAAGCCGCAACTGCTGATGGCGATCTGCTTTGATTTGTGTTCCACGGGAACCTTAGTCCCAAACGAAGAAGAAGGGGCACACCGCCAGTGGCCAATGCCACCTCCCTCTCCAGCCACCATCGCCTACGGACCTTTGCCAGTGATGTAGAGGTTGTCGAACATGTGGAGGCTACCCTCGAGAGGGAGAGGAAGTTCCCGTTGGGAACCCATTATAGAGCAGTGGCGATGGGTTCTCATTGCCTAAACAGCATCCGAAGAAGAAGAGGGGAGCTGCTTCCCCTCGTGAATGGGTTGAAGCCCAAGTTAAAAAATATTATTATTTGTGGAGATTGGGGCTGAGATCTATTGTTTTTTATGTACTGTTTTATATAGTCAGGTCCATTGGCCCTAGTTCAGCAGTAAAGAAATGATGAAGAATCTTGTAAGTAAAACTGCCTAGAAAAAAAAATTAAAGGGTTGAAAAAAGGTAAAAGAAAGAAAAGCCCACAAAAAAAGGGCCAACATAAAATCCATGTAGAAGAAATTAACGATGATAGTTGCAGAAAACAAAAAAAAAATAGAGCAAAGGTCTGTAAAAAAGTATTATTTTCTGTTATTTCTGGCCCAATGGGATGGCTGGAACGAAAAAGAGGGGGGAATCAGTCTAAAAAAATTGAAGGTTGGAAGTCCAGAAGGAAAAAAAAGGAGTTGAGACTAAGAAAAGGAGAATGCTTTTGAAAAAGAACGAATGCAAAAAATGGAGGGAAAGAAGGAAGAATCATGGTAAGTTTTAAAAAATGATGAGCTTCTTGTTTGACCCTCATGTTCATTTGTTCTCCTAACTTGGTTGATTATCTCTTTATCTGACATGTATGCGAGAAATGAGGAGTATTGAGTAGATATTTCATAACTCTACCATTGTTTGAGACACTACTTTAAAGTGACCTATTTTCTCATTGCACCTTCCATCCTCCATTGATTGTGAACTTCGGTACGAGATTCTTCCGAGATTTATATGAGAGGACCTACTTCGAAGTCCCTATGAGGGAGACCCATTATCCGAGATCTATGTATTGGTATTCTCTCAACATTCTTTATTTGGCCCTTTCAGCGAGATGGATCAATCTTCAATCAACGAGAAATGTTACGGGCTGGAGTTCTCCAGAAGAGACTCCTTTCAATATCGACTGATTCATGCAGATACAGAGTATACAAGCAGTTGTCGACCCATATTTCTCAATGATCATCTTTGGTCATCCATATCTTGACCTGATAATTGTCCTTAAGCCAGGAAACATAGTCTTTGTCTGCTTTCTTCAGAAGGCTCCTTAGAATAGATATTTTCAACAGACCACATGTGGACACTGTGAAGGCTCGAGACTAGAGCACATAATTTTTTGCTCCTTTGAGTTTGATAAAAGTCCCTTGAACAATCATAGAAGATGTGGATACCACGAGCTTGGTCTCGGAAGGAGTTATGACCATCGTGGTCAGGAGAGAGACTAACGAAGTGCTGGACAGTCTACTCACGCATACAAAGAGTCTCTCTAGGGCAGTAACCGTCGACTGAGAGAGTACTACTCAAGGTGGAGAGAAGTCACATAAATCCCGCTAGTGCAACAACCCTCTATTGCTGCATGGGGAAGGGATCCTCATAGTGAGCGACGATACATGGAGACAATCCCACACACGAGGTTTCGATGGTGGTACGGTTGGGGACCCTCACATGTAGGAAATAGCTTGCACACCGTGGCCATTGTATGTCGAGGAGGCCCGTCCAACAAGGTTGTTGTGCGCTGCTAGGGCAACCGTGCATGGGTACACTGTGCACGGAGGAGGCCCGCCTGTGAGGTTGGGCGATGGCCAAGATAGGGGCTGCGGTACGGGGAGGTTACCGCACGGGGGCTCGACGACAATGAGATGGAAGTTAGGGTTGTGGGCTTGTGTTGGCGGCTTTGAACTTTGGTATTAACTCTTGTTTAGGACCGTCGCTCTGATATTATGTGGAGAAAAATGAGGATAATATGAATGAATTTTATTCAAGGGCCAGGGTTTCTTATATAGCATGAAACCCTAGAGCCCAATGGCGGCAATTAAATAATAATCCCCAAAGGGTTCCAAAAATAGAGTACATGGAAATAAATTAAAATATAAGACTGCATCATTGATTATATTTTCCAAATAACGTCAACAAGTAATCTTTTAAGAAGAGGGCTCTCACTGCAACTTGGGATGATTCTGACTTAAGCTCAAATGAAGACGAAGAATATTCAAAAAATGAAACAACTTAGTCTGCCTGATGGCAAATGAGAGTGAGGTAAATAATTTTATCTTTGAACTCTTAGAAGCATATAATGAAATCTTTTCTGAATGCATAAAAATGAAAAAGTAATAAAAAATATTTTTAAGAAAAAAGAATTTGTAACTTATGAGAAGGCTATCTTAAAAAGTCTTCTTACTCTTCTAATAATGAAAATGAGAAACTATTAGTTGATAAGAAAGTTTTAGTTTCTAAAACAAGTCGCGTTAATAACAACAGTATTGAACTAGAAATAGAGATCAAGTCTTTGAACTCAAATACTAATAGATTTGTAGAGATATTATCATGTCTATGTATTTGTTTTCACAATTTATATTTATTTCTTCCATCTTATATAATTTACCCATGGACTTCTCTACTATATAAGAGAGCCCTAGGGTTCTTTAGAATATAGATTTGATCTTTTTCCCAACATGGTATCAGAGCGGCGGCCCTAGACCAGAGCTCTCGTACCTAAGAAAAAAAATCCTAGCCCCTACCCACCGCTCCCCTCCTCCCAGAGCGCCGCCAATGGCTCCTATCGCCGCCTCCTACGGCATCCAACGCCACCACTTGTGGCATCCGCCACCTCCGCCGCTCCCTACAGCTTCTGCCACCGCTCGCAGCCTGCAGTTGCTGCCTATTGCCGCATCTTCTTCCAGTAGCGGTTGCGTTTTGCAGCATATGTCGTTGATGGGATTGGTTGCATCCTATGTCTACACATGCAACCACTTCCCCGTATGTCTGTATAGACGAATCTTGTTTTTGATATAAAAATCCTAGTTTTTGTCAATTCGACTGTATGCCAAAAAACAATGTCGATATCTTCGCCACATGCGTTTTTCGAGGTCCAACGTCGATAGTCAAGATGGATGGGGCAAATTATGAATTATGAGTCATGCACTTCATGAGCCTCATGTAGTCTACTGGTAAGAAACATATTCTTAACGATGAGGAGCTGGCTGAGAAAACTGGGTTTTACGTCTCATGGGAGGCGAACGATGCCTACACACGTGTTTGGTTATCTGGTACATTGACGATAGAGAGCGCCAATGGTGTTCTACATTAGCCCTCCGCCAAGGCGACATTCTCGCAGCCACCTATTCCCAAGCAAGGAATGAGAGGAAAATCTACAACTGCAACATGACATTTTCACAATCAAACAGAATGGACGCCCTCTTCATTCTCTTTACATGTCTCTTTGCGGTATGTTCGAGAAGCTCCACGATTTTATGCCTCTTGCTGCTACCCCTAAGAAGCAGAAGACATACATGAACTCCACCATGGTTGACGTATTTATAGCAACACTCGATCCGGAGTATGATGCTGCTTAATCTCAGATACTTGTGGATGCTACTATTCCCCCGATGGAGGAGTCTTACTGCAGACTCAACAGGATCAGTTTCCCATTGTCTGTCTCTAACCACACCTCTTCTATAATGACCGCCTCCTATGTTAGGGGTGTTCTTCTCAGTTTCGTGGTCGTAGACCTCGTAGTAGAGGATGTCGTATTCATCAACCATGCATATATTGCCATCGTCCAAGACACTCGGAGGATACATGCTCCTCCAAGCATGACTTTCCCGCTTCTGCCCGTGTAGCTGAGCAGGCTGAGCCCCCTGCTGGTCCTACATCTGATCAGAGGTTTGGTGACTTTGTGGCTCGATTACGGGTGATTATGCCCCCTGTTGGTTCTCATGCTTCCCCGCCTGTGTCGGGAGGTCATTTAAATGTTGCTGCATCTCTAGTACCTCCGGTAGCATCTACGCTGTTATCGGTTGTCATAAAACATATATTACATAATGGATTATGGACTCTTGGGCATCCCATCACATGTGTGGAGACATGAATCAGTTTGCTGAATACAGATAAGTTCCTCCTAGCGAATCAATTATCATACCTGATGGGACTCATTCTCCAGTTGCGGGATATGGAGAGATCAGTTTGACGCCTTTAATGTGTCTACAGAATATGTTGCATGCTTCTGATTTTTCTATGAATTTATTGTCTATTAGCCAAATTACGAAGGACTAACATTGTCGTGCTATTTTTGATCCATCTTCCTTTGTATCTCAGGACATTCTTAGGGGCAAGGTGATTGGATGTGGCCGTGAGCAGGGTAACCTCTATCGACTGGTCCGTTCTCCATATGCTGGTCCATTTTCTCATCCTATAGGATCAATTTCTCCATTTATGTGGCACATTTTGTACTCTTGTATTCTCATAATTCTTCTCATCTCATGGTATTGTTCATCAAACTTCACGTGCCTACACGTCTCAACAAAATGGTGCTGCAGAACGTAAGCATTGCCACTTGATGTTACTAGAGCCCTTCTCATTCAGAGTCGTGCTCTACATTCGTTCTGGGGTGATGCAATTATTACTGCTTGTTATCTTGTGAACGGCATGCCCTCATCTGTACATGGTGAGAAAATTCCTTTCTCACTTGCATTTTCTGAGAAGGATTTGTTCTCACTCACTCGTGTTTTTGGCTCAGTTGCCTTTGTATATCAATTGTCTCCTGATCTTGGGAAGCTCTCTCCTATAGCTGTCAAATGTGTTTTTGTTGGGTACTCCAGGACACAAAAGGGATATAGCCTCCATCCAGACAGTCATTTTTTAACGGTTCCATGATTTTTAAATCGACCATGTCTGGATGGAGGTCGTAGGAGTCTCCGTTTTGCATGAAATTTGAATGACATAATATAGGGATATAATAATGAATTTACATAATTTTTATTTTTAAAAAAAAAATAAATAAAAAAATATGTGAAAAATAAGGCGGGGGGAGCTAAGTTAGCTCCCCCTAGGGGGCATAGACATTTTACCCATATATATAAAGCTAGGTATTACATCAAGTTACATTTTCCATGATATACAAAGCGTCCTACAATGCTCAATTACATTCTCGATATAAAACAATTGCCCCCCAAAAATGACCCTGTTCCTGGCGCACTAAATTGACCACACCAAAGCAAAATGGGTAGATGTTGTCCTCATGCCCAAACCCGCAGACCAATCTAATATCTCTCCAAAAAGTTGGACAATCTTGCCATGCAAGCCAAGGGATATTGGCTTTGTTTTGCACGTCAGCTGAGAGCAAACATAAGAAAAACAGATTATCCACATTCTCCACCTCTGATCTGCCTCTATGACACGAACTATCCTCTACGTCAAGCAACTGCTCCAGACGACCTTTGGTTAGGATCCTCCCTATCCTGAACACCAAAGGAGACCTTAATTCAGTTTGACACTTACATCTCCAAATCATACCCATGTCGACTCCAACCTCTTCCTGTGCCTCCTCTCCATCCTCCACCAGAAAACAATAAGCTTTCTTCACCGTAAACCTCACATTTCCCAAACATAATGATCTCTGTCCGAAGACGGACACCCACTCTGCAACAGTTCTGTTTGCTGCGCAAGGAACTCCTCCACCCTCTGATTCGACAAGGTCGAAGATAATGAGGACCACACCCTGCTGTCCCACACATGCTGGACCAGCACCTCGCTGACCCTTGCCAAACTCAAGAGCTGTGGGAACCTTTTCTCCTAACTCGGAGGAAAACATATTGTTGAACATGTAGCAGATTGTGGGGACTGCATTACCTCAGAAAGATTGGGGAGCATGACTCTGGATAAGAAGAGTCCTAGTAATATCAAGAAGGTGACGGTGTTTGCACTCGACAACATCGTTTTGCTGAGAAGTATAATCACATGAGGTCTAATGTATGAAGCAAAAGGATCCTATGAATTGAGAAAGTTGAATGGTACAAATCTTCAAGGCATTATTAGAACGAACATATTTAATAGTAGTAGAAAAAATATTTTTATATTAGTAATGAAAGTTTTTTCAAAAGAGAAACCTAAAAAAGTCTAAAATAATGACTGATAACAACTAGATAGAACATCTGCTTCCGGTAGTGATGCAAACAGATGGATATTGATACATATATACGCGTTTCCATATCCTTATTCTTTTTATAATTTTGATACAGATACTGAAGCGGATTTCTTACATATATTGACAATCGCAAACCATATATTTAAATAGGGATACAGATATAGAAACGTTAATTCAGATAAAGATATTTTAGAGACGATTATGAATTATTCTACAGAAAATAAACTTCTCCTAAGACTTAAATTCAATGCTAAATTTATACAAACGGCATATACAATAATTAAAAAAAATGAAATAAAGTAATATGCTAAACTAAACTTTTACAACAAATAGTTAAATACCATAAGTTATATACTTGGATAAATTGCCAAGAAAAATAGCCTCAACTATGCTTCAATTCCCCATCAGGGGCCTCCTTTTGCAAGTGGTATCAAGAGGGTACTAAAATTTCAACTTTATGATTTAACATCAACATAGAAGGCTTGCAGAAGCTTACATAAGCATGTATTTAAGACAAATATAATGAGTTGAACCGCTTATTGTTACGTTTTCAAAATAAGGCCTTGCTTGGTAATCAATATATAGTTGGGCCTTTTTGTAATTTAGTCTACTTATTTTTTTCTTGCATTCGAAATAACTCTAAAATGCATATGTTATGTGTAACCCTATAATACATTTAGATATTTGTTTGTACACACATTGATAAATATGTCTATGATGCATACACATAGAGTTTTTTAGTAATACAGATATATGTATCTGTATCCGTCATATCCGCATCCAAGTCCATATCCGCAAAAAAATAAAAACCCATGTCCTTATCTATATCCGTATCCACCAAAATAAAGAATACATTATGTATCCTTTTAAAAACGGATACGACGGCGGTCAGATACAGATATATCCCTATACAGTAGCATGGCCCCATGGGGATCACGAGCACGACTGGACCCTTTAATATCAAAATGAACTAACTTAAATAAAGAACTATTATTATGACTTTGACGACTAGGAAAACTGGAACGGTGATGCTTCCCAAGGTGGCAAGCCTCGCACTGAAAAGTAGACTGAGCGGAGATCTACGGGAGGACTCTACACAACTTCTGCAGAGGAAGGTATCCGAACTGAAAATGCTACATATATGAAGAGATTGATCCAATGAGAATGGAAGATCTGCCAACATAGGGGGATTGGACAAGTTTGTAGAGACCCCCTTGTTTACGGCCACATCTAACACTTTGCTCTTGAGTATATCCAGGAACAGAAGAGAAGAGGGCCCATATATATCATGGCAATGCAGATCCTTGGTAATTCGACTGATTGATAGCTAGTTTATAAAAAGTCAGGTTCATGAAGCACATTTTGCTGACGCTTAGACGGTGTCAATCGAATCTCGCTTCTCCTGTATTATGGGAACATGTCCCATTTTCAATGACAACCGATTTGCCAATGTCTATTGAACCATGTTCTGTCACTACAAAGATGATGAGATGGTATGATGTCCATAATCCACACAAAAGTGTCTACCCTGTGGCAAATAGTAAGTGCATAAGCTATACCTGAGGTATTGGTAGAGCTAGAGGCCACAATGTCAGAAGGGCTCCAAGGAGCAGTAGGGTGATTGTAGATTATGGCTTATTGTTTCCTTAAAAGTAGTTTTTTTGATTTACACATCTTTAGTGGCATGGATTACTCTAGTAGCTAGTTATACTACAAGAGTACTAGCAGAACTTCTCGCTTTATCGGCAGCGTATTGATCTATTGGTTCTCAAAGAAACAGAACTGTGTGTCTTTGTCTCATAAAAACTGGGTGAATTGTTGCTGCTCTAACATGTGCTCTAAGTACTTTACATGAAAAAGTCTACTTTAGATTTTGATATTTCATGTGATTTGGTTAAAATATTTTGTAATAACATGAGTTCGACTAATTTATCAGGAAACCCCATAGTCACTCTTGAACTAAATAGCTGTAATTATAATGCCTCGGTGCAACAGCGAAAGAGATTGCAAAGGAGATTGGGTCTATTTCGGCTCCCTCGAAAGGCGTAACAATCTGGGCACTGTCTCAGAGAGAGGCTCGATGAAATATTTACTCTATTTAATCTGTTAAGAAACGTCACTTCGAAGAGATAATGTGATAATGGGGGAGGTCTGATGCTCCCACACAAGAGACTTGATGCTTTCGTTGTGGCGTAGGGTCATCCGCGACACGTCTGTGTAATGGGCAAAGAGTGGTGCCCTCGGGAGGCTTCGCGTGAGCCTCCAAGTGTCGGGGATACCTCATTGCATCGGTTAGATCCTTCCATTGATGTGATGCAACACCCTTATGGACTGCTTGTTGCGAAGGAGACCTCTTTTTGTTACTGGGAAATGAGGATGGTGTTGCACAAGTGCAAGTGGACAATACGAGTGTAGCAAAATATATGTTAGCTACATGTTGACAGTGCTAGACCTTACTTTAAGTATCCAAGTGTTAGAAATCGAGAATGCCAAAGAGTAATATCAGAGAAATAGAATAAACGTTAAGAACATTGGGATTTTTACGTGGAACCCGACTTCGTGAGGAGCAGGATGAAACCACAGGAGAACACCTCAAGGGGCTTTTGTTTTCTACTCACTTTTCTCCATTGATACAATGGGTATGAGGCTTTTTATATAGCCTCCACTGACTCTCCAAGTCCCACAACTAGTAGATGCAGGACTAACCATTGGATGTGGTAATTGGACCCTGGAGAGAACCAATTACCCATCTACACTTGACACATATACTCCAACACTTCCCCTTATGCTGGAGCATGCGATTCTCAGCTTGGATAAATAGATTGAAATCTCAAACTCACAATACAAGGCACTGGAGACAATATCAACTCAACGCATACTCTATTGTCAGTTGCTGTCAAGGACGTTACTTCTCATTCTGCGTCGGTGAGGAGGAACAAAAGGGCTGGAGTGTGAGTTGAACTTGGTCTCCTCGTCGGAGAACATTTGCTCTTTGCTGTGTCTGTCGTACTCACTGAAATTGGTTTGAATCTCCTCCTGGAGAACTCTAGCCCGTAATCGCTCCATCTCTCAGGGCCGAACTGGAAAAAGCTGTGGAAACATTCTCGTCGGAGTCCACGGTTGCTGGAGAATGGAGCCTGAACGTCCCCTCATCGGAAAACCGCGTCTCTCCCAAACTGGCTCAGAGAATGGGATCTCTACTCTGGTGTCCCTGTGAAATCACATGAAAACCCTTGCCCACAATGGCTTAGAGAATGTGATCTCTACTCTGGAGTCCCTATGAATCAACGAAAACACTGAGCCAACCAAAATGAAGATGGGGACTTCCCAACTGATCGCATATCTACGTATCAAACTGTAGACTCAGAATTAATCTGAACGTCGAGTCTGAATCTGCACTGTAGAGTCTGACAATTGGTCTGACATCTGGACTGGAGAATCTGAATATGAGCCATAAAACTCTACACAATACTCACCCTTTCTCCCATACTTGTCGGAAAACAATGACACCGACAAAGTTGGGAGAAGTTATGAAAAGATGGGGAAAAATGAATAAATCACATAACCCAATCTCATTTTTTCGGCTTTTCTTCTCGCAATTTGTTTTTCAAATCATTTTTTCGGCTCTTCTTCTCACAATTTGTTTTTCAAATCATTTTTTCGGCTATTATCTCCTTTTTAAGCAATCTTCCCTTTTTTCCCTGCATATGGTTTTTTTGTACATGCCTCTTTTTTTGAACCATAGCCCAAATAGAGCCTAAAATTCCGGTTCAATTGGGCTCTTTAACCACCTCCTCCTCCATTTTTTTATTAAATGACCATCAATCCTTTTTTCTTATTCAACGCTAGGGTTCCCAGTTGGGAACCCATCTTATCATCACTGTTGCCTACGATTAGGGTGAAGGAGGAGCATGCGAGGATCTCGCAAGGACCTGGAGATGTAGTAGGGGCAACGGGGAGTGCACGGAGGCCTTGATGGGGCATCTGGGGGTCGGGTGGTTCTGTCGTATGTAGTTTTCCTACATATTAGGGTTTCCCCGAAGGGAACCCGTCATGCCGCCCTGGAGGTCGATCGCAGGGAGGTGCCCCGTTGTATGGACCGTTGGTGGCGATCACCAGAGATGGTCTGTAAAGGGTTATTGTTGCACGAAGGGCTCCTCCCCTTTCTTGTGCATGGAGCGTCTGTACTCGAAGATTCTCCTTGCAATGCTTTATGCCTTTGTTTCGGTTAGAAAACTTGAATGCGAATTGGATGATGTATGGGAGCTTGGAGCAGGAGGACTCAAATCATCTTTTCTTTGATTGCGTTGCATCGACTGTTGTATGGGAGTGGACGGTGATGCATTGGCTTCATTTTGTGGACGGTCCGTCGTTATGGAGATCAGTTAGGGAGGCTTGTGGTAGCTCGCAAGACGACACGACTGGTCCCTTTGCCCTGATGTGAGCAATTTGGTGTGCCAGAAATGAGAATATTTTTTGTGGGCATCCTTTTTGGCATGAAAAGATGTTGGGATATTTCAGGAAGGATTTCAGATTTCACGAAATTTCGACGAAATTTTGCTGAAATTTCGGTTTCGACAAGGAACCGAAATTTCGAGCGAAATGGCGATATTGGGATAGTTTCCAATCATTTCTTCACAAATGATGGTCGATATGAGTGAAATGTTGTCGAAATTTCGAACGAAATATCGTATTGGCATGGTATCGATATGATATCCAAAACCGATATTTAATCCCTCGATTTCAGCGTGTTGGTGTTATTGTGTAGTGACATGTAATTTTGGGGGTGTGGCAAGGTCTGGTTGGTTTGTCCCTGTAATTTATCGTTAGTTTAATAAAATTGAGGTGAGTTCCAAGCTTGGGAATGCTCCCTTGTTCTCTTAAAAAAAGGAAAACTTGTATGCGGAAGTGTATCAAAAATAAAGGATAAAGAACAATGAAGAATGCAGGATTTTACGTGGAGCTCTACTCCCTAAGGAGCATGATGAAACCACGAGAGAAGGCCTCAAAGGGTCATATGTTGCATTGCACTTTCTCATCTGTTACAGGATGTCTGGGGCTTCTTATATAGTCCCTCAAACCCTCCAAGCCCCACTACTGGTAGATGTGGGACTAAACTCCTGGGCGTGATAAATGGATCCTAGAGTGATCCATTTACCCATCTACAACATAAGTGACGCATACTCCAATACTCCCCCTCAAGCTGGAGCATGTAATGCTTAGCTTGGATAAACAGAAAGAAATCTCAAACTTACGCTGCCGGACACTACGAACAATATCAACTCAATGCAAACACAACTGTCGGTTGCTGTCGAGGATGCTGCTTCTTATACCGTGCAAGTAAGGAGGAACAAACTGGGTGGACTGTAAGTCGAATTGAATCTCCTCGTCGGAGAGCATGTGCTCTGTATTGCGCCTGTCAGTGTCTCTGCAACTGAAAATGAGTCTCCACCAATGTTCAGGAAGGCGCTATGCGATATTCAGTGGAGGGGTCACTGCATAGAGAGTATGCGGTATGCGGGAGAGTATGCAGGAGTATGCGGTTTTATGCGGTTTGGTAATATTATTATTAAAAAATATAAATAAAAATTTAATATTATGTTAATATCCTCAATCGAGAGAGTATGCAGGAGTATGCGGTTTTATGCGGGAGAGTATGCGGTTTTATGTGGGGAGTATGCGGTTTTATGTTATTATGTGGGTAGGGTTATTTGGGTTTAGGTTAAATAAATAATGTTGATTAGAAAAGCGGTCGTGTAGACGGCTGCATAGGGGGTGTACTCAGTCGAGTATGTGGGTTACATGCCGTTTCACCATACTCGGAGTGGCAGGGCTACCGAGTGCAAGTATGCGACCGAGTATACGATTTACTCGGCTGCTTTCCTGGACACTGTTCTCTACTTGGAGAACTCTGGCCCACCACATCATGTGGACAACTGCTCCATCTATGAAATGGCCGAACTGAAAAGCCGTGGAGATATCCTCGTCAGAGTCCACGGTCGTTGGAGAATGGAGTCTGAGAAGTCTCCTAAAAATCTGGCTAGTCCGGGGAATTTGAATCCGACCTGAAACTGAACTGTAGAGTTTGACAATCTGCCTGGTATTGAGAATCTGAATCCGACATGTGACTTCACACAATAGTCCCCTTTCTCCTAGACTGGACGGAAAACAATGACATTGACCAAGTTAGGAGAAAACAAGAAAATGGGGAAACAAAACATCACATACGTCGATATCATTTTTTTCGAATTTTCTTTAAAATCATTTTTTCTACAAGTCCTTCATTTTCTCGTCTTTTTCTTCTCTTCTTTTCCGGCTATTTTCTATTTTTTTAGCGAGCTCATCTTTCATTTTTTAAGCGTACGTCTTTTCTTTTGTATGCGCCTTTTCTTAATTTTTTGTTGTTTTTTTTACAAAGAAACTTGGCCCATTCGGGCCCAAAGATCATGGCTTAAATAGTGGGCCCAAGGCTTGCATCTCATGACTCCCCCCAATCTTCTTTTTTTAAAGCTCTCGACCTCCCTTTCTTGTTTTCCCTCTATTTTTTAATGCGTACGACCTAATTGGGCTTGAAATATGCATCTTTTTTTTTAAAATCAGCCCTGAACCTATTTAGGCTTCCCTGATTGGGAACCCCTCACGGGAGCCGCCTCGATGGGGCTTTGCATTATTACCGTGCCGTCGGCATCTGGGACGAGCGCCGAGATCAGGGGGGTGCTGCCGGCATGCCTGATGCTCGTCGCCTTGGAGAAACTCTGAAGGGGGTTGCTGACGAAGGAGGAGAGAGTCGCTGGAGGGTGCGTCGCCCGTTGGTGCACAATGAAGGGGGATTCGCTGCATGGAGGAGATGTGTCTCAGAGGGGAAGGGGCAGTGCCTGTGCCACACAATCGAGATCCTCCTCTGTATCCGATCATGTTCGTCGATTAGGGTTCAAGGGTTCTCCCCCTTTCGCTGTTCTCGGTGGGGTCTTGGCGGGAGAAAGAGGGAACCGTAGAGCTTCGTGGATAGAGCTCTTCTTCATCGGTCGAAGGATACGCCTGGAGAAGGGCGAATCGCATGAGGTGTTGGTGCCTCCTGGAGAGTGCGCACAACCTGGAGATTGACGAAGTTCCACCTCTACCTTTCACGCAGCAGCGGTAGATGAGACGCGCGCCAAGTACACTGCTGGCTAGCGCGAAGGGCGGCACCGCATGGTGCCGCCGCCTCCTGAGTGTTGTCGAATCCTGGGTGTTTTGCGCAAGGCTGAGTCTCTGCCTGGAGGTTGTAACTCTTGCGAAGGAAGTGGATTTCTGCCGCCAACTGTTAAGTCATAAGGAGAAGGGGTTTCGAGTTTCGACCCCCTGCAGTCTACACGATAAACTGCTGCCTGTTGGAGTAGAAGCACCTAGATCGTTGTTGATGAAGGAAAACTTTAGGGTTTAAAGAAATCCTAGAACTAAATCTCTAATTAAATCACCAACATGAAACATAATCAAACAAACAACAACAAAGCCTTTTCCCACAATTAAGTAGGGTCGACTACATGGATTCTTCGCCTCCATTCAGATCTATCTTGGGTCAATCCCAGGCTTATATCCACAAAACGAAGATCCCTTCGTATGGTCTCTTTCCAACACCTTTTGAGCCATCCTCGCCGTCTCTTAGCCGCCTCAACATCCCAACACTCGCATTTCCTAACTGGTGCATCAACTGATCTTCTTTGCAAATGACCAAACCATCTTAAGCGGTTTTCTCGCATCTTATCCTTGATCAGAGCTACACCAACTTTCTTTCTGATTGCATCATTCCGAATCCGATCTTTACGTGTGTGTCCACACATCCACCTTAGCATTTTCATTTCTACTACAACCATTCTCTGCACATGTCTATGGTTCACAGACACTTCATAATCCGATCTCTGCTCATGTCTAAATCACCAACATGAACTTCATAAAAATATCTTCCACAATTAAACACCAAAATCGAATCTCGAACAAATGGTAAAACGTAGTTTCTCGAGAATCGAACCCGCTCAAATACCATGTTAGAAAACTTGAATGCAGAAGCGTGTTAAATATAAAGGATAAAGAACAATGAAGAACACATGATTCTACTTGGAACCCTACTCCCTAAGGAGCGGGATGAAACCACGGGAGAAGGCGTCAAAGGGACATATGTAGCATTGCACTTTCTCATCTGTTAAAGGAGTTCTGGGGCTTCTTATATAGCCTCCTCATACCCTCCAAGTCCTCCACTGGTAGATGCGTGACTAAACTCCTGGATGTGGTAAATGGATCATGGTGTGATCCATTTACCCATATACAAAATAAGTGATGCATACTCCAACAGTTCCTCTTTTGTGTGAAGAAGGTGGCTCCAGGTGATTGATTTAGATCGGAGGTTGTGCCCAAGGTTTGAAAAAATGAAAGGTTGAACGAGGCATTTTCCCTGGAAGCGTGGCGAGGCGTCGCCTTGAGACGGTCGAGGCATAAGCCTTAGTTTGTATAGAAAAAAATTAATTATAAAATGTATAATAAATATATATTGGTGAAATAATGTAATCTGACAAAAATATGATATATAACAATGTAATATATGATGATATTATGAAGATAAGAAAATGAAAAAAATGATATGTCAATGACATAAACCTTTCTACTAAATTTCTACCCAGTCAAAAGGGAATCATTAGCTATTACTATCACTAAAATATTTATCAAAAAAGGACTGGCTATAGTTGTCATTATAGAGATCCATGACCTCAAATTCCAACGAAATTATGCCAAATTTCGATTTTGATAGATTACCGAAATTCGACCGAAATGGCGAAAATGACCGAAATATGGGGGGTCCTAGTACAAAAATGATCGAAATATCAATTGGTCACCATTTTGGTGACCAAAATCGACATTTAGGGCCTCGTAGATATCCAAGTTGTTGATATGAATCATATGATTTGAATCCTAACCATATGTTCTACTGAACCCAGATGATAAACGATCTGATGTTCCCCTGTACCACCATACTTTACCAATACGGGGGTCTCGCTGTTTCTTATATGTTAAGGGTGTAATATTAAGAGTTCTCTAAAATAATTGGACATGTTAATGGTAAACATGAATTTGAAAGAGGAGAAATTTAAGCATTCATCTTGCATAAATATATACTCAACAACTAGGCCTTTATAAACGTCTGAAAATACCAATAGGACTAATTATTTCTTTAAAAAATGCTTGAAAGAAATCCCTAATGCCTCACCTTGCGCATCGCCCCGCCTCGACCGCCTCAGGCATCTAAGGCGCATGCCTCAGACAGGGGGTCCGAGGCGGTCGCCTCGAGGTGTTTTTCCTAAGTCCTGTTTCGCCTCGAGCGTCTTTGTGCCTTGAGGCACGTTTTTTCCATGGCCTCGAATTTCAGCAAAATTCGGTCGAATTTCTGTCGAATATCGATATCCTGTCGAAATCAAAATTCGACCGAAATGACAGAAATATGGGGGCCCTAGTACAAAAATGACCGAAATGATCGAAATTTCGGTCGAAATTCCACCGAAATTCTACCGAAATTCTGTTTCGTCAGTCACCGAAATGGTGACTGAACCCGACATTTAGGGCCGTGGTTTTTTCAAACCTTGGTTGTGCCTGATATCACGTATGTGGATGATGTTTCAAGAGATGCTTCTTGCTGGAGATGAAGCTGTGCATAACTAGGGTTTCAGAAAAACCTCAAATCTTTGCTTTAGATGATGATTTTCAGAACTTGAACCAATCAGGAACCGATCTTGAACTTGTTGTAATCGCCTATGTCTGATTGCCTGCGTAGATGCGCATGAGAGCGAGCACCGTTCAGATCTGGGGTTCATGAGATTGAACCCTAATTTTTCTTAGAACTCGATTAGTATTGCATAAACACTGCCTCATATGTGCCTGAATTTGGGTTTGTGGGAACCCTAAACTTTGTCTTCAAACTTTGGCGTAGTGGAATTTCAGATGATAATGAAATAGAGTTAAGTCTTCAAGAACAAACAAGAATTGAATATGCTATTAATCTTCAAAAAATCACAAAACAAGAGTAAATCCTCGAGAAACGAACCCACTCTAATATCATGTTAGAAATCGAGAATGCGTATGCGTAATATGACAGAAATAGAATAAACCTGAAGAACATCGTGATTTTTACGTGGAACCTTGCTCCGTGAGGAGAGGGATGAAACCATGGGAGAACGCCTCAAAGGTCTTGTGTTTTCTATTCACTTTTCTCATTTGATACAATGGGTATGGGGCTTCTTATATAGCCCCCACTTACTCTCCAAGTCTCATAACTAGTAGATGTGGGACTAAACCACTGGATGTGGTAATTTGACCCTGGAGAGATCATCCAATTACCCATTTACACATGATGCATATACTCCAACACCATGTATGCCTTGAAATTGGCACTGGGAAGAAATGAGGTTGAGTCAGGTTATACCGTAGACTGATGATGTTGGTGGCATCTCTGTGAATGTTAAGGAATTGGGGAATCAAATTGGATATTTCTCCAAGGATTACCTAATATCCGATTTCTTGTTGAAAGAGTAATTAGCATGCTTTTTTAGAGAAGTTTAATCTTCATTGTCTAGGCGACTAGTTGGATAGCCATAACAAACTTGATATTGGCCTGGAAAAAGATGCATCAGAAGGGGTTCAAGGCTAGTAAATTCACCATTGTAAAGCTATTAAACACAACCTTGCTTTTTGAGATATAAATGTGTACATTCTTCAAGAAAAGATCTAATGGAGCAAAGTAGATCTGACGGACCAACATTATGTTGGATAAGACATAATATATAGGAAATGAAGGTGTAAGCGTAGTCTTGATCTAAGCATAAACCAGATGGAAGCAAAAAATATTTGCTGTCTCCACTTAACATTGGATAAAGCATGGTGCTGGTTTTGGTCACCTATTCCGCTGTCCAGATTTTTTGCAATACTGTGAAGTTCAGTCGGCATGCTTTCCTGGATTTTGTTGTAGTTTGCAAGGTCATAGCATCTGGTTAGAGATTTTTATCCTGCTATTTCACCTGCGGTAATTGCTTTTGTTTCCATACCATTTCAGAACAAATAGGGTCATATTAGACATTGTTCTGCTTGAATAAATGTTTCACATTTGCATGACGGTGCTTTCACTAGTCAATGCCATTTTTATCTTTTAGTGGACGGTGCAAGTTGAACCAAGGTTTCATGAAGATGCAAATAACTTGGAAGAATTGGTTCCATTCGAGGAACACATACAACTGATTTCAAGTGCAAAGACGATTGTAAAGTGCCCCGATTTTGTTCTTCTGACACATAATGGTCGCAGTTTCAAGTAATGTATCATTTCAATTTTTGCATTTCAACATTTTATTTTGTTAGAAAAATTTTATTCCTTCAATAACTGGATACATGTAATCAATTCTAAGCTCATAATATTTTTTTCCAATCCAGATTAGTTATATTGCCAGCAACGATTTTATCTATTCTTTCCTTGTTTATCTTGTACCTTAAAAAATTTAGAACTTCAATAGCTATCAAACATTTTAAGCAGTCTAAGTGCCTTGAAATTTGGTTTCATGTTATTTTGTCTGGAAACATGATAAATAAAGACACTTATTCAAGTGCTTTGTAAAACTTGACTGAACTTTGATCCAAATTTTCTCCGCATTTAGAGTTTGCAAGGCATCACAAATGTTTAACTCTTTTCAATGAATTTGGATGATGAAAACATAGAAATCAAATTTACATGACAAAAATGCGCTCGATATTGCAGATCTAAAATGTTCATTTTTTAATGTTATTATATTGAGATTTGTTAGAGTATATAATAAGTTGAGTAATTGGATCTCTCCAGGATCCAATTGCCTTGATCTTAGTCCCACATAATATATAAGTGCGACTCTAGTCTATTTGTGGAGTTATATAAGAAGGACCACACCCTCTGTATTCATTGAGAGATTCACAATAGAAGATCCAACCTTTTGAGGCCTTCTCCCATGGTTTCATCTCGCTTCTCTCGGAGCATGGTTACACGTAAAACTTGAGCGTTCCAGTTTTATATTTTTATTTTATGTGATTATGCTTTCTCATTATTTATTTAAATATGATATTAGAGCGGGTTCGATTCTTTGATTTGTTTTTGAAGATTGTTTTGACTATGTCCATGTTTGTTTTTGTTAATCTATTAAAGTTCGAAAAAAATCCACAGTTTGTTCTAGGGTTCCTGATGGAAACCTCATTTGCAAGCTAATGCCATCGAGAGCCAACACATGATGACAACAATGATAACATGAGATGTAAGGGTTTCCATAACCCTAATGGCTTGTTAGACAACACAATCTCAGTTGGTGCCCTGCCTCCCTTGCTCAAAGAAGAAGATGCTGCTACTCAGACCATACTGCGCCCCCTCGAGGGAATCTCTTTAGCCCTATATGAAAGCCGAACTTCAGGCGCAACACTCCTTCATCGAGAACCCTAGTTAATGGGATCTCCCCTCCACGTACGAGCTTTTTCCTCGCATGATTTCCAAAGCTCTCCGGTGATCTTCCCACGTAGGCCCTTTGTCATGTACCTCCGACATATCTCAAGCGCACAAGCGGTGTCGCTCATACCGCCAGGCCATGCCTTTATGCGATCAAATGCAACTCTCCTCTTCATGTGGGCCCTCTTCCTCGGCACCACCGTCCTCTACTCATGCGAGGGCACATACATCCCCATCGGGTTTTGCAGGGGCTGAACGAATTGGAACCCTAGAGCCCGGAGATTCAATGACCAACTCCTGGCGCTGTGTGACCGTATACAATGCTTCCTCTCATCTCTTTCTGACTGGTGGCAGGTGGCGGTCGATCTCGAATCTGGAGTTTCCATGGGAGAGAGGTAAAGAAGGATGTAGAACCCGACGCTCGCCAAGGGCTTTCATGGGCATGCGAAGAGCCACATTAGAATCACAAGGGAGAGGGTCGAGAAGGCTCTTCAATACTTGTGTAAGTGATTACTGCAACAAGAAAGACATATATGCTGCCTCTGGATTGAGCACATTAACATGGATCCGATACTCCTCTTCCTTTTTAAGTCTCGGGTCCCATATGGTATATTGTCTTTGTATTAAAGAAAGAAAGGGGGCAATTGGTGACTTTTGGGCCCAATTGAATGGGTTTAATTCAATATGCAAAAAAAGGAGGCCAATTGAAAAAAAAGGAAGTCAAGAAAAGGGGAATATATCTTAAAAAAAGGAAGATGGCTTAAAAAAGGGAAAGCTGAGAAAAAAGAAAAGAAAAGTCAAAAAAATGGATGCTTGTTCTATGTTGTTTCTCCCAACATGGTCATATATGTCTATGTTGTGACAAGTTTGGGAGAAATGTGGAGTAAAGGCAATGCATATTCTTCTACTTGAGATGTATCTATGGGATTTCTATCACGTCCATCATATTTTATTTGTGGCTCCTCAGAAAGCAATCTCATCTCCAATCCAAGGTCTTATATAAGCGAACTGACTTCAGGTCCCCATAAGATAAAGATATGGGGATGAATCTCTTATATATCATCACAATCTTCATCTATTATCCCTCTATCTTTAACCTTTGAATCAAATTCATTGTTAATTAACCTTAATTAACAACTAACCGCTTGTTAATAACTAACCCTAATTATTATACATAATTAACACCTTTTTATTCTCTTTATGTTCCCTTATTTCCTTCTTATTAAAATTCTCAAAAAATTAGATAATTATTTTATATATTTATTTTTGCTTTTCTATAAATTAAAAATACAAAAAAATCACAAAATATTTAAATAGAGGTGTTTTTATTCATTAAAAATGCTTGCAAAAATTCTACTTTGTATGTATGACTTCTTTTGGGTGATGAATCTCTGATATATCATCACAATCTTCATCTATTATCCCTCTATCTTTAACCTTTGAATAAAATTCATTGTTAATTAACCTTAATTAACATCTAACCGCTTGCTAATAGTTACCCCTAATTATTGTACATAATTAGCATCTTTTTATTCTCTTTATTTCCCCTTATTTCCTTCTTATTAAAAATCTCAAAAAATTAGATAATTATTTTATATATTTATTTAGGCTTTTCTATAAATTAAAAATACAAAAAAATCACAAATGATTTAGAAAGAGCTGTTTTTATACATTAAAAATGCTTACAAAAATTCTACTTTGTATGTACGACTTCTTTTGGGTTTTTGTTCAACACGAAACTTGTAGATCTCATCGAGATCTACAACTTTCATGTTTTGAACTTTTTCTGATTCAACTTACTTTTATTTCTTTTCTATTTTTCTCTTTTTTCTATTTTCTACTAATCTTATTGGGTCACGTGACGCCCTATGGGCCGCCCATGCGGCCCGCGCCCTCTTTCCCACACACCTTATCTCACTATGTCTAATGCGATCAGATTGACCGCATCAGAGCCGTCCCTCCACGCTGCACTCCCCTCTCTCTGATCAGATCTCTTGATCTGATCTAGAGCTCCCACTCACACCCCCATCAGGATCGTTGGATTGCAAGATCCAACGACCCGCACCTCGTCTTCCTCCGTAACTCCCTCTCTCCCCACGTATCGCCTCGTCGCACCCCCTCTCCTTTCCCATTTTCTCTACTCACTACATGTCGCCTTTTCCCAATCCAATCACTCCCCCACGTAGACTGACCCTCCACTCTCCATGCCATGCCATCAATGACCCACGACCTTCCATCTTGGGCCTCCGTCCGACGTTTACAAATCACCGCGACCACTCTCTTGTAATCACCGGATTTCTCCATAAGATGGCCTTCTCCGCCCTTTATTCTGATCGTTCACCACTCGAGGATCACCTCTTAGACGTCCTCCTTCTCCTATGACGGAGGAGAAAGGGGGAGACACGACAATGGCTGGTCGACCAGGTGCTGACCCTCGGCCTCCGATTGAGCTATAGAGCCACTTCCGTCTGCTGTTCGAGCTCCTTGCCGTGGTTATGCAAGTCGAGCAAAGACCTGAGCTTTGCTAGGAGCTCATCCCAAGCCTCAACCTCCGCCAGCGACAATCTTTGATTCTCCAGGTAAGCCGTCCTCTTCCCTTTCTTTGTTTTCTCCGTTTTTATTGCGCACACGCCTCCGCCTTCACCCACAATTGACCGATCCCCGATCTTCACCGAACATCCCCTATCCTTGCGCACCTCCCCGTTCAACAACTTCCTTCCTCACAACCTTCTCCGCCCCAGGCCAACGGAGGAGATCTCATTCAGGGCACCACCTTCTCCGCTCGATTGCCCTCCATTCCATCCACCCTCGCTTCGGCTATCCACGCTAACCATCTTTGCAGGTCCATCATCAATGGCCAGACTTTGGGCGGAGCTCAGTTCTAGAGCTCCGCCTCTGGCGAACATGCATCGACTACGACCTCCAAGGCGCTCCGCCTACTTCTTCTACCTCCAAGCTTCATCGCCATGGCTCCAGGAATCTCCCTGCTGCTTCAGAGTGCACAGAGGAGCAAGGCAGAGCTCGTGGCGTCTAACCAAAGCTCCAATTACATTGCCAGTGCCTGGCGGAAAAGAATGCTGCAAATGATACATGTGCCATTGGATGGCACCCCTCCGGCGTCCATCCAACGACTGTGGAGCTGCCACATCATTGCTCCGGAGCGTGGAGGCTCGGTGTGATCGAGCCTTGCCCGAAGCACCTCGAGCTGCCACATGGCTCGAGCCACTTGCGCCAGTCCTGTACTGCCATTCGAGCTACCGCCCGCGTGTCGCGACATGAAAATGGCACCCATGCCCGCACAAAAATGCAAAATTGCATACAGATCCATGTCACGTGCTACACGTGCAGGTAAGGGCCCAATCGATTTTCTGAAAATATAAAAATGCCCGTGTGCGGTTAAATTGCAAAAAGTCCCATTGGGTTTTCTTATTTTAAAAAAATACCCTCCGAGGGCCTTTTTTTATATATTTTTTTGCATTTATTTCTCATGTTTATTGCGTTTTTGCCCCTAGACTCTTTCCTTTATATCTTGAGCATATGGACTCCATTTCAGTTTATTTCAATTTCATTATTTTCCTTATTTGATGCTCTATCTATTGGCACATTTATTCAGGGATTTGGCACTTAGAACTGCATGCTTAAATTGATCTATAATGTGTCTTGTTGCTTGTCCATTAAATGCCATTTTAGGTTATTGAAATTATCTTGTTGCAATAATTGAATCGTGAAATTGACTATATTTCGATTTCTCAATCTATTGATTATTTTAGGGGCTTATTTGTGTATATTCATCTGCTTGCATTGCATTGCATGTTGTCATTTTACTCCTCATTTTGACTTGCATAAACTCAAATAAAAATTGCATTCTTTTCATCCTTGCAACATGCATCACATCACATGCATTGCATCATTTTTGTGCGCATCATTTTATGTATTACCTGTCTATTGACGAAGATGGAGAAATAATCAATTAAATTGACCATTAGTTTCTGATTAATCATTGTAGAGGCTCGTATCTCTGTGCTCGATCTTGGTAGACTTGCCAAGTAAAAATAATTCACATATTCAAAGTTGTGGTTTTTGTTGATCTGATTTCCGCCTCCTATACTATTATTTATCTTTATTAAAGAGGTGGATTTTCGGTTCATCAATGGGAGAGGCCATTCGTAGGGTTCATGTATGAGAGAGGCCCAACTCTAGAGATCTGCATATGAGAGATAACTACTCTACTTCTGGTGTTCGACATCGACATCAATTACTCGATATGGACTTCTCTACGTGGGTTCATCTCAGACTTCTGTCCATGTCGCCTACTGCTACATATCAACCATTTTCACAGAGCATCAACTACTTCAGCACAATATCCTCCTAGTGTGACTACTCTCCGCGCTGGACTTCTTTGAGGCAGCTCTACTCTAGGAACGTCTTGATCGTCACCGTCTTATCCTCACGTAAGGTCTTCTCCCAACAGCGACTACTCCGGGCGGGTCTCCTCCCATCTCTCTCAGATGTATCGAGTGAAGATGAGTTGTATATAATTTCTTTTGTTACAAGCTGCAGCTTTCTCTGCTGAAGCTGAAGGGTGAGTGTTAGAGTATGTAATAAGATGAGTAATTGGATTTCTTCAGGATCCAGTTTCGTTGCTCTCTTATTCAGTCCCATATCATCTATTAGTGGGACTCTGGTCTGTCTGTGGGGCTATATCAAAAGCCCCACACCCCTGTATTCATTGAGATATTCACTATAGAAGATCCGACCCTTTCAAGCCTTGTCCCGTGGTTTTATCCCGCTTGGAGCAAAGTTCCACATAAAACCTAGGCGTTCCACTTTTATATTTTTATGTTCTTTGATTCTTCTTCGCCTTATTTATTTCTACAAGATTCATGCTAGGTTTTTTTCGATGATCCTTTTTGAAGTTTGTATAAATTAATGGTGATCAGTTGAAGGCACCTCTCCACATGATGTTGATCATACACGATCAAGTAGCAAGCAGTGGTGATGCTTACACAGCATCGAACAAGATTAAGTATCACTACGGTCATGAGATTGCAACATAATTCTAACACTGCGCTAGAGTTATCCATGCCACTATGCTCCTTATGGTTTTATCTCAATGTTGACCAAACTTCTCTTGGCTCCAAATCCCAGGCAAACACTGGCATGTTAACATTATCAATTCTCGATACCATGCCTTCTTCTGAGTCAGACATTATTGCTAGACACTAACACCTATCTCCACATGGCTTCTTTTATTGCACGGTTCTTCGACCATATTCAACTCCATTCTTTGCTTCCAACACATCACCAACCTATTGGCTTCTCGTCCACTCCTTTAAGTCATAACTTGGGTTCCTAGTGATTTCGAGGCCCCTATCTCATGCTATCTCTAGAGTTTTCGAATTCTGATCAATGCTTCCCATTAGACCTCTAGTAGATGCACATGCGGTATTGAGTTTACCGTGATGCGATCCACGAATCCTTCCCTTGCTGAAGATGAAGATAAAGGTCTTCTTTGCTTTTACTATGCTTAGACTCATTATTTTTGTTTCTTTTTTCATGGTTATGATTTTAGTGTTGAAGGTATTGCGGGGGGGGGGGTTACTAGCATCATTAAAAAAGGGACACTGACTTGGAAAAAGAATAGAAAATATACATGGTTGAAAAAAGGAAACAAAGTCTATCGGTTGGTGAGGAACAACTACATTGTTTCTTGTCTTTGTTTGCAGTGCCTGTGTGTTCTAGCTCTCCTATGTTTTGGCGTGGGGTTTGTACAATTTTGCCTGAAATTTCATCCTTGTTGGGGCTATCCTTAGCAATGAGGGGTTCAATTTTCGGCTGAAGGACTAGATGAACGAAGGGCCTTTTTGTGATCGACTCCCTTCGTTTTATGGTTTTGCAATCTTTCAGGTGTTTCTGTGGCTGGGTCATGATCTAATGGGGTTTTTCTTGAGATGGTTCATTGTATGCTACAAGATGTTAGAGAAGTTCATATGGTTATTTTGGATGGGTTATCGCTGGGTCATCCTTTTTCTGTCTTGATAACTGCTTCGGGGATCAAAACTCCCCTTCCATTGATGTTTGAGCCTCATGTTTGAAGTTTGATGCTTCATCTAGAGATCGCATAAGGTTGATTGGGTGCTCTTGCTCTTCTCCTGACATACAGTTATGGAAGTAACTTTGCTGAGGAATGTAGCTGTCACTAACTCCTCGTAGAGGGCTCCTGGTAGTCTGCTGGATGGAAAGTTCCAGAGAATTGACTTTGTTAATTTTTTCTTCTTCCTTGGAAGATCTCTTGTGAATGAGTGCTTCGTCGCCTCCAATAAAGGTGTGAACAACTCTACTCAATATTCCCACTTACACTAATACTTTTTAAATGGTTTTGATCAGGTTTGGTGGTAATGTAGTATACCTACCACCTAAAAGACCAGGGTTCAAATTCCTCCGTATGGGATTTGTGTTAGCTAGTAGACAACCAACGTAAAATATATTCGAATCTTTCAACGTGGATTTGAGAAAGAATCCATGTAATCGACCCTATTAGTGGGAGAAAGCTTTTAAAAAAAGGTTTTGATCAGGTCTGATCCACTAATTGGGAGCGTCACTATGTTGACTCGAGTATTCAGAACTCACCTAATAGTAAGGTTCATTTGGATTTGGGCCTTTTGGAGATATCAAACATGAGGACTCGTTTAAAGGAATACCAAACTTATATGAAAATTCTTTCTTGGGTTTGATGTCATCATTTTGTCTAGGCGGAGCGTCCGTAGCAAGCGACGCTAGGGCTTCGGTCGATGACGCGAGGCTGTCAGCGGGGTTTCTCGATCTAGCGGGAGAGCACATGGGGTCGGTGGCGGGTGTTCCTCTAAGGATGGCGTCTCTCCTCTCGGGTAGAGCATTCCTGCAAGAATTTTCGGGTCTTCGAGTGGTGTCCCATGAACACGTCTCGGGTGTGGCCTAGTGAACAATGCTACAGCTTCGACGGTGATAGAACGAGTCGCGCGGATGACCGGATGGTCAAAACCGCCAACGACAGTTGCGCGAGGCCGGGTTTTGCGGCACGATTAACCTCCAGTGCGTGGAAGTGGGGGCAGACGAAGGGAGGGCTCACGCCCTATATAAACCTCCATAAGGGAGGGGAAAACTACACAGATCGGAACCTCCACATCGGGAGCCCCCATCCCTATCTCTCTCTCATTCTCTCACCAACATCCTCCTCTCTCGTTGAAGAAAAGGTCGACGACGACTTACCTGGAGTCCAAAACTGGTATCAGAGCCAGGTTACGTTCGCAATCTGGACCCGATCACCGGCTTCGTCGACGTCGGCGCTGCTTGTTCGTCTGCCTCGACCGCCGCCTCTCCTCGGTTGTTTCTTTGGGAGCTCTTACGAGGAACCCTAATCGCAGCCCGCAGGTCCTTTTTCTTTCTTTCTTATTTGTCGTGTATTGAGTGCGTAGAAGGCAAGTTTTTTAAAATTACCAGCTGTGTCCTTTTTTAAATCTCGTTTCAACTTCCTGAATTGGATTAAGCTTCTTCTTTTTTTGCCGTGAAAAGAAAGACCTCTTTTTTTTTAACCTTAAGTTGTTAGCATTTTTTTAATTCTCCACCCACTCACCCATTACTTTATTAGATCAAGATTCGTTTTTTTTTGGTATTCGGGTCCCACACAGGTTTTTAATTTTTTTTGGTTTGTTTCCATTAATTGTTGTCATTCTTTTGTTTAGTAATGTTAAAAACGTGTGTGATATTATTTTTGGTGGAGATTGTTTGAATCGTTTTATTAGTTTATTTTTAGCCACTGGGTTTTAGCATCTGCTAATCCTTTCTTAGCATTTGTTAATCCTTATCTATTTTCTATTTAGGCTTTATTCATCTGTTAATTTTTTTTGATATTAACATGTTTATTAAAGGTTAAGTCTTGTGAAAGGAGAAGGTTCGATTAAGTATAATTAATTAATAAAGCTTATTAATTAAAGTTTAATTTTCCTAGAGTTTTTTTGGTAAAAGTTGTTTTTTTACCCATTTACCTTAAACTGTTGCCTTGGTAGTATCACTGTTTGTTAAATAAAAGGGGTGGTTTGTCTTGTTGATTGTTTTGATTAGTTTTTTTCCTTTATTTAGTTAAAAAAATCTTTGCTTATTCTTATTAAATTACACAATCTCATACAATCATATATTTATTTCACTAGATCATCAAAAATGACAAGCAAGATGATTGCCACTGAGGTAGGGAAAATTGAGTACCTGAACGGTACCAATTACGAACTATGGATTAGAAAGATCTACTATGGCCTGTTGCACGATAGCATACACACTATTATAGACAAACCTAGCCCAATCTTATATGAGAATCCAACTGTGGATGAAATTAGGTCCCGCGAACAGTGGGAGAAAATAGATAATAGGGCTAGGAGCTTTATGCTGACCCACATGGATCTGAACCTGATTCGGGTCTTTGAGACCTGCGAATCAGCTTACGAGCTCTGGACCGCGGTTAAGGAGAAATATCACTCCAAATCCGAAGTGAGTGTCCAGCTTCTTCTACACAAGTACAACTCTTGTAGAATGAATGAATCTGAAAGCGTCCTCGAGCACGTGAACAAGATGATCGTGATGGCCAAGGATCTTGCGGCTGCTGATTGCGCAATTCCGGAGAGGATGCAGATCGCAACCATACTGGAAAGTCTTCCTCCGTCATTCGACATGGTTGCCACATCTCTGAGGATGAATGGTAACATTAAGTCTGTGACGGACCTACCTGCACAGCTGGCGATTGAGCAGGACCTCTCCAAACAAAGATCGAAAGCTGAGATCTTTGAGGTCGAGGAAGAAGAAGAATCAAATGCCGTGCACGCGAAGAAAAGGCTGGGCCCCTCCAAGGCGAATTTCAAGGGAAAGAGTGGGAAATACCCCGATTTTTGAAAGCAAGGGCAACTCAACTATATGAAAAGTTTTGTCTCAGCACTCTAATCTAGTGGGATTCATTAGATATGTTAGTAATAGGATGTAAATGGGTTTCACGATCAAGCATCATTCAGATAGTGGCATGGAACGTTAACAAGTAAGATTGACGGCAAAAGGATACGCTCAAACCTATGGTATCGACTTTGTTACACTTTCTCTCCAATTATTAGGTTTCTCATCATATAAATTCTATTTATTATTACTATTGCCAATAACTGATCATTTTAAAGCTTGAAATGTAGAATTCTGCTTATATGGTGATCTATAGGAAGAGATATATATGGAGCAATCGCATGAGTTCATTGTTGAGAGGAGCATCAAAAAGTTTGTAGGCTACATAGGGCGAAGTAGACTACCAAGAGCCTTGTTTCATAAGCTCTCAAAGATAGTAGAGCACGAGGGATTTTTTCACTCTACATCAGATCATTCACTCTTTGTACTCTAGAATATATAAGGATTTATTGTGCTAATCATCTATATGGGTGACATCATTGATAAATCTGATAATCTTTGTTAGAAAATAGAAATGTGAAAGCGTATCAAAGAAATAAAGAACAAAATTTAGGAACAGCGGGATTTACGTGGAACCCTACTCCCTAAGGAGCGAGATGAAAGTACGGGAGACTGCCTCAAAGGACCGATATATGCATTGCACTTTCTCACTGAATACAGAGGGTGAAGGGATTCTTATATAGCCCTCACTGAGTCTCCACATCTCACAACTGGCAGATGCGGGACTAAACCACTGGATGTGGTAAATGGATCCTGGAGTGATCCATTTACCCATTTAGTACGAGAGTGACGCATACCAACATACTCCAACACTCACCCTCAAGCTGGAGCATGCAGTGGTCATATTGGACAAACCTTCGGGCTCTCTCCCCTGCCAGAATACGAAGCTCCTTTTTCCGTGTTCGAGCCAAGGTCACAGCCCCTGGTATCTCTTCCACATCCTCCCCACCATCCATCGAGTTGCTCCCCCCATCCATAACCACTGTGGAGCTCCCTCACTCAATCAAAACACCCTCTGGACCCAAAACGGGAGCTTCGTTCCCCTCTGACAAAAGGTGCACCATAGCCCCCCATCCACCCAGCATCGATGTCTCCCAAACCAGCTCTAAAAGAGCCAGAACTTTTAGATGGCTCTCACTAGAAACCACTAAGTCGTCGTTGCCCTCCTCCAGAACCGTGGTCTCCAGATCCGAAACCTCAAGACTGTCCCCTCCTCCACCCAACTTCGACGGCTCCCTAGTCAGAACCAGGAGAGTCGGGGCGCTTAGGAGTCCTCCGGCCGAGATTGGGGTCGGGGGCCAGAGAAAAGGCGTTCGGATTCAGAGAACATCCTATATCCCTGCAATGGAAACCATCGATTTCAGAAGTTAGTATTTGGGTCAGGATCCGACCTAGCTGTGTTGGCGACAATTGGCCCTCTACCTTTCAAAATATCATGCCTTTTCGAAGCGGCGGTGTGTTCTTTCCGCAAAAGGAAACCCCCCATCAGACACCGCAACACCCGACCGAAAATCAGGGAATGGAAACTACCAATCGGTCCGAGAATCTCGCAAGACCAGCTGTTGCGTGGCCGTAGCTGCCACCGGAGGCTGTTGGCGGCGTCGTCGTCATCAACCTAGGCTCCGTTGACTTCGACCCAGATGCTGGAGTCGCCTCCGACTCCGAAGGTGGTGACCTCTGAAGCTCTTCTACGCTCGTCAGGTGGAGGTTGAAACTTACCCAACCGGCGCGGAAAACTACCTCCATTGGCACCGCCTCCGATGCCCTTTCATCAACATGAGGACATCCCAGCCTTCTCCCGGGAGCAGCCCTGATTGAAGAACTTTCTCAACTTCACGTACCCTAAACAGCTCGCAGCCCCCACACCTCTCTAGAAGCCCCTGCACCTCCAACAACCACAATGAGGGGGCCTGCTTTGTGCCATCACGCAACTGCAACCTCCGCCAACACACGGATGGTGGAAGCAGACTACTACCATTGGACGTCTGCCTCCGCACCGCTGACACACAACACCATCTCCGAGAACCGTATCACATCCTCTATGCACCCAGCAGTGTGACCGAAATTCAGGATCTCGACCACTGTCCTTAGATCCTTGTTGGATCCCTCCGTGATCAGGATGTCATCTATAGTGTCTACATGGTTCCCAGGAACCTCCTCCCTCTTCTGTCCAAAATCGATGTCGACGGCCATCTTGAAAGTCCCCAACGGACACAGACAATCTTTTCGAAGATGACCCTCCTCCCGGCAGCGGTAGCAAACCATCTTCTGTGCAGGACTTCATCTCGCGAGTTGGCCTGTCATGCCATGCTTGAAGCACCAATGACCAAGAAGAACGGTTACGGCACCCCGAGGGCTGTAGACCGTCGCAATACACTCTCCTTCTCCGAGCACGAAAACCTCCAAAGGTAGCCCTCTTCGTCACCTCATTCCCCGGTCTCTTCAACTCCAGATCCGGTGGCCGCAAAACGGGTTCCTCCGGGACCGGAGGCTCCTTCCCCCTTGCTGACCACTCCCCCCCCCCGCTCCGGACACATCATCCGTCATTGTACTCACCGTACACCTAATTCTTAATGAACCGATATCGAGCAAACCTACCATTTTCTTGTTCAATTCGTTTATACAAACAAGCCTAGAACTATGTTTATTCTGGATCGTTTATTTCAAATCGAATCTTTAATCGGACTTTTAGCGATCAAGTATGAGCAAATATCGAACTTGAGAATTTATTGACAGTCCTAATTTGTAGGAAAAAGCCATCCAGAGCTGGGGTTCAATCCTAAGACGGGTGTTTTTCAGTGAGCCTTACGAAATATTGAAGGTTCAATGGGGGAGATCGGAGCTTCAAGCATTTGTTTGTGCTGTGGCGGTTCTGATCACCAGGCAGGTGAAATGCGAGAACTTGTATGTTGCTTCTCCTGCAGAAAATCCAGACACCGTCAGTGGGAATTTCCTGAAGGTGGAACATGGCGTCCACGAAAACCCATCTCTGATTCATACAAGAATCACTTTCATTTGTTCTAGTGGTCATCTGCAAGGAAGATTGCGCTTATTTATGTGATGCCGTGACATAGGTTGGTGATATAAGAAATTTAAGGGGATGTTGTTCGAATTGGTGTTTGAACAGTCTGTTCCAGGGGTCTGTCCAAGGATGACTAGAACAAACTCCTTATTTTCGGTCATACAATAGCAGGGAAAGTGCAATGGCATAGGATTATTGCCAAGGATGGAGCCTATTGTATTTCAATGAATAGAATATTATACGTGCCAGTCCTCCCACTTCCTGGAAGCTCCCAGGCGGTGTTGTAGGAGGCGTTGAAATTTGTGGGACATGTTCAAAATATTTTGTCGGATGGCCTTTCAAGTCGTCAACCGATAGAAGTCTTGGTATACCTTACTGAAGTTAAGGATCCGTGAAAGATGTGAGTTGGCAACCTGGAACTCTTCTTGGAGATTTCGGAATGGTGTCGTGCGGGTGGAGATCGGATTTTGTTGATTCATCTTCAATAGCTGCAAATTTCAGCCCCTTGGGCGTTGAGGGGTGTACACTTCCAGCAAGGCCTATCGGTGCGCCTCCTGCAAAGGTTGCGGTGTGGGGAAGTCAAAGCGACATTGGACTTGGTCCTTCAAACGTGGAAGTCGAAGAGATGCATGAGACCATCGCGGCCGAAACCTCTAGGAACCCTATCCCTTTCGTCTCGACGCCTTCAATGGGGCATTTTCTGGAGAAGGGCAAAACATCAAAATTTTCCTTGTTATATTGTGGTGGATTCGGACCAACCGGCTACCCGGTTATTTCCGCCCGAATATGTGCCTTTGCCATTTGTGTTTTTGGCTCATATGCCACTCAGTAAGACCCATAATTTTCATGCGTTGATCTTGTTAAGTTGGATCCTTGCGCTCAATCAATGGAAGTGCCATCCTCAAATTCTCGAATCCCGACTCCAGAGATTTAGATTGGGGACCCAAACCTTTATGCATGGAATAAAATACAAGCATCTATTGATGAATGGCTCTCGCCCTAGGGCAGGAGCTCGGATGTTTTTCTTTCACTGATGGTCAATCTCTCTTCCTCAGAGTAGAGCGGAATTTGTCCTTCAAGACCCTCTTCCCCACTCAGCTTGAAACATTCATTTCTTGTGCGAAAAGATGGCCATCATCTTTGTTGCTCTCAACTATCACCCTCAAAATGATGGGGGAAGCTATACATTTGGAAGAGGGTATGGCATCTTAGACGGATGAGTTCGTCGCGGTTCGACTGCTTGATTGCAAACTGTCCTGGGGCAGGCATCGTCACTGCTAACTCTACGGTGAGCGAAGCAAGTGAACTACCCCATGTTGGCCCTGAAGACCCGAATCATACGTAGCATATTAACTTAGTGCTGATCGAACCTGGAAACAATGAAGATATTGTACTTGCAATGGAGGATCTGAGATCTGCCGGACCAGGTGAACAGGTCCGAAATGATCGCACTGATGGTGAGTTGGGCCGAAAGAATACTGGAGGGGAAGAGGGTTTTAATTTTATTGAGGAATTGGTTGCTGGTGTTGATCTAATCCCCAGATCAAGGCATTCAGCCGTGGAGGTATGAAAATAAATTAATGGAATGTTCTGGGTTCTGGTTGGCCAGAGAAGAGGTGGATTATCGCATCACTTCATGGAGAATAGATACCATATTTTCTATTGATTCATGAAACAAAAACACAATTTCGGAATGTGCAAAGCGTCAAGGGACAATTGTTATCGAGTTTCTGTGCCATTGGATATGTTGGCAGCTCTGGTAGATTACTACAGGTTGGAGAGGAGATTTCTGGTTCATGGTTTACATGGTTGAAGGTTCCTGTACTCTTTTGATTCTCTAGAAGAACACGGTTGATCAAAAGAGATCCTTATATCCAACATCTACGGACCGATAAATGGGCATATAAGGGCAAACTGTAGAGTGTATTATAACAGTTGCATCTCCAATTCCCTGAGGTTGTTTGGATCATGGCTGTTGACTTCAACGTGACACTCTTTGTAGAAGATAGACCGGGGGGGGGGGTGTCAAGATCAAGGGTCGGATGATCTCGCAAATATGGTAAATGTGCATAATATAGAGGTGCTAGATGCTTGTACTTGCCGTTTCACTTGGAAAAATAAAGCTTCCAGATGCTGAATTGATTGGTTATTGGTTTCATATGAATCCTTACATAAGTTACAACTATAGTGGGTGAAGGCTCTTTCACGTGCCCAATCTGATAAAATTGCCACTTATGTGGAGCTTTGGGAAAGAGATCTCTTCCTGTCCTTTCATGTTCAGATTCCAAAATCGTGGATGCTTGAATATGGTTTCTTTGATATGGTTGCCAAATTTTGGAGATCATGACTACTCCTAGACCATCCAGCTCTCCTTCTGGATCCTCAGAGGTAGTTGCCTCTGCTGTTGCGTCTTCTTTAGGTATAACATATGCCTTTACTGGTTGTTACATGGCAGATTTGTCAGAGTGGATTATGGACTCAGGTGCATCCCATCACCTCTGTGGTGATAGCAGTCAGTTTAGTGCTTTTGGTCCAACGCATCCTAGACGATCTGTTATGATAGCAGATGGAACACATTCTCCCATTACTGGTCGGGGGGAAGTGCAGCTAACTCCTGCGATGAGTCTTCAGAATGATCTTTATGCTCCTGATTTTTCAATGAAGTTATTATCTATTAGTCAAATCACCAAAGATTTACATTGTCATGCAATTTTTGACCCATCTGCTCTTGTGTTTCAGGACATTCTAACGGGCAGGGTGATTGGAACTGGTCGTAAGCAAGGAGGTCTCTACAAACTAGTGCAATCTTCTTATGCTGGTGCTTCTTCCATTCGCATTGGGTCTGCGTCTCCTTACATATGGCATCTTCGTTTTGGTCATCTTCTTCTGCAAAAGTTGTGTCACGTTTTTCCACATATTTCCCCTCGCTCTACCTTTCAGTGCGAGGACTACAGCTTGGGAAGCATCATCGGTCTACATTCCAGAGTCGTCGGGGTCGAAGTAGTCATGGTCTGTTTGAGTTGTTTCATTTTGATATTTGGGGTCCCAGTCGTGTCCCTGATCATCAGGGGCATAGATTTTATCTTGTTGTTGATGATTTTTCAAGGTTGTCATGTGTTTATCTTCTTAGAAAGAAATCTGATGCTGGTCCTATTATTCAGTCCTTCATTATTGAAATAAAGAACATCTTTTCTGCAAAAATCAAGTATATACATTCTGACAATGCTTTGGAGTTTTGCACTAATCAGCTTGCCACATTTCTTGTGTCTCATGGTATTGTCCATCAAACATCTTGTGCATATACTTCACAACAGAATGGAGTGGCTGAAAGAAAACACCGCCATCTTCTAGATGTTACAAGGATCCTTTTGATCCAAAGTCGTGATCCTCATTCATACTGGGGGGATGCGGTCCTAACTGCTGGTTACCTTGTTAATCGTATGCCCTCTTTTGTTCTGGGAGAAAAGATCCCGTTCTTGATTGCGTTTTCCGAAACGGATCTTTTCTCTCTCACACCTCGAGTTTTTGGTTCTGTAGCTTTCGTTCATCAGATGTCCCCTGTTCTTGACATGCTCTCTCCTAGAGCGGTCAAATGTGTGTTTGTTGGGTACTCCAAGACCCAAGAAGGATATCGTTGCTTCGACCATGTTCGACGAAGGTACTATGTTATTGCTGATGTAACCTTTTTTGAGTCTATTATGTACTTCTCTCCTACAGGTGACAAGCTCATTTCTTATGAGGACGGGGAAGAGGTATATATGCATCTACCTTCGATCTCTACTACACCACTACCACCACCTCCATCACCTCCTACATCTTCTTTACCACCGCCATCACCTCCACCACCTCCATTCTTTCCCCACGTTTATCAGCGTAGACCTCGTGCTCAAGTGCCTCGCCAGTCATCCAGCATGCCCGAGGTATGTTTTGAACATTTGAGTTCTTCTAATGGCAATGGTGATTTGCATATACAATATGTGATGCAGGATATCCAAGATGCTACATCTCCTGTGAGTACTGAAGATTTCGATGTGCCTATTGCTCTATGGAAGCAGAAGCGTGCATGCACTATGCATCCTCTTGCTTCCCATGTGTCCTTGGATTGCCTTTCGTGGAATTTCAGAACTTCGTTCTGGGGTTGTCAACAATGGAGATACCACGTTCTTATCAAGAGGCGATGCAGGTTAATCAGTGGCATCTAGCAATGGAAAAAGAAATGACGGCTTTACAATCTCGAGGTACGTGAAGCATTGTGCAAGCTCCTCCAGGTGCGTTTATTGTTGGCAGTAAGTGGGTATTTACTATAAAACACCGTGCAGATGGTAAAGTTGACAGATATAAAGCCAGGTTGGTTGCTCGTGGGTTCACCCAAACGTATGGGGTGGACTATCAGGATACCTTTTCACCAGTTGCACGTCATTCCACATTGCGGATTGTTATTGCAGTTGCTGTGGTACGTGACTGGCCGCTATACCAACTGGATGTGAAAAATGCTTTCTTGTATGGTGATCTGCAGGAATAAGTTTACATGCAGCAACCACTGGGGTTTGCTACTGAGGGGGAGTCTACTATGGTGTGTCGACTTCGTAAAGCCATATATGGCCTCAAGCAGAGTCCGAGGGCTTGGTTTCAGAAGCTCTCAGAGTTGATTGAACAACACGATTTTGTCAGATCTACTGCATATCATTCTCTCCTTGTTAAAAGAACTCAGAGAGGTACGGTTGCTGTTCTAGTTTATGTTGATGACATTGTTGTTACTGGTAGTGATGAGCATGGTATTCAGGCTACCAAGGAGTTCCTTGGACGACAGTTTGTGACCAAGGATCTTTGCAAGTTACGCTATTTTCTTGGCTTGGAGTTTGCACGCAGTCAGCAGGGTATGATTATGACACACAGGAAGTATGTTACTGATCTTCTGGCTGAGATAGGTATGGCCGGCTACAGATATGCTACTACACCAATGGATCCTAATGCTAGACTTTATGATGATGACTATGAGGAGATAGATATGAGACGGTATAGGGAACTGGTAGGAAAGTTGCTTTAAGTTACGATTACCAGGTCTAACATATCATTTGCTGTGAGCAGAGTTAGCCAGTTCATGGAGCAACCTAGACAAGTTCATATGGATGCAGTTTGTATGATCTTATGATATCTAAAATCCTCTCTAGGTGCAGATCTACTTTTCAGAAGAGACACGTCACTCTCAGTTACTGGATGTATTGACGCAGATTATGCTGGGTGTCCTAAGGACTTGAAGTCCACTTCAGGCTTCACCGTTTTCGTTGGTAGCTCCATGGTCTCCTGGAAGAGTAAGAAACAAACTGTTGTTGCTCGATCCAGCGCTGAATCAACATATAGGGCTATGACCCAAGGGAGCACATAAATGATGTGAGTCAAGTCTGTTCTAACTGACCTTGCAGTTGAGATGCCTCTTCCAATGCATCTCAAATGTTATAATCAAGCAACTTTATTTATAGCTAATAATCCAGCCTTCCATGAGAGAACGAAACACATCGAAGTTGATTGCCATTATACCCGTGACTTGATCCAAAAGGGGTTTATTTCCACCTCCCATGTTGCTTCAGGAGAACAGATTGCAGACATGTTTACTATAGCTCTTGCAAGGGGTCCTTTCCAGCGTTGTTGTTCCAAGCTGAGCATGATAGACATATATGCTCCAGCTTGAGGGGGAATGTTGAGAGAATTCTTATATATCTTTGTCTTTATTTATATTTCTCATGTTTTTTCGTCTTCTTTATGTAATTTCTCCCTAGAACCTTTCTCCTATATAAGAGGGTTCTAGGGCTATGTGATAAACAACTTTTCTTTTCACATCCTCTACATTAGTGGAAGGACTTTCACCTTACGCCACATTGTAATACTATAATTTAGTGAGTATAGCTTGGTTTGCATCTGTTGAGAGATATTTTATCTTTTCTGATTTTATATATTCCTTTTTCTTTCCATCTCTATTATGTAATTTGCCCAACATGGTTCTCCTCTTGTTTACGAGTACCCTAAGACCTTATTATGAATCAATTTATTATTCATCTTTCCATGTGGTATCAAAGCGACAATCCTAAACCGTAGTTCTATGCCCTGATGCTCTTTATCCCCACTCGTCGATCGTATCCCCTCATTGTTGGTGCCACCCCGCAGATCTCTCTTCGTTGTTTCCATCCCAAAGAGCCCACCCATCGGTGGCACCCTTGCAAGCCTAGGGGCCCACATGTGGATCCTTTTCGGCCATGTGTTCTTGTTTCACGAAGAAAGGGTTATTCTAGCCTTATTTCTCGTCTGCCAACAATTTCCAGGGCGTTGGAGGTCTGATTCTCATTAGTTTCTGCCTTTCGGGGTCTCAAAACGGTATGAATTTGGTCCGTTCATGTTAAAATCAGACCTCTATTCAATCTACGAGACTTAAAGTTCTTTACAGTTGATGAGAACGACTGTCGCATGAGTCTGCACCCAATCAATTACCCATATCTTCGTGTAAACACATTTGCTCCAGTCTACAGCCATAGTCTTTGTCTATTATCGACGTCATGTCGAAGAACACGATTGGCATCCCATGTACGGACACCTCAAATGTCTACCACCCATCATCAAGATGGATGAGATGAATTACGAGTTGTGAGCCACACAGTTCATGATCCTTTTGCAGTGCAATGAAAAGAAGCACCTTCTGACGTAGGAAGAGCCAACTGACAAGATTGAGACCAATACGTCATGGGATATAGTTAATGATATCTTGCATTACGCCCACAACCAAGGCAATGTAGGACATCCTCGCAACCACATATTCTCATGTGAGGAATGAAATAAAGATATTGCTGTTCCAGCATGATATATTTACGATCAGGCAGAATGACCAACCTCTTCATACCCTATACACATCTCTCAGAGGTATATTTGCGAAGCTACATAGCTTCATGCCTCTTGCAGCGACACTAGAGCCATTGAAGGCGTACATGAACAACACTATGGTTGGTGTCTTTTTGCCGGCTATTGATCCAGAGTATAATGTCACACGATCACAGTTACTTGCGTATGCTACCATACCTCCTATTTAGGAAGCATACCGCAGACTTAGCATGATCATTGTTTCTTCGTCGGCCTCCTTGGCGATGGCCACATATCATGGTAGAGAACGATCTTCACAGTTCAGAGGACGAGGTCTTCGTGGCAGAGGAATGGGTCATTCACAATTTTCATCCTCATGCAATTATTGCCACCACTCTCATCATGATATTCTTAACATGGATTTCCAACATTTGCCCGTGCTACTAAGCAGGTTAAGACCCTTGTGCCTCTTGCCACTACTTCTGATCAAAGATTCGATGACTTAGGATCCCATCTTAGGGAGTTCATGCCTCCCACTTTCGAATCTTTGAGTGTTCCATTTTGCTCATCCAACTTTGTTGCCTCTTCTTCTGTCAGTACTTCTTGTACCTTCTATAAACCTTTACTATTTGTCACAAGTTAGACCTCTCGGAGTGGATTATGGATTCAGATGCTCCTCATCACCTGTGTGGAGACACAGCTCATTTCACTTCCTACAGAACTTTTCAGGCTGATAATATAGTAGTTATTGCTGATGGCACACATTCTCTTGTAACTGGACAAGGGGAGATCGGACTATCGCAGCCCATGCTCCTGCAGAATGTTCTTCATGCTCTTGATTTCTCTATGAATTTATTATCTGTTAGTCAAATCATCGAGGATTTAAATTGCCGTGTTATCTTTGACTCCGCTTCTCTTGTGTTTCAGATATACTCACGGACATGGCGATTGAGTGTAATTGTGAGCAAAGGGTCTCTACAAACTGGTTCAGTCTGCATGTGTCGGTGCCTATTCTATTCACATTGGATCAATCTCTCCTTACATGGTGTATCTTTGGTTCGATCATCTTCATCTATAGAAGCTATGTAGAGTCTTCCCTCAGATTTCTTCTAGATCTACCTTTCAGTGCGAGGCATGCCATCTTGGAAAGCATCGTTGTTCTAGTTATCCTGGTCGTCTGAGTCGTAGTAGTTGTTCTTTATTTGAGTAAGTACATTTTGATATCTGCGATCCTAGTCATGTCCTTGACCATCAACGACACCTTTTATATCTTGTAGTCATGGGTTTTTCCATTGAAAAATAAATCTAAGACTATGCCTGTCGTTCAAATATATATATATATATATATATATGAAATAAAGAAAAGTATGTCCGCTTTGATAATACCTTAGAGTTTTATACTACTTAGTTATCTCATTTCTTCAAGTCTCATGGTATTATACATCATATTTCTTGTACATACACTTCCCAGTACAATGATATTGCAGTGCATAACATAAAGATCATCATCTTCTTGATGTGATCAAAACTCTTCTTGATGTGATGTGGTCAACATGATGTCATCTGTTGTGTTAGGTGAAAAGATTCCTTTTTCGGTTGCATTTCCCAATAAGGATATTTTCATGCTAACACCTCATGTCTTTGGTTCAATGGCCTTTGTTCACCATCTGGCCTCTTGTCATGACAAGTTGTCACTCAAAGCTGTCAAGTGCGTTTTTGTGGGCACTCTCGGACCCAAAAGGGTAACACTACTTCGAGCCCATTAGATGGAAGTAGTACATTAGTGTTGATGTCAATTTTTTTGAGTCGGTTATGTACTCTATTCCTCCAAGTGTTAGGATGGCTGCCTTTGAGTCAGGGAAGGATATATGCGTAATGGCTCCTTTTTGTACCACCACGTCCTCATGTGGTCCCTTCTACTCCACCACCACTTCTTCCAGTCGTCCCTCCTTCTCCACCACAACCTCCTCTAGTGGTTCCTCCTACTCCACCACCTCCTCCAATGGTCCCTGCTACACCGCCACCTGCATTATCACCTCCTATTGTGATTGTTGCTCCGTCTTCACCACCTAGTACGCTGGCTCAGTTTTTGCTACATATTTACATCCGCATGCCTCCCACCGTCCCCCCTGCTTATGGACCTTCCCATCATTCAACATTCTCCATGTATAATCTGAGCACATTGTTTTTACTGATGGCACTTATGATTTGTCTATGCAGTAGGTTACTATATAGGATGTGCGGGTGCCTTCTCAGGAGGCTTGTTTACAAGTTGAAGAGGATGCTGGTGACCTTGATTTGCTTCATATCCTCTCGTTGCACATGTCTTTTTGGGGGCATCTTTTAGATGATTTCAGAGGGTTTCTCATAGGTCTGGTTGTCATAGAGATTCCACGAACATACTAGGAAGTAATGTAAGACAATCCGGAATGTGTTACCATGGAGGAGGAGATGGCTACGTTACAGTCACGTGGCATGCATAATCTTTTTCTAGCTGCTACAGGAGCATCTGTAGTGGAATGCAAGTGGGTGTTCATGATCATGCTCTTTACAGATGGCAATGCCCTTCGCTACAAGGCGAGCTTGTGGGTTGTGGGTTCACCATACATATATGGTAGACTATTAAGATACCTTCTCTCCCGTTGCTGATCATTCTCTAGGGATCATTCTCTTAGTTGTAGTGATACAAGACTAGTCCATATTTCAGCTTGATGTAAAGAATACATTTCTCTATGCCACATGGGTTCGCTGCTGAGTAGGAGTGTCAGATGGTTTGCATAATTCACAAGGTTATCGATGGTCTTTAGCATAGTCCCATAGCATTTCAGAAGCTCTTGAACTTGATAGAGCAACATGGATTTATGAGATCAACTACAAATCATTCACTATTTTTTCAAAGGACTCACATACGTATAGTTGATATATTGGTTTATGTGGATGATATCATTGTTACATAAGATGATGTGCATGGTATCCGCACGGTTAAGGATTTCCTTAGATAGTAATTGGCCAACAAGGAACTTGGGGATTTACGTTACTTCTGTGGACTTGAGTTTGCCAGGAATCGATGGATCTTATTATGACCTAGAGGAAGTATATCACTTATCTCTCTGAGACAAACATGGCATACTGCAGGCCTGCTACTACTCCCTTGGACCCAACATGAAGTTATATGATGCTGATGATACTGAAGAGGTTGACAATCGTTGGGAAGCTCCTATATGAGACCATCACTAGGCCAAACATCTCTTTTGCAGTAATCAGAGTCATCCATTTTATAGAGCAACCCAGACATGCACATATGGATGTGGAACACATGATTCTAAGGTACCTGAAGTCCTCTCGTGGTATTGGATTGTTCTTTCGCATTGGGACATCACAACCGTTAGAGGATGCATAGATGCAGATTATGCACTATGTCACAAGGAGAGGAAGTCTTCCTTAGATTTTTACAGTGTTCATAGGGAGCTCCTTGGTGTCATGGAAGAGCGAGAAGCAAACTATAGTTGCCATATCTAGTGCAAAGTCAGAGTACATAGCAGGCATAGGAGAGTACTGAGATGATGTGGGTCTGATCCATTCTGACTGACCTAGCTATTGACGTCCATGCACCAAATTTTGTCCGAATTTCAGTTTCGACATGTGATCGAAGTTCGATCGAAATGGCCGATATCTTAGGCTTAAGGGGGGTGATAGAAGAAAATGTGACGGAAATGACCGAAATTTCGGTCGAATTTCGAACGAATTTCTTTTGAAATGTCATTTCGGCTGGTCACCGATATGATGTTCGAAATTGATATTTAATGCCTTGATTGATCGAAACCATTTACAAAGGAGGTTGGTTGATGCATTAGTTAGAAGATGCGAGTTTTATGATTTTGAGTTGGTTAAGAGAGGGCGAGTAAGGCTCAAGAAGTGTTGGAATGAGGCTATCCAATGGGATCTTAGTTTTTTGGATCTAAGTCTGAGAATGATCCAAGATAGATCTGAATAGAGGCAAAAAAATCCATGTAGCTGACTTTACTTAATGTGGGAAAAGACTTTTTTGTTGTTAGAAAATATGAATGCGAAAGCTAATATCAAAGAAAAATAGTAAACATGACAGAACTTTGGGATTTTACGTGGAACCCTACTCCCTAAGGAGTGGGAAGAAACCATGAGAGAACGCCTCAAAGGGCTGATTTGTTCACTGAACATTCTCATATGATACATGAGGTCTAGGGCTTCTTATATAGCTTCCACAGACCCTCCAAGTCCCACGACTGGTAGATGTGGGATTAAACACTGGACATGGTAAATGGATCCTGGAGTGATCCATTTACCCATCTACATGACACATACACCATATACTCCAACACTCCCCCTTATGCTGGAGCATGCAATGCTCAGCTTGGACAAACAGAAAGAAATCACTCAAACTCACAATACAAGACACTATGGACAATATCAACTCAACGTAAATGCAATTGTCTGCTGCTGTCGAGGACGTTGCTTCTCATGCCATGCAGGTGAGGAGGAACAAACATGCTGGAGTGTGAGTCAAACTGAATCTCCTCGCCGGAGAGCATTTGTTCTATACTGCGCCTGTCAGAGTCACTGCAACTAGAAATGAGTCTCCACGTGGAGAACTCTGGCCTGCCATATCACGTGGACAACTGCTCCATCTCTAAAAGGGCCGAACTGAAAAAGCCGTGGAGAACACCCTCGTCGGAGTCCACTGTCGCTGGAGAATGGAGTATAAAAAGTCTCCTTGTAGGGAACTGGGTCTCTCCCATATTGGCTTAGAGAATATGATCTCTACTCTAAAGTCCCTATGGGTCATATGAAAACTCTGAGACCAAAAATAAAGATGAGGACCACACAACTGATGAATGCATGCATGTGTGCATCAAATTGAAGACTCAGACTAATCGTCGAGTCTGTACATCTGAAGAACTGTAGAGTCTGAATTCTGACCGTGCATCTTGATTGAAGAATCTGAATCTGAGCTGGAATATGAAATTTGGCCTCTTGTCGAACTCTACATAATACCCCTCCTTTCTTCCATACTTGTCGGAAAACAATAACATTGATAAAGTTGGGAGAAGATAATGAAATGGGAAAACAAAACATAAGCCGATCACATTCCTTCTTCGCCTTTTCCTTTATTTTTTTCAAATCATTTTTTTCAAATAAGCTGTTCATTTTTTACGGCTTTTCTCTCCCTTTTTTTGCAACATTTTTTTTCTCTCGCATACGACTTTTCTTTTATACATGCTTTGTCTCAAAACAATTTTTTTGAAATTTGGCCCAAATAAGGCCCGAACAAATGCAGCTTTCTTCCTTTTTTTTAAAACGCTGCTGCCCAAACTGGCTCCCTTTTTTGTTTCTTTTCTTTTGGCCCTCTTGGGCCCTTACAACAATAGATTTTTTAGAGCACACGACCCACTTGAGGCTTTTTATTTAGGATTCCCACGAGAATCCTTTACCTCAAAGAATGCCGCCACCCCTCGATGGTGCCTGCCACGATGAATCTCTGCGTGGGAAGGAGTGTGCGAGCACGGGCACTGCCAGGAGGGGGCGATGGGCTTTGCGAGGTCCCTGGCACGATGGAGGAGTTGCACGAGTAGGAGGCCACATGGGACTGGACTTGGAGATGCTCGTGAAAGGAGCCTCTTCTTCGGCCAGCAAAAGTACACCATATACTCCAACAATTGTTATTGGCATGCCTCTTCCCAAGCATATGCAATGTGGCAATCAAGCTGCCATTTTCATTGCCAACAACCCTGCCTTCCTTGAGAGGACAAATCGTATTGAGGTTAATTTTCACTACACTCATGACATGATTCTGAAAGGCTTTATCTCTGTTTCCCACGTCAGCTTAGGGGAACAAACAACACATATGTTCACCAATGCCCTAGCCATAGGGCCATTCCAGAGGTGTTGTTCCAAGGTAAGCGTGATTAGCATTAATGCTTCGTCTTGAGAAGGAGTGTTGAGAGATATTTTATCTTTTCCGATTTCATTTATTCCCTTTTCTTTCGTCTCTATTATATGAATCAATTAAACAATGGCGTTTTAAAGTTGGTGAACTGTATCACATTCCACTGGACAGACTTAATCATGCATATCAATGACAAACTTGACAATTTAGTCAATCAAATAAGAAGATACAAAGTGATCCATTAATAAAAAAAGATGCTAGGGTGAAGACTAGTAGAGAAATCATCATATGTTTTCCATCTTTTTTGCGAACTGTTTTTAGTGCATATCGACTTTGCTGCAGTGGTCTTTTACAACATTCAGTCTGACATTGGTGGATTGCCAGTCTTTTAATAGATACCAATCTTTGCAGCATCATCATTGATCCTACACAGCTCAATAAAGGCTTGCATTATTATGAAGTTTATGGGATAGACTGCAAAGCTTCGTGGCGTGGTCCACTTTTCAGAATACCAATAACAATCATAAGGCCTGAAGTTCCTATAGGCCAGCTGCCTGCTCTATCTTTTTCAGGACTCTCTTTTGTACCAGGTTATATTCTGCTACTATTTTGGCATATTTTTATTGGTTCATCAGAGAAGAAAGAACTTGGTCATATAGCCATTCTGTGGCTCTAATTTCTCTACATGAAATTGCTAGAATCTCACTAGCTCTGCGTCTTTAATTTCATGTATTGTCAATAATGATTCCTTTCGAGTTTGAATTAGTTGATTTGGCAAGCTGCTTGTATAGCTTCGTAAATAAACTTTATTTTCGTTCAAACTTTGGGTAAGTTTGATAAATTTGTATTAAATTCAAAAATATACACCTACACGAATTCTTCCTGGTCTCTAGTCTTATTAGTTTCACTTATGTGTCATTAAGTTGCCATATACTATGGTTGTAGGGCTGGGATTTTGGGTCCATGATTCAAGCACTTTGGTGGATAAACCATATTTGGATACTCATTATGTACCTCGACCTTTGTGAACATTATGTTGTCCGTTGTGTTCAAACATGCAATAGTTCTTTGTCTTGGTCGACTAGTCAATTAGATTATGTGGTTTGGGATGGGGGTGTGATAAAATAAAATAGCTTTATTTGGTCTCACAGATTCGTTAAGTCTGCAAACCGACTAGTCGACCTACTAATATGTTTTTTGAAAGGTTCTAACAAATAAAAAAGAAAGTTCGACATAAGTTTATACTTTAATATTTATATTTTACAAGTGAATAACATAATCTAATTTTAATATTTTAGTGGGAGAAGGCTTCACCATTTTTTTTAAACAAAAACTGCATATTTGAATATTTCTAATAAGTTGTTGAGATACCATTTATTCTTTTTTTATTGTCCATTTAACTGAATACTGAGATACCAACTTTTACAACTGTTAGAGTAATCGATACCCTGATGTGTTATTCCATAGAGCCCTCGGGTCTCTTATATAGAGAGAAAACCCTTGGGTAAATTACAGAGACGTACAATATATAAATAGAAAATATGAAACAGTACATCCAACATATATAAACCTCTACACTCCCCCTCAAGATGGAGCATAGATATCTATCATGCTCAGCTTGAAAGAACATCTCTGGAAAGGTCCTCTGAGCAATGGCTTGGTGAATATGTCAGCAGTCTGGTCCTCTGAACTGACATGAGAAGTGGAAATGAAGCCCTTCTGAATCATGTCCCTAGTATAATGACAATCCACCTCGATGTGCTTTGTTCTCTCATGAAAAGCTGGATTGTTGGCAATAAACAATGCTGCCTGATTGTCACATTGAAGATTCATAGGCAAGGGGACATCTACATTCAAATCTTTTAAGACTGCTTTAACCCACATCATTTCTGTGCTTGCTTGTGCCATGGCTCTGTACTCGGATTCAACACTGGATCTCACCACAACAGTCTGTTTCTTGCTTTTCCAAGAGACTAAAGAGCTTCCTATGAAGATAGCAAATCCAGAAGTAGACTTACGATCCCTTGGACATCCTGCATAATCTGCATCTGCACAAGCTGAAATAGACAGATCTGTATCTTTCTTGAATAGCAACCCTGTGCCTGGAGAAGACTTCAGATATCTCAATATCATATACAAGGCATCCATATGAACTTGCCTCGGCTGCTCCATAAATTGACTCACCCGGTTTACTGCAAAGGCAATATCCGGTCGAGTTATAGTAATGTATAAGTGCTTACCCACCATCTCTCTGTACCTTCTTTTGTCCACCTCCTCGGTATCATCATCGTACAGCTTCATGCTTGGGTCCACCAGTCATTCCTGTTTCAACTAGCAAGTCTGTGACATATTTTCTTTGAGTCATCACCATTCCTTGTACATTTCTTGCAAACTCTATCCCCAGATACTAGCATCGTGACCACCTATTGTCTTTACTAGTCCCGTGACAAAATCCATAGAAGTGTTCTTCCACTTTTATTCGAAAAAGGGGAGAGACTGTAACAACCATGGTGGTCTCTTATGTTCTGCCTTGACCATATGATAGATCACGCACTTGCTAACACGACATGTTGCATCTCGCTTCATTCCGTCCTGCCAGAATGTAGACCTAGATCCTGGTACATCTTTGTGCTACCAAGAAGAATAGACAATCGTGAATTGTGTGCCTTATCAAGAATATCTCTGCGCAACTACTCATTGTTGGGCGCAATTACCCAGCCAACCTTCCACAAAATAGACTTAGTCCTCACAAAATCATCACGTTTGTCCTTGATGACACGCATGCATCTGTCTAAAATTCAAGGATATGTCCTATATCCTTCTACTATGCAATCCCAAAGACTGTTGAATCGCATAGGTATGACAGTAGATGAGGACGCACTCTTATGAGGATGTCAATTAGTCAAGGTTACGAGTATATCTCATGTATATAGCTAGTTTGCCGTATGTGTGTGAGCTTTCCTGCTAAGCGCATCTGCCACCACGTTTCCTTTACCAGAATGGTAAGAGATCATGTATTCAAAATCCTTCAGTAGTTCAAACAACCGATGTTGTCTCATATTTAGCTCTTTCTGATTATAGATGTACTTCAAACTTTTGCGATCTATGAAGATATCAAAATTCACCTCATATGGATAGTGGTGCTAGATCTTAAAAACGAGGACAACTGTTACCAACTCCAAGTCGTGGATGGAGTAATTCCGCTCATGCAACCTCTATTAACGTGATGCATAAACAATCATTTAACCTTGCTGCATCAGAACCACTCTTAAACATTCATTTGAAGCATTTGTATATACTGTATAATCTTGAATGTTTGAAGAAAGTGTAAGAATGGGCACATTTGTTAATCTTTCTTTCAATGTCAAGGTCAATGAAAGGAACTCTCATCTGTGTCAAAATGACTCATGGAAAGCCACCGACGAAGCATCTATAATAACTATCTAGTTCAGGAAAGCTTCGAATTCGAGTGACTATCTTGGAATATTCCCAAGACAACTTCCTCAATGTTCGTAGGGTCAACTGGCATACCTGCTCCAGAAATGACATGTCCAAGGAATGAGGTTTTGGATAACCATAACTCACATTTGTTCAGCTTAACATACTACTTATGCTTTTGAATGTTGTCTTCCGAATATCCAAATCTTGAATCCTCTGCTAATGGTAGCTAGATCGGAGATCGATCTTTGAAAATACCAAAGATCCATGTAGTTGATTGAACGAGTCATCAAAGTATGACAGAGGATAATGGTTCTTCACCGTTTCTTGTTCAGTTGTATGAAATCAATGCTTAATGTCATTGATCCATCCTTCTTTCTGATAAAAGAACGGGAGCACTCCAAGGTGTAGTGCTCGACCTTCTGAAACTTAAGTCAAGTAACTCATGTAGCTGCACATTCAGCTTTCTCAACTCGACTGGTGTCATGTGGTACGGAGTCATCGAGATTGGTTGTGTATCCAGTAGTAGTGTGATCTCGAACTCAATCTCTCTCTCAAGCGGTATACCTGGCAAATCATCAGGAAACACATTGGACTAATTCAACACTAAACTGATGTCCTGAGTCATCGGCTCGTTCATCAGGTGTATTTCGGATAATTGCTAGAAATGTATCGTATTCTCAATCTATGAGTCTTTGAGCTCTCAACACTGAAATTTACTTCATTTTGGAGTCATGTAATGTACCTTTATAGGTAGACTCGGGTAAGTCTGCAATCTTGAAGACAATTGTCTTCAAGAATTAATTACCCAAGGCATGATGAGCTGGCATTCAATTCATACCCAAAGTTAGGTCAAACTTATTGAGCTGTAGTAGCAGACAGTCTGCTATTGTCTCATGTCCACCAATCAACATTGGTAGCTATCAGACTATTAGTCTTATGATGATCAACTAGCCACACGGTCCATAATGTGACAAGGATGATCTAGGGCATCTGCACCTCTACCTACTGAAGTTAGAAGTTCAAATCAATAATTGTTCCAGAAATTATTGGCAGAAAAGTAACTAGTTCAACGTAAACCAACTCAACTGTAATTCAACTTTAGCCAACTCAATTGTGACTCAATCCAATTTCAATGTATCTTTTTCAGATTCAACTGTAACTGATTTAAAGGTAGCCATAGAGGATTCAGATGTATACATGGATGATTCAGATGTAGCAACGCCAAGTCTGTTGGCGAAAAATAAATAAAACTCAAGCGGTGAAGTAGCCTATAAAAGAGGCTCTTCCGTCTCGCCCTCTAATTGGAAGGGCAGTCCAATAGAGGGATAGGTCTACTCCAAAACTACGCCACTGAGACGGGTAAGAGAGACTCTCTAGAAAAGTCGCTCTAAAAGAAAAACCGGCCTGACCGATACGGGCTAACGAGCTCGAAAAACTAAAACCAAGGGTCCTCCAGCCTACGTACCCTAAAGAACAAGGGTCAGCTGGACTGGTCTTTAAAAGAAAACCTGTGAATCCCAGAGAGGCGTAAAAACTGCGAGCGCTCGCGAAAAAACCGAGAAAAAGACCGGGATCCTAGACCCGCGCACGAAGCGGCCGCTGCCCTAACTGGGCTTCCTAATCTTCCGCCCAGCTGAGGGTCACCGCCCCCTCGCACAGTCAGGCGTAAAGGTTACCATGACTGGCACTTTTAATTACTAGTCATCATTGAATCATCATGACTAACTTAATTTCTCATCCTCTCTTAAACTCTGATGTAGTCAACTTTACAGATCTAGGTATCTTGTTGATAATTATATTGAATAGTGATTCATACTTTAGTGATTTTGAATGATTGATCATAATGATCTTCAGTCATTGATCATAGATGATCTCATCAATTGGCAGCTTGCTTATTAATCTAGATTTATGAAAATATCTCAATGAACTCCTTTTTCAAACCACGAGATCATAAGTTGTTTATTGGAACTGAATTTAAAATTTAATTTAATGTAGAAATTTTACTTTTGTTATTTAACTCGTAATTTAGTGGCAAGACTCCTAATCTAATTTTTATAAGTCTCTTGTATGAAAATACCCTACTATAATGAACAAAAGATGAAAAGATGGTCGATGCAATCCTTATTGGCACTGCAAAATTTCACCCTGAATCTTCTCTTCCACTAGATCTCAAGTCATTCTAATAATGCTAACATATTGAGATTATTATTTACTTATCCATCGTAGCCATCTTTCGATTCTTTATCACTATTACTAAGAGATATTGAGAAACCCTCCCAATTGTATGTATCAAACTCCCAGCCAAGAGTTGTACCCCTTTAGCTACTTTGTATCTTCCTACCCTTGCTAAAAAAAATGTGTCGGGTTAATTACGCGATCTTGATATCATTAAGCTGGATCATAGTTAAATTCTTTATCTTTCGTCATTTTCAATAGGTTGAAATAGACCTTCTGTGATTGTTCTCGAGATTAAGAATCAAAATAAGTTGATAACAATATATTTAACAGATTTCAGAATACTTAATATTGAAAATAATCTCCTAATTATGTCATAAAATGGAATATGCTCCATTGAAAATAATCTCCTGATTATGTCATAAAATGGAATATGCTCCAGTGGTATAGATATTGTGCATCAAAAACCATGAAAAAAAATGTGGCAGATTCTTAAGTTGACTATACTCTGAAGAGAAGAATTTTGCTTGCATTATGCAGATTTGTCTAATGTTTAAAATGAAGCAGAATACCCAACCTTTAGTTAAATATTGCTATGCTAGGAATTCTAGTTTTAAAAGGCTAAATTCTTACACACATGTCTGTATATGTGCAACACATGGACTGTTCAGATATCCATTGATTGTTGATCTTTTTCTTCCGGATCTGGAATCTCCATATGAGGTCGTGTTGTCACAAAGGATTACCACATCAAAGAATCTTCTAGTTAGGAGGTACATATTAAGTTGAGTATATTATCTATATTATTTCATACACCTAAGAAAGGTGAGACCACCTCTGCCATGGTTGCTTCTTCTAGGAGGGACAGATTAGGTCCACTCATGCCCACAACCATGATTGTTTTACATCGAGATGAGCCACATATTATTTTACTTTTCTAGATGTAGTGGCCATAGAGAAGATTGTTGCTGGTTAAAGCATAATAAACTTGTAGCTCATCAAACAGTCTTTTGAGATGTTGATGATATCATGATTCTATATATACCATCTCAACAGATAAATATGATGACCTTCTTTATAGGCTTCATTAGTGTTGTATATCCTTACATTAAACTCTAGTTCCAATGACCCTTGTGCAGAACATGATATCACTGCCTTTACCGACCCTCATGTATATCTCACAATGGTTTAAATGTTCTTGGGAATCATTTGTACTTCTATTATTAGTATTGAGATGTTATTTATGTATTCACATCATATTAACCAGGAATATACAATTAGAATTTAGATGAAAGTGCAATCTATCTTCTGCCACATGCAATACACAAGTATTATAGAGTCAAATTTCCATTGCTTTAGATTACCACAAGACCCTTGTTCCCAACATGTTATAATATATGGTAACCCAGTTATAGCATATCTAGAATATACAACACTCAAGCAACCTACTACTATCAAAATGTGTAAAGACCATGCATGGAAAGCAGCAAGAGAGGGGAAAAGATTGTACCTTTGATCCTTTAAGTTTGGAAGGATTTTGTGGCTTTATCTAACATACAACAATAGATAAAATTTCTGATGGATAGCAACATAAAAAAAAACTGAATTAGAAACTTCAACATTGACTTTAATGAGAACAAAGAGGAGAGAGATATGTACCTTTGAATATCTCCACTTTAGAGATCCAAACTTGCTTGCAACATCCTTTTCTTGACAGGAGCTTCAGTTCATTCGGATCCGGATGTTACACTGACCGACGCGTATAGAATTTTGGTAAAGGTGGAATAGGAGGTCGTGGAAGTGGTGGAGGTGGAGGTGGTGGTGGTGAAGATGACGTAGAGACAGGAACAGGAGTGGACTCAGGTGAACTCCAAGTAGGAGATGGAGGGACATAAACATCATAGTTGGTAGTGGATGGTACCCGTCTGTCACCTGCAGGGGAAAAATACATAACAGACTCAAAGAACGTGACATCAACACTAACAAAGTATTTCTTGTTTATGGGATCATAACACCGATAGCCCTTCCGAGTCTGAGAATAGCCGACAAAGACACACTTGACAGCTCTAGGAGAGAGTTTGTCAAGTCCAGGAGTCAGAAGATGAACAAATACCACAATACCAAAGACACGAGGAGTAAGTGAGAATAATTCCTTGTCAGGAAAAATGATAGAGAGAGGAATTTTCTCACCAAGAACAGAAGATGGCATACGATTGACCAGGTAGCAAGCAGTAAGAACAACATCCCCCTAGAAAGAAATCGGAGCACAACTCTGAATCAGTAGTGTTCGAGTAATGTCAAGAAGGTGGCGATGCTTTCTTTCTGCCACACCATTCTGCTGAGATGTGTAAGCACAAGTGGTTTGGTGAATAATGCCCTTTGACGAAAGAAATTGAGAGAGGGATCGTGTGCAGAATTCTAGAGCATTATCTGTGCGAACTCATTTGACAGTAGAAGAAAACACATTTTGCACTTCATTAATCAAATTCTTAATCACATCGCCTGCTTCAGATTTATTCTTTGAAAAGAAGATCCAAGATACACGAGAAAAATCATCCACTGCCACTAGATAAAATCTGTGTCCCTGATGATCGGGTACATGACTTGGACCCCATATATCTATGTGAAACAACTCGAATGGGGAGCTACTGCTCTGACTCTGACGACTAGGAAAGCTCGACCGATGATGCTTTTCCAACTGACTCGCTTCACAGCGAAAGGAAGAACTGGGAGAGATCTGAGGTAGAAGATGTCGCATTTTCTGGAGCGGGATAGGACCAAAACGGAGATGCCAGATGTACGGAAAAACTGGTCCGGCAGAATGAGAAGAGACGCCAGCATAAGAATTCCGGACCAGCCGATATAGACCATTCTGCTCAGAGCCACAGCCAATCACCCTGCCCGTTAGTATGTCCTGAAAAATAAGAGAAGACATGTCAAATATAGCACGACGGTGCAAATCCTTCGTAATCTGACTAATAGACAACAAATTCATCGAGAACTCAGGAGCATGTAGGACATTCTGTAGATGCATGGTAGAAGATAGAAAGACCTCCCTCTGTCCAACAAGGGGGGAATGAGTACCATCTGCGATCTGTACTGAGCGGCCATAGGGAATGTCCCTGTAGGACTCAAGTCTATCTCGATCTCGGTAGAGATGATGTGTGGCACCAGAATCTATAATCCAATCAGAGATATCATAAGATGTAAATGCAGTAGCACTACCTGAGGTACTAGCAGCAACAGAGGAACTGGCAGATGTTGTAGCAGCAACATCTGAAGGTCCACCAGAAGAATCACCAGATGATTGTGGCATAATATCACATAGACGTGGCACAAGTTCCTCGAAACGATTGTCTGCAGTAGATGCCAATTGGGGCTGAGAATGCTCTGTTACACGTGCCGGTGCTGGGAACCCATGCTTAGAGTAGAATGTCTCCTCCGAGTGGCCTGTGCAGTGACAGTATGAGCACGGCTGACGAAAGCGACCTCCCCTACCCCAAGGTCCACGTCCACGACCCGAAGACTGACCACCTCTCCCACGCGATACTGCCATCGCCGATAGGGGTGGAGTAGATGAGCTGGAAGAAACTGAGATACGACTGCCTGTAAACATCCTCCATTGGAGGAATAACTGCATCAGCCAAAATCTGAGAGTGGGCGGCCTCATACTCAGGATCTAGGGCTGCAAGTAGAACACCCACCATGGTGGCATTCCGAAATATCTTCTGTTGTTCAGGAGTCGCTGTGAGTGGGATAGTACTGTATAACTTCTCAAACATCCCCCTCAGGGATGTGTATAAGGAGTGAAGAGGTCTGCCGCTCTGCTTCATCGTGAATATGTCATGCTGAAGCTGTAACATCTTGGTCTCATTTCGCACTTGAGAATACGTAGCAGCTAGAATATCCCACATTGCCTTGGCAGTGGGCTGATGGAGGACATCATTGGCAATCTCCATCGACAGTGTACCTGACAACTAGACCTTGGCGTACGAATCATCAGCTCCCACGAGGCATATATCTCTGTTGGCTCATCCTCGGTAAGAATGTGCTTCTTACCGTTCGACTTCATGAGACTCATGAACTGTATCGCCCAGAGCTCATAATTCGACCCGTCCATCTTGACTATTGGTGCAGGACCTTTGAATGCGCCTATGGAGGGCATATCAACCTTCGATTCTGACATATCACCGCTGGAGAAGAACTAGGGTTTGTAGACAAAGTGACAGATGTGTACACAAACTGCATAGGATTCGAGTGCGTATGTAGACATTACGCACCCAAATCCATATATCTTGAGCAAGAGACGGCTATGCTCAAGGCGTCAGGAGGAGCCGCCCTCGCGGTGCCGCTAGAGCAAAAGGCCGAGACGGGGCCGGCTGGCGACGGGGCTAGGACACGCCAGGGCTGGGGGCCAGCGGAAACAGGGCCGGCTGGGTTGGGGGCCAGCGGCGACGGGAATTGGGGTGGGCGGAACTGGGGCCGGCGGTGCAGACCTGGGACCGACGGAGAACTGGGGCTGGCGGAGAGAAGGGAGGGGGGGGTTTGGGGGATTTGGCCCGAGAGGATGTCGAGAGGAGCGGCGGAGAGGGGCCTGGTGAGGTGGCGGCGGCAGAGAGAGACGAAGAGAGGGGGGCCGGTGGGGAGAGGGAGGGAGCCCTAGGGCTTGGGCTCTGATACCATGTTGGGAAAAATCAGTGATTTGTTATTCAAGGGAACCCTAAGCTCTCTTATATAGGGAGAGACCTCAAGGGTAAAATATATAGTAGCCCAGAGAAAAATAAAAATGATGAACAGATACATTGCATATAATAATATATATCTCTACAGTTACAAACTGGGTCTACACTTCACAGTTAAATCGTTTCTTATTGAAATTAAGAACATTTTTTCTGTTAATATGAAGCTTATTCACACTGACAATGCCTTGGAATTATCCATTTTACAGTTTGACTTTCTCAGGTCTCTTGGTATTGTTCATCAGACTTCCCGTGCTTACACTTCGCAGTAGGATGGTGTTGCTGAACGCAAACACCGTCATCTTCTTGATGTCGCGAGGACTCTTTTGATTCAACATCGAGCTCCTCATTCGTTTCGGGGGGATTCGGTCCTACAACATGCTACTCAGTAAATTACATGCCTTCCATTGTCCTTGGAGAACAAGTTCCTTTTTTATTGTGTTTCCCGAGAAGAACCTATTCTCCCTTACTCCGAGGGTCTTTAGTTCTGTAGCCTTTGTCCACATTTTTACTCGTGACCGTGACATGCTCTCTCCAAGAGCTGTCAAATGTATATTCGTTGGCTATTCTTGTACCCAGAAAGAGTGTAGGTGTTTTGAACCTATTAGGAGAAAGTATTATGTGAGTGCTGATGTTACATTTTTGAGTCTATTATGTATTTCTCTTCTACAGGTGACAGTTTGTCTAACTCCGTCTCGGGTGAGGATGTCTTTATTCCACCACCTCAGTTATCTCCACCATATCTACCTTCTATTGTGTCACAATCATCCCCACAGCCACACCGTAACCCCTGAGGATCCGGGTACCTGTTTACGACACATTTCATAATATTCCATTTATAACATCGCATTAAAAGCATAATTTATGGGGAAATTTTTCGCGCTTGAAGCTACATATGACATTCACATTCATAACCACAATCTGATAGAGGCAAATGACACCAAAATCTCATTTCATTAATTTCCATATCATTTTACATCATGTACAAGAATCTTCCAGTATACACCGTATATCCCAAAATGTAGTACATAAGAGATATCATTTATATTATAATGTAAATCAAAAACTGAGACAATATAAACCATACCGTCTGGTGTATACCCTGTCTTCTGGAAGCATGAACGGCTACTGATCAGCATGCATTTTTCCTGCCAAAACATGTTTAGGAAAGAAGAGGCATCAGCGGTTGTTGGTACCTCCCAAAAACTTTTAAAAATGACTGACATTTAGTTATTTTCAAAAGCAAGCAAGTAGAAAGGTATATATGATGATAAATCTACCATTACCTGCATAGAAAATCGTTTTCAATTGTTTGGTATTAAGTTCACTCGTTCTCCCCTTTTTCCCATTCATGCCATATAGATATTTATATAAAGTTTAGACGACAAACCCTAACATATAATGATTTCCTGCGTTTTAAGATCATGATTTTGGGTCTTGGAGATCATGTTGCGGAACTTGATGGTACATGTAAATGCTACTTTCTTGTCATTGAGATTATATCATGGTTTTCGATAATGGACTGATATGATGATGATGGATTTGATCCTTAATTCTATTTACTCCTTTTAAGTTAGTGGATAGTCTGTGGTCGTGGTCTGTGTGGTAACCTCACATTATGACTCTAAGGTATTTAAAAGTACCTTAGGGTTGGGGTGCCTCCGTAGGCATGCGGTGTTGTGTAATGCATCCTAACTAAGTTCCCAACACGTCCACTAACTTAAAGGGATTTTGAATCAGATTATAGTCACTTCCAATCAACTTAATTTTAATTGTAATTTCCTCCAAACCTTCATTGTAACTCTCTCAGATGCAACTCTCGATGTTTTAGATGTAAATATGGATAATCTGGATGTAGAATCGCCAAGTCTATTGGCGAAGTAAACTCAAGCGGTGAGGAAGCCTGCAAATGGCTCTTCCGTCTCGCCCTCTAATTGGAAGTGCAATCCAATAGAGGGATAGGTCTACTCCAAAACTACGCCACTAAGACGGGTGAGAGGGACTTCCCGGAAAAGTCACTCTAGAAAAACAACCCGACCGGTAACGGGCAACCGAGCTCGTACGAAAAACTAAAACCGAGGATCCCCCGCCTGGGTATCCTAAAACAGAGGGTCAGCGAATGGTCTAAAGTCGGGATCCCAACGAAGCGTAAAAATACTGCGAGCTCGCGTAAAAATCGAAAAGGGATTGAGATCCTAGACCCGCGCACTTGGCGGCCGCTGCCCAAACTGGGCTTCCTATTCTCCCGCCCAGTTGAGGGTCACCGCGCCTTCGCACGGTCAGGTGTAAAGGTCACCATGACCGGCATCATAAATTTATAACTCATTTCTGGTTCACGATCATCATCACTTACCAATTCATCTCCTTCTCAATTCTTTATGTAGTTAATCATACAGATCTAGATCTTTTGGTCACCTAACTTATTGATGGTTACCTATAGATAGCAGAGCATACTTAAGGAATGAATTCATGAGATGATCTAACATTATGGTCATAGGATATTATGATGAAGTAATCATATCTAAGATATATTTGTTTTTATAAAAGCTTCATATATATTAACTAAATTATTATCAAAGTTTTATCTATTTGGGAGATAAAGAATTTATGAAGCATAGGAAAAATATATGTGATTTCATGGTGTATTAGGTCACAAAAGTATATATTATTATTAATATCAGTAGTGACAATGTCCGTAGTTTACAATGTTTGTAAAATATTTGATTTTCCAGACTCTATAATTAAAATTTCCAAAAATCTTTTCAATATTTATACAATATTTCAATTTCTATAATTATATTTCTTGGAAATCTATACTGTACTTGTACAATAGTTTTAAAGTTTCCAAGATATATAAATAATTTATCAAAAGTCTATACGGTATTTATAAGTTCCCAAATTTTAAAATTAGTTTCTCAAAACTCTATACAGTACTTGTATATTATCTGAATTTTCCAGCACATGTATTTATTTTCTCAAAAATCCAGACAGTACACACATAACTTTGAAATTTCCAATATCTGAAATAAATTTCTAAAAGTCTATACAGTTCTTGTTATAATATTTAAATTTCCAGAAACTGGAATCCATTTCTAAAAATATATACCGTATTTGTTATAATATAACACTTGAATCTTCCTATAAACAATTTCTTAAAAATACAGTATTTGTTATAAACATTTAGATTTCCATAATCTGTATTAAAATCTGCAATCGAAATTTCACTTCCAGGTTTTAAGAATGACAGCAATTGCATGAAAAATAATTCAAGCAACTAAATTTTAGAATTTCACATAATTAATTTCTGTAGTTGTTGAAATCAACCTCAAGAGTATCTAATAAAAGTTAAAACTCATTGTAAAACTAATGGAGAAATCCGTTTGGTTTCTCTAAACATGAGCACTAATTTATTTTACATTCTCAAGACACCCATATCAGATCTATTATTTATTCAATTTGTCAGGTCTTAGATGCTAATTCGATTGGGTATATTTACAGCAGCCTTGATTTCAATGATGGGCAGGAGTACTCAAAAGAAACCCTCATTAAGAGATCAAGGGTGTATGGTTCAGCATGCATGACATCAAGAGAGTATGGATGGGGATGTACATGTCCTGCTAATGATGCTTCTAATAGTAAGAATATACACATGGATTATAGACTCAATTTCTAGAAATGTTGGCAACTGCACAAATAATCTTAATGAAACTTAACATTATACAAAAATCATGAATTTTAGAGTACCAGGCATGCTAATTTTCATAAAATATTAATAACTGATCATTTAATGAAACTTACACAGTGCACAATAAGGATTTTAGATTTGATAGATCTGATTCAAAGTTTAATCAGAGCTTTTAGATTAGATTTCAGAATTCGAAGTTCTCCAAAAACCACATTTTGTGCAAGATCAAAACTCTACAGCACATGCATGCAAACTCTTATCAATTTCAACAATTAAATTTGGGTTTTATGATGTAAACAACTGTGAGGCCCGTTCCTTCTCGGATATGGGAAACCCGTTTACACATCATCCGTAATATCATATTCTCTAGAAATCACATTAGGGAACTGGAAATTAGGGAATTTTTTTTATACGGATGACATTCACGTTAACTAACAGGCCACAGAACTATAACATGTCACACTTATATTGCATAAATTTCCATATCAGTTTATATGTAACAATAGAAATTGCATTATATACATGTATCCCAATTTTATCAGAAGAGAAATAAAAGCATAAATATCTTGAACAAACTATAACATACATACCTGCTATGTTTTGCTTCAGAAACTGACATTCAACTCCACTAATACAACGGTGCAGGTATTTTGCCTGCAATCCATGGAATAGGGAGAAAAGAACATCAACAAATGTTGAGTAAATCTTAATTAATTAAAAATAACAGGAAATTTTGTGGTTCCAAAAGAAAGCAAGTAATTTGGCCTTAACAATTAAAATTTAAAGCTACTTGCAATGAAACAGGCTTTCAAGTTGTTTGGTATGTAAAACCCCAGTCTACTCATCCTACACTAATTACCCACATTAATCATTTATATACCAATATCATGTGGTCCATATTTAAGTCATTGCCTTTCTATTAATTATAATACAAGTTTGACTGGTCTTGAGAATATGAATGATTAGACTCTGATATAATCATTATCTCTATAATGCTTATAAAGATGTTTAAGAATCTTATGGATTGATCATAGTAAGAGTATATGATGGATATGGGGTTTTGATTCTTTTCTTTTTGTTTTTCTCAAGCCTAGTAGATAGTCTGATAAGGATGATTTTCATGATATGGTCTTTTCTCTTTGCCAGGAATTATTGGCAGAAAAGTAACTAGTTCAACGGAAACCAACTCAACTGTAATTCAACTTTAGCCAACTCAATTGTGACTCAATCCAATTTCAATGTATCTTTTTCAGATTCAACTGTAACTGATTTAGAGGTAACCATAGAGGATTCAGATGTATACATGGATGATTCAGATGTAGCATCGCCAAGTCTGTTGGCGAAAAATAAATAAAACTCAAGCGGTGAAGTAGCATATAAAAGAGGCTCTTCCGTCTCGCCCTCTAATTGGAAGGGCGGTCCAATAGAGGGATAGGTCTACTCCAAAACTACGCCACTAAGACGGGTGAGAGAGACTCTCTAGAAAAGTCGCTCTAAAAGAAAAACCGGCCCAACCGGTACGGGCTAACGAGCTCGAAAAACTAAAACCAAGGGTCCTCCAGCCTAGGTACCCTATAGAATAAGGGTCAGCGGAACTGGTCTTTAAAAGAAAACCAGTGGATCTCAGAGAGGCGTAAAAACTACGCGCGCTCGCGAAAAAAACCGAGAAAAAGACTGGGATCCTAGACCCGCGCATGAAGCGGTCGCTGCCCTAACTGGGCTTCCTAATCTTCCGCCCAGCTGAGGGACACCGCCCCCTCGCACAGTCAGGCGTAAAGGTTACCATGACTGGCACTTTTAATTACTAGTCATCATTGAATCATCATCACTAACTTAATTTCTCATCCTCTCTTGAACTCTGATGTTGTCAACTTTACAGATCTAGGTATCTTATTGATAATTATATTGAATAGTGATATATACTTTAGTGATTTTGAATAATTGATCACAAAGATCTTCAGTCATTGATCATAGATGATCTCATCAATTGGCGGCTTGCTTATTAATCTAGATTTATGGAAATATCTCAATGAACTCCTTTTTCATACCACGAGATCATAAGTTGTTTATTGGAACTGAATTTAAAATTTAATTTAATGTAGAAATTTTACTTTTGTTATTTAACTCGTAATTTAGTGGCAAGACTCTTAATCTAATTTTTATAAGTCTCTTGTATGAAACTACCCTAATATAATGAACAAAAGATGAAAAGATGGTCGATGCAATCCTTCCTGGCACTGCAAAATTTCACCCTGAATCTTCTCTTCCACTAGATCTCAAGTCATTCTAATAATGCTAACATATTGAGATTATTATTTACTTATCCACCGTAGCCATCTTTCGATTCTTTATCACTATTACTAAGAGATATTGAGAAACCCTCCCAATTGTATGTATCAAAATCCCAGCCAAGAGTTATACCCCTTTAGCTACTTTGTATCTTCCTACCCTTGCTAAAAAAATATGTCGGGTTAATTACGCGATCTTGATATCATTAAGCTGGATCATAGTTAAATTCTTTATCTTTCGTCATTTTTAATAGGTTGAAATAGACCTTCTGTGATTGTTCTCGAGATTAAGAATCCAAATAAGTTGATAACAATATATTTAACAGATTTCAGAATACTTAATATTGAAAATAATCTCCTGATTATGTCATAAAATGGAATATGCTCCATTGAAAATAATCTCCTGATTATGTCATAAAATGGAATATGCTCCAGCGGTATAGATATTGTGCATCAAAAACCATGAAAAAATGTGGCAGATTCTTAAGTTGACTATACTCTGAAGAGAAGAATTTTGCTTGCATTATGCAGATTTGTCTAATGTTTAAAATGAAGCAGAATACCCAACCTTTAGTTGAATACTGCTATGCTAGGAATTCTAGTTTTAAAAGGCTAAATTCTTACACACATGTCTGTATATGTGCAACACATGGACTGTTCAGATATCCATTGATTGTTGATCTTTTTCTTCCGGATCTGGAATCTCCATATGAGGTCGTGTTGTCACAAAGGATTACCACATCAAAGATTTCTTCTAGTTAGGAGGTACATATTAAGTTGAGTATATTATCTATATTATTTCATACACCTAAGAAAGGTGAGACCACTTCTGCCATGGTTGCTTCTTCTAGGAGGGACAGATTAGGTCCACTCATGCCCACAACCGTGATTGTTTTACATCGAGATGAGCCACATATTATTTTACTTTTCTAGATGTAGTGGCCATAGAGAAGATTATTGCTGGTTAAAGCATAATAAACTTGTAGCTCATCAAACAGTCTTTTGAGATGTTGATGATATCATGATTCTATGTATACCATCTCAAGAGATAAGTATGATGACCTTCTTTATAGGCTTCATTAGTGTTGTATATCCTTACATTAAACTCTAGTTCCAATGACCCTTGTGCAGAACATGATATCACTGCCTTTACCGACCCTCATGTATATCTCACAATGGTTTAAATGTTCTTGGGAATCATTTATTTTATTATTAGTATTGAGATGTTCACATCATATTAACCAGGAATATACAATTAGAATTTAGATGAAAGTGCAATCTATCTTCTGCCACATGCAATACACAGGTATTATAGAGTCAAATTTCCATGGCTTTAGATTATCACAGGACCCTTGTTCCCAACATGTTATAATATATGGTAACCCAGTTATAGCATATCTAGAATATACAACTCTCAAGCAACCTATTACTATCAAAATGTGTAAAGACCATGCATGGAAAGCAGCAAGAGAGGGGAAAAGATTACACCTTTGATCCTTTAAGTTTGGAGGGATTTTGTGGCTTTATCTAACATACAACAATAGATAAAATACCTGATGGATAGCAACAAAAAAAACTGAATTAGAAACTTCAACATTGAATTTAATGAGAACAAAGAGGAGAGAGATATGTACCTTTGAATATCTCCACTTTGGAGATCCAAACTTGCTTGCAACATCCTTTTCTTGACAGGAGCTTCAGTTCATTCAGATCCGGATGTTACTGTTGACGCATACTTAGTTATCTTAGTTATTGTGTCTTTTTTGGCTATTTTATTTTCTTGTTGTCCCCTTTATGTAATTTACCCATAGGCTACTCTCCTATATAAGAGAGCCTAGGGCTATGGAATAAACAACTCATTCACGTTTCCCAACATGGTATCAGAGCGACGGTCCTAGACCGGAGTTCCTGAAACCCTAACCCTAACCCTACCCGCCGCCCCCCCCTCCTCTCTCTCTCTCTCTCTCTCTCTCTCTCTCTCTCTCTCTCCGCAGATCGGCGCCGCCCCTCCTTCAAGCGCACATCTCCAGCGCTTCTCCAGGCGCACATCTGCGGCGGGACCCCTTCTCCGATCCAGCCGCATCAGGGCGCATCTGCGGCGGGATCTCCAGCGCATCAGCGCGCATCAATGCGCACTCAGGCGCATCGGCGCACATCCAGGCGCTTCTCAAGCGCATTTGCGCGATCCAGGCGCCTCTCCAGCAGGCGCACATCTGCGCATCTGCGGCATATCCAGCCGCACATCCAGGCGCACCACTGCGCGATTTGCGCGATCTGCACCTCTCCTACACGCGCGCATCCAGTGCGCGATATCGCGCATGATCTGCGCATCCCAGGCGCCTGACCAAGCATCCCAGCACATCTAGCGCACGTATTCAGCACCCTTATTACACAGTACTTACTGAACTACTGCGCATCCAGTGCGTCAAGTCCAGTAGCTATCGTGCGGGTACACGGTTTTCAACCCTAAGCCCCAGATAATCAACATGGGTTTAGTTGCGTGAGGTCTACACGTGCAACTAAACCCATTTATGTCGTTGTAGACAAATCACAGTATTTGTCAATCGTTCCAGTCTTCCGTATCCAGTATGTCAGAAAGCAAGGCAGATATTCCGTCCATGGGCGCATTTCGTGGTCCAGCGCCCATTGTCAAGATGGATGGTACGAACTATGAACTGTGGGCAATGCAGTTCATGAGTATGATGAAGTCCACGGGCAAGAAGCATATTCTCACAGAGCCCGAGCCTGCAGAGAAGACTGGAGTCCATGCCTCATGGGAGGCTGACGACGCATATGCAAAGGTGTGGCTATCTGGCACATTGGCTATTGAGATCGCCAATGACATTTTACATCAACCCACAGCCAAAGACATGTGGGATATCCTAGCAGCGACATATTCTCAGGCGAAGAATGAGACAAAGATCCTGCAACTACAACATGATATATTCACAATTAAGCAGAATGGCCGCCCATTACATTCTCTCTATACATCTTTGAGAGGAATGTTTGAGAAGCTCCATAGCTTCATGCCTCTTACCGCCACACCAGAACAGCAGAAGACATACAGGAATGCGACGATGGTGGGCGTGTTCCTAGCTGCACTTGATCCTGAGTACGAAGCACGTTCACAGATTTTGGCGGACTCGACTATTCCTCCCATGGAGGAAGCGTTTCACAGATTGAGCAGGATTACAGTACCGTCAGCAGCAGCGAATCAGAATCCCTCAGCCATGGCGGCCAACAGAGGCCGTGGTTCTCATTACCAGGGCCGTGGACGTACTCCCCGTGGAAGGGGTGGCCGCACTAGGCCAACGTGCTCATACTGTCACCGAGTCGGACATACTGAAGATACATGCTACTCAAAGCATGGATTTCCTGCATCCGCACGAGCTGCTGAGCAGATAGAGCCCCCGTCTGCAGCTACATTGGATCAGCGATTTGATGATCTGGTTGCCCGTCTTAGGGGCATTATACCACCGTCTGGCCCAGCACCGTCAACAGAGAATCATACTGAGGCTGCTGCCTCTGCCTCTGCCTCTACGAGTACTTCAGGTAGTACACTTGCTTTCCACAGTAGTAGATCGGTTACATTACCATGGATCATGGACTCGGGCGCTACACATCACCTATGTGGCGACCAGAGTCTACTTACAGGATACACTCAGATTCCTCCAGGACGGACAGTTGTGATTGCCAATGGCACACATTCCCCTATCACGGGTCAGGGGGAGATTAGATTGACATCCTCTATGCAGCTCAAGAACGTTTTGCATGCACGGCATTTTTCCATGAATCTGTTGTCGATTAGTCAGATTACGAAGGATCTCCATTGTCGAGCTATTTTTGATTCATCTTCTTTGATTTTTCAGGACATCCGTACGGGCAACGTGATTGGTCATGGCTATGAGCAAGGAGGCCTTTATCGTCTGAACCAGTCCCCGTTTGCCGGAATTACAGCCTCTCCCGCGGAACAAGTATCTCCTCTTCTGTGGCACCTGCGTTTTGGTCATTTACCGCTTCAGAAGTTACGTCTAGTCCTACCCTATAGTCTTTCTCACACACCTGTCCAGTGTGAGGCGTGTCAGTTGGGAAAACATCACAGGTCATCTTTTCCCAGTAGTCAAGGTCGGAGTAGTAACTCCAAGTTTGAGTTGTTTCATGTCGACGTCTGGGGTCCGAGTCGTGTTCCCGATCATCAGGGACACAGGTTTTATATTGTTTTTGTGGATGTTTTTTCTAGAGCATCATGGGTATTTCTAATGAAAAATAAGTCTGAAGCTGGAGATATTATTATTCACTTTCTAAATGAGATTCAGAATGTCTTTTCCACAACGGTCAAAATTATGAGAACTGACAATGCCTTAGAGTTGTGCACCAACAATCTAGCCAACTATTACTCTTCAAAAGGAATTGTTCACCAAACATCATGTGCTCATACGTCTCAACAAAATGGGGTTGCAGAAAGAAAACACCGTCATCTTCTTGATGTTACAAGGTCTCTTCTCATTCAGAGTCATGTCCCGTATTCCTACTGGGGTGATGCAGTCCTTACTGCATGTTATCTTATAAATCGTATGCCCTCGTCTGTCTTGAATGAACAGGTTCCTTTCTCACTTATATATCCTGACAAGGAGCTGTTCACTCTTACCCCTCGTGTCTTTGGGTCTGTCGCATTTGTCCATCAGTTGTCGCCCGGTTCTGACAAGCTCTCTCCTAGGGCTGTCAAGTGCGTCTTTGTGGGGTACTCCAGAACTCAAAAGGGGTACAAGTGTTTTGACCCTGTGCGTCGGCGGTATTTGATCAGTGCAGATGTTACATTCTTTGAATCTATCATGTATTTTTCAGAATCCGGGAACATGCAGCCACCACCATTGTCTCCTGATACCGTATTCATGGCACCACCAACATCACAGCCGTCACCTCCATTACCACCACCACCACCACCACCACCACCGCCACCAATAATATCCCCGTTACCATTCCATTACACCCGACGGCCGAATCAAGCTCATGGCCCTGACCAGTCAACTAGCCCGCCTATGGTATGTAATGAAAATATTAATGTTGATGGATCTGACGACATTTCTCAGCAGGATGCAGTACAGGAGCAGGGTGCTACTACAGAGGATCTGGATGTCCCAATCGCTCTACGAAAGCAGAAGAGAAGCTGTGCCAAGTATCCAGTATCAGCTGCGGTTTCGTTTGAGAGGCTTTCTGGACCATTCAGGACGTTTGCATTGGCACTTTCAGCTACAGATATTCCACGGAACCACCATGAGGCTTTGCAGGATTCTCGATGGCGGCTAGCAATGGAAGAAGAGATGGCGGCACTTCAGTCTAGAGGAACATGGAGCTTAGTTACTATACCACCGGATGTCAACCCGGTAAGTTGCAAGTGGGTATTTACAGTCAAGCATAATGCAGATGGCTCCATTGACAGGTACAAGGCGCGCCTAGTTGCAAGGGGATTCACACAGACGTATGGAGTAGATTATCTTGACACGTTCTCCCCGGTGGCTCGTCATTCCACTCTGCGGATCCTCTTATCAGTTGCAGTTACTAGAGACTGGCCACTCTATCAGCTGGATGTGAAAAATGCCTTTCTGTATGGCGACCTGCAGGAGGAAGTCTACATGCAACAGCCACCTGGGTTTGCTGTTGAGGGGGAGTGTTCCAAGGTTTGCAGATTGCATAAGGCTATCTATGGCCTTAAGCAGAGTCCCAGAGCATGGTTCCAGAAGCTGTCAGACCTCTTTGAGAAACAAGGATATAAACGCTCCAATGCTGATCATTCCTTATTTGTACAAAAGACGGCAAGAGGTATTGTTGTAATCATGGTTTATGTTGACGATATCTTGATTACAGGCAATGATGATCAGGGCATTAAGCAGGCAAAAGAAAGGCTGGGGACTGAGTTTGTCACCAAGGACTTGGGAGTCCTTAGATATTTTCGGGGGCTGGAGTTTGCCAGAAATCCGTATGGATTAGTCATGTCACAGAGGAAGTATGTCACAGATCTACTGAGTGAGACAGGTATGCTAGGGTGTCGACCTGCTACAACACCAATGGACCCTAGCATGAAGCTGTATGATGATGACACAGAGGAGGTTGACAGGAGAAGATACAGAGAGCTGGTAGGCAAATTGTTATATGTCACGATCACTAGGCCAGATATACTATTTGCAGTGAGCCGTGTGAGCCAGTTCATGGAGCAGCCACGCCAGGTGCATATGGATGCAATACACATGATACTTAGATATCTCAAATCTTCTCCAGGTAAAGGTCTGCTATTCAAGAAAGGAAAGGGGATTTCTGTCACAGCATGTGCAGATGCAGACTATGCAGGATGTCCTAAGGATAGGAAGTCCACCTCAGGGTATGCTGTCTATGTTGGAGATGCCCTAGTCTCATGGAGGAGCAAGAAGCAAACTGTGGTAGCTAGATCCAGTGCTGAATCCGAATATAGGGCTATGGCCCAGGCTACTACAGAGATGATGTGGGTAAAAGCGGTGCTGACAGATTTATGCTTAGACGTACCACTTCCTATGAACTTGGAGTGTGATAATCAGGCTGCTCTGTTCATTGCAAACAATCCTGCATTCCATGAACGGACTAAGCATATTGAGGTGGATTGCCATTTCATACGTGATATGATTCAGAAAGGATTCATTACCACATCCCATGTTACTTCAGAGAACCAGACTGCAGATATATTCACCAAGGCATTGTTACGTGGCCCATTTCAGAAGTGTGCTTCCAAGCTGAGCATGATTGACATCTATGCTCCATCTTGAGGGGGAGTGTTGACGCATACTTAGTTATCTTAGTTATTGTGTCTTTTTTGGCTATTTTATTTTCTTGTTGTCCCCTTTATGTAATTTACCCATAGGCTACTCTCCTATATAAGAGAGCCTAGGGCTATGGAATAAACAACTCATTCACGTTTCCCAACAGTTACAAATATAAAAACCTCAAAGGGAATCTCGTCCTCGAGACTCGGGTCAAGGTCACTTTGTGTCTTGTTTGGATCTTATCTGGCCATAAAAACCTCAAAGAATTTTGTACCCATAAAAACCTCAAAGGGAAAACAAGCCGTGTTCTTTCAATATATAATTAAATGGGCTTGTTTTGACAATTACCTGAAAGAGTTGTGGGTATCGTGCCCGCATATCCACTTTTGTCTTCCATGTTGCCTCTTTGACATCATGTCGGTGACATAGCACCTTTATTAGAAGAATCTCTTTGTTGCGAAGCTTTTATTTTTCACAACACTATCAAGTATTTGTACTAACCTTCTCTTTGTAAATCAAATTTGACTCCACGTCAAGGTTCTCATAACTGATGACGTGGTGAAGGTCGTACTTGTAATTCCTTAAATTGATAGGTGTAGAGAAAGGGTTACTCGATAGACCACCTTACACATACGACTAAAAATTTCAAATAATCCAACGTATCGTGGTGTCAAGTAACTTGCTATGAGCACTAAATCTCTGTACTCCCTTTATGGAAGATACTCATAGAAACACTCAATCTCCTTCTTGTGTTTTCAGGAATTCCATCAATATGAAGGATTAAGTTAAATATTGATAAGTTATTATTTGAATCGATTAAGAGAAGAGGATCGGATTACATGAAACTCCAAATTTCTTTTCTGACGGTCTGCATAGCTCTTCTAGCAGCTCTGAGTCATCAGAAGCCTTCCCCTTACAAGATCGATCAACAGTTCTCGTAGCCCCTTCCCAAAGAGATCTACAGAGTAAAATATATGTTCACGTACCTTACGCCAACTGAGAGGTGCGAGACATCTCCGCCCGTATAGGGCTTCGAATGATGTCATACCAATACTGGAATAATGACTATCGTTGTGCGGGAGTTCTACCAATGACAGGTGGTCCTTCCAAGATCTTTTCTACTCTAGAGTACATGCACATAGCAAATTCTCAAGTATCTGAATAACACATAGTATCGTATGCAGAACTCATCTTCAGCTCTGTCTGTGGTGTTGACATAAGCCGGTACTAGTAGTGAGATATAAACCTCGAGTCTCCATCAGACACTACCTCATGTGGTATATCACAAAATTTGATAATATTTTTTTTGCACATGTAATCTAGCCAGTCTAGATGGAGTGTATGTCATGTTGATATGTATGAAATGGACTGACTTGGCCAATCTGTCAACAACATCCCAATAGCATCGTGACCACCAATTGTCTTTACTAGTCCCGTGACAAAATCCATAGAAGTGTTCTTCCACTTTTATTCGAAAAAGGGGAGAGACTGTAACAACCATGGTGGTCTCTTATGTTCTGCCTTGACCATATGATAGATCACGCACTTGCTAACACGACATGTTGCATCTCGCTTCATTCCGTCCTGCCAGAATGTAGACCTAGATCCTGGTACATCTTTGTGCTACCAAGAAGAATAGACAATCGTGAATTGTGTGCCTTATCAAGAATATCTCTGCGCAACTACTCATTGTTGGGCGCAATTACCTAGCCAACCTTCCACAAAATAGACTTAGTCCTCACAAAATCATCACGTTTGTCCTTGATGACACACATGCATCTGTCTAAAATTCAAGGATATGTCCTATATCCTTCTACTATGCAATCCCAAAGACTGTTGAATCGCAGAGGTATGACAGTAGATGAGGACGCACTCTTATGAGGATGTCAATTAGTCAAGGTTACGAGTATATCTCATGTATATAGCTAGTTTGCCGTATGTGTGTGAGCTTTCCTACTAAGCGCATCTGCCACCACGTTTCCTTTACCAGAATGGTAAGAGATCATGTATTCAAAATCCTTCAGTAGTTCAAACAACCGATATTGTCTCATATTTAGCTCTTTCTGATTGTAGATGTACTTCAAACTTTTGCGATCTATGAAGATATCAAAATTCACCTCATATGGATAGTGGTGCTAGATCTTAAAAACGAGGACAACTGTTACCAACTCCAAGTCGTGGATGGAGTAATTCCGCTCATGCAGCCTCTATTGACGTGATGCATAAACAATCATGTAACCTTGCTGCATCAGAACCACTCTTAAACATTCATTTGAAGCATTTGTATATACTGTATAATCTTGAATGTTTGAAGAAAAGTGCAAGAATGGGCACATTTGTTAATCTTTCTTTCAATGTCCTTTAAGGTCAATGATAGGAACTCTCATCTGTGTCAAAATGACTCATGGAAAGCCACAGACGAAGCATCTATAATAACTATCTAGTTCAGGAAAGCTTCGAATTCGAGTGACTGTCTTGGAATATTCCCATGACATAACTTCCTCAATGTTCGTAGGGTCAACTGGCATACCTGCTCCAGAAATGACATGTCCAAGGAATGAGGTTTTGGATAACCATAACTCACATTTGTTCAGCTTAACATACTACTTATGCTTTTGAATGTTGTCTTCCGAATATCCAAATCTTGAATCCTCAGCTAATGGTAGCCAGATCGGATATCGATCTTTGAAAATACCAAAGATCCATGTAGCTGATTGAACGAGTCATCAAAGTATGACAGAGTATAATGGTTCTTCACCGTTTCTTGTTCAGTTGTATGGAATCAATGCTTAATGTCATTGATCCATCCTTCTTTCTGATAAAAGAACGGGAGCACTCCAAGGTGTGGTGCTCGACCTTCCGAAACTTAAGTCAAGTAACTCATGTAGCTGCACATTCAGCTTTCTCAACTCGACTGGTGTCATGTGGTACGGAGTCATCGAGATTGGTTGTGTATCCAGTAGTAGTGTGATCTCGAACTCAATCTCTCTCTCAAGCGGTATACCTGGCAAATCATCAGGAAACACATTGGACTAATTCAACACTAAACTGATGTCCTGAGTCATCGGCTCGTTCATCAGGTGTATTTCGGATAATTGCTAGAAATGTATTGTATTCTCAATCTATAAGTCTTTGAGCTCTCAACACTGAAATGTACTTCATTTTGGAGTCATGTAATGTACCTTTATAGGTAGACTCGGGTAAGTCTGGAATCTTGAAGACAATTGTCTTCAAGAATTAATTACATAAGGCATGATGAGCTGACATTCAATTCATACCCAAAGTTAGGTCAAACTTATTGAGCTGTAGTAGCAGACAGCCTGCTATCGTCTCATGTCCACCAATCAACATTGGTAGCTATCAGACTATTAGTCTTATGATGATCAACTAGCCACACGACCCATAATGTGACAAGGATGATCTAGGGCATCTGCACCTCTACCTACTGAAGTTAGAAGTTCAAAGATCATTCATCGTTCCAGAATCAATTAAAAAGAGAGAAAGGTCGGCACTAGATGCCATGGTTCTGTATAAGAACCAATATCCTTAATTGCAATAGTTGATGTTCGCGGATATTTCTATTATGCTTTTTCTCTTCTTGGGATACAATATGGAAATAAATTGCAATTGGTGACATCTGTTGTCATTTATTTTGAATGTCATATTTCCCTTTCAAATTCGCGACAAGTCAAAGAACTGTAGCTATCCAATACCTAATGCGATTGGAACTATAATACTACGAATGTATGTAGCAGGGTACCACTGCTCTGATACCAAACTGTGAGGCCCGTTCCTTCTCGGATCTGGGAAACCCGTTTACACATCATCCGTAATATCATATTCTCTAGAAATCGCATTAGGGAACTGGAAATTAGGGAATTTTTTTTATACGGATGACATTCACGTTAACTAACAGGCCACAGAACTATAACATGTCACACTTATATTGCATAAATTTCCATATCAGTTTATATGTAACAATAGAAATTGCATTATATACATGTATCCTAATTTTATCAGAAGAGAAATAAAAGCATAAATATCTTGAACAAACTATAACATATATACCTGCTATGTTTTGCTTCAGAAACTGACATTCAACTCCCCCAATACAACGGTGCAGGTATTTTGCCTACAATCCATGGAATAGGGAGAAAAGAACATCAACAAATGTTGAGTAAATCTTAATTAATTAAAAATAACAGGAAATTTTGTGGTTCCAAAAGAATGCAAGTAATTTGGCCTTGACAATTGAAATTTAAAGCTACTTGCAATGAAACAGGCTTTCAAGTTGTTTGGTATATAAAACCCCAGTCTACTCATCCTACACTAATTACCCACATTAATCATTTATATACCAATATCATGTGGTCCATATTTAAGTCATTGCCTTTCTATTAATTATAATACAAGTTTGACTGGTCTTGAGAATTTGAATGATGAGACTCTGATATAATCATTATCTCTATAATGCTTATAAAGATGTTTAAGAATCTTGTGGATTGATAATAGTAGGAGTATATGATGGATATGGGGTTTTGATTCTTTTCTTGTTGTTTTTCTCAAGCCTAGTAGATAGTATGATAAGGATGATTTACATGATATGGTCTTTTCTCTTTGCCAGAATTATTGGCAGAAAAGTAACTAGTTCAACGGAAACCAACTCAACTGTAATTCAACTTTAGCCAACTCAATTGTGACTCAATCCAATTTCAATGTATCTTTTTCAGATTCAACTGTAACTGATTTAGAGGTAGCCATAGAGGATTCAGATGTATACATGGATGATTCAGATGTAGCATCGCCAAGTCTGTTGGCGAAAAATAAATAAAACTCAAGCGGTGAAGTAGCCTATAAAAGAGGCTCTTCCGTCTCGCCCTCTAATTGGAAGGGCGGTCCAATAGAGGGATAGGTCTACTCCAAAACTACGCCACTGAGACGGGTGAGAGAGACTCTCTAGAAAAGTCGCTCTAAAAGAAAAACCGGCCCGACCGGTACGGGCTAACGAGCTCGAAAAACTAAAATCAAGGGTCCTCCAGCCTAGGTACCCTAAAGAACAAGGGTTAGCGGAACTGGTCTTTAAAAGAAAACCTGTGAATCCCAGAGAGGCGTAAAAACTGCGAGCGCTCGCGAAAAAAACCGAGAAAAAGACTGGAATCCTAGACCCGCGCACGAAGCAGCCGCTGCCCTAACTGGGCTTCCTAATCTTCCGCCCAGCTGAGGGTCACCGCCCCCTCGCACAGTCAGGCGTAAAGGTTACCATGACTGGTACTTTTAATTACTAGTCATCATTGAATCATCATCACTAACTTAATTTCTAATCCTCTCTTGAACTCTGATGTAGTCAACTTTACAGATCTAGGTATCTTGTTGATAATTATATTGAATAATGATTCATACTTTAGTGATTTTGAGTGATTGATCACAAAGATCTTCAGTCATTGATCATAGATGATCTCATCAATTGGCGGCTTGCTTATTAATCTAGATTTATGAAAATATCTCAATGAACTCCTTTTTCAAACCACGAGATCATAAGTTGTTTATTGGACTGAATTTAAAATTTAATTTAATGTAGAAATTTTACTTTTGTTATTTAACTCGTAATTTAGTGGCAAGACTCTTAATCTAATTTTTATAAGTCTCTTGTATGAAACTACCCTAATATAATGAACAAAAGATGAAAAGATGGTCGATGCAATCCTTCCTGGCACTGCAAAATTTCACCTTGAATCTTCTCTTCCACTAGATCTCAAGTCATTCTAATAATGCTAACATATTGAGATTATTATTTACTTATCCACCGTAGCCATCTTTCGATTCTTTATCACTATTACTAAGAGATATTGAGAAACCCTCCCCAATTGTATGTATCAAAATCCTAGCCAAGAGTTATACCCCTTTAGCTACTTTGTATCTTCCTACCCTTGCTAAAAAAAATATGTCGGGTTAATTACGCGATCTTGATATCATTAAGCTGGATCATAGTTAAATTCTTTATCTTTTGTCATTTTCAATAGGTTGAAATAGACCTTCTGTGATTGTTCTCGAGATTAAGAATCCAAATAAGTTGATAACAATATATTTAACAGATTTCAGAATACTTAATATTGAAAATAATCTCCTGATTATGTCATAAAATGGAATATGCTCCATTGAAAATAATCTCCTGATTATGTCATAAAATGGAATATGCTCCAGCGGTATAGATATTGTGCATCAAAAATCATGAAAAAAAATGTGGCAGATTCTTAAGTTGACTATACTCTGAAGAGAAGAATTTTGTTTGCATTATGCAGATTTGTCTAATGTTTAAAATGAAGCAGAATACTCAACCTTTAGTTGAATATTGCTATGCTAGGAATTCTAATTTTAAAAGGCTAAATTCTTACACACATGTCTATATATGTGCAACACATGGACTATTCAGATATCCATTGATTGTTGATCTTTTTCTTCCGGATCTGGAATCTCCATATGAGGTCGTGTTGTCACAAAGGATTACCACATCAAAGATTTCTTCTAGTTAGGAGGTACATATTAATTTGAGTATATTATCTATATTATTTCATACACCTAAGAAAGGTGAGACCACTTCTGCCATGGTTGCTTCTTCTAGGAGGGACAGATTAGGTCCACTCATGCCCACAACCGTGATTGTTTTACATCGAGATGAGCCACATATTATTTTACTTTTCTAGATGTAGTGGCCATAGAGAAGATTGTTGCTGGTTAAAGCATAATAAACTTGTAGCTCATCAAACAGTCTTTTGAGATGTTGATGATATCATGATTCTATGTATACCATCTCAAGAGATAAGTATGATGACCTTCTTTATAGGCTTCATTAGTGTTGTATATCCTTACATTAAACTCTAGTTCCAATGACCCTTGTGCAGTTTATGATATCACTGCCTTTACCGACCCTCATGTATATCTCACAATGGTTTAAATGTTCTTGGGAATCATTTGTACTTCTATTATTAGTATTGAGATGTTATTTATGTATTCACATCATATTAACCAGGAATATACAATTAGAATTTAGATGAAAGTGCAATCTATCTTCTGCCACATGCAATACACAAGTATTATAGAGTCAAATTTCCATGGCTTTAGATTACCACAAGACCCTTGTTCCCAACATGTTATAATATATGGTAACCCAGTTATAGCATATCTAGAATATACAACTCTCAAGCAACCTATTACTATCAAAATGTGTAAAGACCATGCATGGAAAGCAGCAAGAGAGGGGAAAAGATTGTACCTTTGATCCTTTAAGTTTGGAAGGATTTTGTGGCTTTATCTAACATACAACAATAGATAAAATACCTGATGGATAGCAACAAAAAAAAACTGAATTAGAAACTTCAACATTGACTTTAATGAGAACAAAGAGGAGAGAGATATGTACCTTTGAATATCTCCACTTTGGAGATCCAAACTTGCTTGCAACATCCTTTTCTTGACAGGAGCTTCAGTTCATTCAGATCCGGATGTTACAACAACACAATAAACAGTAATTATATGGTCTAATGATACATGTTAGACAGCAACAAGAAGGAAAATAGGATTGTACATATAATTAAGGGAAATACACATGCATGGCAGCAAAGAGATGGGCTAGGGATTGTACCTCTTTCTTAAATTTGGAGGAGAATATGCATGCAGGAGGGTTGAAATGGAGGCTCCAACAGCTGCACTTGGAGTAGTATGCAACAGTAGGTGCTTCAAATTGAAATTTGCAGCAAGAGCTCTAGCAATCAGTGAAGGGGAGCTGTAGTAGGGCTGATTTGGAGCAGCTCCATGTCCTGGAATGCAGCAAATTTGCAGCTGCAGTTGCAGATGGCTAAAAATGAGAGGAAGAGGAGGGGTTCTTGCTGAGAATATTGAAGAAATTGAGAAGAAGAAGGTGATGGAGCTCCAAATATGGCTAAGAAGCAGCAGTAGCTGCTATTTCGGTGGCTGGACAGCAACTTGGGAAAAGATTTCGGGCTCCTACGGCTAGAGAAAATAGGAGATTTGGTGATATTTATAAGGGAAGTGAGTCCCTTGTTTGTTGCCAAGTGGATTGGAAAGAAAATCCAAGTGGAAAGAGGTTTGGGAAACAAGTGGAGGCTGCTGGATTATTTTCCAGCAGTCTGCTTCCTCATTTTTTTAAAATATTTATTGCATTTTTTAAACCAAATCTCTCCTTACTTGATATACTTAAAATTTACCGTATTCGCGTATCAGGTGTCGGATTTCGACGCACAATATATCGATTTGATCATCTCAAAATGACGATCAAAATGAGTATAATATTGATATACTTCCGGTCGAGTTTTGAATACCCGAAATTTTCGGATACGGTTTTTGTTTAAGATTAAATTTTGTGATTTAAAAATACCAAACGACCTCTGATTGACGAACGGTTGATTTCGTTGGTCTTCTTTCGTCGAATCGGATCTCATGACAGTCTCGATTCGTTTTACGGTTTCCGAATTTGCATCGCGGCTTTTTCGCGGCGCGTATTACGAAGCGACCGATTTTCTGCCGATTTCGCCCGAACGACTTTTGATTCACGATAAATGGATCGTTTTAGGTTATCTAATATTGTCAGATAACTTAATTGGGTTATTCTGACCTTATTCGGGTCGAGTTTGGGTTTACGCGGAATCCGGATGTTACACACACCCTCCTCCACCTCCACCTCCATCTTTGTGAAACCCCGTATTTTGTTTTTCCTAAAATCTGGAGTATTTTTAAACTCCAAAAAATTCAAATAAGCACGTCATTACGTAGGTCTCGTCGAGATCTTTCCAACGAGCCCAAGAACACCCAATTCCGATATTCGTAACTCAAGTTATCGATGTTTTAAGTATAATGGTTGGGACCCATATATGGATCCGAACCATATCCGAATTTTCACCCAATTGCAAATCTCCCTCTATAAATAGAAGGTGATAGGCTACCTTCTCCAAAACCCTAGCCACCACCATCCTCCCCTCTCTTTGGAGCACCACCATCTTGGTCAGTGTAGTCATCAGAGGGCCGCCGTCGACATCGGAGAAGGAGCTCCGATCGAAGATCCGCGACCACCATCACGTAGGGAAGCTCGAGGTCACCTTCGTACACGCATTCGCTCTACAATCGAGCGACGAAAATATCGTTGCACGTGAAAGGAGATCTCGAGGGAACATCCTCGGAGGTAACGATAATACCCCCTTTTGTTGTTGGGTTCCACGTATTTTTTTCCTATACACTAAAATACCTCTAAAGCCTTATGTGTTTGTAACGATGAATACATACCTCTTGTTGTTGGTTTCATACAACTTTCTATGTTTTTCCCACTAAATCTTAGCACATATGTCGAGTTTTTATATCAGTTTTCGGAGGTTCCTTTCGAAGCCTGTGGGATTTTTCTTCGAGACCTTATTGCTAAAGTCCCTTCCTTTAATCTCTTTAAAGTCATTTTCGTTAATCTTTTAAATATGTTTTCGTGGTTTTTGCATGGGAGGTGAATATTCAGATTGGTTATTGTTGTTCTTCGTCGTCGATACATCAACGTCGAGAATTATCATTAGATCCTATTTGCAAACACTGTAGATCTGCTATGAGCCTTATTATATTTTCTGAATCAAAGAATTCAAAACAGGATAAATACCCACAACATATGTAACATGTTCATAAAATGTTTTGAAACGGTGAATCCCTCGGGGATTATGTACACCATAATCCACGACTGCATTTGATAAATCGAACTCTTGTCCAGATTTATGATCCACCTTATTACTGAGAATACTTGGAACGTATTATACACCAATGGTATTAGCATCTCATATATTCTCATATTGAATACTACGTGCAAATTACTGCACTTGAGAACCCATATAACGTTTGGCATGACTTTCATAAGGGATATTAGTATTGTATTGTTTTGACAAGCAAATGAGATTAAAAAAAAAGGGAGAAAGATGAGTAATTATATTCGTTGCCCAAGGGAAAAAAAGGGAAGAATGCCATTGTTTGATGAAAAAAAATATATTTGTCTTAATTTACTGCAACTAAATAAATGGTAAATTAAGTCGTACGTTTTTCTCAAAGGACTGTTTAAACTTCTTCTTTTTTTTTCCGTTATTACTCACATAATAGATGCTCAAGGGATTTGTCATTAACGTGGGTATCCTTATATCAATTACTTAATTTTTGTGTGGTCATTTAATATCTATTCACAAAAAAAAACGGAAGTGTTGCTTATACAAATAACGTATGTGCATGTATTACGTGCATGTTGTTTACCCAGGAATAATTATCATTTCACATAATTGGTAGCTGCGTCTTTCAAATTCGACGTCGTTTAGGTATAATGGGGTACATGATACTTATGGAGTTAGTGAAGGTAGTATAAGTGATACGAGATGTCCAAATTTATTCGCGTCAACCTATTGCATAAAGACAGATTGCAAGAAGCTTTCCAGGTGTTTGCTATCACATCATCAAATTAGCTTACCAAGCTAACCGGATGGATAAACAACATTATATAAATAAATTCTGATCATGGTCAACATAGCTGGAGAAGTTATGGTTGATTTATGATTAACATACGCCGATTGTCAGCTCAATCAGCTCGATTTCTAGTAGGTCGCTAGCGGCATTTTTTTTTTGTTTTGATGGTTATTTTCCGTGGGTGAGATCTCACGGTATCCGAATAGCTGGAGATAGGTACCTCAAGGGATTGGGCATGCACCCTTGAGCCCCGGGTAGATGCCATGAAGGTCGCGACCCCAACGGACGAGTTGGGTGACGCGTTGCACCTAGCAGCCCGGTAGCAGCCGGAGTCGCTCGACGGAGTAGGCAGGTGGCACGGTTGGCATTCTTGGTTTCGCACTTATACACAATATTAAGACTCGGAGTAGAATTGGGTGTGGCCGTATCAAATTCTATTTCGAGTATTATTATTGTGAGAGGTGTTCCGGGATATGGTTTGAAGTTGGAGAATTTGAGGTTGAAATGCTTGGAGGTTTATCCAAGATGACAAACAAGTTCCCGCGTAGCGGAGGCCTGCGAGTCGCGTACTTGCGTGTGCTAAAATAATATGAGAAAGGATAAATAATTTATGATCGGAGGCCAGATATTGTATATCATTGTGGGCTCTAACCAACTTGTCAAAATATCAATGATCATTATGGTAGAACTTAATCGATTATTTTTTTTTATAAAATCAATGTGATCGAATGTGATTCTAAATGACTTAGCGTTCTTTCTGAATTGTTTCAATACATGCATATTCCATTAAATAAAATTCGGTATACATTCTTTTCTTACCCCTACTTTAGTCGTTATAACATTTGTCTCGTTACTGGGCAATTGCTCATAACGTTACCCTCGTGTGAATCCAACAGGTGTACCTGAGCAACAACCGCCACAGTAGCGCTCTTTTGAGGAGATCAGACTTCTTTTCGTCATATTCGCATCAGGCAGGGTGCGTCTTGCTTAGAGTAATTTATTCACTTCCGCTTTATTTTATGTTATTCTGAGAAACTTTGTAGTGAGATATGCGGAGAGTTTTTCTACAAAGTTTGAGATTTTCTGGTGTATCTCATATCATGGACATGAACTTGATGAGTATTGATTAGAATGGATGTTGCATTTTTATTTCCAATTCATATTATTCTCATGTGGTTATTTATATTTCAAATGTTAATTTAATGTGCATAAGACGATTTGCTGAGTATCATAGATCATGGGCGTATTTGGACCGTAGGTCCGACGCTCCCGTCTCGTCGGTTTCGGTGGCCGGAGGGGCGGGGCGTCACAATCTACCCTGACGCAGTTCTTGCCATGGTTTTACATTCACAGGTCCTCTACGCCTCTCTACTCATGCACCTTCTTCGTCATCCATCACTCTTCAGGTATGTATTGATCACATTGTTTCTACTAATGACACTGGTGACATGCATATACCACATGATACTCTACTGGAGGAGTTTATACTAGAGAACGAAGAGACCGATGATCTTGATATACTTATTTCCTTAAGGAAGCTGTGTCGTAACTGTGTCACTTATCCCTCAACTACTCATGTTTTATTGGATCATCTTTCGGAGGAGTATATGAGGTTTATCATGGGACTTTCTGTTAGAAAATCAGAAGCGGAAACAAAAACATGGAACAAGATAAAGAACAAAAAAAAACGCGGGATTTTACGTGGAACCCTACTCCGTGAGGAGCGGGATGAAACCACGGGAGAAGCCCTCAACGGGGCGTGTTTGTCTATTGACTTTCTCATCTGTTACAGGAGGCCTGGGGCTCCTTATATAGCCTCCAAAGGGTCCCCAAGTCCCACCGTTGGACGATGTGGGACTAAACCACTGGATGGGGTAAATGGATCCTGGAGGTATCCATTTACCCGTCTACAACGTAATAGGCGCATACACCTTATACTCCAACACTCCCCCTCAAGCTGGAGCATGCAATGCTTAGCTTGGACAAACAGAAAGAAACTCAACTCAACGCTACAAGACACTACGGACAATATCAACCCAACGCGCACATTGCTGCAGTCGAGGACGTTGCTTCTCATGCCGTGCAGGTGAGGAGGACGAACGGGCTGGAGTGTGAGTCAACTGAAGACTCGGAATCTGACCGTCGAGTCTGAAAATGCGCCTGAAGTCTCCTTGTCGGAGAACTGGGTCTCTCCCATCTGGCCCAGAGAATGGTGCACTGCTCTGGTGTACCTATGATACCACATGAAAACCCTTGCCAACATATGGCATAGGGAATGGTCCTCTGCTCTGGAGTCCCTATGGCTCACATGAAAACTCTGGCCTGACAACAAGAAGAATGATGGGGACCTCTGACAATGATGGCAACATATGCTCATTTGACAATGACCGCACACTTGTGCGTGTCTGAAACTGGACTCGGAAGACAATCATCGCGTTTGAAACCGCTGAATCTGTAGAGTCTGAAAATCTGAACTGGTCGGACGAATCTGATATCTCTGAAATCTGGAGAAGACCTGTGACTCTACACCATACTCCCCCTTTCTCTCATACTGGTCGGAAAACAGAGAAATCGACCAAGTTGGGAGAAGACAACACAATGGGGAAAACAAAACATGAACATGCGGCTTTTCATTTTTTTAAGCCGTCTCAACAAATTTTTTTTCGACTTTCCATCTCCTTTTTTTTCTTTCTTTCTTTCTCTTTTTTTTGCAAATTTTGCGTACGGCTTTTCTTGTACGCGCCCTTTTTTTTTCCGGTGCCCTTGGGCCCTTCTCTCTTTCTCCCCTTTTCTTTATAACTTCAGCCCACATCTGGGCCCAAATCAATCACCTCTTTTTTTTTCATTCACAGCAGGCCATTTGGGTATCACAATACATTTCCCCGTATTTTCTCATTTTTTTTAAATCATGTGTAACCCTAGGGACCCCCTTTTGGAACTGCCGCCTGTAGGTAAAAAGAAGATGCCGCCGCCTGGGGCTAACTGATGCCGCCTCCTGCGCACAACGCTGGAGCCACGAGGTACGCCACATCGCACGGTGTGAGGGAGGTGGGGCGTTAGGGCTTCCTGTAGATCGCGAGCACGGGGATGAGGGGAAGGCTGCGTGCCTGGATGCCGCGCAAAGAGCCACGAGGTCTCGTTATTGCCTGGTCGCGGCTGGGAAGGGATGCGCCGCCTGGAACGGCATAAGCTTGGGAAGATCGCGCCATGGAGGAAGACGCCTGGAGGTGCGGCATCAGCGGGAGCATGGTCCTGCGCCGTTGGAGTATGCTGCTACCGGAGGAGGCTTGTTGCCTGAGAGGAGCACACGCGGAGGAGAAGAGGAGGAGTCGCGCGGAAGAATGGAGCGCCGCCTGGGACTGTGAGAGCGGCACCGTGCTGGCGCCCAGGGTTGCCGCCTGAAGGCTTTGACTGCTCGGGGAATCGCTGATGAAGGTGAAAGGCCTTGTGAGGAGCGCAGTTGTGCGCGAGATGGAGGGCGCCTGCCTGGTTGAGGGACTGGACTTCGATGACCGAATCGGGGCGCCGCCAACGCGTTGGGTTGCCTGGAATTTGTCTGCGTCATGCGGCTGGGATTTTGATGTTGCGATCTGGATCAGCGTCAAGGGTTGATTCGCGTGTGCGAAGGAGACGCTGGAGCATGGTGAAGGACCTCAGAACTGATTTGAGAGTGCTTTGACGAGGAAGCACCTACAGGATTTGCAGATCTGGCTGCACGGCGTTGTTGATGCTGAAACATAGGGTTTCAAGAAACAAACCCTAGGGTTTTTTTTTTCTTGAACAGGAACTTCACGCAGCCACGAAGATGATTACAACATAAATTAGGGTTTCAAGAAGAAAACCCTAGAACGTAAATCTCCGATGAATAAATCTCCAAGAACAACATAAAATGATTCTTCTTCATAAACCGAATCTCGGATATATTAAGAACATAAAACCGCGAGAATCGAACCCGCTCTGATACCATGTTAGAAAATCGGAAGCGGAAGCGTAACATGGAAAAAGATAAATAACGAAAAGAACAACGGGATTTGTTGCTGATATCGATCGCCAAGTTGAGGCTGTGAGGGTAACAAACCCTTGAATTTCTTGAAACACGGACAGATCCAAAAACAAATGTCGAAGATCTTCGGGGCTTGAAAGATGAGGCATTCGATTGATCTTCACGAACACCAGATCTAGGGTTTCAGAAAACCCTAGAACAAGAGCTTTTGACCAATAATACTCTCCAATAAAATAATCTTCTGGAACAACAAGACTCTCGAACATAAAGAAAATATAATGAAAAAAAAACTCCAAGAATCGACCTGCTCTGATACCATGTTAGAAAATCGGAAGCGGAAACAAAAACATGGAACAAGATAAAGAACAAAAAAAACGCGGGATTTTACGTGGAACCCTACTCCGTGAGGAGCGGGATGAAACCACGGGAGAAGCCCTCAACGGGGCGTGTTTGTCTATTGACTTTCTCATCTGTTACAGGAGGCCTGGGGCTCCTTATATAGCCTCCAAAGGGTCCCCAAGTCCCACCGTTGGACGATGTGGGACTAAACCACTGGATGGGGTAAATGGATCCTGGAGGTATCCATTTACCCGTCTACAACGTAATAGGCGCATACACCTTATACTCCAACACTTTCTGTTGTCACTATCCCACGAACCATGGGATCAAATTTCGTCGAAATTCGACCGAATTCCGGGCGAATTTTGGTTTCGATAGGTGACCGAAATTCAACCAAATGGCCTATATCGACCGGAATTTGGAGGCCCTAGTTCAAAACCCGACCGAAATGACCAAAATTTCGGTCGAATTTCGACCGAAATTTGGCCGATATTTCGTTTCGGTTAGTCACCGAAACGAAACCGAAATCCGACATTTAAGGCCTTGCCACGAACATACCAAGAGGCCACATAGGATAGTAGCTGGCAACTTGCCATGGAGGAGTAGATGGTCTCTTTGCAGTCTCGTGGTACCAGAGTTGTTTTTGCTCCTCCAGACGCCTCTATTGTGGGGTGCACATGGATCTTTATGGTTAAGCAACAAGCAGATGGCATTGTTGATCTCTATAAGGCAAGGCTTGTAGCACGTGGGCTCAGCCAGACTTATGGGGTGGATTATCAAGATGCCTTCTCACCAGTGACCAGACATTGGATATTGTGCATTCTTCTATCGATTGTTGTGACTCGGACTAGCCTCTTTACCAATTTGCTGCGAAAAATGTGTTTGTATATGGTGATCTACACGAGGAGTTATATATGCAGCAGCAACCGAGGTTTGCTGTTGAGGGGGAGTCTGAGAAGGTGTGTTGGCTCCACAAGGAGATTTACGAAGCAGAGTCCGAGAGCATGGTACTAGTAGTTGATAGAGCACCAAAGGTTTGCACGATCCACTGTTGATCATTCGCTTTTTGTTCAGAGGACACAGAGAGGAACAATTGCCATTCTGGTTTATCTTGATGATATTATTGTCATAGGTGTTGATGAGCAGGGCATTCAAGCTACCAAGGAGTTCCTAAGTCAACAGTTTGTGAATAATGATCTTGGTACTCTTCGCTACTTCCTTTGATTGTAGTTCGTCAGGAACCATAGTGGTCTTGTGATGACCCAAAGGAAGTTTGTGACTGATCTTCTATTGAGACAGGGATGACATGGTGCAAGCCTGCTACTACCACTATGAATTCGAGCATGAGATTATATGATGATGACACTGAGGAAGTAAACAAAAGATACATGGAGCTTGTTGGGAAGCTCCTCTATCTACTATCACTGGGCCAGACATATCCTTTGCTGCAAGCAAGGTGAGCCAGTTTATGAAGCTTCCCAGGAAGGTTCATATGGATGCTGTTTATATATTCTGAGATATTTCTTCACCAGGTACTGTTCTTCTATTCAGCAGAGGTACATCGCTTGAGGTGACAATTTGTGCAGATGCAGATTATGCCGGATGCCTAAGAAACAGTAAGTCTACTTATGGCTTTGCTATTTTTTGGGAGCTCACTCGTGTCTTGGAGAAGCAAGAGGCAGACATCGATTGTTATATCCAGTGCAGAGTCTGAGTACAGAGCCATGGTTCAGAGGAGCATCGAGATGATGTGGGTTAGATCGGTCTTGACTGATCTTGTTGTTGAGGTATCTATTCCCATGCAGCTTTTATACGACAATCAAGCAACTCTTTTTATTGCCAATATTCCTGCATTCCATGAACGTATCAAGCATATAGAGGTGGATTGCCACTGTACCAGAGACATGATCCAGAATGGTCTCATATCCACCTCCATGTTTCTACTGGAGATCAGACTGCTGATTTATTCACCAAAGCCCTTTGTAAAGGTCCATTTCAGAGATGGTGTTCCATGCTAAGCATGATAAACATATATGCTCCAGCTTGAGGGGGAGTGTTGAGATATTTGTATCTCTTTATATTTATTTCTTATTTCTTTTTCCTTCATGTTCCTCTTATGTAATTAACCCATGGTTTTTCTCCTATATAAGAGAGCCCTATGGTCTCTTCAATGATAGGCGATTCTATTCTTCCAACAAAAAGAAACACAAAGGATGTCATATATTTGATGACATAGTAAACAATGAGGACAATGTCTCCCCAGTCAGAATAAGGAGCATGACCTATATCAGGAGAGCCCTTGTAACATCTAAAAAAGGATGGTGTTTGTAAGAGCGAACCTACTGAATAGTAGCAAAAAAATATTTGTTATTTCAATGATCGATGTTTGCATAATAGAACGGCCTAAACACCCCGGTGACAATGATTCAATAATTTATCTTGTTCCCCTTTGGTTACTCCTCTTGTACAGACCATGTTCTCCACTACTTGAACTACATCCCTCGAGGAGGTTTTGAGGGCCACGTCTATCTCAAACATGGCGTCCCATAAGGTCCCACCAACCACTCTACCGAGGCCTACCAGAATAGGATCATGCCCTTCCTTTCTACCATCGTTGTCCAACTAAGCAAGGTTTCCAGACTTTGCCTATTGTAGAAATATTTCATATTTAGGTATCTTTTTATCTGTTTTCTGTTCCCTCTGTCTACTTCATGTAATTTGTTCATAGGTCTCTCCCTATATAAGAGAGCCTAGGGCTCAAGGAATGAAGCTTGTTTCTTATTTTTCCCAACATGGTATTAGAGCGACAATCCTAGACCAGAGCTCACATACCCTCACAAACCCTAATCCTAGCCCTCCCATCTCTTCTCCACCGCTGCATTTCTACAGGAAGCGCCACCGTCGCCGCCACGACCGGTCCTCTAGGGGATGCCATTGCCGCTGCCCCCTCTCCTCCCTGCTCCCGCCGCCGGCGCTTGGGGCACCGCTGCTTCCTCTCTCCCTTGGGGGTTCCGCCGCACCTCCTTTTTCAAAAGGTGCCACCACCGACTCCTCTCCCTAGGAGTATTGCTGCCAACTCCTCTCTTTATAGGGGCGCCGTCGCTGACTCATCTCTCTTGATGAGATTGGTTCCTTGAGTCTACACATGCAACCAAATCTCTCTATGTCAGTGTAGAGATACGCTTATCTAGTCTTTAACCCTAACCTTCTCTAATCGTCATGTCAGAAAGCAAGGTAGATATCCCCATCACAGGCGCCTTCAGAGGTTCTGCGCCTATAATAAAGGTGGGTGTGTCAAACTACGAACTGTGGGTGATGCAGTTCATGAGCATGATGAAGTCTACGGGTAAGGAACTCATTCTTACCGAGGAAGAGCCGGTTGAGAAGACTGGGGTTAATGCCTCATGGGAGGCAGATGATGCATATGTCAAGGATTGGCTTTCAGATACATTGGCAATAGAGATCGCCAATGATGTACTATATCAGCCCACAGCCAAGGTGATGTGGGATATTCTCGCTGCTAGTTATTCATAGGAAATGAATGAGACAAATATTCTACAACTCCAGCACAATATCTTTACTATTAAGCAGATTGAACGGTCCCTACATTCGTTATATACACCCTTGCGTGGGATATGTTCGAGAAGCTCCACAACTTCGTGCCTCTCACATCTAGTCCTGAGCAGCAGGAGACTTATAGGAATGTCACCATGGTTGGTGTATTCCTGGCAGCCATTGATCCTGAGTATGAGACTGCTCGTTCCCATATTTTGACAGACACCACTATTCCTCCTATTGGAGGAAGCCTTCGACAGACTTAGTCATATCACTATCCCATCGACTACTGCCAGTCACTCTTCAGCGATGGCTGCCTCCCGAGGTCGAGGAGGCTGTTCACGGTTTTGTAGACGCGGGCCTCGTGGAAGAGGAGGCCGTATTCGTCAGCCCTGTACTTACTGCCATCATCCTGGGCATACCAACGTTACATGTTACTTCAAGCATGGATTTTCTGCTTCTGCTCGAGTTGCTGAGCAGATTGATCCCCCGACTGCTTCTTCTTTAGATCAACGATTTGATGACCTTGTAGCATGATTGAGGTCCATTATACCTCCTGTCAGTCCTGTTACGTCTTCATCGGCCTCTGGGAGTCATTCAGATGTGGCTGCTTCAGCCTCCTCCAGCACCTCAGGTAATACTTATACACTTGCTATTTGTAGTGGATCTGATGTTATAGAATGGATTATGGACTCCAGTGCCACACATCACTTGTGTGGAGACATAGGTCAACTTACAACATATAGACAGGTTCGTCCAGGACGAACTGTGGTTATTGCAGATGAGACTCATTCCCTAATCACTGGACAAGGGGAAATTGTCTCGACACCCTCTATGCATCTACAGAATGTGTTGCATGCACCTGACTTCTCTATGAATTTGTTATCTATTAGCCAGATTATGAAGGATCTACATTGTAGAGCTATTTTTGACCAATATTCTCTTCTATTTCAGGACATCCTTACGCGCAAGGTGATTGGGTGTGGCCGTGAGCAGGGTGGTCTCTATTGCTTAGTTCGAACTCCTTATGCTGGAATTTCCTCTCTTTCTGCTGGACCTGTCTCACCCTTTACGTGGCACCTACGCTTTGGTCATCTCCCGCTCCAGAAAATGTGTCGTGTTCTGCCGCAGGTCTCTCCTCACTCGTCCTTTCAATGTGTGGCATGTCAGTTGGGAAAACATCATCGATCTGCCTTCCCTATTCATCAGAGTCTTCATTTTTGAGTTGTTTCATATAGATATTTGGGGTCTCAGTCGTGTTCCTGATCACCAAGACACATGTTTTCTCTTGTTGCAGTTGATGATTTCTCACGTATGTCGTAGGTCTTTTTATTAAAGTATAAATCTGAAGCTGGAGATGTTATCAAAGCCTTTCTAACTGAAGTGAAAAATGTGATTTCTTCTTCTGTGAAATTCGTGAGAACTGATAATGCCTTGGAATTCTGTACTCATACTCTTTCCAATTATTTTTCAACCCGAGGTATTATTCATCAAACATCATGTTGGTGTTGTTAAGAGGAAGCATCGTTATTTGCGTGATGTTACAAGAACTCTTCTCATAAGAGTCGCGCTTCGCATTCTTTTTGGGGTGATGATGTTCTTACGACGTGCTATCTTATTAATCGCATGCCCTCGTCGGTCTTGGGTGAGCAAATTCCCTTCTCTCTTGCTTTTCCTGAAAAGGAATTGTTCTCACTTACTCCTCGTGTGTTTGGCTTGGTCACCTTTGTCTACCAGTTTCTCAAGGTCACCACCGTCACCATCACCATCGCCACCTCCACTACCTCCTATTGTGTCCCTGTCCCACCATTGCCGCATCATTATACCTGCCAGCCTGCTTCTGCTCTTGGTCACCGCTCATCATCTTGTACGCATGAGGTATGTTTTGAATACACAGTTTCTAACGATGGGTCTGATGGTCTACCTGAGTAGGGTTCTTTACAGGAGATAGACGTTGAGGTTGTTGATCTGGACTTACCTATTGCGATTCGAAAGCAGGAACATAGCTGTGTATAATATCCTATCGCATCTATGGTCTCCTTTAATCATTTGACTGGGGATTTCAGGAAATTTGCAGTTTCTTTGTCTGTCGTGGACGTTCCACGGAATCATCAGGAAGCTTTAAGGACAATCGGTGGCGATTAGCTATGGAAGAAGAGATGGCTACCCTTCAGTTGAGAGGTAATTGGATCCTTGTCCCAGCCCCCACTGGGCTCCTATATTTAGTTGCAAATGGGTATTTACAATGAAGCACCAATGTCTACTTCCGTTTTCCTCTGAAAGAATGAGGGACATCTGAGCTGCGTGCTGACATATAAGTTCCGAGACTAGCCAGAATTCGACATCCCCTCGCCACTATATATTTGTATTATGGACTTTTCAAGATCTAAAAAGCTCCGTTCCCTAGGGTGGGCTCAGTTGCAAGGTCTCATCCGCTTGGAGTTGGATGCGGTTTTCCAATGGGGTCCTTTCTTCCCTCTTTTTCTCTAGGCAATTATCTCTCCTTTAAGTCAAGTCGCTCCTTCAACTGTCCCTCGAAGACTGGGAGGGGAAGGTCGGATAAAGAAGAAAGAGCACTACTCCGTTTAAATCTACTTTAAATATCTATTGCTAGGCGATTATGGTGATTGAGACCTCATAATAGCTGGTTCCTCTTCCTATAAAACTGTTCGAGAACAAGATGTCACAGAGGCTTTTTGATAGTCTTGTCAGTAATATCTGAAATGCAAGGGAGGGGGGCTACTCGGCCATTGATAGGTACAAGGTTCGACTGGTTGCCCGTGGTTTACTCATATATACGGAGTGGATTATCTTGACACATTCTCACCAGTTGCTCGTTATTCTACCTTACGGATTATTTTATTTGTTGCAGTGGTTCGAGATTGGCCCTTGTTTCAGTTGGATGTCAAGAATGCCTTTTTGTATGGTGATCTTCAGGAATAAGTCTACATGCAACAACCGTCGAGGTTTGGTGATGAGGGGGAGTGTTCACATGTGTGTAGATTTCATAAGGCAATCTATGGCCTTAAGCAGAGCCCGAGAGCTTGGTTCCAGAAGCACTCAGATTTGTTTGAGAAGCAGGGGTTCAAGCAGTCGAATGCTGATCACTCTCTTCTGTACAAAGGACCTCCAGAGGCATGACTGCTATTATGGTGTACGTAGATGTTATACTTATTATAGGAGATGATATGCAGAGAATTAAGAGGGCGAAAGAATCTCTAGGTCGTGAATTTGTTACCAAGGATCTAGGAGCTCTTAGATACTTTCTGGGATTGGAGTTTTCCAGAAATCAACAAGGACTTGTGATGACTCAAAGAAAATATGTCATCGACTTGTTAAGTAATACAGATATGCTTGGATGTTGATCTGTGACTACACCCATGGATCCATGCATGAGCCTCTATTATGATGATACTAATGAAGTTGACAGGAGAAGATACCGGGAACTGGTGGGAAAGCTTCTTTATATTACTATTAGCAGAACCGATATTTATTTTGTAGTGAGTCATGTGAGCCAATTCATGGAACAACCTCGTCAGGTACATATGGATGTTATACAGAGGATACTAAGGTATCTTAAATCATCTCCAGGTGCAAGGCTGCTATTTAAATAGGGTGACACTGTTACTATCTCAACAAGCACTGATGCAGACTATGCAGGGTGCCCCAAGGACAGGAAGTCCACATCAAGATTTGTTATATTTGTTGGAGATTCACATGTCTCGTGGAAAAGTAAGATGCAAACTGTTGTTGCTATATCGTGCTGAATATGAGTATAAAGCTATGACACAAACATGTACATAAGTGATGTGGGTTCGAGCAGTCCTAAAAGATCTACTTATACATGTTCCTCTCCCCATGTCACTGGAATGCGACAATCATGCTGCCTTATTCATTGCCAATAATCCTGCATTCCACGAGAGGACAAAGCACATAGAGGTCGATTGCCACTACATACGTGACATGATCCAGAAGAGATTCATTTCTATATCCCATGTCAGCTCAGAGGACTAGACAGTAGGCATTTTTACTAATACCCTACTTAGAGTGTCCTTCCAGAAGTGTTCTTCCAAGCTGAGCATGATAGATATTTATGCTCTATCTTGAGGGGGAGTGTCGAGATATATTTCTATATTTCTGCACCTTGTATATATCTTTCAATTCTTCTGTCTATTCTATGTAATTTGCCCATAGGTATCTCCCTATATAAGAGAGCCTAGGGTTCAAGGGATAAAAATCTCTTTCGTATTTGAGGGGGAGTGTAGAAATATTTCGTATTTATGTATCTTTTTATCTGTTTTATTTAGCCTCTGTCTACTTTATGTAATTTGCCCATAGGTCTCTCCCTGTATATGAGAGCCTAGGGCTCAAGGAATAAAGCAAGTTTCTCATTTTTCTCGAAATGGTAAACGAGGAATAATTAGTTGGGGAATTTGTTCATCGGCTCGCATCTCCTCATTTACAATATTATCTTCAACATCATGATCACAGTCCTCTTCTAGGCTTCCATCTCATCATCGGTTCCCCAAGGGATGAAGTTGTCCAAGGCATGATTAACCTCTCTCAGCAGCACGTCACTCATGCACCATTCATTATCTGTAGATGGTTGCGGTATGGGATCATCAGTGCTACGGACAAGGACCCTAGGAGGGTCCGGAAGCAAGGTGATCGTCCGCATCAACAACATTTAGCACTTTTCCTACCGATAGAGTCTCAATGATAATGTCAGTAGGTGTCGTTTTCCCAATAGTCCGAGCATACACAAAAACTCCTTGTACATCATCATCATCATCGATGATAGACGTCAACGTAGGTTCTTCGCCTGCGCTGTGAGGGATGCGATGTGATAGTTTGATTTTTTGATTGTTCATGTCCAGGTTGAACTTCTGGTAGACTATGTTTAACAACTCATCGAAGGTCATCATCGGTATTAACCCAAAACCACGTACATTGGACGTTGAAGAATCAATAATCGCGCCCTTTAAATGGAACATAAAATAGATCGACTCCATTCTTACCTAATACACGAGGTCACATATAAATCAACATTATAGGATCATGAAATTGGCGAAAAATGTGTATTATATATCATAAACCTTTACATAACAGCATAAAAACTCATGAATTTTATCTCAGCATTCGAGATAAGGGAGGACTCGGGAGGAGAGGTGGCGATGCAGGAGGAGGCGGAGGAGGAGAACCGTGGAGGAGGCGACGGAGCGAGAGGAGGAGGCGACGGAGCAGGAGGTCGGGTAGTCCATGTCTTCGCATGTGCAGAGAAGCGGCTGAGGAAGAAATGCGGGACAATCGGTTTGATGTGGGTTTTAAAGGATATCGCATTCCGAATGTGCGATACTGGTGTCGTACATTCAAGATGCACTACCTCTGTAGTATCCGGATAAAAAAAAACATTAGGCAGTGTCGCATTCTCACAATGCGACACCTCTGTAGTTTCCACATAAAACAAGATGTTATAATACCTAGGGATATTTGTAATCTCGAGGTACTACATAGGAATTTCCTTCTTGAGATGCCTGATCTCCCTCCTTCGTCTCTTTCGTCTATATTAGTTGAGTACAGAGATTAGGGTTTGGTAAGTACCACTGCTATATTTTGATACATCATAAATGAGGGCTTATGGCCACTAATTTTTCATGCAATAATAAATAAAGTCTGGTGTGAGCAAGTGCAATATGCACATTGCCGAACCACTATATTTTGTCATGTACGATTGTGTGTACTTTTCTTCTCTAATCATTGTTCTCTCTATGTGGTGCTTGATCCCATTCGTCCCCAAAACTTATGATGTCATTGATCGGGTCTACTTTTTTCCCGTGAGTTACCAACGGGTTATTGTGCCATACCACAACCAAAGAGACACAGGACTTTACGGTTTCTGTGTATTCCCTGCCTGGATATATGTTGATGATCATACAACTTCATATTGAAATTATCCTAGAGATAAAATAGGTGTCCATTATCAAAGTACCACTCCATGATTAAGGGGGCATTTGATAGGCTGCACTTAGGGATGAAAACAATATGAATATATCCGTATTAGATCTGCTATCATATTTATTTTATACATGTTTTTTGTCATATGTATTCGTATTTATTTTAAAGTGGATGCAGATATGGATATCGCTTTGGCATTTGCTAATATTTGCATTCGTATTCGTATACTATATAAATATAGTCATAGATTTATCTTTAATCGTGTGTAGCAACATTTTATAATTGCATCACCATTGTTGATATAATTGTTATGAAATAAATGCTTTTGGTATATCTAATTAATGTTTAAACCATCATAAACATGTATATTTTAGTTATCTATTAAAGTTTTATGTTACTATTCGTATCCGACTCGTATTCGTTTTGTATTCATATTCGTTTTTAAGGATATGGTAACACCGTTTTAATATCCGTCAATATTCATATCCGCATTCGTATTCGTATTTTAAATTGGATAAGGATATAATTATACATATAATTTGTATCCGTATCCAATCGTTTTCATCCCTAGCTGCACTACTATACTTTAGTATGCACGTGCTTTTTCCCAGATTTTGGATGAATATCATTTTGTTAGAAAATTTCAGTTTGATAATGACAAATGCAAACTAGAATATTGTTTTTGTATATGAACTAACATTTCATGAATACAAGTTCATTATCTATCTATATATATAGGGAAAAAGGAGCCTACATCAGTAACTTACCTACATCGGGTCATTTTCTCATTCTTTTTAATTTTTTTGAAATGAAATCTTAGGGGATTTTCATCACAATATACCATCATTGTGTCATTCCAAATTCAACTTAATTCGAGACTTCTATCCCTCATTAAGATAGTCAAATTTTAACGGTCTAAATATTTCTGAAATTAACGCCTTTCAGATGGGCATGTTAGAAATGTTCTTTTCCCATAAAATTTGAGTCACATAATCCACTCCATATATTAAGTGAATCCCACTGAAGTTTCATTCAAAAAATAAAAAAATAACGAAAAAATAGCCCGATGTAGATAAGTTACCTACATAAGTTGATGTAGGCTCGTTGCCCCTATATATGGGGTTCGTTTGGTTGCGGGGTTGGGCAGGGTTGGATTGGGTTGGGGTACTATTCACAGGGGTACCCCCTCCTCACAGTTTACTATTCACCCAGCCCAACCCAACCCAACCCTCCCCAACCCTGCAACCAAACGAACGCATAGGATATCTTTCAATTGAGACATGGTCCTTCCATCCTTAAGGAAAGCCAACGATCCCATGCATCCATATTCAATCCGTCGGTTGTTATTAAAGGCATATTATAATTATTATTTAACTATCGAAAAATCCAGTTTGGTCATTGTTCATTATCTAAATACAGTATGTAATAACCTAATTTATCTCCCCATTAATCTCTCTCCCAATCTTTCCAAAAATCTCACACGCACATCTAAAATATCTTATTAACTCTCATCTTTCCATTCATTTTATAATCTTGCATGCACAGAAAACGGGAGGAAGAGGAGGACGCCACTCATCTCAATCTCCATCTCCGCCGTCACTCGTCTCCGTCGTCGCTTGTCTCCATCATGCGTACATCGCAGGCCTCGTCTCCGTCGTCTTCACAAGCCTTGTCATCTTCTTCGTCACCTTCATCTCCATCTTCACCGTCGACATGGATAATATGAGGTCCTTTGCCCCCTTCATCTACGTCTTCAACGTCGACATGGAGTGGTTCTCAGTGTTATCTACGTCCTCACATGGGCAACTATGCGTGGCCGAGATGAAGTCCTTTGCTCCTTCATCTCCGTCTTTAACATCGACATGAAGCAGTTCATGATGTCATTCGCGTCCTCATCGACAACGCGGAAGTGGGTGACATATAATTGTTATATAAAAATACATTTTTCACTTTGTATTATACAATATTGATGTCTATTATACAAATTTGATGTGTATTATACATATCTGATATGTATTTTACATAACAATTTGGTGCGAATAAAAAATGTAATTTTTTTATATATCTTGTATATTTGATGTATATTACACATTTTGGATGTGCATTATACATTGTGGATGCGTATTATACCGCATTTTTACAAAGAACAATATAAAATTTATTATACAGAAAACCATATAATCGTTACAAAGAAGCATGCATTAATTGCTAATACGAATTGTATTCTACAAAGAATCTTACCAAAATTTATAAATAGCTGATTAATTTTGAAGGAACCACCGTAAATACAAAAAACATACAATCGTTACAAAAGGAACCGCAGATTCTACAAAAAAAACACAATAGGATACAAACATTGCCCTACGTAATGTCGCCCAACACAAAACTGGACATTTTTTAAATATGGTTTTGCGAAAAATACCAAAAATAAAACTAGTTAAATTTAGTATTTCGGAATATTAATTAGCGTGCATAATTATTGCAAAAGTTGATGACCAAAATGCCCTTTTGGCCAAATAAATTGATGATGCCGTTTGATTTGAATCTAACGGCTACGATCGTTGGTCTTCCTTAAGGATGGAAGGACCAAGTCCTATTTGAAAGACCCAATATATCTTTTTACAGGGATATCGATGATATATCAATGATATATCGTAATATCAGCTCATATCGATAAAAAATGACTTGATTCAGTACAAAAAATCCTGGATATTGCCGATATTTTATCGATATTTCGTCGATATCTCTATATATCCATACTATTATTCATGCAAGATTGATTCAACTATTTATCTACCTATACCCAGTAACTATTTATCTAGTTACACGCAGCGAGACCCCCGTACTGGTAGGGTATGGTGCAGCAGGAGGGTGCATACAATGGTTCTTCAACTTGGTGCATGTTTACAAGTTATTTCATGTTGTAAGGACTTGAATGAAATCTATTTCCAATATCTATAAGCCAATTCTTCAAAACAAAATATCTATAAGTCAAGAATCAAAACATTAATATCGATATGTTCAAAATGATCTATATATGCAATATAAGCTTCATAGATTGATCGAAATGTGTGATCTAAGAGTATGTTTGTAAGTTATTTAGTGATCTAAGAACTAGAATGAATCCATTTTCAATATATATATATATAGGTCAATAACTAACAGTTCCAGCGATATGTTCGATATGACCGTTATGTGCAATATAAGGATCATAGTCTTCACAAATGATCTGTCATCTAGGTGTATATTTGTAAGTTATTTAATGTTATGAGAACTTGAATGGAATCCATTTCTAATATCTAAGGAATAAACATCATTAACGATATGTTTGATACGATGACCGATATGTGCGATATATGGGTTATAAATGACCGATATGTGTAGCATAAGTGTATATTTGTAGGTTATTTGTTGTTTTAATACCCTGGATGATCTTAATTTTTGTAAAAATTACAAAAAATTGCTTTTATGAGCCATTTCCGACATTTCCACCGATATCGTCGATATATCGGCGATATATCCCGATATATCCATTTCCGGGCGGACCGAAATGATATCGATATCGATACGGCCTTCCTTGATTAATCTTTACTTAACTTTAAACCAACTAATTACTTTTTGACTCGTGTATTCTATTTCGCTAAACTCATACAATGTTCAAACAACTGTTCGTGTAACTGAATGTTTTGGTTTACTAACTTCTGTTTCAATTAGCTTACTTCAATCCAATTAACTAAGTGTTTGCCTCAGTTTCCTAATTCTGAAAAGAATTCACATATTGTTTCTCTAGACGTTTTTCATTTAGGGATGCTATCTATATCTAAACTAAATGTTAATGTTAGTCTTCAGCTTCATTTTCTAAATCTTCTAATTAGGTCCATATATTTCTCAAGCCACTACAAATTTAGTTATATGAAAATCTAACTGTTAGGGTGATTTTGTTCTCAGATGTGATTTCTTGCACAAATTTGCTTCTTGATCAATATCATGCAAGCTTCATTTACTCAGAGTCTTTGGAAAGCATCTTATGCATTATCTCATTTAATTTATCAAAATCATTCTTCTTTAAGGATGGTGCATTCAAGTACTGAGCTTGTGGGTTCCAACATCAAGGGGGCGCGTGCCCAAGATAAAAATTCTAAATAAGGTTTTGCTATTCTCATCGGGACTAGCAAGGATAGTGAACATAATTATGAATGATGATCACGTCAGAGGAAGGGAGGCAAGGGCTTATACATCATCTAAGAGGAGTAAGGGCAGCAATGGTGCGTTGGAGGCATGATGATGAAGGGGGGCATCAAGGTGGTGGCTGACACGAAGGAGTGCGGTGAGGATGAGGCTTGTGGAGAGGAGCGTGGGGCGAATGAGCAAGAACCTGAGCAAAATGGGAGCTGTGGGTCGTACTGGAATCGTAAATCGGGTCAGGGTATATGTGTAAATTCAAAGTAATGCATTTACTAAATGCATTACCGGCGGGGTGTACATATAATGCAATATGGTAACACATATGCAAAACATGGTATTTATAGCTTGTTTATGTAATGTGATATTGTTCCACTGATTGCGTGAACTTTTTTAATGTGGCCACAATCATGAAATATCCTTTTATTTCGAACATTATTTAGGCATTTTTTCTTGTTATTGTTGGATTTCTTTTTATTTTAGATGACTAACAATATTTTGGTAAATTATTAGTGAGAATGTTTTGTTGATCGAAATCCATGATTCCATAGTTATTATTTGTGAACCCCTCAGGATCCGGGTACCCGTTTACGACACAATTCGCAATATTCCATTTATGACATCGCATTAAAAGCATAGTTTTATGGGGAAATTTTTCGCAATGAATATATTTGCAAGTGACATTCAACATTCACATTCACAACCACAAGATAATAGAGAACAATGGCACTAGAAATTCTTTTCATTAATTTCCATATGATTTTACAACATGTACAATGTCTGACAGTACATATAACATCCCAAAAAATTTGACTGAAGAGAAGAAGCAATTTACAATATTAATTGAACTAAAAATTTTAATAAAAACACATACTGTCTAGTATAGACCTTGTCTCCTGGAACCCTGTATAGCTACTGAACAACAGACTCCTTTCCTGCCATGCGTGCAAGGAAGAAAAGGAGTCACAATTGTGAATACAAATCCGTAGTTTTTTTTAAAAAAATAAATGAAAAGTAATTTATTATGTGCAAAAGAGAGCAAGTAGAAAAGTGGAACAAGTATAATTTACATCTACTTGCGTAAGAAAAAGGGTTTTCAACTGTTTGGTATTAAGTTCATTTGTTTTCCCCTTTTTCCCATTCATCCTATATATATATAATTATATAAAGTTTAGATGACAAACCCTAACATATAATGATTTCCTGTGTTTTAAGATCATGATTTTGGGTCTTGGAGATCATGTTGCAGAACTTGATGGCTATTTTCTTGTCATTGAGATCATGTCATGGTTTTCGATAATGGACTGATATGATGATGATGAATTTGATCCTTAATTCTATTTACTCCTTCTAAGTTAGTGGATAGTCTGTGGTCTTGGTCTGTGTGTAACCTCACACTATGACTCTAAGGTATTTAAAAGTACCTTAGGGTTGGGGTGCCTCCGTAGGCATGTGGTGTTGTATAATGCATCCTAACTAAGTTCCTAACACGTCCACTAACTTATAGGATTTTCGAATCAGATTAAAGTCACTTCTAATCAACTCAATTTTAATTGTGATTTCCTTCAAACCTTCACTGTAACTCTCTCAGATGTACTCTCAATGATGTAGATATAGATGTAGATATGAATGATCTGCATGTAGAATCGCCAAGTCTGTTGGCGAAAGAAAAACTCCAGCGGTGAAGAAGCCTACAAATGGCTCTTCCGTCTCGCCCTCTAGTTGGAAGGACGGTCCAATAGAGGGATAGGTCTACTCCCCAACTACGCCACTGAGACGGGTGAGAGGGACTTCCCGGAAAAGTCACTCTAGAAAAATAACCCGACCGGTAACGGGCAACCGAGCTCGTACGCAAAACTGAAAACCAAGGATCCCCCGCCTGGGTATCCTAAAACAGGGTCAGCGGAATGGTCTAAAGTCGGGATCCCAACGAGGCGTAAAAACACTGCGAGCTCGCATAAAAACCGAAAGAGGACTGGCATCCTAGACCCGCGCACTAGGCGGCCGCTGCCCAATTCTGGGCTTCCTTTCCTCCGCCCAGTTGAGGGTCACCGCGCCCTCGCACGGTCAGATGTAAAGGTCATCATGACCGGCACTATTAATGATAAGTCATTAACGACTCACTTGCATGACTGCTCATTTTGTTCTTCATCTCTTTAGTGATTGATTATATATATATAAAACTAGGTCTTTTATTGATATCCCTTTTTCAGTAGAAATCTTTAGTTAGTGAGTCATACTTAAAAGAGTAGTATTATCAATTCTTTATATGATCATTACCTTAGATAGATTTTCCCAGTTTAGTTTCATCAACCTAGACACGTTTATTTTGGATATAAGTAAATCCATCAACCATTTACTAAGTGTTAGTCCCTGAACTATTGTACCAGTTGTCTAAAGTAATGACCAAGGTTATATATATCGGTTAAAGATTAAATAATCTCCTCATGATAATATAATTTCAAGAAGGTGTGATGAGATTCCAAGAGTAATCTACTCATGGACTTCTATTTGATAGATCTGTAATATGATCTTATACTGGACCTCTCAATTATTGTCCTTAAACTGTTTTTCCTAATTTAATTTAATTAATTAATTTTTTTGAAGGAAAACTTGTATTGTATAACGTCAATCATGAATCCCATACTTTCCTATGTACAGTGTGCATTCTCTCTCGTTTTCTCTCTTTCTATACATATAGTCATACTTTTATTACTCTCCTTCAAGTAGTGAACTAAACATATTACACGTATCTTGATTTTCTTAGTAAGGTCAACCTAATGTGTTTAATAAAGGATTCACTTCATTTTAGTGTTTGGTGTCACCAATAAGTATTTATGAAACATACATAGAAGTCTGGTGAGAAGCTCTACACGGGGCACAATAGACATGGTAGTTTGGACTGCTAAGTTTTCAACAGTAACGAGAAAATCATCAAAAATTTTGATATGTCTTGATTATTATATATATACATATGTATACATATGTATATTCATATTTATACAAAAATCCTGATATATATGTGTCTATATATATATAAACATCGTGTATCACTATACATGCCGAAAATGTTCAAGTAAGAGAACTTGGTTCTTATGGCCCCAAGATTGTCAGGAATGCATTTTGTACATAGGATAATTAATGCAAGATTATAGTAATCGATGGAACTCTTCTTAGAATTAATTTAAATGTGGCTCCTGGAAACATTAGATTCCTCCATAAAAAAAACTACAAGATGCTCACCAGTTAACAAAACAGGTCTTAACCAAACAATAAGTATAATATATATTTTGGGACTTCGGTGGACTCTAATATTTAGCTATTAACTCCTGTAGTATAATTTTACTGACACTGGCAGGATAAATTTCTTGTAATTCCAAAAAAAAAGTTAATAACAATAATTTCATTCTTTAGATAGAGATGATTCAAATTCAGAATATGTTAGAATTTACTTGGATATACAAGAAGCATTGAAGAGAACCCTAAAAATTATCATTTGCTATAATTGAAGAAGATTTAGTCACTGGATTCATACTAATCACTGAATATTTTTTTTTAAGATTTTGGGTTCTGGCAAGATTTCCAGGATCAACAATACTTATTTAGTAATTTGTTGAACCGATTAATCAAATGGTTGGCTAGAAGGAGTTTCAACTATGGAATTAATCATGTGTAAGTACATGCATGGCAGCAAGAGGAAAAATTTGAGGATTGTACCTTTAAAAATCTCTCAAATTTGGAGATTTAGAAACAAGTAGCTTCTTAGGAGAGAAGCATCTTCGACAAGAGCTTAAAGAGCAAGGAACGGCTGCTTCCAGCTGCTTAAAGGAACTGATGTAGCTCTTGATGAACTGCTGGACAGCAGCTTTGTGCTGTAGAGGTAGCAATTGCTGCTCTCCCAGTTGCTTGATCAGAAGCAACGAAAGTCTTCCAGCAGGTGGGGCTGTAGCTGCAATTTGGTGAGAGAGAGAGAGCAGGGGCTCTCCCTATTCTCTCGGCTGAAACCTTTGGGAGAATGGGAAAGGCATTGGGTGTTTATATTGAGGAAGAAAGGTCTTAAATCCAGACAAGTGGAGGGAAAATTTATGCCAAATGGAGAGATTTTGAGGGTCCAAGTGGATAAGAAATTGGACAGCTGCTTAGCATGTCTGTAGATTTTTTTTTACAAGTCTGCCGTCTGGTTAAAGTTAAGCTTTTATATTATTTTATTTATTTAATTAATTAAGTTACTAAACTCTCCCGTATTCGCGCCTCGAGTGTCAGATTTTAATGAATAATATCTTGTTTCGATCGTCTCTAAATGATGATCAAAATGAGTATAATATTGATATACTTTCGGTTGGGTTTTGAATACCCGAAATTTTCGGATACGGTTTTCGTTTAAGATTAAATTTTGTGATTTAAAAATATCAAACGACCTCCGATTGACGAACGGTCAATTCCGTTGATCTTGTTTCGTCGAATCGGTTCTAATGATGTCTCGGTTTGTTTCGCGGTTTCCGAATTTGCATCGCGGCTTTTTCACGGCGCGCATTACGATGCGACCGATTTTCGGTCGATTTCACCCGAACGACTTTTGATTCACGATCAATTGATCGTTTTGGGTTGTTTTGGTATTGACCAACAACTTTACTGGGTTATTCAGACCTTATTCGGGTCGAGTTCGGGTTTACGCGGAACCCGGATGTTACATTATTTGTCATTGGGCTATTTCTATGTCCAAAGTACTTTGATTTGCCTTTTTTCTGTGGCCGAGTATAATTGCCTTCTATTTATATGCTTATCGAAAGTCTATTTATATGCTTATCGAAAGTCTAAATGGCAGGACATATTGAAAGGAAGTTTATTGAGGTGCCACTGGGAGCTACGTGGGTTGAGGCAACAATGCGACTTTCGTTGTTTGATACAGCTCGGAAGTTTTTCATTGATGCTGTTCAGGTATTTTGAAGGTGAAAACTATCCTGTTGCTGGATTTGTTATCTGATAGATTACTTTGCAGATATGTCCCATGAAGCGCCCTATCAAGTGGGAGAGTGTTGTGACATTTACATCACCTTCACTCCAAAGCTTCACTTTCCCTGTGAAAGGTGGTCTTACCTTGGAATTTGCTATCGCTCAGTTTTGGTCCAGTGGTGTTGGAAGCAATGAAACGACACTCATTGATTATGAGGTAACCCATTGGTTTTATTGACATGAGAATTTCACCCCTTAACTATTGCTGCAGTAGTTGCTAAGTATTTAATTACGGTAAGTAGACTCATCGTTATTACAGTTGAACCTTACTATAATAAAGCTAAATATGCTCATTTAAAACACTCTTAGTTGTCTAATTATGTTAAAATAGCCTCACTAATCTGGTCATCCACTCCAAAGCTTAAGTTATTGTACTATGAAATAATGAGAGTGATAAGGCAGTTTCTAAATTTTATATTAACGTAGAGAGTGGTAATAAGTGACGTCTGCTATCTTTGATTGCCACAACAGACCTAGCAAAAACATGTGACACAAGATAGTAGACTCCTTTCTTGTGGACCCCTCCAATCGGCGTCCGTATTTACAAACTGCAATATGAATTGTTAGTTATAATACTGGAGTTTATTTTCTCAAATAGATATTAAATTATGTCAAACACTTGTGCAACTAGAGCCATATACAAATTCTACTGTTACGATTCAAGTGTCCACTGCAAGTAATTAGAAAAATCTCCCATTGCAAATATAACAACAAGAAAGCTTTGTCCCACACAAAGTGGGGTCAACTACATGGATTCTTTTTCGGATTTATTTTGGGTCATTCTTGGGTTTGGATCCAAATAACTAAGATCCCTTCGAATAGTATCCTTCCAACACATAGGCCTTCCTTACACTCTTTTAACAGGCTCAACATCCCAAATCTCACATCTTCTAACTGGTGCATCACCTGATCTCCTTTGTAAATGGTCAAACCACCTTAAGTGGTTCTCTCTTATCTTATCCTCTATTGGAGCTAGTCCAGCTTTCCTTCTGCTCACATTGTTCCGAATATTATCTTTTCGTATATGACCACACGTCCATCGTAGCATTTTCTTTTCTGCTACGGTCATTCTCTGCACATGTCTATGGTTCACAGGCCAACATCATCAGGTCTCATGGCTACGTTGTAATACTTCCTTTGATTATCAAAGGAATTTTCTTATCACATAAATCAGTAGAGTCTCCTCTCCACCTTAGCCAACCTATATTTATTCTAAACATCTCCATCGATTTCCCAATCATGTTGCAAAATAGATCCCAAGTATCTAAAATAATCTCTCTTCTGAATGTTATCTTCGCCAATCTTCACCTTGATTTTGTCAACATCTCTTCCATCAAATGTGCACCCTGTATATTCAGTCTTAACCCTACAACAACAACAATAAAGCCTTTTCCCACTATAAGTGGGGTCGGCTACATGGATTCTTTGCCTCCATTCAGGTCTATCTTGGGTAATTCTCGGGCTTAGATCCAGAAACTAAGATCCCTTCGTATAGTCTCATTCCAACACTTCATTGGCATTCCTCGTCCTCTTTTAGCCGGCTCAACATCCCAAAACTTGCATCTCCTAACCGGTGCATCAGCTGACTTCCTTTGCTAATGTCCAAACTACCTTAAGCGGTTTTCTTGCATCTTATCTCGATCGGAGCTACACCAACTTTCATTCTATTTGCATCATTCCGAATCCGATCTTTACGTATATATCCACACATCCACCTTAGCATTTTCATTTCTGATACTGTCATTCTTTGCACATGCCTATGAATCACATACCAACATTCAGATCCATATAGTATAGCAGGTCTCACGGTTGCTTTGTAGAACTTTTCTTTGATTTTCAAAGGAATTTTCTTATCGCATAGAGCAACAGAGGCTCCTCTCCACTTTAGCAAGACTGCATTTATTCTATTAGTAACATCCCCATCAATTTCCCCATCATGTTGCAAAATAGATCACATGTATCTAAAAGAATCTCTCTTCTGAATGTTATCATCACAAATCTTCACCTCGATTCCTTCATCATTGCTTCCATCAAAAGTGTACTCCATATATTCAGTCTTAGCCCTACTAATACGAAATACTTTAATCTCCAATGCATGTCTCCAGACCTCAAGCTTCTCATTTACTCCATTTCTTGTCTCATCAATCAACACAATATCATCAGCTTATAATATACACCAAGGTATCTCATCCTGATTGTGATTTGTCAACTCGTCTATAATCAAAGTAAAAGAAATAGACTCAAAGTTGAACCTTGATGTAAACCAATGTTGATGTCAAAATAGTCAGTCTTCCCATACTGGATCCTTACCCAAGATAAAGATTTATCATACATATCATTTATGAGGTTAATGTATAAGACAGGTACTTGTCTCTTCTCCAAAAATCTCCACAATATCTCACGTAGGACATATTCATAAGCCTTCTCCAGATCAATAAAAATCATATGGAGGTTTTTCCTTTTAGCTCTATAAATCTCCATTCTCCTCGGTAAATGGATGACTTCAATTGTTGAGCGATCTAGCATGAATTCGAATTGGTTTTCTTTTACTTTGGAAACTTGCCTCAACCTTCTTTCGATACACGTTCTCAAATTTTCATAGTATAAATCATCAGCTTGATACCTCTGTAACTTAAACAATTTTGAATGTCTCCTTTGTTCTTATAAAGAGGCACCACAATACTTTTCCTCCAATCTTCAGGCATTTTCTTGCTTCGCCAAATAACATTGAATAAATTTGTAAGCCAAGTCAAACCACCCTCACCTAAAACTCTCCATACTTTTATTGGATTGTCATCCGGTCCTACACCTTTCTCAGATCTCATAACCTTCAAAGCCTCTTCTACTTCCTTTCTTTGTATTCGTCTATAGCTTGCACAATTTAAGTAATTTTCACTACTAGCTAGATCACCTAAAGTGATCTCTCTGTTTCCTTCCCCAATGAAAAGCTTATGGAAATACCGCTTCCATCTAGTCTCTATATCCTTCTGAGTATCAAGCATGTGACCTTCCTCATCCTTAATGCATCTCTCTTGAGAAAGGTCTTTGGTCTTTCTTTCTCTTGCTTTGGCCAACTTGAATATCTCCTTCTGACGCTCCTTGGAATCGAGATTTTTGTATGAAACTTCATACATCCTTAGTTGCTTCCTTCTTCGTTATTTTGTAGTTTGTGACAATTTCCTATGTTCTATCCTTAGACATAGCTTTAAAGTGTGCTATTTTAATTTTGAACTTCTCTTGTACCTCTCCACTCCACCACCCAGCTTCCTTTTGACCTGGAGCTCCTCCTTTTGACTCGCCTAGCATCTCTTTGGCTACCCTTCGGATACAAGAGCTACCGCCCCCCACATCTCGTTTGCACTTCCATTACAATCCCAAGACAAGTCTTCTAAAACCTTTTCCCTAAAACTCGATGGCTTCAGTTGAAGATTCCACATCTAGTTATCATGATCTTAGAAACCCTCGTTTTCTTTACCCGCCTTCTTATTTGCACATCAATAATTAACAAGTGATGTTTGGTTGTCAAACTCTCTCCTGGGATTACTATGCAATCTTTGCATATTTAGTCTTAACCCTACTCATGCAAAATCTTTTAGTCTCTAAGGCATGTCTTCAAACCTCAATCTTCTCATTTACTCAATCTCTAGTCTTATCAATCAACACAGATCGGCAAACAACATACACCAAGGTATCTCATCATGATTGTGACTAGTCAACTCATCCATATCAAAGGAAAAAGGAATGGACTTAAAGTTGAACCTTGATGTATACCGATGATGGTGTCGAAATTGTTGGTCTTCCCAAAGTGGCTTCTTACATAAGATGAAGCCCATCATACATATTCTTTATAAGGCTGTTGTACTGGACATATACTTGTCTTTTCTTCAGAACTCTCCAAAAGATCTCCCATGGAATAGAAAACATAAACGTTCTCCAAATCAATTAAATTCATATGAAGGTCCTTCCTTTTAGCTCTATAAATCTATATTGTTCTTCTTAACAGGTAGATAGTTTCTATAGTTGAGTGATCTGGCATATATCCGAACTGGTTTTATGTTACTTTGGAAGCTTGCTTTAGCCTTCTTTCAATCACACATTCCCAAATTTTCGTAGTGTGACTAATTATTTTGATATATCTATAATTCAAACAGTTTCGAATGTCTCCTTTATTCTTGTAAAGAGGCACAACGATGCTTTTATTCCATCTTCAATCATTTTCTTGCTACTCCAAATAACATTAATAAGTTTATAAGCTAAATCAAGCCACGTTCACTTAGAACTCTCCAAATTTCTATAGAAATATCATGTCACACACTTGCCCAAGTTTCATAACCTTCAAAGCCCCATCTACTTCCTTTCTTTGTATTCATCTATAGGACACATAATTCAAATATAAACAGTGTATTATTGGAAAAATATTGATTTCAATTGCAGAATTGTGAGTCTCCTTGATGGAGTCTCATGGTAACTAATTAAATTCTTTTCGTCTATGGCTTGAAATACCGTTATTAATTTTGTAATGGCTTAAAAAGGAAATTTTCTCTCAAAACCATCGTTTATTTAAGATCAATAAGTAACCTACAAATGTTGTCTTATAGGTATGAAGAAGATGTATTTAGCATATTATGTTGCATATAACATATATATAATAGCTTAAGTGCTGGAGTATATGCGTCATATGTGTAAATGGGTTAAATGGATCCTTCCATGATCCATTTACCTCATCCAATGTTTAGTCTCACATTGACCAGTGGTGGGACTTGGAGTTGGAGGGTTTGTGGAGACTTTATTTGAAGCCCCAGACCTCCTGTATCAGAGATGAGAATGTCAATAGACACATCAGCCCTTTGAGGCGTTCTCTCATGATTTTATCCCGCTCCTTAGGGAGTAGGGTTCCACATAAAATCATGGAGTTCTGCCGTGTTTATTCTTTTTCTCTAATATTAGCTTCCACATTCTTTTTTCTAATATGGTATCTGAGCAGGTTTGATTCTCGATGATTTTTCAGCTCTTTTGTTTTGTTCGAGAGATTCAATCCTAGGGTTTCTATTGGAACCCCAATTATGTTCTTGAAGATTATTTTGAAGATCGTGTTCATGATCTGCTCTAATATTCAGTTCTAGTGTTTCTTGAAACCCTAAGTCTTCAGTGTCAATGACAACGTCATTTTGCATTATGTATTTTGTATCTTCAGCAATAAAATCGGGTTTCAGCGACTTCCTGTGTGTTCAAGGAAAAAGAAAAGCTTCAGTTCACGTTTTTTACAGCTGCAAAAATCCAGATCCTCACACGGGCACACACTTCCATGCGCAGACTTCATCCACATCTTGCGAGATCCCGACTCAAGAGGTGGTGGCAGCCTCTCCATACCTGTCCGGCGGTGGTGCTGATGGGTTCTCCCCTCACAGGGAGCCCTAAGATTCGATGAGGAACCCTACTTAGCATAACGGTGCAGAAACACACGTGTAGCCCCTATCCTCCATCGTGCATTAGCAGAGCCATCTATAAGCGTGCATCTACGTCTCACGCGAATCGCCCAGTTGGAGCCACCCTTCTACATACTCCTCTCACCATGAAGCTCCGACCTTCTGATCACCACACTCTCCTCCATGCGGTGCGCATCGTTGCCTCCATCTCCCCATCGTCGCCTCCAGGCGACGCTCGGGCTCCAGGCGGCGCGAGACCTCCATTCCAGACGGAGCCTCCGATCAACATACAGAGCCCCTTCCAACACACACCATCTGAGGTGGGTTGATCGCTCCAGGACAACACCTTTTTCGGCAATGCATCTGCCTCCAGGCGACGTCGCTCTCCTCGCTGCTCCACCTCACTGATCTTGCAGACGGCGGACCCCCCCCCTTATGTTTTGTAAGGGGTTCCCTGATGGGCCTTTTTGGGTTGTGTTTGTGAAAAAAAGGAAAAGGGGGGAGAGGAGTTTGGGTCCAGTTGGGTCGTACGTGGTAAAAAAAGGAGAGGCTAAAAAACGGGAGTGGCCTAATTTAAAAAAACTTGAAAGATAAGAATTAAAAAAGAGAATTTTGAAATAGTTTCATACAAAAAAATAGGGATTTTTACCCGATAGACCCTATAAACTTTGCCAATTACCTCTACGACATTTGAAACAACCTAATTCCTCCCTCGACCCGTAAATTTGCTAACTCTTACCCCATGAACCCTACGAGTAATCTGTTTGAAGCATGTGGGGGTACTTGGAGTAATTTATAGGGTTGATGTGGTAATTACGTTGTGCGAAAGGTCATAGAGGTAATTTAAAAAGTTTATAGGGTCTGTCGGCTAAAAATCCCAAAAAATAATGCGCGGAAAAAGAGAGAAAAAAACGAAGAAAAAATTTTGTGAGATCGACTTATATGATGGTTTTTGTTCCTCCCCATTTTCTTGTCTTCTCCCAACTTTAGTCGATGTCATTGTTTTCCGACCAGTTTGGGAGAAAGGGGGAATATTGTGTAGAGTTCTACTGGCCAGATTGACAGATTCTCCAGATTTCATATTCAGATTCTCAAATCCAGATGCATGGGCAGATTCAGACTCTACAGTTCAGTTTTAGACTCTGCGGATTAGTTCATAGTCCAAGTTCGAGGCACTCCATATTTGAGTGGCCCAATTTCTTCAAGTTCTCCAGAGAGAGACTCCTTTTCAGATGCACTTGTGTGCGATCATTTTTATATGGCCCCCATCTTTTAATTTTGGTCTCAGAGTTTTCATGTGATCCAAAGAGACTCATGAGTAGAGATTCCATTCTCTGTGCCATGTGGGCTAGGTTTTTCATGTGATTTCATAGTGTCTCCAGAGTAGAGGTCCCATTCTCTAAGGCAGTATGGGAGAGAAGACCAGTTCTCCGATGAGGAAACTTTTCAGACTCCATTCTCCAGCAACCGTGGACTCCGACAAGGATATCTTCACGACTTTTTCAGAGTGGTCCTTCAGAGAGATGGAGCAGTTGTCCACATGATGTGGCGGGCTAGAGTTCTTTAAGTGGAGACTCATTTTCAATTGCAGTAACTCTCTCTGGCGCAGTACAGAGCGTATGCTCTCTGACGAGGAGATTCAGTTTGACTCACACTCCAGCCCGTTTGTTCCTCCTCACCTGCACGACATAAGAAGCAACGTCCTCGACAACTGCCGACAGTTGTGTTTGCGTTGAGTTGATATTGTTTGTAGTGTCTTCTATTGTGAGTTTGAGTTATTTTCTGTTTGTCCAAGCTGAGCATTGTATGCTCCTACTTGAGGGGGGTGTCGGAACATCAGATGGTGCATCTACTCGCGTCAAGCGGATTGGGCGGCTTGATGTGGAGGCCTCCGAGATTCGCTGATGGGGTTGTCGATCGCTCAATCAGGAGGGTGGCGCAGGTGGGGGGTGCCATTCTTGTCGCTCTCGGTGGCATGCTTGGGCTCGCTTCTTCGGAATCTTGGTATGGTGGTGCAGATATTGGCCGGTGATACACTATCGGGGTCGGACCCTGAGGTTAATTTGGTGTTGATGGACTGCCCCTTTGATATCGGGCCCACTTCTTCGACAGAATAGGCCATCGGCCGATTCTCCTTTCATCTCTAGGTGTGCTTCCTTGATCCTTCGCCGCCACTGCCGCGGGGGCTGGGATGTGATGGTGTTTGCCTTTCCGGCGATGGAAGCAGAGTTGTCGTTCCAACTTCCTTCCAGATGGTGGGTTGCATCGGTTTCGACTCTTCAGCTCATGACTCTCGAGGTGGAGGGCCTTGGGACTCCCGACAAGTCTGTTGAGATCTCTCGGGAGCCTGAAGGTCAAAGTTCTGCTGTGCTGGAGCTTGAGCTTCCTTGGAAGGTGGTGCAAGAAAGCACGCTGACTCGATCTGCTAGTCTGGAGTCTCGCGCGCAATTTGTGCAGTCGAGGTGTTTTATCCGCGGTGGCGGGCCCACGGGTCCGATTATGTCCTGGTTTATGGTCTCAGGTTCCTCTATCTCGGGGGATCCGATTACTTCGCAGCTCGCTCGATACCACCTTTGGGGCCGCCCAGGAGCCGTTGGGGCTTCGAGGGGCAGGTGGGACCTGTCGGCTTCAAGCTCGGTCCCTGTCATCTGTGGCCCGGAGTAGTGTGCCCAGGGACGGGGCGAGGTCTTGGTAGGTGAGGGGACCGTGACACCGGTGGTGTTCGCGGAGGGCTCAGGCTCGGGCGTGGCTTCTGAAGAGGGAGGGAACAGGAGGACTGGCAAGAGATACAAGAGGCGGCCGCGCTCACGGAGGCAGGGGGTGTCCTTCCTCCGGTGTCAGAACGTAAAGCTCAGGTGGCAGCTTTGGCGGGGGTAATCCTCCTTTGGGGCAGCTCCAACGGTCCCAAATGAAGATCTTGACTTGGAACGTCAGAGGTATGGGTGACCCTTAAAAGAAGAAGATACTGGGATCAAGGTTCATTGAGTGGGGTTGTGACATTGTGCTGCTACAAGAAACGAAGCTTGATTCGTGTCCGGGCGAGGTTTGGCGCTCTTTCGACGCGGGTTCGATCAGTGGCTTCGTGCGATTAATGTGGTTGGCTCCATGGGTGGCTTGTTGCTTGCGTGGAAGGACAATGGATTTGTGCTTCGGGCGGAGTTGAGAGGCTCCCACATTCTTACCGTGCTATTGGAGAACCTTTGCTCTGGTTCTTTTATCGCGGTTTCTTGTGTCTATGGGTCGTGTCAGCCAGCCTCGAGGTAGCAGTTATGGGCGAACTTGCGTGTTGTTAGATCTTCTTTTCTCGGTACCGTGTGGTTGGTTGGGGGCGATTTCAATGTTTCCCTTCTATCATCTGATCGGCCGGGTTTGCGCGGAGGACAGGATCCGGGGTCGGCAGATTTTGTGGAGTTGGTTGATGATTTGGAGCTCGAGGTGGTGGATGCTGCGGATGTGAAGTATACCTGGAGGAATTCCGGCTCTTGCTCATGCCTAGACCGATTCTTGGCTTCTGCTGAGCTCATGGAGTTATTCCCCCTGTCATTTGCCGATTGCAAGGTTCGGACTTGATATGACCATTCTCCTTTGCTGTGAGAGTCTGGGGAGCTCTCGCCCCCCAGGGGGTTCTTCAGGTACGAAAAGGCATGACTTTTGGAGGATTCGTTCCGTGATCTGATCTCGTCCCATTGGTCCTCTACGGTGGTATCGGGCTCTGCTGCCTCGCGGTTTGTTCAGAAGCTCGCTTCCTTGCGTAGTAGACTTTGTGTGTTTAAGAAAGATTCTAGGAGGCCCGCTGTGTGGCTAGGTTGGCAACAGAGGAGGAGCTTGCTAGCCTTGACAGGTTAGAGGTTGCTAGGCCTCTCAGTATGGATGAACTAGCTCGGAGAGCGAAGGCTCTTAGGATGGTTGTTGTGGAGGATAGGAAGCACCTTACGGAGTGGAAGAAGAGGTCCAGGCACAGATGGTTCAAGGAGGGAGATGCCAATATTACTTTCTTCCACAGAATTGCTAACGGGAGACGTCGTAACAATACTATCCGGTCGGTTATTGTGGACGGTGCCATGATTGATGGGGATAAATAATTGGGCAGGGTGATTGTGGATCACTTCCACGCCTTCTCGTCGAGAGGTTTCAGTAGGCGGTGGAGATGGTCTGGTCTGGGTGCTAAGCAACTTTCTGGGGATCATGCCTCGTGCTTGGTTCAGGAGATGGTCTGGTATGGGTGCTAAGCAACTTTTTGTTCGGTCCCTGAATACGGTTGGGGAACCCGGCCCGGACGGGTTCCCGGTTTCTTTTTTTAGAGATTTTTGGGATCTTCTTGCCATGGGGGTGTTGGAGGTGATTCAGGAGGTTTGCCATCGTAACGCGGATTTTGACAAAATCAATAGGGCTATGATTTTTCTCCTTCCTAAGCACGGTGCTTCCGAACGCATCGAGGACTTCAGGCCAATTGCGCTATCCAATGCTTTATATATGATCGTGGCTAAGGTCTTTGTTATCAGGTTGAGCAGAGTACTAGAATACGTTATCTCACCTTTGCAGTTGGCTTTTGTCCCTGGGAGGCAGATTGGGGACTCTTTAGTTATGGCTTCGGAGATCATTGCATATTGGAAAAGGCGAAGGGTGAAGGCAATGCTTTGGAAGGTCGATTTTGCAAAGGCATATGATAGTTCGGACTGGCGTTTTCTGTAGGAGGCATTGTATAGGAGGGGTTTTCCGAATCTATGGATTTCTTGGATGAAGCGTTGTATTACCACTACATCATTGACGGTGCTTGTTAATGGCAGGCCGGACGGAGGCTTCTTTCAGTTGCAGAGGGGGGTCAGGGAGGGCTACCCTCTCGCTCCTTTGTTATTTGTCGTCGCCGCTGATGTGCTTTCCTGCTTGGTCGGCCAGGTTCAGAACCACAGGATCACGACTAGTTTCTTTAGAGACGGGTTGGTTATACCTCTTCTACAGTATGCAGACGATACTATATTTTTTATTTGAGGGGGCGGAGAGGAAGCCAACGGCATGGCGGTCGTTCTTGTGCTCTTCGGGGAGATGTCGGGCCTGATGCAGAATCTAGACAAGTCTACCGTGGTTCCTTTTGCTCTACCTGAGGAGGAGGCGCACCTGTGTGGCGCCGAACTGGATATGGCTTGCAGCGTGCTGCCTATTCGTTATCTGGGTTGTCGCTGACGATGGGCAGAATCAAAGTTGTGGACTGGCTACCTATTATTGAGATGCTGGAGAGTGAGTTGTTGTCTGGTTGGCGATCTGCGATCCTTTCCAAGGGGGGTCGTCTTGTTCTCTTAAAGGCGGTTCTCTCTGCGATCCTAATTTTCTTCATGTCTTCGCGCATCTTGCCATTGGGATTCGTAAGCGCCTTGAGAGCTTGATGAGGAGATTTTTGTGGAGCAAGAGTGGTCAGGAGACTAATGGGATGCACATGGTTGATTGGGATACTATCACTCTACCCAAGGTGGAGGGCGGTCTTGGTGTTAGACGTATTTATGCTATGAATGACGCCTTGTTGTTGAAGTGGGTGAGCAGACTGTGGGGGTGCGGCGAGGATATATGCTGTGATCTAGTGCGTCGCATCTACGATTTCTCCAGCTCGTCGGCAAAGAGAGTTACTAATGGGATTGTGCCATCTCCCTTCTGGAAAGGTATTCTGTCGGTGCTCCCTCTTTTACATGAGCTTTTTAGACTGGTGTTGGTGAACCGTCAGTCGTTTGCGTGCTGGACGGATGATTGGATGGGAGGCGGGTCGCTTGACGGGTGATGCCCCCGCCTTTTCGCCATAGCTGCGAACCGTGACACAAGTGTTGCTAACTACTGGTGTGATGGGAACCATGGTATTAAAAGGCGCGCCTCGAGGCAGTCGAGGCGTACGCCTCGAGGCGAGGCGGGACTTTTTAGCCTCGAGGCGTGCGCCTCGGCCTTGTCCAGTGAGGCGTGCGCCTCGAGTGGCTGAGGCGTAGCCTCGAGGCGTTCCGCCTCGAGGTGGTCGAGGCGTTTTCCGAGGCGTTTTTGTTTTTTTGAAGATTTTTTGTATGATTTTAATAGTTACATGGTTGTTTGAGAAGCTTATAAATTTATACTTGTTTAGGATAATGATTATACAAGTTAAATGCCTAAATCTGATGTTTCTTTCGTACCCATAACTCCACATTTACTATTAATTATGTGTAACTATTTCAGCAAACTGCTTCATATTTACTATTAATTATGTCTAACTATTAATTTATGCAAAATGTATGCTTAAATTTGACCTCTTTCATGTTCATATGCTTGAATTTGACCTCTTTCATATTCATATTTACCATTAACATGCCAAATTATTTTAGTGAGACCGTTCTGGTAGGGTATGGTGCAACAGGGGGGATGCATACAAACGTTCTTCATCTGGGTATAGTAGAACATATAGTTACGATTCAAATCATATGATTCGTATCAACAACTTGGATATTTATAAGGACAACTATAGCCAATCCCTTTTAGATATTTTTTTAGTGATAGTTATAAGTTATAACCAATGATTTTCTTTTGATTAGGTAGAAATTTAGAAAGGTTTATGGCATTGAGTCATTGACATATCCTTTTTTCATGTTCTTATCTTCATAATATCATCATATATTACATTGTTATATACTATATGTTTGTCAGATTATATTATTTCATCAATAAATATATGTATTATATATTTTATAATTATTTTTCTATACAAAACTGAGGCTTACGCCTCGACCGCCTCGAGGCTATGCCTCGCCTCGCTTCCGGGGAAAACGCCTCGTTCCGCCTTTAGTTTTTTTAAACCTTGATGGGAACTGGATGCCACTTTTTCGTACTAACTTCTCTGATCAGCATTTGGAGGAATTCCTGCTTTTGAGTGACTCCCGGGTTGCTTGCGAGGGCCCCGTGGGTGTTAGGGACTACTGGGTTTGGAGGGGGTGTTCTTTCTCCGTCAGGAAGGCGTACGGGGCGATTCGCTGACCGCCTCCTGCACGCTCTGATGATCTAATTGAGGATTGCAGATTTGTTTAGGGACTTCAGATCCCCGAGCGGATCGGCTTCTTCCTCTGGCTTCTTAGACGTAAGCGTTTGATGACGAGGGATCGTTGTGCCAGATTCTTCTGTTCGATTTCTGACAGATGCCCTATTTGTGAAAGTGGGATTGAATCTGTGGACCATCTCTTCTTCTTCTTCTGCTCTCGCATAGCAGTGCTTTGGGATGATATCGGCACTGGTTGGCTCTGTGCGAGGTCCTTCGACACTTTTTGGGGCTCGCTATGGTCGGCTAGGCAGCGTTCGAGGAGGGAGCTACTTAGCATTGTGTCTTTGCTCTGGTCTATCTGGCTGGCTAGGAATGCTCTGTTGTTCTCGAGCCAGAGGTTTTATAGGGAGAATGTCTGTATTCGGTCTGCGAGTTGTGTTGAGGAGTGGCTATCAGTGTGATTGTATGTCCCGTTTCTTTTTTTCCCTTTTTAACTTTTTAATATAATTTCGGGGCGGACACCAAAGCGTGTTACCCCTTTTTTGGATAAAAAAATGTTTAATTAGCTTTTGGAGGATACTTTGAACTGAGGATTGCATATATCAAAATATTTAACTTGTTAATGACCGATTTGTTGCTATGAATTGTAGCTTACTAAGAATGCACTCTTAAGCAACTCAATTTTCCTATAAAGGTTATTTTATTGGATGTCACGTGGTATGCATTGGGAGAGTGCATTGCCCTTCATAAGACGATAAAAATATCCTCCCTCGTGTGGCCTCGTGTAGCAGGTCAATTTGCATATATCTAGTTTGTCGATTAAATATAATTTACATATAGACTAAGTCAAAGAGTGGTTTATGCACTTGATATATATGCTGCTTGCAAAGTTATCATTGGGAGGAGCCATTTTTCAACTATTAGATCAATTAGTAAGTAGTCCTTTATTTCTTGACTACGTTAAGAGTGTTAGTTATTGCTATTCTCTTTCTAGATTGTATTTCATGGAATAAATATTAATAAAGAGGCTGTGGTACTCGATGGAAGTGAGGCACCTGTGAGGATTGCTGTGAAGTCACAATTATGCTCTGAGATTCTTGCTCCTGCTGCTACCCTAAACAAGGTACTAACATTGTAACACCTTGTTTTAGCTCTAATAACTATTACATACAAAAGTGGCAAAAATAGAATATTAATCGAGCATCTATTTTACAGATAAGGATTCCATACAGGCCAGTAGATAGCAAACTCAGTCCCCTTCCTACTAGCCGAGATAAGCTACCTTCGGGAAAGCAGATTATGTCTTTGATATTGATGTAGGATTTGAGCATCTTTACATTTTTCCTGTAATCATAAGTATTTCCTCAACATTCGTTCTATTGTCGAACTTACAGGTACAAGTTTAAGTTGGACGATGGAGCTGAAATTAAGCCTTACATACCTTTGTTAAATAATCGAATTTATGATACTGAATTTGAATCCCAGTTCTATATGATTTATGATTTTAATAAGGTAAATCTCCTCTTTCATTATTATGTTGGTTGTAGGCTCTTAACTGTACCTACCATCTTGGATTTTTTTATATTACTGCCGACCATCTTGGATTTTTGTATATTACTGCCGACCATCTTGGATTTTTGTATATTACTGCCGAATCATGAGTTGCATAGAGATCATTAAAAAAACATGCTGAACATAGTTGTCTTTTGTCTGTTATATTCTGATCTATTTTTTGATAATCTTGCCAAGCGTCTCAATTGCATGTGTTGAAATAGTTACATATCTTTGGTGTTATTTCAAAGTTTATTTTTCTTATATACCTCTCATGATATTTACCGGTGCTTTTCTCCTATATAAGAGAACCTTGGGGTACATCTAATAAACAAGCAATTACATTTTTCTCCAACATGGTATTGGAGCAACGGTCCTAGACCAGGGCTCCTCCTGCGCCCAATGCACCACGCCCTGCGCGCATCTAGCGTGCATCTGCGCATATCTGCGTGCACCTGCACGCATTTGGCATGCACCTGCACGTATCTACGTGCATCTAGCGTGCATCTGCGCGTATCTGTGTGCACCTGCACGCATTTGGCATGCACCTGCACGTATCTACGTCAACCTGCGTGTATCTGCGTGCACCTGCACGTATCTACATGCACCTGCGCGTATCTACGAGCAACCTAGGCGCATCTTGCGTGCATCTGTGTGCATCCTTTATGCACCTGCGTGTATCTATGTGCGTCGCTGTCCTTTGCGCCTGTACGACCTAGCCTACAATAACAGGAGATGAGGATGGTTGTTTGATTCTACAGATACAACCAATCCTCTGTATATTATTACGTAGACTCATTTAGAACAGTCTACTCCTCAGTTTTGTTCCGGATTTTGGCATTCTTGCTACCATGTCAGAGAACAAGGGTAATATTTTTTCGTCTGGTGCCTTGAAGGGCCCGACTCCCTTCCTGAAGATGGATGGGACCAACTACGAGTTGTGGTCCATGCAGTTTCGCACCTTGATGCAGTGCCATACCAAGGAGCACATTTTGACGAGTCCAGAGCCGGAGGACAAGAATGGGGCTAATGCTTCTTGGAAGCAAGATGATGCCTATGCTCGAATTTGGCTCTCTAGGACGCTGACCGCGGAGATTGCCAATGTTATTGTCAATCAACCCACGACAAAGGCAATGTGGGATATCTTAGCAGCCACGTATGGGCAGGCGAAAAATGAGAGCAAAATTTTACAGTTGCATTTTGATATTTTTTCGGCCAAGCAGAATGGTCGACCTCTTCATCCACACTTCTCGCATCTTAGAGGCATGTTTGAGCGCCTGCATAGTTTCATGCCTAATACTACTAGCGCTGAACACCAAAAGGCATATTGGAATGCAACTATGATAAGAGTATTTTTGTCATCTCTGGGCTCTGAGAACAGTGCAGCGCGCACTCAACTACTTACTAGAGAGACGATACCTCGGATGGATTAGGTTTATAAGAGGCTGGGCATCATTACTACATCCTCTACTACAATGGATCAGACTCCTGCTATGGCAGCCTCTCGTGGTAGAGAGGGTACTTCACAGTTCCTTGGTTGAGGACCACGTGATCGAGGAGGAAGTCATCACCGAGGTCCATGTTCACATTGCCACCATTCTAGTTTTTCTGAGGAGACATGCTATCAGAAGCTTGGGTATCCTGCCTCTGCCCGAGTTGCTGAGCAAACCGAGCCTACTTCTACTCCTGCTCCGGCTCATGATGTACGCTTTGATGATATTGTTTCCAGGCTGAGAGAGAGAGATGATGACTATTCCTACTACTTCGCCCGTAGGATCTTCAGATGTTGCATATATTGCTAGAGCCTCTTCGATCTCGTCAGGTATTGCTTATGCCCTTACCAGTAGTAGCAGTTCAGATTTGTTTGACTGGATCATGGACCCTGGAGCATCTCATCATATGTGTGGCGATCGAGTACAGTTTACTTCTTACAGGTCTATCCCTCCAGGTAGATCAGTAATGATTGCCAATGGGGTTCATCTACCCATTGTTGGACATGGAGAGATTGTTCTACCTCCCTCGATGCGTCTGCAGAATGTCTTACATGCTCTAGCATGATGAATCTTTTGTCTATTAGTCAGCTTACAAAAGATTCACATTGTCGTACCATATTTGATCCTTATCTTGTGTTTCAGGACATACTCACATACATGGTGATTGGATGTGGCCGTGAGTAGAGGAGACTTTACATACTTGTCCAGACTCCTTGTGTGGCGGGTGCTACTATCCCTTCTGGATATGTTTCCCCGTTTATGTGGTATCTTCTCTTTGGACACCTTCCTCTGCAGAAGTTGTGTCATGTCCTCCCACAGATCTTTACTCGTACTAGCTTTGAGTGTGAGGCGTGTCAGCTTGGGAAGCATCATCGTTCCTCTTTTCCGAGTCGTCACTGTGGTCAGTTGTTTGAGTTAGTTCACTTTGATATCTTGGGTCCTAATCGTGTTCCTGATCATCAGGGGCATCGATTTTATATGGTCGTTGTTAAGATTCTTATGTTTTGTTATTTTTATTTATATTTTTTATTTCTCTTGTCTTGTTTATATAATTTACCCTTTGAGCATTTCTCTTATATAAGAGAGCTCTAGGGCTAGATGGAATACAACTTAATCATTTTCTTCCACATGGTATCAGAGCGACGGTCCTAGATAGGAGCCCGTGCCCTAGAGCCCTACCCATACCGAAAAAAACCCTATCGTGTCGTCGGTCCTCGCCGCCCACACACGCGCCGACCCTCGCGCGCCCTCGCGCCTCGTGCCTACCCCTGCCCTCGCTGAACTCACTAGCCCTCGCGCATGCTTGTGCTTATTCTCGTGCATCGCCGCATACCCTCGCCTGCACCTGCGCCTGCGCCTGCGCATCACGCGCCCCTGCCTCCGCGCCATCTCTAGAAGAATGGAAGAGGTTGTGCTATGAGTCTACACCCACAACCATCTTCCTGTATGTTGGTGTAGACGCCGGTATTTCTTGTTGCTGACCCGTTCTTGGAGATAGTCTTCATCATGTCTAACAACAAAGCAGATGTTCCATCCCTGAGTACCTTCAAAGGTCCAGCACCCATTGTCAAAATGGATGGAACCAATTATAAACCGTGGGCCATGCTGTTCATGAGTTTGATGCAATGTAATGGCAAGAAGCACATCCTCACAACAGAGGAGCCACGTGACAAGACTAGGACAAATGCCTCATGGGAGGCGGATGATGCATATGCACGCGTGTGGCTATCCGAGACTGTATCCATGGAGATAGCTAGTGATATCCTTTGTCAGCTTACTGTAAAGGCTATATGGGATATTCTTGCCGCTACATACTCTCCGACGAAGAATGAGTCAAAGATACTATAGCTCCAGCACGATATCTTCACATCGAAGCAGAATGGTCGCCCTCTTCACACCCTCTATACTTCTTTGAGAGGTATGTTTGAGAAGTTACATGGCTACATTCCCTTGACTGCTACACCAGAGCATCTAAAGGCATACAAAGATTCTGTGATGACTAGAGTCTTTCCAGCAGCCCTCGATCCTGAGTATGACGCAACTCATGCCCATGTCCTCATTGATGCTGCCATACCTCCGATGGAGGAAGCATATCGCAGATTGAGTAGACTATTTATATCCTCTGGTAGCACTTTACAGTCTCAGACATCTTCATCTATGGCGGTATCACATGGTAGAGGAAGCCCTACACCATATTGTGGTAGGGGAAGCCCCAGCTGGGGCAGAGGAGGGGGTGGTCGATCCCGTCAGAAGTGCATCTATTGTCACAGGTCTGGCCACTCAGAGGAAACCTGCTATTCTAAGCATGGGTTTCCTGCTTCATCCCAGGTTGCAGAGCAGATACAACAGGATGGGAGTCCATCACCTGCATCTGATCAGAAATTTGACGAGCTTGTGGCACGAGTTAAAGAGATTATGCATGTTACCTCTGGGTCAACCAGCTCTCCTTCAGGGTCCTTAGATGTAGCTGCTTCAGCATCAACATCCACATCAGGTATAGAATATGCCTTTACGAGTTGTTACAGGGAAGACTTGTTAGAATGGATCATGGATTTAGGTGCTTCTCATCATCTTTGTGGTGACAGAGACCAGTTTATTGTGTTTCGTCCGACTCATTCTGGACGAGATCTGTTGTGATAGCATATGGGACACACTCCCCCATTACTGGTCAGCACTGGTAAGTTTCTGACTATCAGTGAAATGACGAACAACTGGCCGTCTGGCCCATGGATATGATAAGGAGGGTATTGAGCCTCTGCAACTCTACTTAATGAAATTAGTAGCCTCGAAGTAATGAAGGAATGCGTCGCTCCAGAATCAAATAAAACATGAAGAGGTCGGCTCAAGACTGTGACCATACCTTTCACCACAGTAGCTGTTGATCGAGCCTTCTCCTCGGTCACTGCATGTAACTGACCTTGCATAGCTGGTATGGTGCTCGAACCGACCACACTCTGGGTCTGTCTCAGCGGCTTCCTGAAGCTGGAGTTCCTGCCACAGAAACTCCCAATTCGTTGTGCTTGTGGTTGTGAAAGCTATGAATGTGGTTAAGGCTCACTAGAAGCTTGTGGGCACTGGGATCGGTAATGTCCCCGCTGGTTGCACAAGTAACATCGGACGAATTGGGTAGGTGGAGTGGTTGTGTCTGTGCTCTGAGTCGGTCCCGTTGGGAGTCTGTCTACTCTCTATGACCCAGGTGGTCGAGCTGAACTAGTCCCACGTCCGACAAGTGCTCTCCCTAAAGTAGTCGTTGGAGATGAGCGAACACTGCCTGAAAATGCTGAACCTGTATTACGAGACCGCCTTGTTGACCTCTACTATTGAAACTATAGTCGAATTGGTCCAAAGGATCGTTATGGTGTAGGCGCCGCTCCTGGTGAACTCCCGAAACGTCTCTCTCGGATGTCCTCAAACTTCTCCGATGCATCAATAGCCTTGGAGATGGAAGTGATACGTAGTCCGACCAGCTTTTCCTGCACTTCTTCCCGCATCACTCAAATGAATTTCTCCAGATTCTCATCTAGAAATGCAACGGCTATTTGTGTGTTTTGATAGCTCGGTGTAGCGAACAAAGTATTCTCTTGCTGCCATCTGCCCCTGTCTGAGCTCTGCAAATAGTCTATGTTGGGACTCCTTTCACTTTACAAAAAAGAAGTGCGATTAGAATCTCATCTCAAAATCATCTCATGTGGGCTCGCGTCCCAACTCGGAAACTGTGGCCTCCTACCATCTCTCTGTGAATGTTGTCAATGAATACTCCACAAAAGAACTATGAGTCTCGTGGTGTGCGACTCATTCGAAGTACCTTCATCACCCTCTTCAGCCACTGCTCAGCCTCTTTTGATGTCTCGGTGCCCTCGAAAATGAGCACATTGGCTTGCTGATAGGAAGTGAAAACCGGCTCATGTCTGTGAACGTCAGAGTGATAGGGCGCAAACTCATCGACATAAGGTACAGGGTCCAGCTCCCTGGCATAATCTCCATCCTCTGCTCCATGTGATGGCATCTCCTCATGTGGATCATCAAAGTGAGGCTGTTGTACCTCAACTGACTGAGGCTGGTCCTGTCGTGTTCCATCCTGAGAAGGATGATAAGTGAAACCTGACAGCTCCTCGAACCTCATCTCCATGCCAGTCTGCTTGTCAGCGATCTATGTCTGCTGAGCTAAAATCTGGTTTTGTTGACCTCTCATAACAATCTGCTGCTGCTGGAGGTCGGTGGGTGAGGTCATGATACGCTCCAATCGATCAGTTATCTCCTAGTCAGCTATGGGCGTCATGGTTGTGCATGAGAACCGATATTATTAATCATAATAGTTGATGTTTGCTGGCATTTCTAACCATGTTTTTCTCTTCTGGAGATACTATATGAAAATTAATTGTAATCTGTGACATTTGTGGTGGTTGTTTTTGAATGTCATAGTTCCCTCTCGGACTCACGACAAGTAGGACGACTGTTGCTATCCGAGAACTTAATGCGATCGAAATTACAATACTACGAATGTGTATATCGGGGTACTACGGCTCTGATATCAAACTGTGGAGCACCCTCGCTCAAGAATCCGGGATACCCGTTTACACATCACTTGCAGTATTATATTTGCAATGGATTCATTAAAGATTGCATTAGGTTACATGAAATTTAGGGAAAATTTGTTGCGATTGGAAATGGCATTCACAATGATGAGAAGCAACCACAGAGTCAACAATAGGTGTCACCAATTCACATTTCATTAATTTTGATATATATTACATGTTACAAAAGAGACTGCATCATGTACATATATCCCAAAATATGGAAGAGAAAGAAAACATTTACATTATCTGAACAAAAAGAACAACATGTGTACCATCGTGTATAATAGCAGACGCTCGGAATCGTCAGCCAGCTACTGTGATGCCGATGCTTTGTCTGCCACACATGCAAGGAACAAAAGAATTTCAACAATTATTGCATACAATCCATCGTAATATAATAGGTAATTTTAGTGGTTTCAAAAGAAAGTGATAAGATAGGCATTGATATTTAAAAAACAACAATCTAATTGCGCGGAAAGTGGTTTTCAAGTTGCTCTATATGTAAAACCCATGTTCACCTATCATCCCATAACCTTCCATATTTAACATTTTCACATATTAATGAATTCCCCATAAGTGGGTTACTTATCTTTTTATCACTTAGAGATCATGTTCATAGATCTTGGTATTGAGGATGATGCGTATTTGATCTGATCCTTCATTTGTCTAATTCCTCAAGTCTTGTGTATAGTATGTGGTCTTAGTCTGAGTGTAACCTCGCTATATGACTCTAAGGCGTGGAGTTCCTTAGGGTTGGAGTGCCTCCGTAGGCATGCGGTGGAGTATAATGTATCCTAACTAAGTTCCCAACAGGTCCACTAGCTTTTCCTATCACTCTTAGTAGTACTTCTAAGATCCGATTAATTATCAATGATTGATTATTGACGATGATTAATGATTCGGTACGAAGCTCAACTGTAGAAACCAAAACTCAAGCGGTGAAGAAGTCTCCTAAGAGACTATTTCGTCTTGCCCTCTAAGTGGAAGTGTGATCCAATAAAGGGCTAGGCTTACTCCCAAACTACGTCCCGAGACGGCTGGGAGAAACTCTTCGGATGAGTCGCTCTAAAACCGGCACGACCGATACGGGCTAACGAGCTCGTAAGAAAAACTAAAATCAAGGGTCTCCAGCCTAGGTACCCTAAAACAGAGGGTCAACGGAACTGGTCAAAAGTCGAGATCCCAACAAAGCGTAAAAACACTACGAGCTCGCGTAAAAAAACATAAAAGGACTGGATACTTGACCCGCGCACTTGGCGGACGCTGCCCTAACTGGGCTTCGTATCTCCCGCCCAGTTGAGGATCATCGTGCCCTCACACTGTCAAGTGTAATGATCACAGTGATCGGCATAATTAAATGTCATCATTGATTCACCATCATTTCTCCTTACTTGATTGCTCCTATTACAATCTCTGCTAACCTATTTGATTTATGTGCCTTAATAGGAAAGACATAATATGACCAATCAGTAGTATTAATTGGTTTCTTTTTACCTTGAAAGTAAAATCATGTAGATATTATCCGAGTAATGTTCCTTAAAATGGGAAAACAAATAACCAAATAAGCCGATCACACATTTTTTCGGCTTAAAAAAATCCTTTCGATTATTTCATTCATCATCATTTTTTTGAAATAGTCGTCACAAATTTTCTTCAAATAAGTTGTTCACATTTTTTTCGGCTTTTCATTCATTTTTTTCTTACGGATTTTTTTGTACGATATTTTTAACATTTTTTAGTCGTTTCCTTTTTTGTACGACTTTCCCTCTTCTCTTCTTTTTTTGCAAATGTTTCTCTTTTTTATTGCTCTCTCTCTCCTTTTTTCGCTTTTTTTAATAGCAATATCTCAACTTGCCCCCTTTTATCTCGCACATTTTTTTCTGGTCCCATTTTTTTTGTACGAGCAGCCCGTTGGGCCTGCTCTTTCCCTCACTCTCATTTATTTATTTTTTTAACTCTTCCGCCTACTTGAGCCTAAGTTCCAGTCGTCCCTTCTATTTACGGTTGGGAACCCCCTTTGTATACACGCCACCCCCTCCATGGGGATTCTTTGGATGCCGCCTCAGCCCGCGCGCCAAGGGGAGCGAAGGGCCACGCGCTGCCTAGAGCTCACATGGGAGGACTCGGTCTAGGGCTCGCGTGGATTGTACGTAAGGGCTGGGGCTTGGACGGCGTTATGGCCTTGAGGAGGCTGCTGGAGGTGCTCTCCATTGGGATGTGTTGCCGATGGTGTTGGCGCAGCTGAGGGAGATGGCAGCCTTGCGAGGAGCCTGCTGGAGATCGGGTTGTTACTGCCGCTTGTTGTGGGGAGGTGTGGCACAAGAGAGAAGCGTCGCCTACAGAGGGGGCTCGCCTTGAAGGTGCGGCGGGAGAGATGGCTCGGCGATTATCGCGACCCCCGTTTCCCGGGCCGTCTGATCCTCCCATATCCGGATCTGGTTACTCAGCAATAATTTATTCAGCAATCACAACTAACATTCAGAAATATACTGCAAATAAAAATACTCGGAAGAAAGTATTTCAACACTTTTCCATTCACAAAATAAAGTTCAGATGATACACTGTCCCACTATAACCATTACATGTACATCAGCTTGAAAGGAAAATATACAAAAGATTACTAACTACCTTAAAGAGTAAAGCTACTGTGGCTGGCTGGATGTCTAGTATGTAAGCCGGATGAATTTTTAAAGTCCTTGCGATGGCTCACCGATACCTGTTGGGTTTTCCATAAATCATAGGTTAAAAATTAGCGAATGCTAAGTAACGAAGAAGAGAAAAGTAAACAAATTGTGTAATTTTTCAAAACTTGATATCACAAAAATTTCATTCCTTTTCATTAATTTAAGTCATATTCCTTTCTATTCCACATCAGGGATTACTCCAGGGGAACCCCACCATTCTTGGACTCCGAAGCTGTGGACGCTTCGGGATTGGAGATTGTGTTGATCTTGGTAAGCTTATGCCGCCGCACGTCGCCTCAACCAATCCTCCAATACTACCCTGACAATTTCTTTTTCTTTCATTAAACAGGGTCTCAACCCTCAGCTTGGAAATCAAAATGAGCACACCGTCCTCGAGGACTCGGTTGCTTAAAACCTCAGGCTAACATTTAATCATATAACCTAGCGGCTTTAAATACATATTATCTTGACCCAGCCGCTATTGAACCACTCGTGCCTCCACATGGCACGACCACATCTTCCGTCGTTCCAACCCGAATATATTGGCTCCCGATACCACGCGTTGCAAAACTTTCAATTTGTGCGCACTTATCATAACAGGGCAACCGTGTACCACCTAGGTAGGGAAACGCCAATACGGGTTCCTTCCGACAAACCTACAGGTTGCATGCCCGACCTGTAGTTCTACTCCCAGTCATCCTTATCGTGACATACAATCCTTTTCAGGATCCAACTCAAACCACATCAATTTCCATGATGTAATTCTTTCGTTAAGTCCTTGATTTGCATAATCAACAATACTTAGTATATACTCACATATATATTATTCATAACCATATATATATTTGGATTTATGCCTAATTTAATTCACAAACCCTAACTTTCAAAGCCACCGCATCAATTTGATGCTTAAACCTTATTTTAATGGGAATAACAAAGCAATTCTTCAGACTTTTTCAAAAATAGCCAAAATTAGGGTTCTTCGTAGCGAAGAACACAAAATCAAGAATTTCAATAATTTCGTATGAAAACCCAACAGCAAAAGGAAGGATTTCGTTACCTAATCGAGCTCTCTCTCGTGTATACAAGGCTTTATCGAGTTTCGTTTTTAGAAAGGCTATTTTAAGGCTCCTGAAAAGATCGAATTTCATTTTTCGTATCAAAACGCTAAGAACATGTTAAGAACGCGAAGAACGAACGAAGAACGCGAAGAACACGAAGAACGTCAAGAGCGTATTTTCTCTTAAAATTTCGGCAGAGTTTCCCCTTATATCGGGACATATTTCAAAATAAAAACGAAAAGAGTTTCCTTTATAAAATCAATCGAGAGGAAAATAACAACGAAATTGAAAGAATATACTCAACAACAAGAGATGAAGAACCGGTAGACACCACACATCTTAGGTGAGTGAACGTGTGACGAATCACAGGGTCACTTACGTGCATAGCCGCCCGCACCTAAGTAGGGTATTACACAGATTTCTCCATCAAAATAACTATAAAAGCATAATACGAAGAATAGAAACATAAACGATGGAGAATCGGTAGACACCACACGTCTTAGATGAGTGAACGTGTGACGAATCACAGGGTCACTGACGTGCATAGCCGCCCGCACTTAAGTAGGGTGTTACACAGATTTCTCCTCGAACCACAACAGGAAAAGGAATCGGAAAGAAAGATGAATCAAGAACAAAACTTGGAAGAACAAGAGTATGAATTGAAAGCCTAGCTTACGAAGCTACTAAGAGAGGATCATACCTTTCTCCTCCTCGTTCTCCCGACAGCGCTTCGCTAGCGCTCCTCCCTCGCCTCCCACTCCTCCTCCCGACCTCTCGACCCTAGCCCTTGGGGTGGTAGTGGTAGTGGAAGTTGTAGAGAATGAATGGGTACGGGGGTCTATTTATAGGCCCCAGAAAACCACTAACCATGGTTAGAAAACCATGGTTTAGGCCTTAACCATGGTTTAGCAACCCATGGTTTTGGCCCATGGTTTTGGCCAAAACTTATCCCAAACTTGGAGCTTAAGTTAGAACATTCTAGAGGATTCTAAATTCGCTAATGACGCTTAATTAACACTAATCGTAATTAATTTTCACTAATCGCGATTTAACTTTCGCGGTTTACGCTTATCTTTTGTTAACTATTGATTAGTGTTTACTAATAATCATTAGCGGCTTTCAATCGTCATTAATTTCTTTAATCATGTTTATTTAGTCTTAATGACGGTCATTATGGATTAATGACTACTCTTTCTTCGGAAAATCATAACAATTCGAAACGAAGTCCGATTCACACGAAACAAATTTCGTTGGTTTTCTCTTGACGAGCTGGATCTTATTATATAGGATCCGAGATATGCCAAGTTCAAGACTTTACAATTATAACAACCTTAAAGGAAGTCTCGTCCTCGAGACTAGAAATGCAGGCATAACAACCTTAAAGAGAATGAATGTCATGTCATTTAAAATGAACATATACATAATACATAATGTTATCATTCAAACAAGTACGGGTATTTCTCTCTCATTTCTACCTCAGGTTCCCATGTGGCTTCTTCAAACTCTTGGTTTCGCCACAATACTTTAACTAGAGGCACCTCTTTGTTTCTCAACTTCTTGATATCCCTTTCAAGTATTTGCACAGGTATCTCTTGGTATGTCAAGTTTGGCTCAACATGTAAATCATCATAACTTATCTTATGCTCTGGATCCCTAGTGTACTTTCTCAGATTTGATACATGAAATACATCATGTATTGCCGAAAAATGTGGAGGAAGTGCAAGTCTATAGGCAACTTTTCCAATCCATTGAATAATTTCAAAGGGACCCATGAACCTGGGTGCTAACTTCTCACGCAAACCAAACCTCTGAACACCCTTCATAGGTGATACTTTGAGAAACACAAAGTCACCTACCTCAAATTCAAGGTCTCTTCGCCTGGTATTACTATAACTTTTCTGGCGACTCTGAGCAGTTAATAGTCTTTTTCTAGCAAGTTCTACAGTTTCCCGTGTCTCCTGAAGTCTATCTGAATCATAAAGGTTCTTTATTCCGACCTCTTGCCAACATAAAGGAGTAGTACACTTTCGTCCATATAGTGCTTCAAATGATGCCATACCAATACTTGTATGGTAACTATTATTATACGATCCCTTCCATTCTAAGGCACATGCTCGTAGCATATCCTCTAGTGTATGAATCGTACGTTCTGACTGACCATCTGTTTGTGGATGATATGATGTACTCAAGCATAGTTGTGTACCTAAGGCTTTCATGAAGTTCTCCCAATAGTGTGAGGTGAATCGTGAATCTCGATCAGAAACTACTTCCTTCGGGATACCATGGAGGCGAATCACATGTGTAATATATAACTCAGCAAGCTGGTCTGAAGTGAAAGATAAACTTATCGGAATAAAGTGTGCTACCTTTGTCAGACGATCTATTATAACCCAGATACTATCTTTACTACCAGTCGTCTGAGGTAAGCCAGTAATGAAATCCATGGAAATGCTTTCCCATTTCCATTCAGGTATAGGGAGGGGTTGCAATAATCCTGGTGGCTTTTGGTGTGAAGCCTTTACCTGCTGGCAAGTGAAACATGAATTCACAAACTCAGCAACATCTTTCTTCATTCCCGGCCACCAAAAGTATGAATGAAGATCCTTATACATCTTCGTAATTCCTGGATGAATAGATAATCTAGAACAATGAGCTTCTTGTAAGATGTCTTTCCTTAGTTCAGGTGTGTTTGGTACACAAACTCTGTGAGGATTATACAGTAAACCATCTTGTATCTGGAATCCCTCTATCTCATTCTTCTCAAGTTGTTGTTTCAAGTCTTTAAGGACTGGATCATCCTCCTGTCCTTTCTTTATTTTATCCCATATCTCTGGTTTGTATCGATGAGGAATAGTTATATTATCAACACTACTATCAAATGGTTTCCATTCACTCAACGTTGATAGCAACCCTAGAAGTGGATAGCACTCACTAACCCAGGTGAATAAGTTCTTCTGCTAAGGGCATCTGCTACGACGTTCCCCTTACCAGGGTGGTAGGAGATAGTGCAATCATAGTCTTTCAGCAACTCTAGCCACCGTCTTTGTCTCATATTGAGTTCCTTCTGATCAAATAGAATTTTAAGCTTTTATGATCGGTGAATATTTCAAAAGTAATGCCATACAGGTAGTGTCTACATATCTTTAAAGCGAAAACTACGGCAGCTAATTCAAGGTCATGTTTTGGGTAGTTCTTCTCATGTGTCCTGAGCTGTCGTGATGCATACGCAACTACCTTATCATATTGCATAAGAACCGCCCCAAGTCCTTCTTTAGATGCGTCAGTGTACATTGTAAACCCTTCACTCCCGGAGGGTAGAGTAAGGATGGGTGCAGATGTTAGGCATTCTTTCAGTTTCTGAAAACTAGCTTCACATATATCAGACCATAAGAATGGGACCTCCTTTTGAGTTAGTCTAGCATTGGCAATGCTATCCGTGAAAAGTCCTTCACGAATCTTCTATAATATCCAGCTAAACCCAGAAAAGATCGTATTTCTGTGATAGTCTTCGGGCGTTCCCAACTCATCACCGCACTAACCTTTGTAGGATCAACTGATATACCTTCCCCAAAAATAACATACCCTAAGAAAAATACTTCAGATAGCCAGAAGTCACATTTGCTATATTTAGCATACAGTTTGTTCTTCCTTAGAGTTTCAAGTGCCTTCCTGAGATGATGTTCATGTAGATACTTATCCTTGGAGTAAATAAGCACATCATCAATAAAGACTACTACAAAGTGATCTAAGAACTCCTTGAATACTCTATTCATGAGATCCATGAAGGCTGCTGGGGCATTTGTTAGTCCAAAAGGCATGACTAAGAATCCATAATGCCCGTATCTAGTTCGAAAAGCTGTCTTGGGAATATCTGTATCTTTAATTTTCAACTGATGGTATCCAGATCTTAAATCAATCTTGGAATACACAGTTGAACCTTGTAACTGATCAAAGAGATCATCTATTCTTGGCAGAGGATACTTGTTTTTTATTGTCCTCTTGTTTAGTTGTCTATAGTCAATGCACAACCGCATCGACCCATCCTTTTTCCTAACAAATAAGACAGGTGCACCCCATGGTGAAGTACTAGGACGAATGAATCCTTTATCTAACAGTTCTTGCAATTGTACCTTTAACTCTCGTAACTCAGCTGGTGCCATCTTATACGGAGGGATAGAGATAGGTTGAGTATCAGGTATGAGAGAGATTTCAAATTCAATCTCTCGCTCAGGTGGTAATCCAGGTAGTTCCTCTGGAAATACATCAGTAAACTCGCACACTATAGGCACATCTTCTATCATTCTTTCTGACCCTGATGTAGTGGATACATAAGCTAAATAACCTTGGCACCCTTGCTCTAACAACTGTTGTGCCTTCAATGTAGAGATATATTTGATATTATCATTGGATGTCTTTCCAATGAACAGGAACTCTATCGAGTTAGGAAGGTGAAATGTTATTGTCTTCTGGAAACAGTCAAGACATGCATGATGCCTTTCTAACCAATCCATTCCTAGTATAAGATCAAAGTCCTCCATTTCGATTAGTAGTAGTGAAACAGGTAACTGATGTCCCGCTATCAGTATTATACAATTATCCAGTATTTCTCGGATTATAAATACTTGTCCTCCTGGTCCCTTGATCAGATAGGACTGTTGTACGTCTACTGGTATCTTACCCAAAGTGGGTACTAACCGTCGAGCAATAAATGAATGTAAAGCACCAGAATCAAATAAGGCATGTACTGAAAAGCCATGAATAGTAACGGTACCTCGTACGACTGTGCCTGAGTGGTAGGATTGTTCCTCAGTATTTGCATTGAGCTGGCCATTAGGAATAGGCAAGCTAGAACCCGCAACACTTTGTGGTGGTTGTTGTGTAGCAGACGCTCCTTGTGAGCCTCGACCTCTACCATGTCTTCCTCCATGTGTTGCTCCATTGCTCGAGGTGGATGTTATTTTATTAATTGGGGTTGATTTAAACCCTGAACCTCTTAACTTCGGACAATCTTTCTTGATGTGGCCTTCCTGATGACAGTAAAAACACACACGTGCTCCTGTTTGAGCTGAAGATCCAGCCACAGAGGTGCTAGCTCCTGCTGCTGAGTCGCGAGGATATAGTGGAGGTTTAGAGAAACCTCTTCTTCCTGATAATTCCTGACTCAAGGTCTGTGGTGAGCTTATATTGGAACCGGCTGGATGATAGCGATGATCTCTACGATTATAATGCGCCTTGCTTTTGGATGGTCCACCATTAAAGTGGAAACTTCTTCTTTGGCGGTTTTCATCCCTATCCATCTCAATACGAGAGGCGATGTCCATTGCTTCATCTACGGTTGTGGCTCTAAAACCAGCAAGCTTTTCTCGTAGATCTCCCTGAAGACCGCTAACAAATTTGGTAAGACACTCTTGTGGTGAAGCTTCTAGAGCTGGTGAGTACCGTAGTAGCTCAGTAAAGTGGATATGATAATCTCGTACAGTCTTAGAACCCTGATTCAGAGAAGCCAACTCTCTCCTCTTTAATTCTTCCCAATGAGAGGGACAGAAGTGAGCTCGGAACCTCTCTTCGAAGATATCCCATGGAACAGGATCTGCTAACTTCTTGGAAATTGTTCTCCACCATCGTCTTGCATAGTCTGCTAAGGAGTAATCAGCAAAGTGCACCTAAGTATCTGCTGGTGCGTGTATTATTCTCAACATCCTACTGACGTCATCAAGCCATAATTCAGCATCGGCAGGTGTCTCTAGACCTTTGAATCGAGGAATTTTTCCCTTTCGGTAATTATCTAGTAATGTTTGGTGTCTAAGAAGGGCCTTCTCCATTGCTCCTTCAACTGGGGTAGGAGCAGACTCACTTGAAGGATGGTAACCAGATTCTTCCTCAGAAAGATGGATAGAACGTTCAATCCTAGCATCCACAGGCTTAGATGTCTCGAGTCTCTCAGCCTGTGCATTGAGCCTCTCCTCCAATGCTTGTTGCCTTTGCCCCATGTCTTGGAGCATTGCCATCATAGCCGCTAATTGTCTAGACATGTCTTGGTCTGCCATGATCCTGGGATGAGTCAAGGTCAAAGGTCAGATCCTATATGTCTTAGCATGATGTACATAAGGGACAATGACTTGTGAATGGTAATGCAGTCATTTATTAAGATCAAAGGATCTTAATACAACCTTAGTTTCTGAATACCGCTCATAGTTATTAATTACTAAATAAATTACTGGAGTAACCTGACTCTGATACCAATCTATCGCGACCCTTGTTTTCCGGGCCGTCTGATCCTCCCATATCCGGATCCGGTTACTCAGCAATAATTTATTCAGCAATCACAACTAACATTCAGAAATATACTGCAAATAAAAATACTCGGAAGAAAGTATTTCAACACTTTTCCATTCACAAAATAAAGTTCAGATGATACACTGTCCCACTATAACCATTACATGTACATCAGCTTGAAAGGAAAATATACAAAAGATTACTAACTACCTTAAAGAGTAAAGCTATTGTGGCTGGCTGGTGTCTAGTATGTAAGCCGGATGAATTTTTAAAGTCCTTGCGATGGCTCACCGATACCTGTTGGGTTTTCCATAAATCATAGGATAAAATTTAGCGAATGCTAAGTAACGAAGAAGAGAAAAGTAAACAAATTGTGTAATTTTTCAAAACTTGATATCACAAAAATTTCATTCCTTTTCACTAATTTAAGTCATATTCCTTTCTATTCCACATCTGGGATTACTCCAGGGGAACCCCACCATTCTTGGACTCCGAAGCTGTGGACGCTTCGGGATTGGAGATTGTGTTGATCTTGGTAAGCTTATGCCGCCGTACGTCGCCTCAACCAATCCTCCAATACTACCCCGACAATTTCTTTTTCTTTCGTTAAACAGGGTCTCAACCCTCAGCCTGGAAATCAAAATGAGCACACCGTCCTCGAGGACTCGGTTGCTTAAAACCTCAGGCTAACATTTAATCATATAACCTAGCGGCTTTAAATGCATATTATCGTGACCATGGTTATTAAGGCAGCAAGGCGACAAGGCGTTCATCCTGGGCGCCTGGACGCCTAGGCGCGCTTAGGCGCGCCTAGACGTCTAACAAAATGTGACCTATATCGCATTTGAGACATGCGACATCTAATTATTAAAAGCAAATAGATGTCGCATGTCTCATATGCGACATCCTTTTTTATTTTTTTAAGCGTATGTCGCATTTTGGAGATGCAATATCAATTAATATATTTTTTTAAGAAAAAATACAGTAAGTAGTGGGATTAGGAATGGCATCCCCATCCAAGGATTCCATTGAAGTCATTCTACAATGAGAGAGCAAGAGAACGCACGGAGGCTGTTGGAGCAGGAGGGAGGCCACTGGAGGAGGTAGGGAAGTCGTCGGAGGAGGCGGGAGGCCGTTGGAGGAGGAGGGAGGCCGCTGGAGGAGGTGGGGAGGCCGCTGGAGGAGGAAGGAGACCGTTGGAGGAAGAGGGCGTCTGTTGAAGGTGGTAGGGACTCGGGAGGATGTCGGAGGAGGATGGAGGCCGTCGGAGGAGGAGGGAGCATGCTGGAGGAGCTAGGGAGGCGACTGCGGAGGAGACAGGGGCGATGCAAGGGGTTTCTCTACTAAACACGTAATGAGGGTCGGGTCGAATGCGGTGGGGTAATACAGGGTCTGTTCGTATATCGCATTTCCAATATGCGACATGTATATCGCACTTTGAAAATGCGATATATGTGTAAGTACGCATAAAAAAAAGTCGCCTCGGCGGCGCCCAGGCGCGCCTTGACGCCCAGGCGACCCAAGGCGTGCGCCATTTTTAATGAAAGCAAGGCGTGCTTTCTAGGCGCACGGCTTGGGGCGCCTGGGCGCCTAAGCGGCCGCCTAGGCGTGCGCCTTAACAACAATGATCGTGACCCAGCCGCTATTGAACCACCCGTGCCTCCACATGGCACGACCACATCTTCCGTCGTTCCAACCCGAATATATTGGCTCCCGATACCACGCGTTGCAAAACATTCAATTTGTGCGCACTTATCATAACAGGGCAACCGTGTACCACCTAAGTAGGGAAACGCCAATACGGGTTCCTTCCGACAAACCTACAGGTTGTATGCCCGACCTGTAGTTCTACTCCCAGTCATCCTTATCGTGATATAAAATCCTTTTCAGGATCCAACTCAAACCACATCAATTTCCATGATGTAATTCTTTCGTTAAGTCCTTGATTTGCATAATCAACAATACTTAGTATATACTCACATATATATTATTCATAACCATATATATATTTGGATTTATGCCTAATTTAACTCCCAAATCCTAACTTTCAAAGCCACCGCATCAATTTGATGCTTAAACCTTATTTTAGTGGGAATCACAAAGCAATTCTTCAGACTTTTTCAAAAATAGCCAAAATTAGGGTTCTTCGTAGCGAAGAACACAAATTCAAGAATTTCAATAATTTCGTATGAAAACCCAACAGCAAAAGGAAGGATTTCGTTACCTAATCGAGCTCTCTCTCGTGTATGCTAGGCTTTATCGAGTTTCGTTTTTAGAAAGGCTATTTTAAGGCTCCTGAAAAGATCGAATTTCATTTTTCGTATCAAAACGCTAAGAACATGTTAAGAACGCGAAGAACAGACGAAGAACGCGAAGAACACGAAGAACATATTTTCTCTTAAAATTTCGGCAGAGTTTCCCCTTATATCGGGACATATTTCAAAATAAAAACGAAAAGAGTTTCCTTTATAAAATCAATCGAGAGGAAAATAACAACAAAACTGAAAGAGTATACTCAACAACAAGAGATGAAGAACCGGTAGACACAACACATCTTAGGTGAGTGAACGTGTGACGAATCACAGGGTCACTTACGTGCATAGCCGCCCGCACCTAACTAGGGTATTACACAGATTTCTCCATCAAAATAACTATAAAAGCATAATGCGAAGAATAGAAACATAAACGATGGAGAATCGGTAGACACCACACGTCTTAGATGAGTGAACGTGTGACGAATCACAGGGTCATTGACGTGCATAGCCGCCCGCACCTAAGTAGGGTGTTACACAGATTTCTCCTCGAACCACAACAGGAAAACGAATCAGAAAGAAAGATGAATCAAGAACAAAACTTGGAAGAACAAGAGTATGAATTGAAAGCCTAGCTTACGAAGCTACTAAGAGAGGATCATACCTTTCTCCTCCTCGTTCTCCAGACAGCGCTTCGCTAGCGCTCTTCCCTCGCCTCCCACTCCTCCTCCCGACCTCTCGACCCTAGCCCTTGGGGTGGTAGTGGTAGTGGAAGTTGTAGAGAATGAATGGGTAGGGGGGTCTATTTATAGGCCCAAGAAAACCACTAACCATGGTTAGAAAGCCATGGTTTAGGCCTTAACCATGGTTTAGCAGCCCATGGTTTTGGTCCATGATTTTGGCCAAAACTTATCCCAAACTTGGAGCTTAAGTTAGAACATTCTAGAGGATTCTAGATTCGCTAATGACGCTTAATTAACACTAATCGTAATTAACTTTCACTAATCGCGATTTAACTTTCGCGGTTTACGCTTATCTTTTGTTAACTATTGATTAGTGTTTACTAATGATCATTAGTGGCTTTCAATCGTCATTAATTTCTTTAATCATGTTTAATTAGTCTTAATGACGGTCATTATGGATTAATGACTACTCTTTCTTCGGAAAATCATAACAATTCGAAACGAAGTCTGATTCACACGAAACAAATATCGTTGGTTTTCTCTTGACGAGCCGTATCTTATTATATAGGATCCGAGATATGCCAAGTTCAAGGCTTTACAGCGATGCCGCTCGGAGCAGCTCGTGGCAGGCAACCTAAAGTGCACTGTGTATACGATGTTGATGGCAATATCGTCCACAACGATGCACGGGATCGACCTCCCAGAGGATGCGCGAGGGAGGTGCGCATGGAGCCCTCGCAAGCGGCGAGAGATGTTGTAGTGTGAATGGGAGATGGCACCCATCGTCGCCGATGGGTTGAACAAGAGGCACACGTGATCAGGAGGAGTGATGTTTGCCACCTTCGATGTCATGGGATCTGCAACTTAGGATTGGGGCTAGGGTTTCGAACTTGTTGATAGCATGGTCATCAGAAATGATTACTGAATTAAAAAACTCCAGAACATGCTCTTGATAATGATCTCACAACTTGAACATAATTAATAATATTTGAAATGAGAAATTCAAATCGAATCTCGAACAAATGATAAAAGTAACTCCTCGAGAATCGAACCCCCTCTGATACCATGTTGGAGTATAAGTTGTATGCATCACTAATGAGAGAGATGGGTAAATGGATCTCTCCAGGATCCATTTACCCCATCCAGTTGTTTAGTCCCACAACTACCAATTTGGAGATGTACAGACTCAGTGGGGGTTATATATAGACCCCAAACCCAGTGTATCCGGTGAGAGAAAAGCAATAGACTATCAACCCTTAGAGGCGTTCTCCCGTGGTTTTATCCCGCTCCTAAGGGGGGTAGCGTTCCACATAAAATCTTGGTGTTCCATGTTTATCTTTCTAGTTCATGCTATGTTTATCAATTTCGCTTCCACATTCCTATTTTCTAACATGGTATTACTTATTAGAGCTATGTTATTTTTCTAACGTGGTATCAGAGCTATGTTATTTTTCTAACATGGTATCAGAGCGGGTTCGATTCTCGAGGAAGTTTATATTTTTTTATTCGAGATTCGATTATCATGAAGTTCGATTCTATTTTGGGGTTTTTTTTCGTGAAACCCTAATCCATGTTCGGATTCATGCCAGGTCGCTCAACTACTGAAGCCATCCATTTGCTGAGAGCAATGGAGATTTATAGAGCTAAAAGGAAGAACCTGCATATGATCTTTATTGATTAGGAGAAGGCTTATGATTCTGTCCCACGAGAGATATTGTGGAGAGTTTTAGAGAAGAGACAAGTGCCTGTCCTATACATTAACCTCATAAAGGACATGTATGATAGGGCTTTATCTTGTGTAAGGACCCCGTCTGGGAAGACTGGCTATTTTGACATCAACATTGGTTTACATCAAGGTTCAGCTTTGAGTCCATTTCTTTTTACTTTGATTATGGACAAGTTGACAAGTCACATTCAGGATGAGTTACCTTGGTATATGTTATTTGTCGATGATATTGTGTTGATTTACGAGACTAGAGATGGAGTAAATGAGAAGCTTGAGGTTTGGAGACATGAGTTGGAGAGTAAAGGATTTCGTATAAGTGGGGCTAAGACAGAATATATGGAGTGCACCTTTGATGAAAGCAATGTTGAAGGAATTGAGGTGAAGATTGGTGATGATAACATTCGGAAGAGAGATTCTTTTACATATCTGGGATCTATTTTGCAACATGATGGGAAATTGATGGAGATGTTACTAATAGAATAAATGCAGGTTGGCTAAAGTGGAGAGGAGCCTCTGTTGTTCTCTATGATAAGAAAATTCCTTTAAAAATTAAAGGAAAGTTTTACAAAGCAACCGTGTGACCTGCTATGCTCTATGGATCTGAATGTTGGCCTATGAACCATAGACATGTGCAGAGAATGGATGTAGCAGAAATGAAAATGCTAAGGTGGATGTGTGGACACACACGTAAAGATCGGATTCGAAATGATGCAATCAGAAAGAAAGTTGGTGTTGCTCCGATCGAGGATAAGATACGAGAAAATCGCTAAAGATGGTTTTGGTCATTTGCAAAGAAGATCAGCTGATGCACCAGTTAGGAGATGCGAGTATTGGGATGTTGAGTCGGCTAAGAGAGGACGGGGACGGCCCAAGAAGTGTTGGAATGAGACCATACGAAGGGATCTTTGTTTTGCGGATATAAGCCCGGGATTGACCCAAGATAGATCTGAATGGAGGCGAAGAATCCATGTAGCTGACCCTACTTAATTGTGGGAAAAGGCCTTGTTGTTGTTGTTGTTGAAACCCTAATCCATGTTCCAGCCATCAGGCATAAATCTCCATCGACTTGCTTGTTGCATCTCAGAAGCATCAACAGTGGCATCAGAATGGTTGCGCTGCCAATCTCCAAGCATCCCTTCAGCCTCCACCTGCAGCGGTGCGCCATCGCGAGCTCCTCCAGGCGGAGCCCCGTTACACCCATCTTCCTGTCCAGGCGAAGGCAGAACTCTACATATAGCATCCCAAGGCAGAGGCTCCAGACGCGCGTCTCCAGGATAACGCATCCCTTCCAGGCCTTCCAACCGCAACGACGACACTCTAGCAACAAGGAGCCCACATTGAGGCGCCACTCATTACGCCCTTCTCGTTCTCCAGTTTCCGAAGAGCCCCCAGGAGGAACCAAAAAGGAACAAGCAACATCTCTCAAAGCCGCACCTCCTCGATCTGGGAGGTTGCGAAGAAGATGTAGCTTCATCTCCCCAGGGAGTGTCGCCCTCCAACGCACCCTTCCCCTTTGCGCATGAGCAGCTCAGGTGGCGTAGCCCTTGTCGCATCTTATCAGGCGGCGATGGACCTGCGATCGAGAACATTATTGGGCGGCAACCTTCCTTCGCGTAAACCCCAGCAATGGCATGAAGAAACCCCCCCGGCGACGCTTCTCTCATTACATCCAAGCCCTCGAAGCCCCTCAGGCAAGCGCTATCTCCAGCCTCTAGTTCATGGAAGCTTGCACAACGCCTCCCTCTAGTTGAGGCGATGACTCCATCTTCCAGCAACAGCAGCAATGCCCCGATGGGGGCGGCGACATCGTGTTTAGGCGAAAGGGGTTCCCACGAAGGGAATCCTAAATATTGGGAACCCTATCGGTTATAAAAAAAAGAGAGCTACTGCATTTAAAAAAGGGGGGAGAGAGTTTTGGGTCCAGTAGGCCGAGTTAAAAAAATTGTGTTTGTTATAAAAAAAGAGAGAAAAGGTACGTACAATTTAAAAGTCGTGCGCATATTTCAAAAAGAGAGAGAGAGAGAGAGAGAATGAACGATTTAAAAAAGAGACAGCTATAAAAAAGAAAAAAATAATAGTCGTGGAAAAAAATCAATTGTGATTCATGTTTTCCCCATTTCTTCATGTCTTCTCCCAACTTTGTCGATGTCATTTTTAGACAAGTATGGGAGAAAGAGGGAGTATTGCGTAGAGTCACATGTCAGATTGTCAAACTATCCAGGTTCTATATGCCAACCAGATTTCATACTCTACAGTTTTCAAGACCTGACGTCAGATTGGTCCGAGTCTTCAGTTTCATACATGTACATGTATGCGGTTCTTTCAGATGTGCACATGTTTGCCATCTTTTATCGTTGTCCCCATCATTCTTGTTTTCGGGTAGAGTTTTCATGTGGGCCATATGGACTCCAGAATAGAGGATCATTCCCTATGTCATATTGGCTAGGGTTTTCATGTGTTTCATAGGGACTCTGGAGTAGAGTGCCATTCTCTGTGCCAGATGGGAGAGACCCAGTTCTCCGACGAGGAGACTTCTTCAGACTCCATTCTCAGGCGATCGTGAACTCCAGTACGAGATCCTTTCGAGGTTCCTATGAGAGAGAACCCACTTCAAGGTCTTTATGAGAGAGATCCATCTTCAGATATCAGCGTATGAATAATTAGCGATGCTCTTTTCGGTCCTTTCAGAGATGGAGCAGTTGTCCATATTATTGTGGCAGGCCAGAGTACTCCGACGAAGAGACTCATTTCAATTGCAGTGATTCTAACAGGAGCAATATAGAGCTTATGCTCTCAACCGATGAGATTCAGTTGACTTACACTCCAGCTCGTTCGTCTTCCTCACCTGCACGGCATGAGAAGCAACATCTTCGACAGCAGCTGACAGTTGTGCGCGTTGAGTTGATATTGTTTGTAGTGTCATGTATTGTGAGGTGAGTTTTCTTTCTGTTTGTCGAAGATGAGCATTGCATGCTTCAGCTTGAGGGGGAGTGTTGAAATATAAATTGTATGCGTCACTGATGAGAGAGATGGGTAAATGGATCTCTCCAGGATCCATTTACCCCATCCAGTTGTTTAGTCTCACATCTACCAGTTTGGAGATGTGGAGATTCAATGGGAGTTATATATAGACCCCCACACCCATTGTATCCGATGAGAGAAAAGCAATAGACTATCATCCCTCTGAGGCGTTCTCTCATGGTTTCATCCCACTCCTTAGGGAGTGGGGTTCCATGTAAAATCTTGGTGTTCTATGTTTATCTTTCTAGTTCGTGATATGTTTATCAATTTCGTTTCTGCATTCCTATTTTCTAACATGGTATCAGAGTTATGTCATTTTTATAACATGGTATCAGAGCTATGTTATTTTTCTAACAATGCAGTTGAAGAACATAATTCCTCGAATATGCTCCCAAAAATGTTAATTCCCTTAGTAATGTAGTGAAATCGCATGGAATCTATGCGATACAAATGTTGCATATATAAAATGTGACGCTTGTACAATAATAAACAAAAGTTGACATTTTTCGACATTTAATAATAATGAAACTCGCATGGAATCTATGTGATATAGCTAAAAATATGAAAATGCATATTTTCTATGTGTTATAGGTTTTTTAACAGTCAATAATATATGAATGTCGCATGGCTTTTATGCGATATACATAACGTATAGATTCCATGCGATTTCATTACAATACTTACAGAATTAACATTTTTGGGACCATATTCAAGGAATTATGTTCTTCAATTGCATTACTATGGAACATTACTCATATTATCCGCATGATGTAGCATAGGAATTTAGAGAGAGAATATAAGTCACTAACTAACGGTTTCGACGTACTTATGAGTCTTGGAAAGAACAGTACCCTGAGATATTTCACCAAACGCACACTATCATACTTCAAAGGTGAGAGTGACGAACACGTTAATAACTTCGGTTAACTGGATGAACAACCAGTAAATTTGTGTTCTATAATTCCTGGCCAACCCCAACTATGAACCAAACTTATATTCTATATTTATTGAAAACACATGCTAATCCCAACCGCTGCATGTTTCACAGATTATGAAACTACACTTAAAACTAAAATTTTCAAGTCATCAAGCCGAGCACTAGATTAGTTCTTTTTGCCAATAAAATAATTATCAAGACTCGAAAAGTTGGTTCAGGCCGCAAATCCTCAATTGATCCATTTTTTTAAAGTAAGCCAATTGTGCCAGTCTTTCATCAATAGAAATTCATTCAACATCAAGTCTTCGATTCTTCTATGATTATCTAGAGTAAAAATTTTGATATTGCAAATGATTCATGAAATAGGCTGAGAATTACTCTATTCTATCTATTACTAATCCCTTAATAATAGTTCACACCTTATTAAGAAAACTGTATATTCATACATTAACACACCTTAGCACATGCACTCATTTTTGCCTTATGAGACATTTTCCCTGCTGAAAAAAAACACTAATTGCCAGAGCAATTATCCAATAATTTGTTGGCTACCAGCATTGATGATCAGACAAAAAAGTTTCAACTGAATAGTGACTAACCTCATACACGCCATATAAGATAGCCATGATCCGAACAACAAACAAGCAAGTCAACCTATTCCATTCCTATAGCATAACTATGACCCAGCACATGTTAGAATAATCTGACATCCAAGAAACAAATGGATCAAAAGCTAGTTACCTTCATCTTAACAGATGTGTAAAATGGTACACAAGTAAAAAGTGTTTGCGTACAGATCTTGGCATACACATTTACCTCCTAGTCAATGCAAGCATGTTCCACCTACTCCCTAATCTGGAGTGTGCAAACCATTTCCACCTTAATCAAAGCTAACAAGATGGAGGAATAAGCATGTTATGCAAGGATGAGCAGAAGAACAGGGTGTCGTAAATTTATGGCCACAGGCTTCTTAAAAATTTGTTGAATAGCACATAACATGTAATAGGAAGCTTTTGGTCTTACAAAAAAAAAGAGATACAACCTTTTGTGGATGAACCATAACAACAAACAAATTAGACTGATTTAGTTGTAATATCGAACATGATTTACTCCAATCATAACTTCAATTCTTGGATTTTCATCATATTTGGGAAACTACATGAATGGCAGCAAGGGGAGAGGCTAAGGATTGTACCTTTGAATTCAATTTTTTGGATAAAATGGGGGTTGATCTTGCATGCAGCTGTTGTGGTTGCTACATTTGTTGTAAATGGCAGCAGCAGCAGCAGTGGCCAACTGCAGGGGCTTCAGGGAGGGGGTCTTCCAAACTTCCAGTACCTGAGATCTCCATCAATAGAAAAGGGAGCTCCAATAGCTCTCTCGTTGGACAAAGATTGAGAAAATTAGGGGCATAATTAGAAGGGTGGGGGTGGGGATATATAGACAAGAAAAGGGCCAAGTGTTGAGTCATTTTGGGCCAAATGGAGGGAGAAGGAAAAGCCATGTGACGGTTCTGTCTGTTGCACAACAGCAAAAATAATTTTTTATTTTTTTAACATTTTCTCTTAATTTATTAGAGATTACAAAGCCATCCGTATTCACGTCTCGAGTCTCGGATTTCGATGTATAATAGCTCGTTTTGACCGTCTCTGAACGACGATCAATATGAGTATAATATTCATCTACTTTGGATTAGTATAGATTCTCTAAATTCTCGAGATACAATGTCGATTTGTGGCTAAATTATGTGATTTTAAAATGCCAAAAGACCTTTGATCGACGAACGGGCGATTCTGTTGGTCTTATTTTGTCGAATCGGATTTTTGGGTGGCTTTGGTTTGTTTTGCTTTTTCCGATTTGTGTCGTGGCTTTTCCGATGATACGGATTACGATGCGATCGACTTTTGGTCGATCACATCCGAATGAGATTCGATCTACGATCTACGGATCGAATTGAAGTTATTCAATATTATTTGAATATTAAATGAACTTTCGAACTCTTAACCAGGTCAGATTCGATTTATTCGGATCCAGATGTCAAATGCGTCACGAACATGGATGGAGAGGTTATGTGGAACTACCATGCAACTCTTGGTTTTGCTCATCATTTAGTTAGATTTTACTTTGTTGTTAAAGTGCATATCTTATGTTTTTAGTTATGTGGTTTTTTACTATTATGTAAGATTTACTCTATATATTGTGTTTAGATAAATTTCATCATCTGCCTTCCAAATTTTCAACAATCGACACTCTGGTGGGTATTATGCATAGATTATTACTATTAGAGTAAAAGGATACTCTGATGTGTTATTCCATATAGCCCTCGGGTCTCTTATATATAGAGAAAACCCTTGGGTAAATTACATAGACGTACATTATAAAAATAGGAAATGCAGAACAGTCATAACATAATATAAACCTCTACACTCCCCCTCAAGGTGGAGCATAGATATCAATCATGCTCAGCTTGGAAGAACATCTCTGGAAAGGTCCTCTGAGCAATGGCTTGGTAAATATATCAGCAGTCTGGTCCTCTGAACTGACATGAGAAGTGGAAATGAAGCCCTTCTGGATCTTGTCTCTAGTATAATGACAATCCACCTCGATGTGCTTTGTTCTCTCATGAAACGCTGGATTATTGGCAATAAACAATGCTGCCTGATTATCACATTGAAGATTCATTGGCAAGGAGACATCTACATTCAGATCTTCTAAGACTGCTCTAACCCACATCATCTCTGCGCTTGCTTGTGCCATGGCTCTGTACTCGGATTCAGCACTGGATCTCGCCACAACAGTCTGTTTCTTGCTTTTCCAAGAAACCAAAGAGCTTCCTATGAAGATAGCAAATCCAGAAGTAGATTTATGATCCTTTGGACATCCTGCATAGTCTGCATCTGCACAAGCGGAAATAGACAGATCTGTATCTTTTCTGAATAGCAACCCTGTGCCTAGGGAAGACTTCAGATATCTCAATATCATATACAAGGCATCCATATGAACTTGCCTAGGCTGCTCCATAAATTGACTCACCCGGTTTACTGCAAAGGCAATATCCGGTCGAGTTATAGTAATGTATAAGAGCTTACCCACCGTCTCTCTGTATCTTCTTCTATCCACCTCTTCGGTATCATTGTCGTACAGCTTCATGCTTGGGTTCATAGGCGTGCTCGACGGTCTGCATCCAGTCATTCCTGTTTCAACTAGCAAGTCTGTGACATATTTTCTTTGAGTCATTACCATTCCTTGTGCATATCTTGCAAACTCTATCCCCAGAAAATATCGTATGGTGCCTAGATCCTTCGTAATAAACTGACTTCCCTACAGGGATTTGGATTTCTCAATTCCCTGAGCATCATCTCCTATAACCAAAATGTCATCAACATATATCATGACAACAACTGTACCTCTAGGGGTCTTCTGGATTAACAGTGAATGGTCCGCATTTGATCTCTTGAACCCCTGTCGTTCAATCAGCTGGGAAAGCTTCTGGAACCATGCCCGGGGACTCTGTTTGAGGCCATAGATAGCCTTATGAAGTCTGCACACCATCTGAGTCTCCCCCTCAGCAGCAAACCCTGGTGGCTGCTGCATGTAGACTTCTTCCTGTAGATCACCATACAAGAAAGTATTCTTGACATCAAGCTGAAAAATAGTCCAGTCACGTACCACAGCAACAGATAGGAGGATGCGAAGAGTGGAGTGTCGAGCCACTGGTGAAAAAGTGTCCAAATAATCTATAAGTTTGGGTAAATCCACGTGCAACAAGTCTGACCTTGTATTTGTCGAGACGCCCATCTGCATGATATTTCACCGTAAACACCCACTTGCAGCTTACCACAGAGGCACCTGGAGGAATGGGGACTAGAGACCAAGTCCCTCGAGACTGTAAGGCACGCATCTCCTCTTCCATAGCTAGGCGCCAGCAATCAATCTTCATGGCTTCTTGATAGGTCCGTGGAATCTCAACCGACGAGACAGCTGCTGCAAATCTCTGGAAATCCCCATTGAGACGATGAAATGATACTTGAGATGCAAGCGGATATGATGCACATTGTCTTCTCTGCTTCCTTTGAGCAATAGGTCGATCAAGATCATCTATCACTGTGGTGACTGGCGGATCCTCCTCCTGTAGTAAAGGCTCCTGCACTGGTGCATTATCTAACCCATCATTAGTGATAACATCAGAACATACCTGAGGCGTGCTGGATGGTTGGCATGTAGCTTGAGCAGGACCGGACCGCCTTGTATAGAACTTAGGAAATGGTACAATCGGAGGTGGTGGTGGTGGTGGTGGTGTAGTGGAGTCGGATTGACCCAGGCTTGGAGGCGGAGGCACATATACATTAGTATCCGTGGGTGTGGAGGAGACCAACCTGTCACCTGCAGGGGAGAAGTACATGACCGGTTCGAAAAATGTAACATCGGCACTCACATAGTACTTGTCAGGAATGGGGTCATAGCAACGATAACCTTTCTGAGTCCTCGAGTAGCCCACAAAAACACACTTGATAGCTCTAGGAGAGAGCTTATCAAGTCCTGGAGATAACCGGTGAACAAACGCAACTGTGCCAAAGACTCGAGGTGTAAGTGAAAACAAATCCTTATCAGGAAAGAGAACAGAGATAGGAGACTTTTCCCCAAGAACAGTAGCAGGCATGCGGTTGACTAGATAGCATGCTGTAAGTATAGCATCCCCCCAAAAGGCTAATGGGGCACAACTCTGAATAAGTAATATGCGAGCACTATCAAGAAAGTGTCGATGCTTCCATTCTGCAACACCATTTTGTTGAGATGTGTATGCACATGTGGTTTGGTGGATAATGCCCTTAGAGGAAAGGAAGCGAGCAAGGGAACGAGTGCAGAATTCCAATGCATTGTCAGTACGCACATACTTAACAGTAGATGAAAAAATATTTTGAACTTCATTGATAAGATTTTGAATAACACTTCCTGCTTCGGATTTATTTTTAAGAAGAAAAGTCCAAGACACTCGAGAGAAATCATCAACTACAACTAGATAGAACCTGTGCCCCTGATGATCTGGGACACGACTGGGACCCCAAATATCTATATGAAATAACTCAAATGGGGAGCGACTGCTCCGACCCTGACGACTGGGGAAGCTTGACTGATGGAGCTTCCCTAACTGACACGCTTCACAACGAAATGACGAATTCAGAGAGACCTTAGGCAGGAAGTGACGCATTTTCTGTAGCGGCAGGTGACCAAATCGAAGATGCCAGGTATATGGAGATACAGAACCCTGAGAATGTAGTGAGATGCCAGCATGAGAGGTCCGTATGAGACGATAGAGACCATTGTGCTCAGAGCCACATCCAATCACCCTGCCCGTTAGTATGTCCTGAAAAATGACAGAAGATGGATCAAATATAGCACGATAGTGCAAATCTCTTGTAATCTGACTAATTGATAATAAATTCATAGAGAACTCTGGTGCATGCAGAACATTCTGTAAGTGCATCGAGGGCAGCAAAGCCGTCTCCCCCTGACCGACAATAGGGGAATGAGTGCCATCAGCTATGAGTACGAAGCGACCAGGTTGAACAGCTCTATAGGACTGCAGGATATCTCTATCACGACAGAGATGATAGGTGGCTCCAGAATCAACAATCCAACCTGTGAGATATAGTTATGACAGGAGACTGAAGTAATACCTGAGGTACTGGCAGTAGCAGATGTACTAGCTGACGCCGAAGCCGCAATGTCAGAAGCGTCAGCACTCTCTGAAGATGACTGTGTCATAATATCACGAAGCCGTGCCACTAGCTCCTCGAACCTGTGATCTGGAGTAGATGTTGGTGGACCCTGAACATGATCAGCGACACGTGCAGAAGGAGGGAAGCCATGCTTGGAATAGCATGTATCCTCCGAATGACCAGTACGACGACAGAATGAGCACGTAGAACGGACACGACCTCCTCGGCCATGTCCACCACTTCCTCTGCCACGAAATGAAGACGAACTACCACGTCCTCTGAGACTGACATTGCCGAGGGAGGTGGAGTCGCTGTATTTGATGGAACTGGTACATGACTGAGCCTCCTGTATACTTCTTCCATTGGTGGAATAATGGCATCAGCAAGGATCTGAGAGCGTGATGCCTCGTACTCTGGATCCAGGGCAGCAAGTAATACGCCTACCATAGTGGCGTTGCGGAACGTCTTCTGTTGTTCAGGTGTTGCTGTGAGCGGGATGGTGCTATATAACTTCTCGAACATTCCACGAAGAGACGTGTACAGAGAATGAAGAGGCCTCCCATTTTGCTTCGTGGTAAAAATATCATGCTGCAACTGCAGCATCTTCGTCTCGTTCCGCACTTGAGAGTATATAGTGGCCAGAATATCCCACATCGCCTTGGCGGTGTGTTGATGAAGGACGTCGTTGGCTATCTCCATCATGAGCGTCCCTGACAGCCAAACTTTGGCATACGCATCGTCCGCCTCCCATGAGGCATAAATCCCCGTTTTCTCTGCCGGCTCCTCTTCGGTAAGAATATGTTTCTTACCACACGACTTCATAAGACTCAGGATTTGCATAGCCCAGAGTTCGTAGTTCGTCCCATCCATCTTGACTATTGGTGCCGAGCCTTTGAAGGCACCTATGGCGGGCATATCAATCTTTTGGTCTGACATAGTGCCGGAGAGGAAGAGCAAGGGATGAGAGACAACAGAACTAGTGTCTACACAGACACGTTAGGATTCAAGTGCATATGTAGACTTATGCACTTGAACCCATCAGCGGTGGACTGAGCCCCGACGGCAAGGGGGGCTCTCGACGGCAAGGGGAGGCGGGCTGGGACCCGGCGACGGCAAGGGGGGGTCCCGGCGGCAAGGGGAGGCACGGGGGTCCCTGCGGCGGCAAGAGGAGGAGGGGGGAAGGCCCGACGGCTGGAGAGGGACGACGGGAGGGGGCGCCCGGTGATTGGAGAGGGGCGCGGGAGGTCCTGGCGGTGGGAGGAGGAGGCCCGGCTGGAGAGAGGCAGCGGCGACGGTGGGGTAGAGGGGGGGCGGCGGGTGGAGAAACCCCTAGGCTAGGGTTTTGGCTCTGATACCATGTTAGAGTAAAAGGATACTCTGATGTGTTATTCCATAGAGCCCTCGGGTCTTTTATATAGAGAGAAAACCCTTAGGTAAATTACATAGACGTACATTATAAAAATAGGAAATGCAGAACAGTCATAACATAATATAAACCTCTACAATTACTATATGTCCAATATAATATTTATTAATGTGTTAAATGCACTTCCATTTTGCTTATAAGAGTCAATTTGAATGCATGGTTCAAGATATCGTGATATATCCGGTACCGACGAGATGGATGTACTGATATCCGTATGCATATCTTTTTCCAGGATATCGATTGATATCTTGTGAGATGTCCACGAGATATCGATATATTGATCCACGTGACTCAAAATTCATGAATTCCAGTACAAACTTTATTTAATAGTTGATACTTAGTAAGTATTAGTAATATAGTGTTACAGTATGATAGATCCATGACATAATCCAATCAACGTTGATTTTCTTTAGTTCAGTTAGAAAGTTTTATTCTATACTATTTTATTCATCTTTTCGCATTCAAGATATAATTATTATGAATGATGTTCTTTAAAAACTATATGTTATTATACTCATTTTCTTATTTGTTTGATAATCGATATAGCACAGCATTCTGTTTATACATAATATGCAATGCGATATAAACTAATATACCTCTAAATGCATGTTCTTTATTTCTCATTGTTGTTCAAATTTCATCATTTTTTGTAATCTCTCAGCGGTCAATAGTTAGCATGACAGCAGCGGTATATGCGATATAATGTGTATTGGTGTGTTAAATATACCTTATTATTGCATAAAAGTGTGTGTTTGTATGTTATTTATTGTTTTAAGTTCTAAGATGATCCGAATAAACAAAAAATGCTTTTTGCGCCATTTCCGAGATTTCCTTTGATATCGTAGATATATCCGGATATATCTCTTTTTGCGATAATCGATATGATATCGATATTTCGAACCATGTTCCGTACAAGTAGCACCTTATGTAGTGCAAGCTCCATTCTCCAGCAACTGTGAACTCCAGTACGAGATCATTTTGAGGTTCCTATCATGAGAATCGGTATCCATGTATGAATATTCCCATGTCTTTCTTTGTTCAACCCCTCAGAGAGATGAAGCAGTCTTCCACATGTTGGGGACCAGATTACTCCATGAAGGAGACTCATTTCAATACCGGTGACTGACAGATGCAAATACAGAGCACACGAGCCAATTATTGATCCAAAATTTCTACAGATCATCATTCACACTCCAGTTCCTCCTCACTAGCTTGACATGAGAATCATTGTCCTAATCAGCAACTGGTAGAGTATGTGTTTAATTGATATTGTCATAGTGTCATGTATTCAGTGTGTGAGTGTCTTCTTTCTACTTGTCCAACATGAGCATTACATGCTCAGCTTGAGGGGAAGTATTGAAGAATATCTTAGGTGGGTAATTGGTTCACTCCAGGATCCAGTTACTATATTCATGTTTAGTCTCACATAATCTAAGTAGGGCTATATGAAGATCCCCACATCTGTGTACTCGTTGAGAGAAACATAATAGAAAATCAGCCATGTGAGGCGCTCTCCCGTGATTTCATCCCTCCCTTCAGGGAATAAGGTTCCATGTTAAAAGCATAGTCCTCTTATTTCTTTCTTTGATTATTACTTCCGAATTATATTTTCACATATACAATTTTATTTGTTGATCAACAACAATAAAAGTACATATATTTAACAAAACTATAAATACTATATGAAAATGCTAATCTAGGCTAAAATAACTAAGTGCATTCTACACGAAGATATCAATTTAACAGTATGTCATTTCATAGCAGATGCTCAAAATGTTTAACATTGACAAATGGGTCAGCAGTAGCAGAAATGGTCAACAGTACCAAAATAAGTAGCTAATATGGTAGTAGCAGCATAAATGATCAATAGTTGAAAAACCAAGATTGAAGTTCATAGAAAATGAGCATGCCATTTCATATAAGAACATAAACAATACATGCACCGCATAATCGAGACAGCACCTTGATAACGTCTCAAAGATTGGATTTTACCTCACAACTGAAGGTGTTTGCTTCAATTGGGATTGCCCAAGGCTATAGCCTCGAGGCACATTTTTAAAACCCGTTTGCATATGTACCAGGGTTTGTGGATTTCTTGCTCCGTGGGAGATAAAGTATTCCTTGGGAGATGTCCAAAGATTGTATGAGGTTGTGCCACCCGTGGTTCAAAGTAGCATGTTCGTGGAAGGTTTTTTTGGCCAAGAGAGCGATTGTGAAGACACCTTGATGTGGCCACGTTGCACAGAGAAGAAAGTTTACTGCCATCAAGTATAAAGAGTATGCCTCAAATAGTGAGATGCGATGCGTAGTACTTAATTAGTGTGTGGAAGTCTTCTAGCCATCAGGAATGTGTGCTGATTTCAAAAAAAACTTGTTTCTTGTGAACCCCTCAGGATCCGGGTGCCCGTTTACGACACATTCACATTTCCACATTCATTAATATTGCATTAAGTAACTGAAAGTCCGGGAAAATTTTTCGCAATGAATATATTTGCAAGTGACATTTGACATTCACATTCACAACCACAAGACAATAAAGATAAATGTCACCAAGAATTTATTTCATTAACTTTCATTTCATTTTCAACCTGTACAATGTCTGAAAGTATATACAGTATATCCCAAAATCTGACTGAAGAGAAAAGAAGCATATAACATTAACAACCGAACAAAAACTGAGACAAAAAGAATAACATACCGTCTAGTACAGACTTTGTCTTCTGGAACCCTGTATAGCTACTAAAAAATAGACTCCTTTCCTGCCATGCGTGCAAGGAAGAAAAGGAGTCACAAACGTGAATACAAACCCGTAGTTTAAAATAAATAACAAGTAATTTAATGTGCAAAAGAGAGCAAGTAGAAAGGTGGAATAAGCACTATTTACATCTACTTGCATAAGTAAAAATGTTTTCAACTGTTTGGTACTAAGTTCATTTGTTCACCCCTTTTTCCCGTTCATCCCATATATATATATATATTTATTTATATAAAGGTTAGATGAAAAACCCTAACATATAATGATTTCATGTGTTTTAAGATCATGATTTTGGGTCTTGGAGATCATGTTGCGGAACTTGATGGCTACTTTCTTGTCATTGAGATCATGTCATGGTTTTCGATAATGGACTGATATGATGATGATGAATTTGATCCTTAATTCTATTTACTCCTTCTAAGTTAGTGGATAGTCCGTGGACTTGGTCTGTGTGTAGCCTCACACTATGACTCTAAGGTATTAATTAGGGTTGGGGGGCCTCTGTAGGCATGCGGTGTTGTGTAATGCATCCTAACTAAGTTCCCAACACGTCCACTAACTTATAGGGATTTCGAATCAGATTAAAGTCACCTCCAATCAACTCAATTTTAAATTGTAATTTCCTCCAAACCTTCACTCTAACTTTCTCAGATGCATCTCTTGATGATTTAGATGTAGATATAGATGATCTGGATGTAGAATCGCCAAGTCTGTTGGCGAAAGAAAACTCAAGCGGTGAAGAAGCCTACAAATGGCTCTTCCATCTCGCCCTCTAATTGGAAGGACGGTCCAATAGAGGGATAGGTCTACTCCCCAACTACGCCACTGAGACGGCTGAGAGGAACTTCCCGGGAAGTCGCTCTAGAAAAACAGCCCGACCGGTAACGGGCAACCGAGCTCGTACGTAAAACTGAAAACCAAGGATCCCCCGCCTGGGTATCCTAAAACAGGGTCAGCGGAACTGGTCTAAAGTCTGGATCCCAACGAGGCGTAAAAACACTGCGAGCTCGCGTAAAAACCGAAAAGAGACTGGGATCCTAGACCCGCGCATTAAGCGGCCGCTGCCCAAACTGGGCTTCCTTTCTTCCGCCCAGGTGAGGGTCACCGCCCCCTCGCACGGTCCGGTGTAAAAGGCCACCATGACCGGCAATATAATTTATAAGTCATTACCGACTCACAATCAATTTCATTTGCTTGTCTACATTCCTTCTCAATTCCCTTTTTGAGATTAGTAATACAGATCTAGCTCTCTTCATCTTCAATCTTGGAAATCATTTACCAACTTCATAAAAGAAGAGTATTAATATTTGATACAGATCTAGCTCTCTTAATCTACAATCTTGGAAATCATTTACCAACTTCATAAAAGAAGAGTATTAATATTTGATACAGATCTAGCTCTCTTAATCTACAAACTTGGAAATCATTTACCAATTGATCTTCTGACCAAATCTTTGATCCAAGTGACTAAGTTACTGAATTTGGAAGGTAAAAGTCAAGACTCAACATTTCAATAACTTTTATTGATCACTTAACCAATTGATCTTCTGACCAAATCTTTGATCCAATGATTTGCTAAGTTCAATCCAATTAACAATTGGTAAATACCTAAAATATCAGAAGGTACAAAGAGTTTTAAGCATATGAGAAACCTTTATGGTCCGCTAATGAATACTTGATCTTTGTTGGGGCTTATTAGTGACTTTCCTGTGATACTAATGTCATTATTATTGAGATTAAAATGCTTGGGAAGAGATGAGATCATACTAACTGTGTTTAGGTCTAATCTATGTTGAAAGTAAATGTCAAGCAAGAATTAAGTCTAAAAAGTCACGTATTTCAAAGATCATAAGATCGTGATGGTTATCTTCTGCCTTCATGGTAGATTGATTGAATTCTCTACAGAAATATTTGATTAGTTATTACAGAGTGATGGGAAAAATTCTATGAAAAGGTATTTAGATTACTCTTTTGATTTTGAGTTCCATGAGCCATAGACCATCAATATTGGTTTAGGAAGTATTCCTATTTAATGCTTGGCGTTTCGTGTGTCAAGTCCATATTCACCTCCACATCGGCACCTATTCCTGGCTTCACCCCCCGTTAGGATTTTAATTAGTTGTTACCCATGCATTTTTCTTGAAACTTAATCCTTTTATCAAATTGAGATTTAAGGGTGGTGTATGTTTTAACAACTAAATGGATAGTTAAAAAAAAATCATTCTATTATCATAGTAGACAGAATTCATCTCTGTAAGCTCAACTTGTTACTATATTATGTATATAACTCCCCCCCTATTATACTCATAAACTAAACTATTTGCTATATTTAACAATTCCAGCCGAACTATTCATGCAATGTACGCACATACATTTATAAAAAAAAGTACTTAAGATCACCTTATAGAATTCTTAGGAATAGTGCAATTTACTTAGATGATCTAAACAAGAAACATGGATATATCTAACATGCAATTGGCACTATAAAGAGAAAAGTGTAATATGTAAGGATACTGTTCAAGTGTTCAAGTTCAGGGAATCCATCAAAAATTTTTATATAAATTTATGAATGTAAACTTGAGCTGTGTAATTCTAAATCCATGATCAGGAACAATAACTCATTTAAATCCCTAAAATTTTTTAATAACATTTTCAGCAATATCAAGTTTGTATACAGTGTCTTGCATACTGCGTAATTCAAGAGTCCAGGAACAATAAGCCCTCTCAATTCATTAAAATTATGGCAATATTTTCAATAAAAAAAAAAACTAGATCGGTGTATTGTTTTTGCATAACAGCTATTAGGGATTTGAACTGTACACAGGGTGACAATATGAGGGTTGGAAATGTGCATGCAGGGAAACAATGAGAGGGAAGAGGATTGTACATATAATTAAGGGAAATACACATGCATGGCAGCAAAGAAATGGGCTAAGGATTGTACCTTAAATTGCTTTAAAGTTGTATGAAGGAGATGATCTTGCATGCACAACAACAAGGTACAACACTCCTGCTGTTGAGGATTCAAAAATCTAATTGTAACAGGCCTTGCCAGCTGCAATTGAAGGATGTAGCTCTAGAATATCAGCAACCGATGCTGCCAATCTTTGGCAACATGACTTGATTGAAGAAGGAATGAGCAAGGAAGTGTTGGGAATTCCTTTTTGTTGGAAAACGAAGGGGAGATATGTAGCAGAAAAGAAACGGGGGGAAGAAAAGGGGTATTTCCAACAGTTTCGGTTATAGAAATTTGAAGGAATAATAATGGAAAGAGTGAAGAACCACGTGGAAGAAGTAATTTGCCAATTGTGGCTTTAAGATGACCCTATGCATGACATCAGCAGGCTGACATCAGCCTGCTGATGTCAAAATCTTAATTTTTTTTTAACGTACAGACTGTACAGATTGTGGCCAGGTTGATTTGATTTTTTTATTATTTTTTTTACAACTCTTTCTTTATTTGAGAAAACCTTAAAATTGACCGTGTTTACGCTACGGGCTTCGGATTTCGACGCGAATTATCTCAAATTGATCGTCTCTGAACAACGATCAATATGAGTATAATATTGTTATACTTTCGGTTGGTTTTTGAATACCCGATATTTTCGGATACGATTTTTGTTTAAGGTTAAATTTTGTGATTTAAAAATATCAAACGATCTCCGATTGACGAACGGTCAATTCCGTTGGTCTTCTTTCGTCGAATCGGATCTAATGACGATCTTGGTTTGTTTCGCTGTTTCCGAATTTGCGTCGCGACTTTTTCACGGCGCGCATTACGATGCGACCGATTTTCGGTCGATTTCGCCCGAACGACTTTTGATTCACGATTCATTGATCGTTTTAGGTTGTTTGGTATTGACCAACAACGTTTTTGGGTTCATTAGACCCAAAATCGGACGAGTTCGGGTTTACGCGAATTCCCGGATGTTACAATTATAAAAACCTCAAAGGGAGTCTCGTCCTCGAGACTCGAGTCAAGGTTAATAGGTATTTTGTTTGGATTTAATATGGTCATAAAAACCTCAAAGGGTTTTGAACCCATAAAAACCTCAAAGAGAAAACAAGCCATACATTTATCATGTATCTAATTACAAAAGCTTGTTTTGATGCTTACATCAGAAAAGCTGCGGGTATCGTGCCCGCATGTCGGCTTCAGTCTCCCATGTTGCTTCTTTGACGCCGTGTCGGTGCCACAAAATCTTGACCAATGAAATCTCCTTGTTGCGAAGCTTCTTCTCAGCGCGGTCAAGTATCTGGACTGGTTTCTCCTCATAGGTCAGATCCGGCTCTACATCGAGATTCTCGTAACTGATAATATGTCGAGGGTCGTGCACATACTTCCTCAGGTTGGATATGTGGAAGAAATCATGAATAGCCGATAGATGTGGAGGAAGGGCTACTCGGTATGCAACCTTTCCCACTCGAGCAAGAATCTCGAACGGTCCAACATATCACGGCGCCAACTTGCCACGAACACCGAATCTCTGCACTCCCTTCATGGGAGATACTCGTAAAAATACCCAATCTCCAACCTATAATTGATAGGAATGTCATTAATATGATGTTAAGTTAATTTTGTAATAAAGGAAGAAAAGAAAATTGGATACCTGAAATTCCAAATCTCTTCTTCGACGGTCTGCATAACTCTTCTGGCGGCTCTGTGCCGTCAGAAGCCTCCGTCTCACAAGATCAACAGCTCTCGCGGTCTCCTCCAAGAGATCTACGGAATAGAGAGCATGATCACCTACCTCACGCCAACTGAGAGGCGTGGGGCATCTCCGCCCATATAGGGCTTCGAATGGTGCCATGCCAATACTGGAGTGATAGCTGTTGTTGTACGTGAATTCCACCAAAGGTAAATGGTCCTTCCAGGACCCTTTCCACTCCAAAGTGCAAGCGCGAAGCAAATCCTCTAGTGTCTGAATGGTGCGCTCACTCTGACCGTCAGTCTGTGGATGATATGCAGAACTCATCTTCAGCTCTGTCTGTAGTGCTGACATGAACTAATGCCAATAATGAGATGTAAATCTCGAATCTCTGTCAGACACACCTCTCGTGGTATACCATGCAGTCTGATGATGTTCTGCACATAGAGCTTGGCCAACCTGGACGGAGTGTAAGTCGTGTTGACAGGTATGAAATGGGCTGACTTGGTCATCCTATCAACAACGACCCAAATGGAATTATGGTCACCTGGTGTCTTCGGCAGACCTGTGACGAAATCCATAGAAAAGCTCTCCCACTTCCACTCGGGAATGGGGAGAGACTGCAGTAATCCTGGTGGTCTCCTGTGCTCAGCCTTGACCATCTGACAGGTCATGCATCTGCTAACATGTAGCGCCACATCGCGCTTCATTCCATCCCACCAGAAATGTCGACGCAGATCACGGTACATCTTCGTACTGCCTGGATGGATAGATAACCGTGAACTGTGTGCCTCATCGAGAATGTCTCTGCGAAGCTGCTCGTCATTGGGTACAACGACCCGTCCTGCCTTCCATAAAATAGACTCCATCACAACAAAGTCGTCAAATTCGTCCTTGATGGCGCGCATGTATCTATCTCGGATCCAAGGATCTGTCTTCTGGTCCTCTACAATACGATCCCAAAGACTACTGTATCGTGGAGGCACGGCGGTAGAAATGGATGCGCTCTCCTGAGGATGCTGTTAGAAAATCGGAAGCGGAAGCGGAAACGATAATCAGAGCAAAGAAATAAAGATAAACATGAAGAACACAAAAGATTTTTACGTGGAACCCTACTCCGTGAGGAGCGGGATGAAACCACGGGAGAAGCCCCTTAACTGGGCGTGTTTGTCTATTGACTTTCTCAATGAGTACAGGAGGTCTGGGGCTCTTTATATAGCCTCTTCAGAGCCTCCGAGTCCCACCACTAGACGATGTGGGACTAAACAACTGGGTGGGGTAAATGGATCTCCTCCAGGATCCATTTACCCTGCTACAACTCAATAGGCGCTTACAACTTATTCTCCAACACTCCCCCTCAAGCTGGAGCATGCAATGCTCAGCTTGGACAAACAGACATAAACTCAACTCAACGCTACATGACACTACGGACAATATCAACCCAACGCGCACATGCTGCAGTCGAGGACGTTGCTTCTCATGCCGTGCAGGTGAGGAGGACGAACGGGCTGGAGTGTGAGTCAACTGAAGACTCGTAACCTGACCATCGAGTCTGAACCTGCGCCTGAAGTCTCCTCGTCGGAGAACTGGGTCTCTCCCATCTGGCTCAGAGAATGGTGCACTGCTCTGGTGTACCTATGATAACACATGAAAACCCTTGCCCTCAAGGGAATGGTCCTCTGCTCTGGAGTCCCTATGGCTCACATGAAAACTCTGGCCTGACAACTAGAAGAATGATGGGGACCTCTGACAATGATGGCAACTTATGCTCATCTGACAATGACCGCACACTTGTGCGTGTCTGAAATTGGAGACTCAGAAGACAATCGTCGAGTCTGAACAACTGCGCATCACACCTGTGGACTCTGAATCTTGCACATGGATAATCTTTATCTGGAAAACTGTAGAGTCTGAACAACTGATTGGCCTGGAATCTGACATCTGAATCTGGATCATGGAACAGACCTGTGACTCTACACATATACTCCCCCTTTCTCCCATACTTGTCGGAACATGAACATCGACAAAGTTGGGAGAAGACATGATAAATAGGGGGGTAAACAAAACATGAAATTTGCGGCTTTCATCATCATTATTATTATTATTATTATTATTTTGGAAATAAGCCGTCACATTTTTTCGAATTTTTTTTAACACATTTTTTTCTCGGCTTTTCATCCTCTTTTTTTTAAGCCGTTTCACTCATTTTTTTTTCTCGACCTAAAAAAAATGCGTACGGCTCTTCTTTTGTACGCGCCTTTTCTCAATTTCTTTTTTTCTTTCTTTTTTTTTTGGAACATTTTTTTTTACCATGCGTACGGCTTTTTCTTGTACGCGCCTTTTTTTTTTCAACTTGACCCAAATAGGGTCCAAACAAATGCCGTCAATTTTTTTTTTTTTAAATATTGTGGCCTTCTTCTTCTTCCTTTTTTTTTTAAACGGCTCATTTGGGCCCTTACAAACAAAAACCAGCCCATCTGGGCTCTTAAGTAAATAGCCCCTTTTTTTTAAAAAAAAAAAAACGTCAGGGCCCAATAGGGTTCCCCATACGGGTTTCCCATCTTCAAATGCCGCCGCCGCCGCCCCCCATCGGGGATTCTTCATCGCGGCACCCTACAGGATCGCGCAGGCCGATGCTGCGCGCAGGAGCGCCGCCTGATGTTGGTTACTGGGCTGGGCGGTGCTGACTTCAAGGGAGGAGGGGGCCGCCATCGCCGCTAGAGGCAAGGGCGCAAGGTGGGGATCGTCGCCTGCGATGGAGGAGCACCAACAGGTCAGAGGGGCTTGCGCGCGCGGTAGATCGCCGGGACTTGGAGGCTTGTCGACTGCTGGAGTTCCCGCTGGAGGCGCGCGGAGTCGGAGCCTTAGGGTGCATCGCCTCGCGCAAAGGGAGGGGGGGATCTCGCCGCCTTGGGGCTCCTGCTTTGGGATGACGTGGATCTGCGGTAGGGTTGCCCCGTACCGATGTTGGATCTGCGGCGAGTGAGGGCACCGCCTGTTGCGGCATCGATTTGCGGCGCCCCTTGTTTGCTGTTGGGGCTCGTGACCTGGAGTCACCACCTGCTGGAGTCCGAGACCATGGAGATATGGGCGGCGAGGGAATCGCCTGGTCGATGTCGCATCTGCGCCGCCTGTGGGAAGTACTTGACGGCCGTGGCTGTTGTCTTCTTCCCCGATGAAGAAAGGCCACCAGGACATCTCCTGGAAGGTGCGATAGCATGAATGGTGGCTGGGGAAAATCTCATGATTTCAGGAACCGCACAGAACATCGTCGTCATCGCGTGGATGAAGGAACAAGGAACCGAAAAGAAGAGCGTCGTGGCGGCAAAACATGGACATAAATTAGGGTTCCAGATGGAAACCCTAGAACTGGGATTATGGACTTGATAAAAAAAACTTCTCGAATAAACAAATAATTAGTCAATCGATTCTCAAACCGATCACAAATTATAATAGAAGAACATGATGAAATCCTCAAGAATCGACCCGCTCTGATACCATGTTAGAAAATCGGAAGCGGAAGCGGAAACGATAATCAGAGCAAAGAAATAAAGATAAACATGAAGAACACAAAAGATTTTTACGTGGAACCCTACTCCGTGAGGAGCGGGATGAAACCACGGGAGAAGCCCCTTAACTGGGCGTGTTTGTCTATTGACTTTCTCAATGAGTACAGGAGGTCTGGGGCTCTTTATATAGCCTCTTCAGAGCCTCCGAGTCCCACCACTAGACGATGTGGGACTAAACAACTGGGTGGGGTAAATGGATCTCCTCCAGGATCCATTTACCCTGCTACAACTCAATAGGCGCTTACAACTTATTCTCCAACAGATGCCAATCGGTCAAAGAAGCAAGTGTATCCCACGTATATAGCCAGTTCGCCGTACCATCAGTATGTGCTCTCCTGCTAAGTGCATCAGCTACCACGTTTCCCTTACCGGGATGGTAAGAGATCGTGCAATCATAATCCTTCAGCAGCTCAAGCCATCTGCGTCGTCTCATGTTCAACTCCTTCTGATCAAAGATGTACTTTAGGCTCTTGTGATCCGTGAAAATCTCGAAGTTCACCCCATATAGATAGTGGTGCCAGATCTTCAAGGCGAAGACAACTGCCGCCAACTCCAAGTCATGTGTGGGGTAGTTCCGCTCGTGCGGTCTCAACTGCCGTGATGCGTAAGCAATAACCTGTCCTCTCTGCATCAACACTGCTCCTAGGCCTTCTCCAGATGCATCTGTGTATACTGCATAGTCCTGAGTGCCTGAAGGAAGAGCAAGAATAGGTGTTGTAGTCAATCTTTCCTTCAGTGTCTGGAAGGCCTGCTCACATGAATCGTCCCAAATGAATGGAACTCCTTTCTGAGTCAGTCGTGTCAGAGGGCGAACGATGCGTGAAAAACTGCTGACGAAGCGTCTGTAATAACCTGCTAGCCCAAGGAAGCTCCGAATCTGCGTGACAGTCTTGTGCTGCTCCCAAGACATAATTGCATCTATCTTCGCAGGATCAACTGCAATGCCTGCTCCAGAAATGATATGCCCGAGAAATGAGACCTGGGATAACCAGAACTCGTACTTGCTCAACTTGGCGTATAGCTTGTGCTCCCGCAATGTATCCAAAACAATCCGTAGATCATTCGCATGATCTCATTCATTCCGTGAATAGATGAGCACATCATCGATGAACTCCACTACAAACTTGTCTAAGTATGGACGGAAGATACAGTTCATCATATCCATGAAAGCCGCAGGTGCATTGGTGAGACCAAACGACATCACCTCAAACTCGTAGTGTTCATAGCGCGTCTTGAATGCGGTCTTCGAAATATCAACCTCTCTAATCCTCAGCTGATGGTAAACTGAGCGAAGATCGATCTTCGAGAAAACCGAAGATCCCTGGAGCTGGTCAAACAAATCATCGATGTGTGGCAAAGGATAACGGTTCTTCACCGTTCTCTTGTTCAGCTGCCTGTAATCGATGAACAGTCTCATGGATCCATCCTTATTTTTGACAAATGAAACCGGAGCACCCTAAGGTGAAGTGCTCGGTCTCATGAATCCCAAATCTAGCAACTCCTGCAACTGCACCTTCAGCTCCCTCAACTCGGCTGGTGCCATACGGTAAGGAGCCATCGAGATCGGCCGGGTGTTTGGTAGTAATGTGATCTCGAACCCGATCTCTCTCTCAGAAGGTAATCCTGGCAGCTCATCAGGAAAAACATCTGGTTATTCTGATACTACTCGGATGTCCTGTATCATCGGCTCCTGATCAGATACCTCCCGAACAAATGCAAGGTATGAATTACAACCCTGATCAACAAGTTGCTGGGCTCGCAACACTGAAATGTACTCCATGTGGAGTCATGTACAGTACTCTCAAAAGTGAACTCAGGTAGATCTGGAATTCTGAAGACAACCGTCTTCCTAAGGCAATCAATAAGTGTATGATGAGCAGATAACCAATCCAGGCCCAAAATCAAGTCGAACTCCTCAAACTGCAGAAGTAGACAATCGGCGATCATCTCGTGACCGCCAATCAGTACGGGCAAGTGCCTGACTATCAGGGAGATGATAAACAACTGGCCACCTGGCCCTCGGATGTGATATGGGGAAGAAAGAGTCTCTGCGACTCTGCCTAAGAAGCTAGTAGCCTCGAAACAAGGAAAGAATTTGTCGCTCCATGATGTGGTCGGGATGCCATGGCTCTACATAGGAACCATTTTAGTCATAGAAATTGTGGTTCATCGATATTATCATATATGCTTTTTCTCTTCCTTGGGATATAATATGAAAATGAATGAAATTGGTGACATCTGTGGTGATTGAATTAGAATGTCAATTTCCCATCTCAGACTCACGACAAGTCGGAAGACTGTCGCTATCTGAGAACTTGATGCGATCGGAATTGTAATGTTACGAATGTGTGTATCGGGGTACCTCTGCTCTGATACCAAACTGTGAACCCCTCAGGATCCGGGTGCCCGTTTACGACACATTCACATTTCCACATTCATTAATATTGCATTAAGTAACTGAAAGTCCGGGAAAATTTTTCGCAATGAATATATTTGCAAGTGACATTTGACATTCACATTCACAACCACAAGACAATAAAGATAAATGTCACCAAGAATTTATTTCATTAACTTTCATTTCATTTTCAACCTGTACAATGTCTGAAAGTATATACAGTATATCCCAAAATCTGACTGAAGAGAAAAGAAGCATATAACATTAACAACCGAACAAAAACTGAGACAAAAAGAATAACATACCGTCTAGTATAGACCTTGTCTTCTGGAACCCTGTATAGCTACTAAACAATAGACTCCTTTCCTGCCATGCGTGCAAGGAAGAAAAGGAGTCACAAACGTGAATACAAACCCGTAGTTTAAAATAAATAACAAGTAATTTAATGTGCAAAAGAGAGCAAGTAGAAAGGTGGAATAAGCACTATTTACATCTACTTGCATAAGTAAAAATGTTTTCAACTGTTTGGTACTAAGTTCATTTGTTCTCCCCTTTTTCCCATTCATCCCATATATATATATATATTTATTTATATAAAGGTTAGATGAAAAACCCTAACATATAATGATTTCATGTGTTTTAAGATCATGATTTTGGGTCTTGGAGATCATGTTGCGGAACTTGATGGCTACTTTCTTGTCATTGAGATCATGTCATGGTTTTCGATAATGGACTGATATGATGATGATGAATTTGATCCTTAATTCTATTTACTCCTTCTAAGTTAGTGGATAGTCCGTGGTCTTGGTCTGTGTGTAGCCTCACACTATGACTCTAAGGTATTAATTAGGGTTGGGGGGCCTCCGTAGGCATGCGGTGTTGTGTAATGCATCCTAACTAAGTTCCCAACACGTCCACTAACTTATAGGGATTTCGAATCAGATTAAAGTCACCTCCAATCAACTCAATTTTAAATTGTAATTTCCTCCAAACCTTCACTCTAACTTTCTCAGATGCATCTCTTGATGATTTAGATGTAGATATAGATGATCTGGATGTAGAATCGCCAAGTCTGTTGGCGAAAGAAAACTCAAGCGGTGAAGAAGCCTACAACTGGCTCTTCCGTCTCGCCCTCTAATTGGAAGGACGGTCCAATAGAGGGATAGGTCTACTCCCCAACTACGCCACTGAGACGGCTGAGAGGAACTTCCCGGGAAGTCGCTCTAGAAAAACAGCCCGACCGGTAACGGGCAACCGAGCTCGTACGTAAAACTGAAAACCAAGGATCCCCCGCCTGGGTATCCTAAAACAGGGTCAGCGGAACTGGTCTAAAGTCTGGATCCCAACGAGGCGTAAAAACACTGCGAGCTCGCGTAAAAACCGAAAAGAGACTGGGATCCTAGACCCGCGCATTAAGCGGCCGCTGCCCAAACTGGGCTTCCTTTCTTCCGCCCAGGTGAGGGTCACCGCCCCCTCGCACGGTCCGGTGTAAAAGGCCACCATGACCGGCAATATAATTTATAAGTCATTACCGACTCACAATCAATTTCATTTGCTTGTCTACATTCCTTCTCAATTCCCTTTTTGAGATTAGTAATACAGATCTAGCTCTCTTCATCTTCAATCTTGGAAATCATTTACCAACTTCATAAAAGAAGAGTATTAATATTTGATACAGATCTAGCTCTCTTAATCTACAATCTTGGAAATCATTTACCAACTTCATAAAAGAAGAGTATTAATATTTGATACAGATCTAGCTCTCTTAATCTACAAACTTGGAAATCATTTACCAATTGATCTTCTGACCAAATCTTTGATCCAAGTGACTAAGTTACTGAATTTGGAAGGTAAAAGTCAAGACTCAACATTTCAATAACTTTTATTGATCACTTAACCAATTGATCTTCTGACCAAATCTTTGATCCAATGATTTGCTAAGTTCAATCCAATTAACAATTGGTAAATACCTAAAATATCAGAAGGTACAAAGAGTTTTAAGCATATGAGAAACCTTTATGGTCCGCTAATGAATACTTGATCTTTGTTGGGGCTTATTAGTGACTTTCCTGTGATACTAATGTCATTATTATTGAGATTAAAATGCTTGGGAAGAGATGAGATCATACTAACTGTGTTTAGGTCTAATCTATGTTGAAAGTAAATGTCAAGCAAGAATTAAGTCTAAAAAGTCACGTATTTCAAAGATCATAAGATCGTGATGGTTATCTTCTGCCTTCATGGTAGATTGATTGAATTCTCTACAGAAATATTTGATTAGTTATTACAGAGTGATGGGAAAAATTCTATGAAAAGGTATTTAGATTACTCTTTTGATTTTGAGTTCCATGAGCCATAGACCATCAATATTGGTTTAGGAAGTATTCCTATTTAATGCTTGGCGTTTCGTGTGTCAAGTCCATATTCACCTCCACATCGGCACCTATTCCTGGCTTCACCCCCCGTTAGGATTTTAATTAGTTGTTACCCATGCATTTTTCTTGAAACTTAATCCTTTTATCAAATTGAGATTTAAGGGTGGTGTATGTTTTAACAACTAAATGGATAGTTAAAAAAAAATCATTCTATTATCATAGTAGACAGAATTCATCTCTGTAAGCTCAACTTGTTACTATATTATGTATATAACTCCCCCCCTATTATACTCATAAACTAAACTATTTGCTATATTTAACAATTCCAGCCGAACTATTCATGCAATGTACGCACATACATTTATAAAAAAAAGTACTTAAGATCACCTTATAGAATTCTTAGGAATAGTGCAATTTACTTAGATGATCTAAACAAGAAACATGGATATATCTAACATGCAATTGGCACTATAAAGAGAAAAGTGTAATATGTAAGGATACTGTTCAAGTGTTCAAGTTCAGGGAATCCATCAAAAATTTTTATATAAATTTATGAATGTAAACTTGAGCTGTGTAATTCTAAATCCATGATCAGGAACAATAACTCATTTAAATCCCTAAAATTTTTTAATAACATTTTCAGCAATATCAAGTTTGTATACAGTGTCTTGCATACTGCGTAATTCAAGAGTCCAGGAACAATAAGCCCTCTCAATTCATTAAAATTATGGCAATATTTTCAATAAAAAAAAAAACTAGATCGGTGTATTGTTTTTGCATAACAGCTATTAGGGATTTGAACTGTACACAGGGTGACAATATGAGGGTTGGAAATGTGCATGCAGGGAAACAATGAGAGGGAAGAGGATTGTACATATAATTAAGGGAAATACACATGCATGGCAGCAAAGAAATGGGCTAAGGATTGTACCTTAAATTGCTTTAAAGTTGTATGAAGGAGATGATCTTGCATGCACAACAACAAGGTACAACACTCCTGCTGTTGAGGATTCAAAAATCTAATTGTAACAGGCCTTGCCAGCTGCAATTGAAGGATGTAGCTCTAGAATATCAGCAACCGATGCTGCCAATCTTTGGCAACATGACTTGATTGAAGAAGGAATGAGCAAGGAAGTGTTGGGAATTCCTTTTTGTTGGAAAACGAAGGGGAGATATGTAGCAGAAAAGAAACGGGGGGAAGAAAAGGGGTATTTCCAACAGTTTCGGTTATAGAAATTTGAAGGAATAATAGTGGAAAGAGTGAAGAACCACGTGGAAGAAGTAATTTGCCAATTGTGGCTTTAAGATGACCCTATGCATGACATCAGCAGGCTGACATCAGCCTGCTGATGTCAAAATCTTAATTTTTTTTTAACGTACAGACTGTACAGATTGTGGCCAGGTTGATTTGATTTTTTTATTATTTTTTTACAACTCTTTCTTTATTTGAGAAAACCTTAAAATTGACCGTGTTTACGCTACGGGCTTCGGATTTCGACGCGAATTATCTCAAATTGATCGTCTCTGAACAACGATCAATATGAGTATAATATTGTTATACTTTCGGTTGGTTTTTGAATACCCGATATTTTCGGATACGATTTTTGTTTAAGGTTAAATTTTGTGATTTAAAAATATCAACGATCTCCGATTGACGAACGGTCAATTCCGTTGGTCTTCTTTCGTCGAATTGGATCTAATGACGATCTTGGTTTGTTTCGCTGTTTCCGAATTTGCGTCGCGACTTTTTCACGGCGCGCATTACGATGCGACCGATTTTCGGTCGATTTCGCCCGAACGACTTTTGATTCACGATTCATTGATCGTTTTAGGTTGTTTGGTATTGACCAACAACGTTTTTGGGTTCATTAGACCCAAAATCGGACGAGTTCGGGTTTACGCGAATTCCAGGATGTTACATTTCTTAGTCTTATGAATCCATGCCCAACCCTCCCTTACAGTGGGTTATTATATGATCAAGAGAAAAGGGACAAAAAGTATGCTAGAGAGATACTTCAGGAAAGGGTGCACAAGGATGTAGGTTAGGTATAATGTAGGCATGTGAGATGCATGCATGCAGATGGCTCATGTGAAGTCATGCAGACAACTTTTTACACACACAAGCACCTGCAAAGATGTGATGAATATGCAAGAAAATGATTCCTATGGTATGCTAGTTCACTGGGAAACTTGCACCCCTAATTGTTGGATTATGCTAGAGCATGCAGGTGATTACACATGATAAGACAAGGTATTGGAATGTTGGAAGGATAGGCTAGTTGTACTGAGGGTTGTATTTGTGTGGGAACAAAAACCTAGAGAGGCGGGGAGGGAAATGGAGGTGGAGTTCAAAGCCGAAATCCTAAAGGATGCTTACTCATAAACTACATGTCTTAACATTGAACTGGGACCCTTTGTGTATAGAGGAATCTAGCGTAAGAAAGAAAGTTACCCTCTTTTGTAAACAAATATGATAAAGAGTGGCTTTTCAAAGAAATTTTGACGATGAGCAACCTTGTTTGATGCTTTTTTCTTATTTGATTTTATTTTTAATAAACTTCGAGAGCCTATTCTTCCTTTTTAAAAATATTTTGACAGGGCTATATAGACTTAATTATGGCCTTTCATCCTTACTTCCTTGATCTGTAAATATTTAATTTCCATTGCCCATTATTTGGTGTAACAACAGTGATACCAACAACTATAATTCTCGTTGTAATGAGTTAGTTACTTTAATTTAAATGCTTCCATCAATAAAAACAAAAATGATGCTTATGATATAATATCATTGGCAAAAGCTGATTATGTTTCCTTTTTTCAGCGTCTATATGCAACGGGTGATGTTTATCCTAAATATGCTAAGCTTGCCAAAGGAAACTATATTCTGCAACTACTCATAAGGTACACAATTACTATCCACGTCAAACCTCTATTGTTCTGGTTAATCTCCACAAGAATAGACTCCTATGTTGCCTTAAAACCGAAAGCCCATTGTTGAACCAAAGTGCATCATTGAATCAATTGCTGTTATCTAGATGCATTGAGTCAAATTGCCGCTATCTACACAACATTGGTATGACTTTATGTTGTCCAAGGACCAATATTTTTAGTTGAATCCTACGATTGCAGCAGGGGTGCATCTGATTATCCCTTGATAATGCTCACTGCATATGGTAATTGTCAGAGCCCATATTATGGTGATAATATTGTGGTAGTTCCATTGAGTCTCAATGTTCCTACTGCCTTGAGAAAAGCAAATGCACTAGCACTATACTTCTCATCTCTAGCAATGTCTCATTCGAGAAGCATACGCCATCGCACGAGCAATATATCATTAGTCTTTTAGCATTTTCTGCCTCGCACATAGTATGAAGTACTTTGCGATAATAGATGGTGTGTTGCCATGCAAGAAGAGATGTATATTGGTCATTCCATAGGTACTTGGACTCTTATTAGTTCCCCCTCACATGCTACAGTTGTATGTTGCAGATGAATCTTTATTATTAGGTGTTCTTATGCTGGTTGTATTGAACATTACAAGGATATCCTTGTAACAAATGTATATATGGTGTTGACTATTGTGGCATGTTCTCCTACTATTGATGCTAGTTGTTGTTATGCCTTGAATCCTAACCATCCTCAGATTTAAGACCGTGGTATGCACCCCCTCCTGTCATATTATACGCCAACAAGACGAGGGCCTCACTGTAGGGTTCCGTGTGTATGGGAGTAGTATATAAACTCCCCTAGGTTTTGGGCTCTTTGTATCCTCTGTACTTTCTTCTTTCTCCACTGTCAAAACCAATTGTCGTCGCCCAAGGAAGTAGCCTAATTATGGGTAAATTCATGTGTGTGTGTCTTGCTTGATTGATTTTGTTTGTGTGTATGTGCTTCCGTGATTCACAACACTAGCAATAAAAGACATGTAATACTTTATTTAAGTCATAATCCTAAGGCTAAGAACCTACACCATCCAATATTCCCGAGGTCTCTCTTGATCAAGTTTTTCACTTTTTCTATTACCGACACTATAATTTTCCTGTAGGTAACAACATTTATTTAAGTTACATGATAATATTGTGTTAGATTCATATAAGAAAGGGAAATGTCCCTATACTATGCTTCCCCCCTCTAGCCATGTCTCCAACGAGAGGCTTACTCCATCGTACGAGTAGTTTATCGACTTATTTCATCATACAAGCAGTTTATTACTGGTCTTTCAGTGGCTTCTATCCTCAATATATCGAGAGGCGCTTCATGGTGATAGACGATGTGTTGCTAAATAAATATTTGCTCTTCAGCCTAAAGTCACATTGACTCTTGTTGGTGCTCCACCAGATGCTACAGCTCTCAGTTGCAGATGGTATTTTTCATTAGGGACCCTTCTAGTGGCAGTATTGAACGTTATAAGGCACTGCTTGTGGCAAAGAGCTATACTCAGATATATGGTGTTTATTATTATAACACATTCTCTCCTAATATTCCATTCGCTATAGTATGGATTCTCATTATTAATGTTGTTAGCAAGAAATTGGCCATTTTTTCAGCTTAATCTGAAGAATGCTTATTATACGATGATCATTAAGGGAGGCGCACATGCAAACCCCCCTCCTTGCTTCCCCCACCAAAAAAAAACTCTCCAAGGGGTCATCATTCAAGGGGAGTAATAAAAAATAAAAAAAAAATCAAGGGAGTGTTCGACGCTTTTCAAGTTTAAACAAGGTCATTAGTTCTAGAAGCTCCCAAAGACAATTGAAAGTGGGGGATGTATTAGACATACTGTAGATCGTTCACTATTTCTGAGGTAGAATTAGATTTTTGCTTCTCATTTTATATGGATGAGATCATTATTAAAGTTTATGATCCACAAGGTCAAGATGAAAATGGCTCTTTATTTTTATCAATAACATGCCTTCGACCTTCTTGAGGAAACAAGAATGCTGTTACTAGTCTAGATATAGCTCTTCTAGTTAGGTGGATTAGGAGGTTTAAGGATAAGCTGAAGAAAACTAGTTAGGTGGATTAGGAGGTTTAAGGATAAGCTGAAGAAAATACATCGGTATGTTTTGATGACAATATTAAGGTCCATTTCACTTTTCAGGAAAGGGACTCTATTTCCTCAATAAGAGTTTTCTTCAAATTACGGTATATGCAAATGTAGATTATGCTAGATCTCTATAGGCTAGAAAATCTACCAGTTGAATTTTTGTTTTCATTGGAGGCAATCTTATTACATGGAGAAGCAAGAGACAGATAGTGTCAGCCATATCTAGTGCATAATCAAAGTATAGGGCTAGGCCTATGCTACTACTGAAGTCATATGAGTGAGATCAGTTCTGACATACTTTCACTTATTAGTATAGGGCTATGGCCTAAGGCCCTGTTTGATTGGCCTAGTGCATAATCAAAGTATAGGGCTATGGCCTATGCTACTACTGAAGTCATATGAGTCATATGAGTATAGGGCTATGAGCCATATGAGTCATATGAGTCATAGAGGTGCTTCTCTTAATGCAGTTGAAGTGTGGAAATCAGGCTGACTTATTTATTGCCACTAATCATGCATTTCATGAGAGAATAAAGCATATGCAAGTTGATTGTCGTTATACTAGGTATATGATACAGTTAGATGATGTGGTTACTTCTAACGTTTCTTCCAGTCAGCAGACATCAGGTATCTTCACCACGCCACTTACCCACATTGCATTTGAGAGATATACTTACAAGTTAACCATGATATATCTTTAGACTCTAGCTTGAGGGAATGTATTGAGTTATTTTTAGAAAAATCTTTGGGACCTCCTAGATACTTAGAATATTCTTTGGAGATCACAGATATCTTGAGACTTGTATGAGATATTCTAATATCTTTATTATTCTGTTTTGATTCCATTCCTTGTTTATGTATTTGTATTTTAACCTTCTCATACCTATAAGTTGAGAGGTAGGATATCAATAAAATATATAAATACATCCTATTTTTCTGCCAATCCCAGCTCTCTCATAGGAGTAGACCTCTCACAATAAATTAGTTCTTTATTTCTCCCAACACCATTATCATGTTTATGTTGGAGTATAAAAGCAAACCGTCCTCCCTATCCTGTTAAATATGGAAAACCTGAAACAGTTTTGCTCTAGCTTCTTTAGAACAAGTACATTCAGCACCAGTATTATCTGCTATAAATATGTAGTTTCTTGTGGGTTGCACGTTGCAACACAAATCAGAGAAGTCACAATCTTCCATTAGTCAAGTACAGGTATTATCTACTACAAGGATAAACAAGATCGGTTGCAATGGAGTAATATTCAACGGAACAAGAAAGAGATGTGCATATGTAAATAGTAAACATTAATTACTCACCAACTGAAATTCAAAACTGAATTTAACAGCTTTTGTTTGCGGATTTTATATTGGTAGGCTTCCATAAAAAGCCTCTTTATTCTTAATATTTTTGTGATACTTTATCTACTCGACAGGCATGAGAACATTGTCATCCTCGAGAAGATGAAGCAACTGACCATTTTTATCGATCAAAAGCTCGACAAAAAGGTGGAGTGCTTTTCTTAATTTGTGTAATTTTGGTGTAGTATACAAGTATAGTTTTTCTTGTGCAAAATATTTTTTAGATTTATATTGTATATCATTACAGAATTACCTTTGTTTATATTTTCATTTTTTACATTATATTGATTAGTTGTTTCTTCACTTGACTACATGCACATATAAAGCAAAAAATGAAATATTATCTCCTTCAAGAAGATTCTATTTTTTTTACGTGCAAATGCTCTTTTTAGGGTTTTTTTGCATGTTTATTCCATACGGTCTTGATGAACTTCGAAGAGATGGTAGGGAAGGCTGGTTAAACAGTGTGATATAGTTTAAGCTAACTTCCACAAGCAGCTTACAAAATACGGCAGAAAGATTCTAAAACTAATTGGAAGGACCTTTCAAAAGATCATCCTTAGTAATGGTCGATTGGAGGGCAGAAAGAGCATGATGCCTCGCTACTTAAAAGGAGCATGACGCAAACCTTCCATCATGTTGTCCAAATTTCCCCTGACCTTACAGCAACGTCCTTGCATGTCATTGAGATTTGCGTGGGATTGGATTCACAAGAACCCATAGCATGGAACCGCCTGGAGGCTGTGCGTGAGGAGTAGGAACCACCTGGAGAACTGGGTTCCAAGATTGAACCCATCAATGAAGTCGCCACAAACAGGGCGTCTCCTGGAGGTATTTTTGAAGATGGAAGCGGCATGCGAAGATGCACTTCCATCTTCGTCGCATGCGCAAGGGAATCGCTATCGCTACTGTAATCGAGCACCTAGAGTCTTCAAGCTTCTCTTCTTTTTTCTGATGCATGCGATCGTTGAAGATTCTGCTGTTGTAATAGAGAAGATGCGGTTGAGAGGCATTTGCAGAGGATGCGGCATCGAATATGGTTGAATGTTGCCCTTGAAATTGGGAACTCATCTTTGGAAAATACCTGGAGAAGACGAGGGCCTAGATACGGTGGTGACCATCTGAGGAATTAGGGTTTTGGGAACCCATCGTCGGTCTTGAGATGCAGCTTATATGAAGAATTAGGATTTGTGATGGAACCATGGATTTTCTTTTCGATCAGATCTGAAGAACAATGAACTAGAATCGTCTTCATATCGTCGTTGTTTGTTGTGCCACCAGAATTAGGGTTCATAGAACCCTAGAACTTTCTCGATTTTGGCCAATGGGATCTCCAAAACGTAGAATGTATTCAGAACTTTGAGCATCTTTCAAATAAAACAGAAATTTCTCGAATTTAAACAGATCTCGATAATCAACAAATATAAATACAATAAAACTTCAAGATCAAATCCTAAAACCAAACATGCTCTGATACCTTATTAGAAGTCAAGAATGTGGAAGCGTAATATCAGAGAAATAGAATAAACGTGAAGAACATCGGGATTTTTATGTGGAACCATACTCCGTGAAGAGCGGGATGAAACCACGGGAGAATGCCTCAAAGGGTCGTATGTTTCTATTAAACTTTCTCATCTGATACAATGGGTGTAGGGCTTCTTATATAGCCCCCATTGAGTCTCCAAGTCCTACAAATAGTAGATGTGGGATGAAACCACCGGATGTCATAGTTGGACCCTAGACGAATCCAATTACCCATCACTATATGTGACGCATATACTCCAACAAAAACTAATGTGAAGGGCCTTTCAAAAGGTCATCCTTACTCATTTGAATGACATAAAGAGCATGGTCCCTCATAACTTACAAGAAGCATGCTGCAAACCTTCCATCATGCTATCTAAATTTCTCCTAGACCGAATTAAGGTCCGTAAATTCTCTCGAAAAAATGTGGGGTAGAAGAAATCAACAGACAAGTGATTGTCACTCTAGGAAATTGTTTTTGTTCCAATAATCCACTAGGAAAAAAGTGGCAATATTTATTATCATCTTGCTGTTAAAGTGTTTCTGATCAAAGAGGAGCATGGTTTTTCCCCCAAAGGAACCAGAAACTTAAAGAAGAAAAATCTAAGCCAGATCTTTAACCATGAATATAGAAGTATGATTAAAAAATCTCCAAGCACTTTCAAATGCATATCCACCCGTCAAACCTTTAAAGTGAAATGTCTGCTAAGCTTGTTTTTGAGGGAACAATGCAAGGCAAGTGGTGTAGAATCCTCTTCTTCGCATTGAATACAGACAGGAGGATGGTGAAAACCTCACCATTTAATGTTAACATAGTTTATTTAAGAGAATTCAAGCAACATGTTCATGGTAGTTGGTCATAGTATTTAGTAAGAAAGATAAGTTCAAGTCAGTAGAAGAAGATTTAGCTGTAGGATAACCTTTTATTAGTTTTATTGTTATATATTGTGTGGTTAAAGTGAGAGGAGCTTCAAATGTATTTTTAAACAAACCAACAAAATGAGAAAGCTTTGGGAAAGGAGACATTTTAACGCAACACATCAGTTATTTGAGAAGCTTCTTGGCTAAGTTCCTATTTTTTGCTTCGTGGCATGTTCGAGAAGCTTCAGCTTCATGCCAGTGACCACATCTACTGAGTAGCAGATGATGTATAGGTTCTCCATGATGGTTGGAGTTTTCATGGCTGCTCTAGACCTTGAGGACAAGGCAACACGCACATAGCTTCTTACTGGTGCAACTATGCCTCCTATGGAAGAAGCATACAGTTGTTTCAGTAGGATCATTGTCCCACCTCCTGCCACCACACAGACCTACTCGGCAATGGTTGCATCTTGCAACAGGGGAGGTTCTACTCTGTTCAAAGGGCGTAGTCCCCGTGACAGAGGAGGCGGATGTCTACGTGGCTCATGCACCTAATGTCGTCGCCCTGGTCATTCTGAGGATACATGCTATCAGAAGCATGGGTATCCCGCTTCTACTCGTGTTGCTGAGCATAAAACCTCCTGACAGTTCGTCCCCTTCTACGAATTCACAACTAGATGCATTGTTTCCCGTCTGAGGGAGATAATGACTCCTATTTTCAGCACCAATATGGGTTCTTCAGATGTTGCAGCCTCTACCAGAGCATCTTCGAGCTCCTCAGGTATGACCTATGCTTTTACCAGTTGTAGCAAGGTAGATATGACAGTCATGGACTTTGGTGATTCTCGTTGTCTGTGTAGAAACAGAGTGTAGTTCAATTCATACAGATCTATACCCCTGGTAGATCAGTCGTCATTGTGAACAAGGTTCATTTACCTATTACAGGACTAAGGGTGTTCATTTGACGACATCCGTGCACTTGCTAAATATGCAATATGCATCTAATTTTCAGATGAATTTACTTTTGATTAGTCAGATCACTAATGATATGCATTGTCATACCATTTTTGACCCCTCTTCTCTTGTATTTCAGGACATACTCACGTGTAAGGTGATTGGATGTGGTCGTGAGCATATGAGGCTTTACGTACCAGTCCAATCTCCTTCTATTGGTGCAAATATTGTTCCTACTGGATTCAGTCTCATTGTACATGTGGTATTTTGATTTCGGTTACCTTCCTCTATAGAAGTTGTGTCATGTCCTCCCACAAATCTCCGTATTTTCCACCTTCCTGTGCGTGGTTTGCCATCTTGGGAAGCATCAATGTTCTTTTTTCCTAATCGTTAGAGTCGTAGCAGCAATCATTTATTTGAGCTTGTCTACTTTGACATTTGAGGTCCCAGTCGTGTTCCTGATCATCAGTGACACATGTTTTATCTTGTAGTTGTAAATGTTTTTCCTAAACTATCTTGGGTTTTTCTTTTGAAAACAAGTCTGAAGTTGGGTCCATTAAATCTTTCATTATTGAAATAAAGAATATTTTCTCTGCTACTGTTAAGTTTATCTACTGTGACAATGCCTTAGAGTTCTGCATATTACAACTTTCTGAGATCTTCAGCTTTCTTGGTATCATACTCAGACTTCGTGTGCTTACACTTCTCAGCAGAACAGTGGTGTCGAACGCAAACACCATCACTTGATGTGACTAGAACACTTTTGATCCATAATCATGATCTACACTCTTTCAGGGTTGATGTGGTTCTCACTGCTTGCTACTTGGTAAACCGTATGCCATCTTCTATCTGAGGAGAGAAGGTCCCTTTCTCGATTGTGTTTCTCAAGATGGACTTGTAGTCTCTTGTACCATGAGTATTTGGCTTTGTCGCCTTTGTTCACCACTTGACTCCTAGTCGTGATAAGCTCTCCTCTAGAGTTGGCAAGTGTGTCTTTGTTGTCTACTCTCGTACTCAGAAGGGATACTATTGCTTTGACCTTGTTCGACGGAACTAAGATGTCAGTGTTGATCTCACCTTGTTTGAGTTTATGTATTTCTCCTCTACAAGTGACAGGTTGACTCCATCTAACTCTAGAGAGGAGATATATGTTCCTCCTCCTATGGCACCACCACATCCACCTGATCTTGTGGCTACTCCACCACCACCTAGCGCCTTTGCCCAAGTATTGCCACATTTCTATATTTACAGCCCTCCAACGGTTCCCTCTCTCATTGACCGTCCCCATCATCCAACATTGCCCATATGTGTACATAGCACATTGTTTCTACTTACGGCACTAGTGATTTGTCAATGCAGACGCTACTGTACAGGTTGATTAGGTGCCCTCTCAGGAGGCTAGTTTACAGGTTGAGGAAGAGACAGGTGACCTTGATGTACCCAATGCTCTATGAAAGCGGAGACATACATGTTTTGCTTATCATCTTGCTTCTCATGTTTCTTTGGGGCAACTCTCAGAGGATTTCAGGAGGTTTTTCATGTGGTTGTCAGCCTTGGAGATATCACAGACATACCATGAGGCAATATGCGAACACTCGAGGATCTGGGTTACATGTTTACACAGCATTCGCAGTACCACATTTGCTATCGATCTCATTATATTACAGATAATAGGGGGAAAATTTCGTGTTTGAATGGCATTCACAATTTAATAATCAACCATAGAACAACAAGTATCACCAAGAGATATTTGCATTACTTTTCATAAAATATTACATGTATAAACAGAATTGACATTCTGTACATATATTCAGAAGAGAGAAATAAGCTTTTACCATATCATGTACAAAAGCTATAATATGTGTGTCGCCAAAATGCCTGAACGTTAGAAGCTAGAAGTCCGACCGTCAAACTATTGTGACACATGTGCTTTACCTGCCATCCATGTTAGGAAGAAAAGAATGTCAACAAATGGTGAGTACAATCTAATTTATTAAAAATAACAAGTATTCCATTGGTTTCAAATGAAAGTAAGTAAATAGGTGTTGACATTTAAATTTAGCAAGCTACTTGCATGGAAGTTGATTTCTCAGTAACCTTAACCGTTTCACACCTATCATGCCCTAAGTATTAATGCTTAACAATTTCATTTCCTTATAAGGTTCAGATTTAGGATATCACCTTCCTATTGTTCGATGGGTCTTATTAATTGTTGATGATGAGTTTTATGTTTTGATCTTCTTCCTTGTCAAAATTTCCAAGCTTGGTGGATAGTCTGTGGTCTTGGTCCGGGTAAGACCTCACACTATGACCCTAAAGCATGAAGAAAGCCTTAGGGTTGGAGTGCCTCCGTGGGCATGCAGTGGAAGATAATGCATCCTAACAAAGTTCCCGGCATGTCCACTAGCTTCATTTAACAACCGGAGTCTTCAGTATATAACCGTATAAAATTTTCATTCTTCTCCATCTTGTTTCTCAGTATCAATAAATAATTAATTCTTTGATTCATTATGTGATCACGATGGTCAAGGTGTTCTAGATCTCAATTATTGCCTTTAATTATGGATCTTATTAATGTTTATGATTAATGATTGATGGGGATTTCCATGATCTAAACTTTATCCTCGCCATCACCTACTCACGGAACAGTAACCAAACTCAAGCGGTGAGGAAGCCTCCTAAGAGATGCTTCCGTCTTGCCCATCCAGTGGAAGTGCGGTCCAGGAGAGCATTAGGTACACTCTAAAACTACGTCCCTGAGACGGGTGGGAGAGACTCTCCGGATTGAGTCACTCCGCAATCGGCTCGACCGATATGGCAAAACGAGCTCGAAAAACAAAACCAATGGTCCTCCAACCTTGGCACCCTACTGAAAATAGGGTCAGCGAAATTGGTCAAACTAAAGCACCTAGATCCCAACGAAGCGTATAAAAATTGCAAGCTCGTGAAAATCGTACAAAGGAATGAGATCCTAGACCCGTGCACTAGGCGGTTGCTGCCCTAACTGGGCTTCTTGTCTCCCGTCCAGCTAAGGTTAACCGCTCCCTCGCACAATCAGGTGTAAGAGTCACCATGATTGGTACAACTAATTGTTATCACTTACTTGAATACTCAATCCTTTCTCAATCTCTTATGTGGTTAATTTTATAGATCTAGCTATGTTGTCAACAATCTTATCAATAGTGATCTAAAAATTGTAGAATATACTTAAAGGATTATTATTAGACATAATGATCTTAGGAAAATATTTATTGGCTTCAAAGAAAAAGGTGTTAATACATATAATTATATTTAGAATATCTTCTCTAATAAAATTAGTGACCTAATTATGGATCTGAATTCTATAAACCAATTCATGTAAAATCCCTAAATCCTTTCATCTTTCAAATTTTAAATCATGAATTATTTGCATAACAGTGATCTCAATTTATGTTTATTTATATATAAAATCATGTTGGGAAACGTGAATGAGTTGTTTATTCCATAGCCCTAGGCTCTCTTATATAGGAGAGTAGCCTATGGGTAAATTACATAAAGAGAATAACAAGAAAATAAAATAGCAAAGAGACACAATAACTAAATATGCGTCAACACTCCCCCTCAAGATGGAGCATAGATGTCAATCATGCTCAGCTTGGAAGCACACTTCTGAAATGGGCCACGTAACAATGCCTTGGTGAATATATCTGCAGTCTGGTTCTCTGAAGTAACATGGGATGTGGCAATGAATCCTTTCTGAATCATATCACGTATGAAGTGACAATCCACCTCAATATGCTTGGTCCGTTCATGGAATGCAGGATTGTTTGCAATGAACAAAGCAGCCTGATTATCACACTCCAAGTTCATAGGAAGTGGTATATCTAAGCATAAATCTGTCAGCACCGCTTTCACCCACATCATCTCAGTAGTAGCCTGGGCCATAGCCCTATATTCGGATTCAGCACTGGATCTAGCTACCACAGTTTGCTTCTTGCTCCTCCATGAGACTAGGGCATCTCCAACATAGACAGCATACCCTGAGGTGGACTTCCTATCCTTAGGACATCCTGCATAGTCTGCATCTGCGCATGCTGAGACAGAAATCCCCTTTCCTTTCTTGAATAGCAGACCTTTACCTGGAGAAGATTTGAGATATCTAAGTATCATGTGTATTGCATCCATATGCACCTGGCGTGGCTGCTCCATGAACTAGCTCACACGGCTCACTGCAAATAATATATCTGGCCTAGTGATCGTGACATATAACAATTTGCCTACCAGTTCTCTGTATCTTCTCCTGTCAACCTCCTCTGTGTCATCATCATACAGCTTCATGCTAGGGTCCATTGGTGTCGTAGCAGGTCGACACCCTAGCATACCTGTCTCACTCAGTAGATCTGTGACATACTTCCTCTGTGACATGACTAATCCATACGGATTTCTGGCAAACTCCAGCCCCAGAAAATATCTAAGGACTCCCAAGTCCTTGGTGACAAACTCGGTCCCCAGCCTTTCCTTTGCCTGCTTAATGCCCTGGTCATCATCACCTGTAATCAAGATATCGTCAACATAAACCATGATTACAACAATACCTCTTGCCGTCTTCTGTACAAACAAGGAATGATCAGCATTGGAGCGTTTATATCCTTGTTTCTCAAAGAGGTCTGACAGCTTCTGGAACCATGCTCTGGGGCTCTGCTTAAGGCCATAGATAGCCTTATGTAATCTGCAAACCTTGGAACACTCCCCCTCAACAGCAAAACCTGGTGGTTGTTGCATGTAGACTTCCTCCTGCAGGTCGCCATACAGAAAGGCATTCTTCACATCCAGTTGATAGAGTGGCCAGTCTCTAGTAACTGCAACTGATAAGAGGATCCGCAGAGTGGAATGACAAGCCACCGGGGAGAACGTGTCAAGGTAATCTACCCCATATGTCTGTGTGAATCCCCTTGCAACTAGGCGTGCCTTGTACCTGTCAATGGAGCCATCTGCATTATGTTTCACTGTAAACACCCACTTGCAACTCACCGGGTTGACATCTGGAGGTATAGTAACCAAGCTCCATGTTCCTCTAGACTGAAGTGCCGCCATCTCTTCCTCCATTGCTAGTCGCCATCGAGAATCCTGCAAAGCCTCATGGTGGTTCCGTGGAATATCTGTAGCTGAAAGTGCCAATGCAAACGTCCTGAATGGTCCAGATAGCCTCTCAAACGACACCGCTGCTGATACTGGATACTTGGCACAGCTTCTCTTCGGCTTGCGTAGAGCGATTGGAACATCCAGATCCTCTGTGGTATCACCATGCTCCTGTAATGCATCGTGCTGAGAAATATCGTCAGATCCATCAACATTAATATTTTCATTACATACCATAGGCGAGCTAGTTGACTGGTCAGGACCATGAGCTTGATTCGGCCTCCGGGTGTAATGGAATGGTAACGGGGATACTATTGATGGCGGTGGTGGTGGCGGTGGTGGTGGTGGTGGAGATGTTGGTGGCGGTTGTGATGTTGGTGGTGCCATGAATACAGTATCAGGTGATATAGGTGATGGCTGCATGTTACCGGATTCTGAAAAATACATAATGGATTCAAAGAATGTAACATCTGCACTGATCATATACCGCCGACGCACAGGGTCAAAACACTTGTACCCCTTTTGAGTTCTGGAATACCCCACAAAGACACACTTGACAGCCCTAGGAGAGAGCTTGTCAGAACCGGGCGACAACTGATGGACAAATGCGACTGACCCAAACACACGAGGGGTAAGAGTAAACAGATCCTTGTCAGGATAAATAAGTGAGAAAGGAACCTGTTCATTCAAGACAGACGAGGGCATACGATATATAAGATAACATGCAGTAAGGACTGCATCACCCCAGTAGGAATACAGAACATGACTCTGAATGAGAAGTGACCTTGTGACATCAAGTAGGTGACGGTGTTTTCTTTCTGCAACCCCATTTTGTTGAGACGTATGGGCGCAGGATGTTTGGTGAACAATTCCTTTAGAGGAGTAGTAGTTGGCTAGATTGTTGGTGCATAACTCTAAGGCATTGTCACTTCTCATAATTTTGACAGTTGTGGAAAAAACATTCTGAATCTCATTTAGAAATTGAATAATAATATTTCCAGCTTCAGACTTATTTTTCATTAGAAATACCCATGATGCTCTAGAGAAATCATCCACAAAAACAATATAAAAACCTGTGCCCCTGATGATCGGGAACACGACTTGGACCCCAGACATCGACATGAAACAACTCAAACTTGGAGTTACTACTCCGACCTTGACTACTGGGAAAGGATGACCTGTGATGTTTTCCCAACTGACACGCCTCACACTGGATAGGTGTGTGAGAAAGACTATAAGGTAAGACAAGACGCAACTTCTGAAGCGGTAGATGACCAAAACGCAGATGCCACAGGAGAGAAGATACTTGTTCTGCGGGAGAAGCTGTGATTCCGGCAAACGGGGTCTGGTTCAGACGATAAAGGCCTCCTTGCTCATAGCCATGACCAATCACGTTGCCCATACGGATGTCCTGAAAAATCAATGAAGATGAATCAAAAATAGCTCGACAATGGAGATCCTTCGTAATCTGACTAATTGACAACAGATTCATAGAAAAATGCGGTGCATGTAAAACATTCTTGAGCTGCATAGAAGACGTCAATCTGATCTCCCCCTGACCCGTGATAGGAGAATGCGTGCCATTGGCAATAACTACTGTCCGTCCTGGAGGAATCTGGGTGTATCTTGTAAGTAGGCTCTGGTCGCCACATAGATGATGTGTAGCGCCGGAGTCCATGATCCATGGCAGTGTATCAGATCTACTACAGTGGAGTGCAAGTGGACTACCTGAAGTACTAGTAGAGGCCGAGGCGGAAGCAGCAGTGTCAGTATGGTTCTCTGCAGTCGGTGCTGGACCAGATGGTGGAATAATGCCCCTGAGGCGGGCAACTAGGTCATCAAATCGTTGATCCAGTGTAGCAGCAGACGGGGGCTCTATCTGCTCAGCTGCTCGTGCGGATGCAGGAAATCCATGCTTTGAGTAGCATGTATCTTCAGTATGTCCGACTCGGTGACAATATGAGCATGTTGGCCTAGCGCGGCCACCCCTTCCACAGGGAGTACGTCCACGGCCCTGTTGATGAAAACCACGGCCTCTATTGGCCGCCATGGCTGAGGGATTCTGACTCGCAGCTGCTGAAGGTACTGTGATCCTGCTCAATCTGTGAAAAGCTTCCTCCATGGGAGGAATAGTCGAGTCCGCCAAAATCTGTGAACGTGCTGCCTCATACTCTGGATCGAGTGCAGCGAGAAACACACCCACCATCGTCGCATTCCTGTATGTCTTCTGCTGTTCTGGTGTGGCGGTGAGAGGCATGAAGCTATAAAGCTTCTCAAACATTCCTCTCAATGATGTATAGAGAGAATGTAAGGGGCGGCCGTTCTGCTTTATTGTGAAGATATCATGTTGTAGTTGCAGGATCTTCGTCTCATTCTTCGCCTGAGAATATGTCGCTGCCAGGATATCCCACATGTCTTTGGCTGTGGGTTGATGTAGAATGTCATTGGCAATCTCAATAGCCAATGTGCCAGATAGCCACACCTTGGCATATGAATCGTCGGCCTCCCATGAGGCATGAACTCCAGTCTTCTCTGCAGGCTCGGGCTCGGTAAGAATATGCTTCTTACCGTAGACTTCATCATACTCATGAACTGCATTGCCCACAGTTCATAGTTCGTACCATCCATCTTGACAATGGGCGCTGGACCACGAAATGCGCCCATAGATGGGATATCAGCCTTGCTTTCTGACATACTGGAGATGGAAAACTGGAGTGACCGAGAGATAATAATCTTCGTCTACAATGACATAGACGGGATTAGTTGCGTGTGTAGACGTCAGGCAACTAACCCCATGTATATCAAGATCTGTGCCCTAGAGTCTTAGGGCTTTGGGGCACGCAGGCACGTGCAGGAAGCACGCACGCGCGCAACTGGATGAAGCGCGGAAGATCAGGCAGGCAGGGCTGGAGCTATCACGTGCGTGCACTGGCGCACGTTGTCGCACGCTGGTGCAGATGCACTGGTGCGCTGACGCACAGCGCGAGGCGCAGGTGCGCTGAGAAGATCGCGCACAGAAGGTGCGCTGAGAAGAGCGCAGATGCGCAGCGAGAGAAGGTGCGCACAGATCGCGCACAGATCGCGCAGAGAAGGTGCGCGAGATGCGCGCAGATGCGCGTTAGGCGTGAAATGCGCTCTGCGCGAGGCACGCGCGATGCCGGAGACGAAGGTCGGAGAAGACTGCCGGCGGCGCCGAGTAGAGAGAGAGAGGCCGTGGGTGTGTTAGGGTTAGGGTTTCGAGAACTCCGGTCTAGGACCGTCGCTCTGATACCATGTTGGGAAACGTGAATGAGTTGTTTATTCCATAGCCCTAGGCTCTCTTATATAGGAGAGTAGCCTATGGGTAAATTACATAAAGAGAATAACAAGAAAATAAAATAGCAAAGAGACACAATAACTAAATATGCGTCAACAAATCATCCCCAAATTCTCATCTATAATTTGATTCAGCGGTATTAGAAATCGGATGATAAATTCCCAAAAATTCTCAATTAAAGATTTTTATTTAACAATAGCAGCAGAGACTAAAAGATAATTTTCCCAAATTCTCAGCTAAAATTTGTTAGTTCAATAATAGCAAAATTTGAATGACAATTTTCCCCCAAATACCCAGCAAAAATTGATTCAACAGTAACAGAAATAAAACGAAAAATTCCCCCCAAATTCCGAGCCAAAATCGATTCAAAACTAGCAGAAGTCAGATGATAAATTCTCAAAATTCTCAAAATTCTCAGCCATGTACTGAACTAATCAACAGTAGAAACGTGCAATTTACAATCCCCAAATCCTAAATAAATCAGTGGGTATACAGCAGCACATACATGCAAGAAAATATTCCCAATTCCCCAATTATACAGTGAGTACACAGCAACACATACATGCAAGAAAGTATTCCCAAATCGTCGATTAATCAGTGGATATACAGACACATTTATGCAAGAAATATTCCCAAATCCTCAATTAAACGGCGGGTATACAGCAACACATACATGCAAGAAAATATTCTCAAATCCTCAATTAAATTGTTGGTATATAAGGGGTTTTGATTTGGGTCTTAGGTCTAGTTGCATGCTAATTACCCCCAATTTTTATCTTTCTTAAACCTATGATCAGGGGCTATTTAGTTGATACAAAATTTTGATCAATTTCTTATAATACTCTACTTTTTCATCTAATTTCATGAGCAAATTAATAGGTTTTGAATTATGCATGGAAGGCAGCAAGAAGGGGGAAGATTGTACCTTTGGAATCTCCAAGAATTGAAGATCAAAATGCATGCAGTAGTTTCCAGTAGTTCCTTGGATTTGGAGCAACAAGGTCTGTTGTTGCAGCAGCTTTGCAACAATAAAGGTGGTAGCAGTTGCTTCCAGGAATCAAGGGGAGCAGCAGTACATGTCCAGGTGCTTGGACAGCAGCCTGGCAACAACAACGAGAGGAGCAGCAAGCTGTTGGCTGCTTGGAAGCAAATTTCAAGTAAAAAGAGAAGCAGTATGCGGCTCCAATCAGCTGGAAAGGGGGCTCCAGCAGCTGGGGCTGCTTGCAGCAGCTGCAGATGCAAGAAGGAGTAACAGCTCATTTGTTGTTGGATAGCAGTTCCAGCAAGGAGAAAGAGCTTTCGCGGTGGAATTTTGAGAGAATTTGGGTTAAAATTGTGGAAAGAAAGAGCTTTCTCTCATTTTATCTGGAATACCAAAGTCAACCGTATTTCCACCCCGAATCTCCTATTCATATGTATAATAGCTCGTTTCGACCATCTCAGAGTAACGATCAAAATGAAGTATAATATTCATATACTTCTGATGAGATTTTCGAGATACGGTTTGATTTGCGATTAAATTTTAAGATTTAAATTTGTTAAACGACCTCCAATCGACGAACGGTCGATTTCGTTGGTCTTATTTTGTTTAATCGAATTTTATGTCGGTCTATGTTTCTTTTGCGGTTTGAATCGTGTCATGGCTTTCTCCCGGTGATGAATTATGATGCAAGCGATTTTTGATCGATTGCATCCGAACGGGATTCAATTTGCGATCTATGATCGATCTGAGTCTATTCAATATTAATTGAATAGTAATTAGTCATGCAAACCCTTAATCAGGTCGGATTCTAGTGATTTGGATCCGAGTGACACAATATAGGAAGGATAGCGGTGTCTTGCGAGGAGATGGCCACGTTACAGTCATGTGGCACGTGGAGCATTGTCACTGCTCGTACGGGAGCTTCTGTCATAAGATGCAAGTGGGTATTTACGGTGAAGTACCAAGCAGATGATAACATGGATCATTCTAGGGTTAGCGTGTGGCTCGTGGGTTCACCCATACGTATGGGGTAGACTATCATGATACCTTCTCTCTAGTGGCTCGGTACTCTACACTACAGATCTTTCTTTCTTTTGCAGCGACACGGGATTGACCCCTATATTAGATTAACATGAAGAATATGGTGACCTGCAGGAGGAAGTCTACATGCAGCAGTCGCTAGGGTTCGTTGTTGAGGAGTGTCATATGGTTTGTAGACTTCATAAGGTTATTTATGGCCTTAAGCGATGATGCAGATGAGAATCGCAGCGGCGAAAATTTAATTTTGTGGTGGAAATTTGACGGAGAAGAAAGCGGAGGGGTTGAGAGGAGAAAACTCGTCGGAAAACGAGGGATTTTGGAAGAGAATCGCGGAGATCGCGTATAAGGAGGAGATAGAAGGAGAGAGATAATTGAGATAAACTCAAAAAATTGATTGATTCTGAACTGCTTCAAATGTTTGGACTCTCATCCCTTTATATAGGAGGGGTGAATTACAAATATAAAAGGAGATTGAAATTTAAATCCTAACCGACTCTAATTTCAAATTCGAAATTCAAATTGAAAATCGACTAACTAATTTGAGATCACATGCAATCTCTTTATTGCAACGACTCCATAATAAAATTGGACTCTAATTAACGACTAACATAAATAAATTGAGCCCTATTTATCCGCTCCACGCTGCATCAGCTCTCCTCCACTTGAAAAATTCATCTCCCGACGAATTGCTTGATCATTGAAGCTGGATGATTTGATTTCAATGTTCTTGGTCTCCTTTTGGAAGAATAGATGCGGAGCAAATGGTGGGTTTCAGGTATACTTGGAGCGGTGATTGAAGTCGTCGGTTTCATGTTGGAAAAAATAAATGTGGCATAGGTAGCAGCTCTTATGCATAGGTTGCTCCCTTGATGTGATGTGGAAAAAATTGATGCAGTATTTTTATTTTGAGTGTCGCGGCGTTCGGAGAATCCATAGCAAATGAATGGTACAAGGTTAAGAGGAGAGGAGGTGTGGGAAATGAACTAAGCCTTGGAGTCTTCTAAATAGGTGAATCACATCGTCCTAATCCTAATTGGATAAGAGGGCAGCCCTAACTTCTTTATTTCAGCACCTTGGTGTAAGTATTTCCGCTCCAGGGGGTGGATTTCAATTTCTGTACCCCTTCACTTAAACAAATTTCGTAAGGGGTTTCTTTATTATGGCCTTCAAATAAAAGCTTTTATGATGAGGGGCTTGGGGCTTTACAGCAATTACCCCCAATCAAATCCCAATACACGTTCACGAAGAGGAGGCAACAGCCTAGATTAGGAGGCTGGGGTGAGCTAAGTCACAGGCAACTTCCTCGACCACAAAAGAGCGGGGATGCAGAGCTTCAAACCTTAATCGCAACGCGAGTTGGGAGCCTCCTATGGCACCGTCGAACCCTGTGGTTGGGGTTTTGAATCCCCTGGCGGCGGCACCATGAAAGGCGACTGAACTGGCGGTGGCGGCGCGCACAAGCTTGCGGCAGTGTAGCGATGGGGTCGTGGCGAGGCAAAGGCAGCAGCGGCGGTGGAGGGGTTCGGTTGCGTTGGGGAGGCGCTGGCATATTTTGGCGAGAGAAGGCCTCTTTGGACGTTGGGCTAGCGGGGATGAGGGTGTCGGTGGGATTTCGCAGGGGTATTCGACAGGGTTGAAGACGGTGTGTTGTTGGCGGAAGAGGCTGATAGTGGGGCTTGGGGGTGTTGGAGGTGCGGGGATGGCAGTGGGGACCCGCGAGAGGATCGTGGGTGGTGCTGGAGTTGTTTTCTCCAGCGGAGAATGCTCTGAAACTTTCTGGATAGCAAGCAGCTCGTTGGCGACATCGATTTTTTTTCTCGTTTTCTTCCTCAACAGTAGCTGGGGTTTCTAATAAATCGACATTTTTAAGTCCTTTCTCCATAGGATATTCATCAAGGATGTGTCCAGCATCTTTATAGCCCCCTTGTACAACATTTGTATCCATAAAATCTTCATTGGGATGGGAAATAGCTCCATTTTGTTTATCACAAGCAAGTTGAACAGCAGCTATAAAAGGTTTTTTTCTCGAGGTAATCGTTGGAGCTGCGACGTAGCCCGTAGCTTTTTCCTGGATGATTGTATCCTCTTCGAACCATGAATTCAGCCAATGTTGCACTTTCGATGTTGATTTGTAGAGATATTTCATCAACTTTCTCCTCTTATACGAGCACGAATAATTCGAACGACCCGCTTCATACTTCGCTTGCCAATATGGAACAGGATCGTCGAGTCATGGGAACGAATCGGTTGCCATGCTCTGATACCAATTGATGCAGATGAGAATTCGCAGCGGCGAAAAATTAATTTTGTGGTGGAAAATTTTGGTGGAGAAGAAAATAAAGGGGTTGAGAGGAGAAAACTCGTCGGAAAATGTGGGATTTTGGAAGAGAATCGTGGAGATCGCATATAAAAAGGAGATAGGATGAGAGAGATAATTGAGATAAACTCAAAAAATTGATTGATTCGGAACTGCGTCAAATGTTCGACTCTCATCCCCTTTTATATAGGAGGGGTGGATTAAAAAATAGAGAGAGATTGAAATTTAAATCCTAACCGACTCTAATTTTAAATTCGAAATTCAAATTGAAAATCGACTAACTAATTTGAGATCACATGCATCTCTTTATTGCAACAACTCCATAATAAAATTGGACTCTAATAAATGACAAACATAAATAAATTAAGCCCTATTTATCCGCTTCAGGTTGCATCAAGGAGAGTCTAAGAGCATGGTTTCAGATGCTCTCGAACTTGATAGAGCAGCATGGGTTCGTAAGATGGACGGCAAATCATTCACTATTTGTTCAGAGGACTTAGAGAGGTACAGTTACTATATTGGTTTATGTTGATGATATCATTATCATGGCATCAAATTTCAGCGAAATTCGGTCGAACTTCTGTCGAATATCGATTATCCAGTCGAAATCGAAATTCGATCGAAATGGCCGAAATGACCAAAATATGGGGGCCTAGTACAAAAATGACCGAAATAACCGAAATTTCGGTTGGAATTCGACCGAAATTCCATTTTGGTCGGTCACCGAAATGGTGACCGAAACCGACATTTAAGGCCTTGATCATTATTATAGAGGATGACGTGTAGAGCGTTCGAGCAGATAAGGATTTCCTTAGTCACTAGTTTGTAACCAAGGACCTTGGCAATCTACATTACCTCTTTGGACTTGAGTTCCCCAAGAATCAACGAGGTCTTGTTATGACCTAGAGGAAGTACGTTACAGATCTTCTCTTTGAGACGAGCATGGCAAATTGTAGGCATGCCACTACTCCCATGGACCTGAGCATGAAGTTGTACGATGATGACACAGGAGAGATAGATAAGAGGAGGTACATGGAGCTCATTGGGAAGATCCTATATGTGACCATCACTTGGCCAGATATATCGTTTGCAGTAAGCACAAGAATCCAATTCATGGAGCATCCTAGACATGCACATATGGATGCGATCGATGCGATCTTGAGGTATATGAAGACCTCACCTACCATTGGTTTTCTATTTAGCAGAGGCACGTACATTGTCGTTACAGCTTGTGCATGTGCAGATTATATGGGGTGTCCCAAGGACAGGAAGTCTACCTCTGGCTTTGCAGTGTCCGTACAGAGCTCTTTAGTATCATGGAAGAGCAAGAAGCAGATGGTGGTCGTCAGATCCAGTGCAGAATCAAAGTACAGAGCCATGACACATGCGAGTACAAAGATGATGTGGGTCAGATCTGTTCTTATTGACCTAGCATTTGAGGTGCCTCTTCCCATGCACCTCCAATGCAATAACCAGACTGCGCTTTTCATTACCAATAACCCAGCCTTTCATGAGAGGACTAAGCATATCGAGGTATCTCCATGCTCCCTAAGAAGGGCGCGCCATATAGAATTGATGATTACAGGCCCATTGCATTATCCAATGCTGCTTATATGATTGTCTCGAAGATCCTTGCCAACCGGTTGTGGATGGTGCTGGATCGGATCATCTCGCCCAGGAAGATGGCATTTGTGCCAGGGAGGAATTTGGCTGACGACTTGGTGTTGGCTTCGGAGATAGCGATCGACTAGAAGCGGAACAAGATGAGAGGGATTTTGTGGAAGGTGGATTTCTCCAAGGCCTACGACTGCATCGATTGGAGATTTTTGTGGGCTTCTTTGGAGAAGAGGGCCTTTTCGGAACAGTGGATTGCTTGGATAAAGCGTTGTATGATGACAGCCTCTCACTCGATGTTGGTAAATGGTAGGCCGAAAGGGGGTTTCTTTAGCTACGGAGGGGGATCAGACTAGGTTGCCCTTTGGCACCGCTTTTCATCATAGTGGAAAACACCTTGGCGGTTATGATTAGATTGGCAACGAGCGCTGAATGGTACGATGGTTATGAGAGGGAGGAGATCTTCATCTCGCTTTTGCAGTACACGGATGATACTCTCATGTTCATGGGAGCTGAGGAGGAGAAGATGTGGCGGGCTTCACTCATTATGGATATCTTTGGGGATCGATCGGAGCTTCAGATTAACAGAACTAAATCAGTGATGGTCCCTTTTGGCCTTTCGGAGCTTGAGGTGCAGGGGACGGCAATGACTTTTGGTTGCCCAACAGCGGTGTTGTCGATTACATAATCGGGGCTCACGCTTGTGGTTAGGAAGCCGAAGAATGAAGACTGGAGGATCTTGTTGGATAGGTTGGAGGGAAGGATGGCAGGATGGAAAGTGTTGGTTCTATCGAGAGGCGGGAAGATGGTGCTCCTTAAGCACGTTCTTTTGGTCATACATGTTTTCTTTTGCTCTACAAGGAGACTTCCTGCGATGGTTCGCACGAGGATTGAGAGTCTCATGAGGAGGTTCTTTTGGTTGGACGGGAGGCAGTCCAAACGAAGCATACATTTGGTAGGGTGGATCAAGATGATAGCTTTGAAGAAGAAGGGTGAGCTAGGAATTCTACGTGTTGTCGAGATGAGCAAGGCTTTCATGGCGAAATGGCTTATGTGACATGATAGGATTCTCACGCAAATTCGTTGGGGCAGTTATTGGGAATGGAGGTTGGTGTGTGTGCCAGATGTGGTACGGCAGTTGAGGATGCGGATCATCTATTCTTTTCTTGCCCTTCGTCTTCTCAGGTATGGGTTAGGGTCAGTGTCTCATGGTTTGGGGGTCTGGATTGTGCCAGCTTTTGGAGGAGCGTCAGAGCGGTTTGCGGCTACGGGCACGAGGACAGCGTGCATCCATGGAAGGACATATCGATATCGATATCGTTTCGATATCGTGTCGATATCGATATATCGGTGATATATCGCCGATATATCGCTGATATATCGCTATATATAGGAATCTTTATGAAGAAAATGCCTGAAATCGGATATATCGATATATCGATTTCGATATCGGTCCCATGTCGATATCGATATATCGGCGATATATCGCCGATATATCGGGATACGGCCTTCCATGCGTGCATCCCTTTGTGCTTTTGTGGGCAATTTGGTTTACAAGAAATACCGTCATTTTGGGGGTCAGCTATGTTATACGGAGAATGGACTAGAAATAACAGAGCTCTGTGTGCATCTTGGCGTACGTAAAACCTTGTATTTTTTAATATACTTTGCGGTGGTTCCCAAGTTCTGGGACACCACCCTTTTTCTATCAAAAAAATGATTCATAAGGGTTTCAGCTCCACCTCTCATGTCAGCTCAGGAGAATAGACAACAGATGTTTCACCAAAGCCCTAACTAGAGGATCATTCCAGAGATGCTCCAAGTTGAACATGACTTTGTTGAGATATTAGTTATTTTGTCTTTATACTATATACTACCTTTTCTTTTAGTCTATATTATGTAATTTGTCTAAGTAGATTTCTCCTCTATATAAGAGAACTTTAGGGCCTCATGTATAAGCAGCTCATTATATTCTCTCCTCATATCATTCATAATGTTGTCACTAAAGGAAAGGTTACACTTCGACATCTCCTTCGGCCTCCGACTTGCCGATATTTTTACTCAAATGGCTCCTTGAGAAGCATCATTGTATTCTACGTGACAAACTAGGTTTGATTGCTGTCATGTATTTGAGGAGCTCTAGCTTGAGGAATGTGTTATTTGTTATTTTGTGTCTTGTATTTTTACCTGTTTTATTTTTTGGGTATTTTTCCCATTTTGCCCTAGGTCCTTCATATGAAAGAAGGATAAAAGATCACTATTGAATGACCAATTTTTTTTCTACACATGGTTTACAATTGATGGTTTCAGGATGTGATTCAGCTAAGCTTCTTCTCTCTTCCAGATGGGCCAGTGATGGGCAATTTTCCTTTCAAGTCTTCAATTTTAGTTCCTGGGTATGCCCTTTTTGAAGGCACTGTCATATTGATAGCGAAAATTTCCTTTTTCACAAATCGGACTGCATGCTGTAGGGAACTTGAAGCGTTCTATGTTGGACCACCTGCTAATGATAAGATCCCAAAGGTATCTAAATTACATCCTTTAAATTTATCAGAGTTGTATTGATATGTTATAGCCTTGAACACTGTCTTCATTAGATGATATTCAAGTTGCATAACGAAACTTTTGTAATATTTTAGAACTGTCCGACCGGTTCCCTTCTGCTTGGTACAATATCATATGGCAAGGTGTCCGCTATTGGCAAACAGGATGATCTAAAGCAGAAACCTCCTATATCTTATACAATTTCATACATAATACCACCACAAAAGGTAATATCTCTCGATTTTTCGATGTTTGATCATCATTCAATTGCCACATACTTTGAATCTTTCTAATCAACGTCAGTCTTTTGTGGTTTATTTTCTTATTTATTCAAATATTATTACTATATTTGGCAGCTTAATGATGACAAACCGAAGGACAGTCCAATCTCTACTAAGAATGCATCTGAGCTTTTGAATGAAACGGTACTTGTATTTGGGCATTGTTTATGTGCTTTGACTTCGTGAATATCAGAATAATATCATTTATGTTTTTATTTTCTTTTTTCTTTGTTAGTTAATAAGTGGAGTGGTCTTATTTTCAATGCACTTGGATGAGATTTGTGCAAAAAATTGTCTATTGAAGATAATTCCAATCAGCTACATCTTAAGGTTCTAGGATATGTATCATTTATTATGCATGTGAATTATTATCTTTGCATTTTCTCTCCCATTCGACAATGCAAGAAGAATTCATGGTCACAGGTCTTGATGTACCCAAATATTTTAAATCTCCTATTAAGTTTATGTAGAACACCATCTATTTTCTAGTTGTCCTCCAGCTTCCCAACACAGCTGGCCACTGGCCACTTCAGCGCCTATTCTCCAGCTCTTAAATTTAATCATCCTTCTCAAAGTTGTAAACATGTTATTCAGAAAATATCAATTATAATTATTTCAAAAAAAGGCCTGATTTTTTTGACATAAAAGAGAGCCATTTGTCTTTTTACATAAAGAGAGCTCCAGGAAACAATAACAGACTATTCGACTAAAAAAGAAGATAAGAGAGACTTGTGTATATCATGGTACTTTTTTGAAAGTAAAAGAGGGTGTAAACTCGAGGTGAGTTACACCAGATTAATTAACATAGTGGGAGGTTACACTAAATGGACCATGCCTCAAAGATAACCCTGATATGATGAATTACATTCCCGTGATATATCGCCACTGTTCGAAATCCATGCTATTGTAGGACAACCAAATTATCCAAGCAATCATAAAAGGATATAGGCACCTGTCGGGAGAAGATATGCATGCAAATCTCATTGATGACCAAAATTTGTTACCACGTGATATGTCAAGTCATGGAAAACCCAACCAACTCCAAATCTCCTCGGCATAGTAACATCTAAAGAACAAGTGTTCAAAGGACTCCACTTCAATCCAACATCACGAACAAGCATTATCAGGCCCTTGATTCCGTCTAGTTCTAAACTCCTTTATCATCAAACGCCCCTTATGCCCTGCTATAGAAAAACCTTAACCCGTGTGGAAAAAGTGGAATGCCAAATCATCCAAGAGCAATTAGTCAAATGCCTACTTCTCATGTCCAAACCCAAGGTGAGGCATCTATATGCGTCGTCGACAAAAAATCTACCTTACAACCAAAACCAAGCATCATGCTGCCAAAGGGGTCTACAACTCACTTAGACCCGTAGCATGTCCATGTACTCCATACGCAAGCCTAAAAAACCGTATGTAAAAGAGGGGCTCCAAGCACTGATGGCCTAGTAGTCAACAACCAATGCCTCCAAATTCTCATCCAAAGAAAAAATCTGGGGATATCTATCCACCGGGATATTAAGCTTAGACCGATCATTTTTCCAAAAATGAAGGCAGTCGACTTTACCCTAATGTGGAGTCATCATGTGACGGACCAAAGGAATAAAGCATATCCCTTGCCAAATAATGGAAGGATTGGAGACATTCCCCGCCTAGCATGACATGCTAGCCTCCACCCTATAAACTCGGATGAAGTAAGCTGATAACCAAATCCCCATTTCTTACCCCAATTCTAACAATCTACTTCATAAGGAGAGCCTAGTTAAGTTCTTTAAGTCTCTTAGCAAACAAGATGCATGGCCCTCAAGCTTCACCCTAGACATAATCTAACTAATAGATAATAAGTTCATAGAGAAATCATCTGCATAAGCACATTCCGCAAATACATGGACAGTATAAACTGAATCTCTCCATGTCTTGTGATAGCGGAATATGTCCAATCAGCAATGACTATAGTATAGATCTGTCGGGATGTATTGAACTATAGGAGGTGAATTGTGCTATGTCTATGCAGAGATAATGAGATGCTTCGGGGTCCATAATCCATTCTGAAATATCTGGCATGTGACTACTAGTAAGTGCATAAGTTATACATGAGGTACTGGCAAAGGTTGCAACATAAAATAGGTTCGAAAGAGCATTAGTAGGATATGTGGAAGGGGTCATAATCTCCCTTGGATGGGATACAAGGTTGTCGAACTTCTGATCAGCAAAATGGGCAATTGACTTAACCAGTTGGGCAACACGGGCAGACGTAAGATGACTGTGCTTCTGGTAGCAAGTTTCCTTAGAGTGGCCAAAACGGTGGCAGTATATGTGATGTTGACAAAAGCGTCCACCTCCTCTGCCATGGACTCCGCATCATCTGAATTGTGTTGAACCTCCTTTCCCGAGAGATGTGGCCATCTCAGAGGAGGATTGAGAAGTGGTTGTCGGAGGCATCGCGATCTTTCTTAGTCAGTTATAGGCCTCCTCCGTGGGAGGTGTAGATGCACATGTGAGATGTTGGTTGTGTGATCCTTCGTGACTGTAAAAAAGTCATACTGAAGCTGCAGGATCTTCATCTCATTCCTCGTATGAGAATGCGTGGTGGCGAGAATGCCCCATATTGTCTTTATAGTGGGTAATAGATATTATAGTTGGCCATCTCTGTGGTAAGGGTACTAGATAGACAAACATGTGCATATGTGTCATCATGCTTCCACGAAGCATTCTCCCCAATCTTGTTGGTCGGTTCAAGTTGCATCAGAATGTACTCCTTGTTTTTGCACTCCATAATGCTCATGAACTGCATGGATTACAATTCATAGTTGGTTCCATATATATTGACGATGAGCATCGAAGCGTTTGAAGGCCTTGGAGGAGGATACATCAACCTTGACATGACGAACAAAGGATTTCATATGAACGCATCTAGGGTGATAGATCAATCAAAAATTGTCTACACTATCATATGGGGAACTAGTTGTGTGTGCATATAAAGGTGTAAACGAGCCGAACCTGAGCGAACCAACCCAGGCTCGGTTCGGTTCGTTTAGCATACTTTCAGGCTCAAGTTCGGTTCCATTCGATAAAATGAAAACCATAATCAGGTTCGGTTCGGCTGGGGTAAGGTTTGTAAAGGCTTGGTTCGGTTTGTTAAAGGTTTGTTTTAGAATAAAAATTGGATAATGACAAATATATAAGTATTTTGCCATAGTTGATGCTTTTTTTGTAACAAAACTTCAAAATTGTGTTATATACCATTTTTCCTTACATTTGTATGGATCATTTAATTTTCATAACCTCAATAATAATATAATAAATTTCTAACAATTACGATAATACATCATTATTTTGAATCATATTGACATTTGTCATATGTTAAAGTAGCATGACCAAAACAACAAGCATACATGATATAAGTAGAGATTAAAGAATACGATTAGAAAGGCAAGGTAATTTGCAAGCTTATGAAAGCAATGTAGAAAGCAAATTATAAGCTGTAATCTTACATTGTGAAGTACTTTCATCATGCATTACATGTACAGAGATGATTTAATGATGATAAATACAATTTTTATAACAATCACTTCAAATCAGCATTTTGATAAAGCTAAAGAAGCAGCAAAGATGGGTTACCGTGCGGGTGAAAGGGGAGGACTGGAGGAGGGTTGAGACGGGCATGCGTGCGGCATGCAACGTGCAGTGGTGCGGGCCAACAACGTACAGTAGTGCGAGCGGGCGAGAGGGAAGGAGGGGCGTGCAGCGATGAGAGCCTGCAGCAGCGGCGGTGCGGGCAGCGGTGTGTAGGCGAGAGAGGGGAGGAGGGCGTGCTACGGTGAGGACCTGCAACAACGTCGGTGCGAGCGGCGACGTGTGGGCAGGCAAAAGGGGAGGCATGCGAAGGTGCGGGCGGGAGAGAGGGAGGAGGTGCATGCAGCGGTGAGATCCTGCAGCAGCGGCGGTGCGGGCAGCAGTGTGCAGGCGAGATGGAAAGAGAGGGGAGGAGGGTGTGCGACGGTGTGGGCCTGCAACAACGGTGATGCGAGCTGCGGCGTGTAGGCGGGCGAGAGGGTGTAGGCATGCGAAGGTGCGGGCAGGCGAGAGGGAGGAGATGTGTGTGGTGATGCGGGCTTGCGGTGGGCGAGAGGGGAGGAGGGGCGTATAGTGTTGGGGAATCGAGGGTTTTGTTTTGGGGGTGGATAGGGCAACGTGGGTTGAGAATTTTTGGGTCCTTGGGGATTTAGAATTGGAAATAGAGATTAGAGTAGGGACTATTGACTAGGGAGTGGAGTTTTAGGAAAATTAGTGTGAGGCCCGCTCCCGCGGATCTGGGAAACCCATTTACATATCAGTCGTAGTATCATATTCGCTAAGGACCACATTAGAGTACTGAAAATTAGGGGAATTTTTTTTTCAAATGACATTCACAATAACTAACAGGCCACGGAATTATAACATGGCACACTTATATTGCATAAATTCCATAGCAGTTAACATGTAACAACAGAAATTGCATTATGTACATGCATCCCAATTTTAGCAGAAGAGAAATAAAAGCATAAAATATTTTGAATAAACTATAGCATATGTACCTGATAATTGTAACTGCAGAAGCTGATATTCAACTCTCCCAATACAACGGTGCAGGTATTATGCCTGCAATCCATGGAATAGGGAGAAAAGAACATCAACAAATGTTGAGTAAATCTTAATTAATTAAAAATAATAGGAAATTTAGTGGCTCCAAAAGAAAGCAAGTAAAAGGGGCTTTGACAATTAAATTTTTAGAGCTACTTTCATTGAAACATGCTTTCAAGTTGTTTGGTATGTAAAACCCCATTCTACTCATCCTACATTAATTACCCATATTAATCATTTTTATACAAAGATTATAAGATCCATATTTAAACTGTCACCTTTTAATTAATTATAAATCTTGTTTAATGGATCTTGAGATGTGGATGTTGAGTCTTTGTTCTTGGTTTTTATCCAATCAATCAGATTTGGTGGACAATCTGGGATCTTGATCTGAGTGTGACCTCATATTATGATTCTAAGATGTGACTCCAGTATAAAACTGTATATGATTTCCATTCTTCCCCATCAATTTCATGTTCCAATGATTTATTCAATGGATATCATGATTGAATTGATCATGATATCTTGAGTATTTAATGATTGACATGGATGAGATGATTCGTGTAACATCCAGATTCTAACAAACCCGGACCCGATCCGATTTGGGTCCGAATAACCCAATCAATTAGTCGATATAAGTCATCCGATACCGACCGGCAACTTTATTGGGTTAAACGGATGCTAATCGCGAGTTCGGGTTTGGCGCATTCCGGAAGTTACAATTCGGGTCTATTTTGATGTTTGTGAGTCATGAGGATAGACCATAGTAAGTGTAGATGATGAGTCTGATGTTTTGATTCTTTTCATATTGAATTTCTCAAGCTTAGTGGATAGTCTGTGGTCTTGGTCTAGATAAGACCTCACACTATGACTCTAAGGCAGTAAAGAAGCCTTAGGGTTGGGGTGCCTCCGTAGGCATGCGGTGGAGTAAAATGCATCCTAACTAAGTTCCCAACACGTCCACTAGTTATTTCGAACGGTTGTGGTAGTAGATCGAAATCTGATAAGGATGATTTTCATAAACTGATCTTTTCTCTTCATCAAGAATTACTGGCGGAAAAGTAACTAGCACAACTACAACCAACTTAACTGTAACCAAGCTTCCATGAAACCAACTCAACTGTAATTCATCTCAACTTTAGCCAAACTCATTTGTGACTCAATCCAATCTCAAATGTAACTTTTCCAAATTCAACTGTAACTGATTCAGATGTATCCATAGAGGATTCAGATGTATACATGGATGATTCAGATGTATCATCGCCAAGTCTGCTGGCGAAAAATAAACAAAATTCAAGCGGTGAAGTAGCCTACAAAAGGCTCTTCCGTCTCGCCCTCTAATTGGAAGGCGGTCCAATAGAGGGATAGGTCTACTCCAAAACTACGCCACTGAGACGGGTGAGAGAGACTTTTCGGAAAAGTCGCTCTAAAAGTGCAGCATAATCATAATTCATAAACAATCCAAATCTAGCCCTTCATCAAACATTGCTCAAGATACTTCTTTACCTCAGTTGGTTTCTCTATGTGAAGGGGTGAGATCATGTGTTCACCATTCTATCCCTAATTATTACGAGTAATGACTTATCTGATCCCGAATGCAATCCATTAATGTACTATTAACTGTATTGATTCTAAGAGATTATATTGATATATTACAAAAATCTAACTGAAGTCAGGTCATGAATGATAAGAACAATGTTCCTCTAACCTCATGCCCTTTATTTTGAATGTCACTCTTGTTTCTTGTCGATGATTACTTCCTATAGAGCATACTCTTGATGGTAAGGTTACTTGGCTTAAAGAGGTGCTTTCAATAAAAGAATTCTCTTATACGTATGGAATTGATTACATCAAAGTCTTTTCTCTAGTAACCAGTATGAAATCCAGGTGAACCAAAAGTTGGCTTATTTGTGAGTTTGATATGACCAATACTTTCTTATAATATAATTTTAGTTAAGAGATTTTTATGTCCCAACCCCAGGTACCTAGAAGGCTTTTGTAATAAAAATTTTATAGGCTAAATCATGCATGGAAGGCAGCAAGAGGAGGGAGAAAGATTGTACCTTTGATCCTCTAAGTTTGGAGGGATTTGTGGCTTTATCTAACATACAACAATAGATAAAATACCTGATGGATAGCAACATAAAAAAAACTGAATTAGAAACTTCAGCATTGACTTTAATGAGAACAAAGAGGAGAGAGATATGTACCTTTGAATATCTCCACTTTGGAGATCCAAACTTGCTTGCAACATCCTTTTCTTGACAGGAGCTTCAGTTCATTCGGATCCGGATGTTACAATTAGGTAATAGCGCCTAGGTTTTGATGTTGTATCTTTTTTCCTTATATATATAATATGTAGAGAAAAGGGATCCTACTCCATGGAGTAGGTAAGTTACCTACTCCATTTTCTCTTTTTTCAAAAATTTTTTATTTTTTTTTTGAAAAATACTTCCATGGATTTTCATAATTATATCCTTCTAATATGTCATTCAAATTTCATCACAAACAGAGACTCCTACGGCCTCCATCTAGACAGTCATTTTTTAACGGTCACATATTTGTTGTATTTTTCATGTTCTGGATGTAGGCCGTAAGAGTCTCTGTTTCTGACGAAATTTGAATGACATATTAGAGGGATATAGTTATGAAAATCCATGGAAGCATATTTCAAAAAAATAAAAAAAAATCGAAAAAAAAGAGAGTGGAGTATGTAAGTTACCTACTCCATGGAGTAGGCTCCCTTTCCTCTAATATGTATATATGTATGTATACTTTTATGTATTTGTGTATATAATCGAACTTTAACAAACTGAACCTGAGCGAACCTATGTTTTCGAGGTTCGATTCGTTTATATAATCGAGTCCAAACTCATGTTCAGGTTTGGCTCTATTTTCAAACCGAATTTGAATCGAGCTTTTAGCGAGTCGAGTCTGAGCGAATGTCGAACCTGAGAATTTTCTGACAGCCCTATGTCGTGAGAAGTAAGACTGTAGCCGTTGGCGGTGGTGCTGCTACGGCAACGAGAGGTGCTACCGGCAATCGTTGATGGTGCTGCGGGAAACATTTGATATCGTGGATGGAGCCTTGCGAGGGAAGTAGTGAGTCGTGGCGAGAGAGAGAGATAAGGGGTGGTAGGTGGGGCTATGGTTCAGGGGTACTGAGGATAGTCGCTTTGATACTATGTGGAAAGAAATGAGTAGCTTAGTAATCAAAAGGCTATATTGCTCTCCTATATAGAGAGGAGAAACCCTAATTGCATAAGAAAGAAATAAGAAAAAGAAATAAATTTAAATAACTCTCAACAATCTGAAATCTTTCACCCGCTCAGCATATTTGCTTTCAGGAGCAGATTAATGAGAGTCCTATTTAATAGCGCCAAATTAAAATTACCTTATTGAAATTCCATCATTATTTGCCATCAAATCATCCTTGAGCATGTTCCGGAAACTCCTATATATTGTGATGGGAAAATCATGTGATTCTGGAGCACCATCCGCATTAAGCAATCAAATAGCATCATGTATTATCTCCTAAACTTTGTATTTTCATCACCCTCTCTGAGCCATTTTTTCTTAGACCTTTACTTATAGTCAAGCTCAAGTTTCGTATCCTCCTCAATGATAGTCAACATAAGTGCTCGAGTATTAAAATCATCTTGTGACAATGAAGCATCATCCTCCATCTTGTCTAGACGGTCAATAGCAGTATGCGCCGCCCCGCATTCCATGATAATGTAGGTAACTAGAGAGCATCCTTCATAGAGATTCGAGCTTGAGATAAAATCTATGCAGGTTGTAGTTACTTTAACCGAACATTTTCTCCAAAAGTTGCTAACCATGGATTAGAAATCATCCTTCTGTTCTTTCAAAAAAAGTCTTTAACCATGGACTTGAAACCTCTCGAATCTGAAAATGGTCAAGGTCTCGGTCGCCCTGTGTTTCGATCAACGAGTCTCGGAGAAGAGAAAGCAGATGTTGATGTTTGTTGTTGTCTAAAGCAAGTTGGCTCTTAAAGAGGTGGTTGTGCTTCTACTCTAAAAGTTGTCTCTTCAAGATGCATATTTGCGTAGAGCCGCCTTTTGAAGATCTGACTTTAACCTAAAATTAAAGCTACCTCTTCAAGAAATGGCTTACCTATGGTAACATAACAAAAGTTCATGATTTTATACCCCAAATTGTGAAATCCAAATGCATTACACACGAATTTTCCTTGTTATAGGCTTTTTGAGTTCTTTTGTAATTTGTCACTCTCATTTTTATCCTTTTCTACATAATAGAAGTTATGTAATCAAAAACATATTTCAATGAAACTGCTTGAAGGCATGTTGACCAAGGGTTTCAGTATGATACAATTTGAGTTGAATGTAGGTAAGTTGAGGATGTTTGGCCCCTATAAATGATCAAATAGACCGTTGGTGTGGATTTGTTTAACCCTTTACTTCGGTATATTATATTCCCAAGCTTTTGGTTGATAACTTAGTGGGGAAAACCTCCTGTAAGAGGCTACTAGGCCATCATTATTGTGGTTTTCTCCTTGTAACAGGGGGGTTCCACGTAAATCTGTGAACTTTGTGCTTTTTTAGTTTCTACATACTCCAACACATGCATATTGGATTTGAACCAACTTCATTTTTATGAGCATGTATGTTTCGTATGTGGCATTCAAGGGAACCTATCTCCTACCAGAGCATGTTGCAAGTTCTGTATCTGTGTTCACAAAAGCTGGTTGAGCGGCCACATATGCGTGTGCGGACCTCTCAGTGCGCTGCATACTTGAAGCCCCTTATTACGCGCCCCTTGTGCATATGCATACCACATATGGGGGTTGTGTGGCTGCATATGCGCACTGTGCACCCCTTCGAGCTCATGCAGTATGATCGGGTAATCGAATACGGATCGTAAGATCCGGATACGGGTTTAGGGTTTAGGCGAACCAATTGCAACCCCATTTCTCCTCCAGAACCCCTGATAGGGTTGCAAGCTCCCGATCTCACGCCCTCCGCCTCGTCTAACTTGTGCCTCCACCACCGCCTGGAAGCCCTCTGCCTCCGTGTGAAGCTCCTCGACCTTCAGTTCCTCCGTACAAAGCTCCCCCGCCTCCTGTCTCCGTGTAAAGCTCCTCCGCCTCCTGCCCCTCCGTACGAGTCTCGTCAACCTCCCAGCTCCGTTGTAATCGTATGAAGCTCAACCATGACTGTGTGAAGCTCCGCCATGTAACCCTAAATCCTTCTTTTCTCTTATTTCAGGTTATAGTTTTTATATTGGATTTTTGGGAGCTAACATAGGTTTGTTGAACGATTATTTCTCTTAGTCCATACTTAGTAACAAAGTTTCCAAGTAGAAAATGCTTTTGCTAACATTCAACTCGGGTTTGTTGAATGATAATTTTTTTGAACGGATTTAAGATATGATTAGGTATGTACTACATTGTATTATTTCCTTATATAAAATGTTTTGCTAACATTCAACTTGGGTTTGTTGAAAGGTTTTTTTTTAAGAATTTAATATTTGATTAGGTATGTACTGTATTGTTTCCAAGTATAAAATGTTTATGCTAACATTCAACTTAGATCTGTTGAATGATGATTTTTTATAAAGAATTTAAGATATGATTTGGTCTGAGTTCTATGAAATTAGTATGAATTTACTGACTGTTTCGTATGAATGTAGGTCTGTTTTTGAATTTAGGTTTGTAGTTCTGTGATGTGGCTCACCTTGCTAATTGAAATTTCTGTTTTCTTTTGGATACATTTTTCCGTGATTGTTAATTGTTATGTGTGGTAACTTTTCTATTGAAGTAATGATATTTGATTGATAGAGATTGTTTTGAACTCTGCATGAAAGTCATTTTTCTTAGATCTTTTGTTGTACCATATTTATTCATAATTTCGTTTAGTTATAGTCACTTTTGTACATATTTTTTATTTTTAAATAAAAAATTAGAAAACCACATAGAATCGCATATACTCCGTATATCGTTTAATCGTTATTCAGTGACCTATCTGAACGCATACGCATACTGTTTTCATGAGCCTTGTTATGTGTATACGATTTTTTGTTTTTTTTAACAGAGTGGTCTCTAGTCGGGGGCACGCCTATGCAAAAAGCTAATGTACATAGGTGGAGCTCCCTAACAAACAACCAAAATAACAACTAAGACAACAAAGAAAAAAACATGGCTATCTTCCAGGTCGGCTTATCTGTCGGTGCACGCATCAGATCTATGCGCACACTTTCCCAGATAGAAAGCAAGAGTTATAAACTCAGTCTAAAACCCCACAGTGTTACATCAGCCACCAAGAACCTCGGACGTCTAGGCATGAAAAAACAATCAATAAAGAGCAACACTGGGAACCAAAAAAAGGAATTAAGAAGTGGATCACATCTGTTGTGCACACATCAAATTTAATGATGTGTGTACTTCCAAGCAGTAATGCCAAAGACAATGCTACATTAGATTTCGATCTAAGAACAATACTTGAGCTGTCAGATGTCCCACAATGAGAACAATGTCTTTGCATATTCCATAACATTTTCTAAGGACTGACTCCATTGAAAAGCATGTCATTCCGTGAAAGCCAGTGTCCAAAGCAAAACCAAATGGTGTATGCGCCCTGATGTTGAAATATAACAATATGCAAGCAAGGAATTCCAAAGCGCATCCCACGACGCTAACTGCAGACCAATAATGGAGCAGTCCCACGATTCCTGAGAGAGCCTGCACTGAAAGAACAAGTGGTTTGTGTCCTCGGTGTACCGATCACATCTTGGAGTCTTGGACAGAGCATGTCTTTTATCCCAAGAAGTCCAACCAGTGGGCCTTTGTAAGGATCTGTGTACACTCCGCTCCATTCCAAAAAATAAATGGTTTCCTGGCATGGAAGGTCGTATCGGCGATATATCGCCGATATATCTGTTTCGACAGGGTTGGTGTTTCGATATTACCCAGTATCTCATTTTACAGGGATATCGGTGATATATCGTCGATATATCGGCGATATATCATCATATCGTCTCATATCGCCGATATATCGGCGATATATCGCCATATCGGCTCATATCGGTCAAAAATGACTGGATTCAGTAGAAAAAATCCCGGATATCGATCGATATCGTCGATATTTCGCCGATATCTCTATATATTAATGCTATTATTCATGGAAGATTGATTCAACTACTTATCTAGCTACACCTAGTATTAAAACATACAATGGTTTATATATTTTTTGTTTCGGGTCGGGGCGCTGCCCCCGCACCCCCACAAGGGGGGGCCAACCTGGGCCCCCCTAGCCCCCCAGGCTCGCTGACCGGGCAACGAGACCCCCGTACTGCTAGGGTATGGTGCGACAGGAGGGTGCATACAATGGTTCTTCAGCTTGATGTATGTTTACAGGTTATTTCATGTTGTAAGAATTGAATAAATCGATTTCCGATAACTATAAGTCAATTCTTCAAAAACAAAAAAATCTATAAGTCAAGAATCAAAAATTAATATCGATATGTTCAAAATGATCGATATATGCGATATAAGCTTCATAGATTGATCGATATATGTGATCTAAAAGTATATTTGTAAGATATTTAGTGATCTAAGAACTTGGATGAACTCCATTTTCAATATATATAGGTTAACAACTAACAATACCCAGCGATATGTTCGATATGATCGATATGTGCAATATAAGGATCATAGTTTTCACAAATAATCTATATGTGTCATCTAAGTGTATATTTGTAAGTTGTTTAATATTATAAGAACTTGAATGGAATCCATTTCCAAAATCTGTTGACGCATATAGAGTACCTGTACCCTTTCGTTATTTTATTTTTCAGTTGTCTTCTTTATGTAATTTACCCATAGGCTACTCTCCTATATAAGAGAGCCTAGGGCTTATGGAATAGAACAAGTCATTCATTTTTCCCAACATGGTATCAGAGCGACGGTCCTAGACCGGAGTTCTCGAAACCCTAACCCTAACCCACCCCACCCGCCGGCCTCTCCTTCTCCTTCCCTCTCGATTGGCGCCGCCTCTACGTCGCCGCCGCACGCGCGGCTGTGCTGTTGCACGCGCGCCTCCTCCTGCGCCGCGTGTGCTGCTCCTGCGTCGCCTCTCCAGTGCCTGTGCGCACACCCTCCAGCGCCTGTGCGCCTCCTGTGCACAACCCTGCAGCGCCCTCCTGTGCCTGTGCGCACAAGCCTGCACCCTCCTGTGCGCCTGCAGCGCACACAGCGCGCATAGCGCACGTAGCGCCTGCGCCTCCAGCGCCTGCGCACCAACGTGCTTGTGCATAGCACCTCCAGCATAGCGCATAGCGCCTGTGCGCAACCCTGTGCGCACACCTGTGTGCAACCCTGTGCGCAACCCTGTGCACAGCCTCGTGCGCGAGACCATCGGTGCGTGACTCTTGTGCGCGTGAAGACCGTAGCACGCACATCTTCATGGGTTTAGTTGCTTGAGGTCTACACGTGCAACTAAACCCGTCTCTGTCATTGTAGACAAATCACAGATTGGTTTGTCAGACGTTCCAGTCTTCAGTATCCAGTATGTCAGAGAGCAAGGCAGATGTCCCATCTATTGGCGCATTCCGTGGTCCAGCGCCTATTGTGAAGATGGATGGTACCAACTATGAACTGTGGACAATGCAGTTCATGAGCATGATGAAGTCTACGGGTAAGAAGCACATTCTTACCAAACCAGAGCCTGCTGAGAAGACTGGAACCAATGCCTCCTGGGAGGTTGATGACGCATACGCCAAGGTTTGGCTATCTGGCACGTTGGCAATTGAGATTGCCAATAACATCCTCCATCAACCCACAGCGAAGGATATGTGGGACATTCTGGCAGCCACATATTCCCAGGCAAAGAACGAGACAAAGATTCTGCAACTCCAGCATGATATCTTCACCATCAAGCAGAATGGTCGCCTCCTACATTCCCTCTATACATCACTAAGAGGGATGTTCGAGAAGCTCTATAGCTTCATGCCCCTGACAGCCACGCCAGAACAGCAGAAGACATATAGGAACGCGACTATGGTGGGCGTGTTTCTAGCTGCACTTGATCCTGAGTACGAGGCGGCACGATCACAGATTTTGGCCGATTCTACTATTCCTCCCATGGAGGAAGCATTCCATAGACTGAGTCGGATTACAGTTCCTTCAACAGTTGCGAGTCAGAATTCTTCAGCCATGGCAGCAAACAGAGATCGCGGATTTCATCACCAGGGCCGTGGAATTGGACCCTGTGGAAGGGGTGGCCGCACTAGGCCGACATGCACCTATTGTCACCGAGTCGGACACAATGAAGATACATGCTATTCAAAGCATGGATTTCCTGCATCCGCGAGAGCTGCTGAGAAGATAGAGCCCCCATCTGCGGCTACTTTGGATCAACGGTTCGACGATCTTGTTGCCCGTCTGAGGGGCATTATTCCACCATCTGGACCAGCACCGACTGCAGAAAGTCATTCTGATGCCGCTGCTTCTGCCTCTGCGTCTACCAGTACTTCAGGTAGTATACTTGCACTGAACAGTAGTAAATCAGATACTTTACCATGGATTATGGACTCGGGCGCTACACATCACCTATGTGGCGACCAGAGTTTGCTTTCAGGATACACTCAGATCCCTCCAGGTCGGACAGTGGTGATTGCCAATGGCACTCATTTCCCCATTACTGGTCAGGGGGAGGTTAGATTGACATCTTCTATGCAGCTCAAGAACATGCTACATGCACCAGATTTTTCAATGAACTTGTTGTCAATTAGTCAGATTACGAAGGATCTACATTGTCAGGCGATTTTTGATCCATCTTCTTTGATTTTTCAGGACATCCATACGGGCAACGTGATTGGTCGTGGCTATGAGCAAGGAGGCCTCTACCGACTGAACCAGACTCCTTTTGCTGGAACCTCATCATCTTCCTCTGGACAAGTATCAACCTTATTATGGCATCTGTGTTTTGGTCATTTACCGCTTCAGAAGTTGCGTCGAGTTCTACCCTATGGTGTCTCACACACACCTATTCAGTGTGAGGCGTGTCAGTTGGGAAAGCATCACAGGTCGTCCTTTCCCAGTCGTCCAGGTCGGAGTAGTAACTCCAAGGCTGAGTTGTTTCATATCGATGTCTGGGGTCCGAGTCGTGTTCCCGATCATCAGGGACACAGGTTTTATATTGTATTTGTGGATGATTTCTCTAGAGTGTCATGGGTGTTTCTGATGAAAAATAAATCTGAAGCAGGAAATATTATTATTCATTTTCTGAATGAAATACAAAATGTTTTCTCCACATCTGTCAAGCTTGTGAGAAGTGATAATGCTTTAGAGTTGTGCACCAACCTTATGGCCAATTACTACTCCTCAAAAGGAATTATTCACCAAACATCTTGTGCTCATACATCTCAACAGAATGGGATTGCTGAAAGAAAACACTGTCACCTTCTTGATGTCACAAGATCACTTCTTATACAGAGTCATGTTCCCTACTCTTACTGGGGTGATGCAGTTCTTACTGCATGTTACCTAATCAACCGTATGCCTTCGTCTGTCTTGAATGAACAGATTCCGTTTTCACTTATTCATCCTGACAAGGATCTGTTCACTCTTACTCCTCGTGTGTTTGGGTCGGTTGCATTCGTCCATCAGTTGTCGCCTGGTACTGACAAGCTCTCTCCTAGGGCTGTCAAGTGTGTCTTTGTTGGGTACTCCAGAACTCAAAAGGGGTACAAGTGTTTTGATCCTATGCGTCGGCGGTATATGATCAGTGCAGATGTTACATTTTTTGAATCTGTTATGTATTTTTCAGCATCAGGAGACAAGCAGCTACCATCTATAACCCCTGATGCCATATACATGACACCACCACCTCAGATACCCACACCACCACCACCGCCACCTCCACCACTGCCACCACCACCGCCACCGCCACCGCTTGTCTCACCACTACCATTCCATTACACCCGGCGGCCTCCTCCAGCTCATGGTCCTGACCCGTCAACTAGCTCGCCTATGATATGTAATGAAAATATTAATGTTGATGGATCTGACGACATTTCTGAGCAGGATGTATTGCAGGAGCCTGATGAGAATACAGATGATTTGGATGTTCCAATTGCTCTACGGAAGCCGAAGAGAAGCTGTGCCAAATATCCATTATCAGCAGCCGTGTCCTTTGAGAGGCTATCTGGAGACTTTAGGACGTTTGCTTTGGCACTTTCAGCTACAGACATTCCACGGAATCATCATGATGCTCTTCAGGATGCTAGATGGCGGCTAGCAATGGAAGAAGAAATGGCGGCACTTCAGTCCAGAGGAACTTGGAGCTTGGTTCCTATACCTCCAGATGTCAGCCCGGTGAGCTGCAAATGGGTGTTTACAGTGAAGCACAATGCAGATGGCTCCATTGACAGGTACATGGCACGCCTTGTTGCACGTGGCTTCACACAGACATACGGGGTAGATTACTTTGACACATTCTCGCCTGTGGCGCGTCATTCCACTCTGCGGATCCTGTTATCAGTTGCAGATGCTAGAGACTGGTCGCTTTATCAGCTGGACGTGAAGAATGCATTCCTATATGGCGACTTGCAAGAGGAAGTCTATATGCAACAACCACCTGGGTTTGCTGTTGAGGGGGAGTGTTCCAAGGTATGCAGGTTACATAAGGCCATCTATGGCCTTAAGCATAGCCCCAGAGCGTGGTTTCAGAAGCTTTCAGATCTTTTTGAGAAGGAAGGATATAAACGCTCCAACGCTGATCATTCCTTGTTTGTACAGAAGACGGCTAGAGGTATCATTGTAATCATGGTTTACGTTGATGATATCTTGATTACAGGAGATGATGAGCAGGGCATTAAGCAGGCAAAAGAGAGGCTGGGAACCGAATTTGTCACCAAGGACTTGGGAGTCCTTAGATATTTTCTGGGGCTGGAGTTTTCTAGAAATCCACATGGATTAGTAATGTCGCAGCGGAAATATGTTACAGATCTATTGAGTGAGACAGGTATGCTAGGGTGTCGACCTGCTACGACATCAATGGATCCCAGCATGAAGCTCTATGATGATGACACAGAAGAGATGGACAAGAGAAGGTACAGAGAACTGGTAGGCAAATTACTGTATGTCACGATCACTAGACCTGATATATCATTTGCAGTGAGTCGTGTGAGTCAGTTCATGGAGCAACCACGTCAGGCCCATATGGATGCAATACACATGATTCTGAGATATCTAAAATCATCTCCAGGTGCAGGCTTGCTATTTAAGAAGGGAAAGGAGATCTCTATCACAGCATGTGCTGATGCAGACTATGCAGGATGCCCCAAGGATAGGAAGTCCACCTCAGGATTTGCAGTCTATGTTGGAGATGCCCTAGTCTCATGGAGGAGCAAGAAACAGACAGTAGTAGCTAGATCCAGTGCTGAATCCGAATACAGGGCTATGGCCCAGGCTAGCACAGAAATGATGTGGGTGAAATCTTTACTTACAGATCTATGTCTTGATATATCGCTTCCTATGATGTTGGAATGTGACAATCAGGCCGCCTTGTTCATTGCAAACAACCCAGCCTTTCATGAGAGGACCAAGCATATTGAGGTTGACTGTCACTACATACGTGACATGATTCAGAAGGGGTTCATTGCTACATCTCACGTCACATCAGAGAATCAGACTGCTGATATATTCACCAAGGCGTTACTTCGAGGCCCATTCCAGAAGTGTGCGTCCAAGCTGAGCATGATTGATATCTATGCTCCATCTTGAGGGGGAGTGTTGACGCATATAGAGTACCTGTACCCTTTCGTTATTTTATTTTTCAGTTGTCTTCTTTATGTAATTTACCCATAGGCTACTCTCCTATATAAGAGAGCCTAGGGCTTATGGAATAGAACAAGTCATTCATTTTTCCCAACAAAATCTAAAGGTCAGGAATAAACATTAATAGCGATATGTTCGATATGATGATCGATATGTGCGATATATGGTTTATAAATGACCGATATGTGTGATATAAGTGTGTATTTGTAGGTTATTTGTTGTTCTAATATCTTGGATGATCTTAATTTCTAAAAAAATGCCAAAAAAATGGCTTTTTTGGGTCATTTTCGACATTTCCACCGATATCGTCGATATATCGTCGGTATATCCCGATATATCCATTTCCGGACGGACCGAAACGATATCGATATCGATACGGCCTTCCATGTTTCCTGGTATCTTCCTCCACAACAGAAATACCTTGCACGACTCTGGAAATAGTTCACAATAAGCGACATGATTGGCTGTCTTTGCAACCCAATATGCAGATAACTCACTTTGACAGTAAAACTCCATTCATTTCTTTGATGCAGACCTCTCCAAGGCATCCCTTGTCTTTTGCAACGATGCCTTATCCCAGTTCACCAAATCAAAACGCCCACCATCCACATCATTTAGTGCCCACAAAAATTTGTGTTTTAAGGCTTTTACATGCCAACATATAGTTGTTGGCACCTGGGGCGAGGAGATAGAGAATCTGATGCCATAAGAAGACTATCAGTCATTTGGTTTGCCCCTTGATATACACAGTTAATTGGCAAAACTGCAGCTAGAGATTCCAAAATAATGGCTCTAGTTGTTATCGAGCGGGAGTCAGCAGACTTGTGACACAAGTGATTCATGTTCTGAAATCTTGCAACTTGTAGACACTCACAAAAAGATCTACTCGCAAAAAAGATCTAGCTAGAGTTTTGTCTAGATGCCAAAGCCAGAGGCGTACTGTTGGAGTTATATAAATGTTGAAATATGAGAGATGTATTTTTGTGGCATTTCCGTATTTTCAAGTTTTTGTGTACTCTTTCTAACCTAGCCTCGTAAGAATAGAGGTCTAGGGTTCATTTATTGATACTATATTCTCACATTGTTCTCCACATGTCAAATTATGAAAAAAAATAAGCCAGTGATTCCTCTTATCTTGTAGATTCGAGATGCAAAATTGAAGTTTCTCTCGAGCATGAAATTGAATGCTAAAGAAGAAAGAGTAGCATGGAAAGATCTTTGCTCTTCCTTGAAGGTAAGCGATCCTTTTACGAGTGAAGCAGATCTCCTATTTTCATAATAGAAGAGCTATATCTGGCAAGTATTGTGGGGCCTATTTTTACGAAAAGATGTACACTTTAGAATCATTGGAATATTTTCCACTTATAATGCTGTTAACAATTAGTAATTTTTTTATTCAAAAAGACAATTAGTAATTTTTTTATTCAAAAAAAAACAATTAGTAATTTTTTATTGATTATTTTGGTGAAGCCGCGTCTTCTTTTCACTGTTCTTGGGTGGCTTTCTTTTTGGATTTGATACCTTTATTGGAATAAAAAGCAACGGCAAGCAAGAAATATGTGAAATTTATTGGAGAGGATTTTACTGGGATGGGTTGCAGCATTTAGTTACGAAGAGCAAGTTTTCTAATGTTGCATTTATATTGCCAACAGTTCGTGCATTTATATTGTTTAGTTTATTATGATGATTGAATACAAGTCATTTTTTAGGTTTGTTTTTATTGTGTCGAGGAAGTATGCCTATTATTGAATGAATTTGTTAATTTTTTCATTTGACACTTTTTTTGTAGTTAGAATACTCAGGTTATACAACGTTGCTTTCAACAATTTTGGATGGTTTAGTTTCTGGAGGTGCTGAAGAAGATGTGAACAGCCACAATAGCGAGGTAATTGGTGCAGTTAACGTTATCTTGAGCAAAATATGTTACTCTCTTTTGGTCTAAAGTGTATCCGGGTTCACAGATTTGGATTTGGGCGAAATTCTGAGTTGCTTTCAAATCGGCAATTTATGGACCACATACTGACTTTTAATGACTAGCAAATTTTTGTCCTCTTGCTACTGGAAATTAACTGCTTCTCTTTTCCTTTTTGAAGTTTTCTATGTTGTATGTTGTTTGGACCTTTTCTTCAGCTAAGTTTTTTATGTATATGGTAACTTTTTGAACTAATTGAGCTTGACCAGATTGTAAATGCTGCTGATGAGGTCCTTGATAGTATTGACAAAGATGAATTGGCAAAATATTTCTCAACGAGAGCTGACCCCGACAGCAACGAATATGAGGTGATTGGTTTTTATCCTCGGTAATTTTGTATCCTCCTATACTATTTTATATATCTACGTGTATAATCATAATGAGAACCTACCCTTTCCCTCATTTAGTTTTGAAGTAAAACATACGGGTGTGATCCCAAGACAGGGCACACCCTAGGCAACTTAACCTTTCCCTCGTTGATGGACATGGACTGTTTGCAACAATTAAGAATCCTCTTATAGTACGTATACATAAATATCATGCTAACAGTTCACTTGTTCTGCTTTCCCTGCCAAACTTTAAAGGTTGATCATCCATCTCCTCATTGTTTGAATGGGCTGCCTAAACCACCCTGCATGTTTATCCTTCTTCTTTTTCGGTCCTGCATAATATCTTGGGCCACACATCCACTCTAAATCTTCTTTCTTTCATCTCAACACTAATCACTAATATAAACTCTAGTTAAAAGTAAATACACCTCTACACAGTCAAGTTTATTGTATGATTTGCATTGCAGAAAGTCAAGAAAAAGATGGAGAAGATGCGTGATGAATTAGCAGATGCTATGTATCAAAAAGGAATAGCACTTGCCAATATTGAACCTTCAAAGGTCCATTTTTTTGTTCCATTTTCTAGTACTAAATGTATTTCTAGTGTTCTATGCTTTTGAGATGCCCTTGATAGAATGTTAGATACCTCAATTGAAATTGAGTACCACTTTGTTTTACCATTTACATTCTTTATTGATCTGGACTGGAAGTCTAATTCAAAAGGGAGGAAAAGGAAATGAGTGGATATGTTGATACAGCAGCTTTCGTTGGATGTGGCCTTATAATTCATTTTTGTTTCGTTTCCTGGCGATTGTTATATTGGTTTGAGATGGCTGACGATTATCTCATCTTTGAAAAATGTTATAACATTGATAGTTTTGCAGCTGCTATTTACTAAATCATATTACATCTTAGTATGATGCTTTTATTGTTTCGATCAAGAAACCAGAGACTAGACACTTGGCCTTTTCTGTTTGTCAATTTTGCTCTTAAGTTAACCAGCTAGTTGGGAACATACTTGGAGGCCATTTCTTGGTGACCTTAGGATCTGGATTGTCATTAGCATGGCCTCAAATTTCCCCGAATTTCGATCGAAATTCGGTCGAATTCGATTTCGGCCAAGTCTTGAACTCGAAACTCCCATACATATCTGTTGTTGGATCCATGTTGATCGAAATTCAGTCAATTTCGGCATGTTTCAGTCGAAATGACAGAAAACAGGAATCTAAGCACATGGACTGACCGAAATTCAACCGAAATATCTTCTTGTCGGCTACTTTCGGTCGAACTGATCAAAATAAGGGTGAAATGACCAAAGTTGGTTAGGCTCTTTGACTTTTAGACACACCTAGGCTACCTAGCTATAGTTTTGGACACCTACATGAAGATATTTTGGAGGTCAAACATATTCTATTGCTTGTAGGCCCAACATGAAGATATTTTGGAGTTATATAAATGGTGCATTCCATTGCACCATTTCACCACACAACTCACAAGCCAAGCCATCTCCACTCTTAGAAACTTCATCATTCATCGAATTCTCCTTCTTGCTCTCTCCTTGACTATCAGAACTTTGAAGAGTATGATAGGTCGAGTCCAAGTCATGCGGTGTGTCTGTAAGTATGTGCACCATAATTTTCCATCCACGATGAATTTCATAAGTTCTAGCGTTAATAAATGATGAGTATAATGCCATGTTTTTTGTGAGTTTTACCTTTGTAGAATCTATCAATATAAGAGTCTAAACTGCATTGATTCTCTACTTCTCATGTCATGAATGATGTTGATCTACTCTAAATATGTATATTTAGATGCCGAAATCTACTCTAAATATGTATATTTAGATGCTGAAATCTGTTCTAAATATGTAAATATATAAATTTAGATGTACATACAACTTCTATTTACGAGTAAATTTAGATGTCGATCTGATCTCAATATGTAAATTTAGATGCTGAAATCTGCTCTCAATATGTAAATTTAGATGTACAGACAAGTTCTTCAATTTACGAGTAAATTTAGATGCTGAAACTTCTCTAAGTATGTATATTTTGATGCTACAATCTACTTTAAATATGTAAATTTAGATGTACATACAGCTTCTTCTATTTACGAGTAAATTTAGATGTTGATCTGCTCTCAATATGTAAATTAGATGCTGAAATCTGCTCTAAATATGTAAATTTAGATGTACAGACAACTTCTTCAATTTACGAGTAAATTTAGATGTTGAAATCTGCTCGAAATATATATGTGTGTGTAAATTTAGATGTACAGTCAACTTTGTAGAGATAGTTATTAGTCTTTGATGTTATTTATTATTTTAGTTTCTTTACGTACCTTTCATGTAATTTACCCAAGGGCTCTCTCCCTATATAAGAGACCCAAGGGCTCTATGGAATAATCATCTCAGTATTCTAACATGGTATCAGATTCCAATGTCTATGTTCCACCACCTCCAAGCCTGGGTCCATCTTCTACTCAACCGACACCACAACCACCACCACCACCTCCTTCGCCACCACCTCCAGTTGTCCATTTCCCTAAGGTCTACACGAGACGGACAGGCCCTGCTCAAGCTACGTGTCAACCATCCAACACGCCTCAGGTACATACTGATGATAACACTAATGATGGGTTAAATAATGCACCTGTGCAGGAGCTTTTACCACAGGAGGAGGACCAACCAGTCAGCACTGTGTTAGATGACTTGGACCGGCCTATTGCTCATCGGAAGCAGCGAAGACAGTGTGCATCACATCCTCTGGCCTCTCAGGTCTCCTTTCATCGTCTCACTGGGGATTTCCAGAAGTTTGCCGCTGCTGTGTCGTCAGTAGAGATACCTCGGACTTATCAGGATGCCATGAAGATTGAATGCTGGCGTTTAGCGATGGAAGAGGAGATGCGTGCCTTGCAGTCTAGAGGGACTTGGTCTCTTGTCCTTATCCCTCCAGGTGCATCTGTGGTGAGTTGTAAGTGGGTATTTACGGTCAAATATCATGCAGATGGTCGTCTTGACAGATACAAGGCCAGGCTCGTCGCAAGAGGGTTTACACAGACATATGGTGTCGATTACTTGGACACCTTTTCACCGGTGGCGAGGCACTCTACACTTTGTATTCTTCTATCAGTTGCAGTGGTACGTGACTGGACCATATTCCAGCTTGATGTTAAGAATGCTTTCTTGTACGGTGATCTACAGGAAGAAGTCTACATGCAGCAGCCACCTGGGTTTGCTGCTGAGGGGGAGAATCAGAAGGTGTACAGACTTCATAAGGCTATCTACGGCCTTAAACAGAGTCCTCGAGCATGGTTCCAAAAGCTCTCCCAGCTTATTGAACGACAGGGGTTCAGAAGATCTAATGCGGACCACTCACTGTTCGTCCGGAAGACTCCTAGAGGTACCATCGTTGTTATGGTATATGTTGATGATATATTGGTTACTGGAGATGATGCACAGGGGTTGAGATAACCAAGTCTATGTTGGGCAGTCAGTTCATTACAAAGGATCTAGGCACAATACGGTATTTTCTGGGGATAGAATTTGCAAGAAATGCACAAGGAATGGTGATGACTCAGAGAAAATATGTCACAGATTTGCTGGTTGAAACAGGAATGACTGGATGCAGACCTTCAAGTACACCTATGGACCCGAGTATGAAGCTGTACGATGATGACACTGAGGAGGTGGACAAGAGAAGGTACAGAGAAATGGTGGGCAAGCTCTTATACATGACTATAACTCGACCGGATATTGCACTTGCAGTAAACCGGGTGAGTCAATTTATGGAGCAGCCAAGGCAAGTACATATGGATGCATTGTACATGATATTGAGATATCTGAAGTCTTCCCCAGGCACAGGGTTGCTGTTCAAGAAAGCCACAGATTTGTCTATTTCAGCCTGCGCAGATGCGGATTATGCAGGATGTCCACGGGATCGTAAGTCTACTTCTGGATTTGCTATCTTTGTAGGAAGCTCTTTAGTCTCCTGGAAAAGCAAGAAGCAGACTGTTGTGGCGAGATCCAGTGCCGAATCCGAGTACAGGGCCATGGCACAGGCAAGCACAGAAATGATGTGGGTTAGAGCAGTCCTAGAAGATCAGAATGTTGAAGTTCCCTTGCCTATGAATCTGCAATGTGACAATCAGGCAGCGTTATTTATTGCCAACAATCCAGCCTTCCATGAGAGAACAAAACATATAGAGGTAGATTGTCATTACACTAGGGACATGATTCAGAAGGGCTTCATCTCCACGTCCCATGTCAGTTCAGAGGACCAGACAGCAGACATATTCACAAAGCCATTGCTCAGAGGACCTTTCCAGAGATGTTCTTCCAAGCTGAGCATGATAGATATCTATGCTCCATCTTGAGGGGGAGTGTAGAGATAGTTATTAGTCTTTGATGCTATTTATTATTTTAGTTTCTTTACGTACCTTTCATGTAATTTACCCAAGGGCTCTCTCCCTATATAAGAGACCCAAGGGCTCTATGGAATAATCATCTCAGTATTCTAACAAACTTCAATTTACAAGTAAATTTAGATGTTGTTCTTCTTTAAATATGTAAATTTAGATGCTGAAATCTGCTCTAAATATGTAAATACATAAATTTAGATGTGCATACAACTTGTAATCAGACACAAAATAATTTATATTTACATTACCTCTGTAAACAGTGATGCTGAAAAACTTATATTTTGCATCTTACATTTAAAAGAGTTGAAATTTGAGTTTTCAAGAACAAGCATAAATCCTATGATCTTGTCCTAAAGGGACAAGCATCATTGTAAATAGCATATATACTATTATTTTGCTAGTCATCTTTCTTGTCCTATGATAGTGTATACTATTATTGCATAATGCATAGTCATCATTATGTTAATGTTCAAGAAGTGAAGATAATGGCTTTTGACTTCGGTGATGACTCTGGCTCTGAGCAACATACCACAGTTGTTGGAGAGAGTGGATGGAAATATGCTACTGCTCTTGATAGTAACAAGTCGAAACCTCAATGCAATTTTGTTGAAGAGAATTGGAGGAGGAAGAATCACAAGATTAAAACAACATCTCGTTGGTGGCTACGCGGATGTGGCTAAATGTCCTACATATCCAAAAGAGATTAAGGATGAAGTGAAGGCTCACTTGGAAAGGAAAAGTGAGAAGGAGAAAGGACGAAGAGACGAGGAGTTCAACGAATTTATGTTCCATAGAGAGTTCAATGTGTTGTCCAATTCCGATGATGATATCCAATATCCACCTGATATTCAAAGCACAGTAAAGAGAAATGCATATAAGGTGGAATTACGCAACTCTATGAAGATCAAGCATGAGAGACGAGAACTTGGTGGTCGTATAGGCCTTAGACATGTCGGTGGCAATTCAAGGTTCCCGATAAATATTGGATCGAGAAGTGGCAGTGGAAGTGGAAGTGGAAGTGGTACAGCTGCAGTACAACCAAAGAAGAAGCAAAAGTGTATAGAACCGTTTTTTAGGAAGAGTTGATCCGTTAACTATGTTCCTAGTAAAGATCCAAAGCAAAAGACATTAAAGAGCTCGCCTGGTAATATGACGGAGCGAGTAGGAATGGTCGTTACAAAGTTGTTTGTTCGAGAGGGGATTTCGGCAAATGTGGCAAATAGACACTTCTTGCAACACACAATTGATGAGATTGTTGCAGCAGGAGGTGTGATAGCTCCTACTATGTACGAGATAATGAACAAATATCTCCGCATTGAGAAAGAGGAGATTGGTGATTATATTACTGAATTGAAGAAGTGGCTTGAGTATGGCATGACCCTCATGTGTAATGGTTGGACAAGCTATGCAAGAAAGCATATCAGCAACTTCATCGTATATTGTGATGGGAAGACGGTACTATTGTAAAAGTCGGCAGACAAGATCGACTAGTCGGTCCGACTATTCTAGTGGGGGTTGCCGACTCGACTAGACCTAGTCAGCCATTAGTATGTCAACCCAACTAATCGGGCCAACTACTCGGCCAACTTTTACATGGAGATTTTTTTATTTTTCTAAAAGAAAACTTATTCTAATATGCTTAATGTTATATTTAGATCAATTGCTTCTTTTGTTTCATTATGATAGTATAGAAAATGTACAAATCTATGCAAATATATAAGAATATATGTATAAAAGATTATTTATTGTTGACGCATATAGAGTAGTGCCTGTACCTCTTTGTTATTTTATTTTCAGTTGTCTACTTTATGTAATTTACTCAGGCTACTCTCCTATATAAGAGAGCCTAGGGCTCATGGAATAAACAAGCCATTCATTTTTTCCCAACATGGTATCAGAGCGACGGTCCTAGACCGGAGTTCTCGAAACCCTAACCCCACCACACCCGCCGGCCTCTTCTTCTTCTCGCTCCATTGGCGCCGCCCGAGCTCGGCTCTGCTCCATCTTCGTCGCGCCTCCGCGTGCAGCGCACGTGCGCTGTGCGCCTGTGCGCATCCCCTCCGTGTCTGCGCGCCTCGCTCCTTGCAGCGTGCCTGCGCGCCTCGCATCGCCTCCTTGCAGCGCCTGTGCTGCAGTGCGTGCATCCTTGCGCGTGCATCTGTAGCGCATCTCCAGTGCCTCTGTGCTGCAGTGCGCGCGCTGTAGCATCCTTGCGCCTGCGCCTTGCATGCGCATCTCCAGTGCCTCTGTGCGCCCCCTTGCGTGCGTTGTAGCATCCTTGCGCGCATCCTTGCGCGCGTTGTAGCTCCTGTGCGCCATCACCTGTGCGTGATCATCTGTGTGCACCCGTAGCGCATCTTCAGTGCACGCATACCCTGTGCGTGCATCTTCTCTGTGCCTGCGCGTGATTCCTACGCGCGTGTAGGGCTTAGCACGCACATCTTCATGGGGATAGTTGCTTGAGGTCTACACATGCAACTAATCCCGTCTATGTCATTGTAGACAAAGCTCATCTTCGGTCAATCGCTCCAGTCTTTCATCTCCAGTATGTCAGAAAGCAAGGCGGATATCCTATCTATTGGCGCCTTTCGTGGTCCAGCGCCTATTGTCAAGATGGATGGTACAAACTATGAACTGTGGGCAATGCAGTTCATGAGTATGATGAAGTCAACAGGTAAGAAGTACATTCTTACCGAACCGGAGCCCGCAGAGAAGACTAGAGCCAATGCCTCTTGGGAGGTTGATGATGCATATGCCAAGGTTTGGCTATCTGGTACGTTGGCTATTGAGATTGCCAATGACATCCTACATCAACCCACAGCCAAGGACATGTGGGATATTCTGGCGGCAACATACTCTCAGGCGAGAACGAGACGAAGATTCTGCAACTTCAGCATGACATATTCACAATCAAGCAGAATGGTCGCCCTTTACATTCTCTCTATACATCACTGAGAGGGATGTTCGAGAAGCTTTATAGCTTCATGCCTCTTACTGCCACGCCAGAACAGCAGAAGACGTACAGGAATGCGACCATGGTGGGTGTGTTCCTGGCTGCACTCGATCCAGAGTATGAGGCGGCACGATCACAGATTTTGGCTGACTCAACTATTCCTCCCATGGAGGAAGCTTTTCATAGATTGAGTTGGATCACAGTTCCTTCCACAGCCACGAGTCAGAATTCGTCAGCTATGGCAGCTAACAGAGGTCACGGATTTCATCACCAGGGCCGTGGACGTGGACCTCGTGGAAGGGGTGGCCGCACTAGGCCAACATGTACCTACTGTCACCGAGTTGGACACAATGAAGATACATGCTACTCGAAGCATGGATTCCCTGCATCCGCACGAGCTGCTGAGCAGATAGAGCCTCCATCTGCTGCTACTTTAGACCAACGGTTCGATGATCTAATTGCCCGCCTGAGGGGCATCATTCCACCATCTGGCCCAGCACTGACTACAGAGCCTCAGTGTGATGCTGCTGCTTCCGCCTCCGCTTCTACCAGTACCTCAGGTAGTATACTTGCACTGAACAATAGTAGATCAGATACTTTACCATGGATTATGGACTCAGGCGCTACACATCATCTATGCGGCGACCAGAGTCTGCTTTCATGATACACTCATATCCCTCCAGGTCGGACAGTCGTGATTGCCAATGGCACTCATTCCCCCATCACTGGTCAGGGGGAGATTAGATTGACATCTTCTATGCAGCTCAAGAATGTGCTACATGCACCTGATTTTTCAATGAATTTATTGTCAATTAGTCAGATTACGAAGGATCTACATTGTCGGGCAATTTTTGATCCATCTTCTTTGATTTTTCAGGACATCCATACGGGCAACGTGATTGGTCGTGGCTATGAGCAAGGAGGCCTCTACCGCCTGAATCAGACTCCTTTTGCTGGATCCTCATCCTCTTCTGGACAAGTATCAACCTTATTATGGCATCTGCGTTTTGGTCAATTACCGCTTCAGAAGTTGCGTCAAGTTTTACCTTATGGTCTTCCTCACACACCTATTCAGTGTGAGGCGTGTCAGTTGGGAAAGCATCACAGGTCGTCCTTTCCCAGTTGTCCAGGTCGGAATAGTACCTCCAAGTTTGAGTTATTTCATATTGATGTCTGGGGTCCGAGTCGTGTACCCGATCATCAGGGACACAGATTTTATATAGTTTTTGTGGATGATTTCTCTAGAGTGTCATGGGTGTTTCTGATGAAAAATAAATCTGAAGCAGGAAATATCATTATCCATTTTCTGAATGAAATACAAAATGTTTTCTCCACATCTGTGAAATTTGTGAGAAGTGATAATGCTTTAGAGTTGTGCACCAATATTCTTGCCAATTACTACTCCTCAAAAGGGATTATTCACCAAACATCTTGTGCTCATACATCTCAACAGAATGGGATTGCTGAAAAAAAACACCGTCACCTTCTTGATGTCACAAGATCTCTCCTTATACAGAGTCATGTTCCCTACTCATACTGGGGTGATGCAATTCTCACTGCATGTTACCTAATCAACCGTATGCCTTCATCTGTTTTGAATGAACAGATTCTGTTTTCACTTATTCATCCTGGCAAGGATCTGTTCACTCTTACTCCTCGTGTGTTTGGGTCGGTTGCATTTGTCCATCAGTTGTCGCCTGGTACTGACAAGCTCTCTCCTAGGGCTGTCAAGTGTGTCTTTGTTGGGTACTCCAGAACTCAAAAGGGGTACAAGTGCTTTGATCCTCTGCATCAGCGGTATATGATCAGTGCAGATGTTACATTTTTTGAATCTGTTATGTATTTTTCAGCATCAGGAGACAAGCAGCTGCCACCTATACCTCCTGATGCCATATACATGACACCACCACCTCATATGTCATCACCACCACCACCGCCTCATATGCCATCACCATCACCACCACCACCACCACCACCACCACCTATCTCACCGCTACCGTTCCATTATACCCGCAGGCCTCCTCCAGCTCATGGTCATGACTCGTCCACTAGCTCGCCTATGGTATGTAATGAAAATATTAATGTTGATGGATCTGACGACATTTCTGAGCAGGATGTGGTGCAGGAGCCAGATGAGACTACAGCTGATTTGGATGTTCCCATTGTGCTACGGAAGTCGAAGAGGAGCTGTGCTAAATATCCATTATCAGCATCCGTGTCTTTTGAGAGGCTATCTGGAGATTTCAGGTCGTTTGTTATGGCACTTTCAGCGATAGATATTCCACGGAATCATCATGATGCTCTGCAGGATAGTAGATGGCGGCTAGCAATGGAAGAGGAAATGGCGGCACTTCAGTCCAGAGGAACTTGGAGTTTAGTTCCTATACCTCCAGATGTGAACCCGGTGAGCTGCAAGTGGGTGTTTACAGTGAAGCACAATGCAGATGGCTCTGTTGACAGGTACAAGGCGCGTCTTGTTGCACGTGGTTTTACACAGACATACGGCGTGGATTACCTTGACCCATTCTCGCCTGTGGCACGTCAATTTACTCTTCGGATCTTGTTGTCAGTTGCAGTTGCTAGAGACTGGCCGCTTCATCAGCTGGACGTGAAGAATGCATTCCTATATGGCGATTTGCAGGAGGAAGTCTATATGCAATAGCCACCTGGTTTTGCTGTTGAGGGGGAGTGTTCCAAGGTATGCAGGTTACATAAGGCCTTAAGCAGAGCCCTAGAGCGTGGTTTCAGAAGCTCTCAGATCTTTTTGAGAAACAAGGATATAAACGCTCCAATGCTGATCATTCCTTGTTTGTATAGAAGACGGCTAGAGGTATCATTGTAATCATGGTTTATGTTGATGATATCTTGATTACAGGAGATGATGAGCAGGGCATAAAGCAGGCGAAAGAAAGACTGGGAACCGAATTTGTCACCAAGGACTTGGGAGTCCTTAGATATTTTCTGGGGCTGGAGTTTGCTAGAAATCCATATGGATTAGTAATGTCGCAGAGGAAATACGTTACAGATCTATTGAGTGAGACAGGTATGCTAGGGTGTCGACCTGCTACGACACCAATGGATCCCAGCATGAAGCTCTATGATGATGACACGGAAGAGGTGGACAGGAGAAGGTACAGAGAACTGGTAGGCAAACTACTGTATGTCACGATCACTAGACCTGATATGTCATTTGCAGTGAGTCGTGTGAGCCAGTTCATGGAGCAACCACGTCAGGTCCATATGGATGCAATACACATGATTCTGAGATATCTAAAATCATCTCCAGGTGCAGGCTTGCTATTTACGAAGGGAAAGGAGATCTCTATCACAGCGTGTGCTGATGCAGACTATGCAGGATGCCCCAAGGATAGGAAGTCCACCTCAGGATTTGCAGTCTATGTTGGAGATGCCCTAGTCTCGTGGAGGAGCAAGAAACAGACAGTAGTAGCTAGATCCAGTGTTGAATCTGAGTACAGGGCTATGGCCCAGGCTAGCACAGAAATGATGTGGGTGAAATCTTTACTTACAGATCTATGTCTTGATATACCGCTTCCTATGATGTTGGAATGTGACAATCAGGCCGCCTTGTTCATTGCAAACAACCCAGCCTTCCATGAGAGGACCAAGCAAATTGAGGTTGACTGTCACTACATACGTGACATGATTCAGAAGGGGTTCATTGCTACATCTCACGTTATATCAGAGAATCAGACTGCTGATATATTCACCAAGGCATTACTTCGAGGCCCATTCCAGAAGTGTGCGTCCAAGCTGAGCATGATTGATATCTATGCTCCATCTTGAGGGGGAGTGTTGACGCATATAGAGTAGTGCCTGTACCTCTTTGTTATTTTATTTTCAGTTGTCTACTTTATGTAATTTACCCATAGGCTACTCTCCTATATAAGAGAGCCTAGGGCCCATGGAATAAACAAGCCATTCATTTTTTCCCAACATTTATATATTAAAAATAATTAAAAAATACAAAATCGAATAATGGTCGACGAAATTTGATTAGTCGTCTGACTACCAATTAATCCTTAGTCAATGACCCCACCGACCGAGTACTGACTACCGATTTCTACAACCTTAGAAGACGGTATTTATCAGGTCGGTAGATGCATCTGAGCATGTTAAGAGTCAATGGATTACTGCTTGCACCCCTTGTACCCGCACTCTCAAACTCGAGGACAACTCCAGGACGACACCATCATGGAAGATCTCATATCTTTGGTTTGTTGTGAGTATGGATGTTGGAGATTCTATATTTACTGGTGGGGCAACATCAAATCCCTTCAGTGGGTATGGATCTCAAAGACAAAATGATTCATATTGTGTTTTCCCTTTGGATATGTCTATAGTAGTGGTACTTATGGGGTATTTCAGGGAAATCAACAACATTATTTCGATACTTCTTCTCAGTTTGGTGCAGGATCAGGATATGGCATATTTCCATATTATTACCCTGCAGTACCTCAATCTCAACATCTTCATATGGCATTTACTCATGCAGCTCCTGCTCCATCTTCTTCATCACGAGGTTCTCAAGTTGTATCCTCCTCATGTTGACCTCCGTGTGATTATGCGGCTCTTGGCTCTTCTGGTGACAAGTATCCTAGGATTGGTTGCACATGTGACTGAGCATGAATATAGGGAGTATTTAATGGACTACAAAACCATGTACTCCTATATGACATGGGAGGATTACGTGGAATATAAGGACTCGATCAGGTCACATTATGAAGGAATCATACTTGGTAAATAGATCCACCTAGAAATTCTTGGTTCGGTTGAATTCCATTCCAAATAAGAAATGCAGTACTAGACTGCTAGTAGCAGTTAGTATAAGACTATAAGTGCATGCGCATTATGTGATTGGATTGGAATTTCATATATCATGTCAGGTAATCTTGTGGACTTGTATAATTGTATTTTGACTCTATGATATTTGCTATTTCAGTTTTAAAGTTATCTATACGTATAAAACTACTATTGTTCTTTTTGGGCTTGAAGGAAAATTTGAATGTCAAAAGTTAAGGTTATGTATCGAAATTTCATTCCACTCAGTCACTGATATGGTGACTGAAACCGATATTCATGGCCTTGATCATGATAACATCTTATTATTAGAATAAAAACTTGTATTTCTATTTCATTTATTGATTAAATAACGTTAGAAATCTTACTTTTATTAAAAAAATGAGTTTTCAAGCCATTTCCACAATTTCCGGGAATTTCGCTGAAAATCTCTTTCGGGCTTACCGAAATGAAATCGAAATCCGATATTTGAGGCGTTGGTCATTAGAGTACAAGTAGAAAGGTCTGATGCCTTACTTAAATCAAGGTAAACTCTGGAGATCATTTAGTTATAACGGAGGTGAGGGTGCAGAGACACCCAGGAGATTCGCATAGAAGCAACTACCCTTGAAATAGTGTGTAAATGAATGCTTAGCTCCTATGATGCAAGTGTTGAGATCAGGGGAGAAAAGTTGATCATCTTTATTAAACAACCCAAGGGTCTATAAAGAGGTAGGCCAAAGGGAAAAGTGTCTGTGAAGCCCAAATTACAAAAATACTTATTAGAGAAAATAATGAAGAGCCTGAACACCTTTACATAACCCTCAACACTCCCTTAAGCTAGAGTATGTATCGATCACGCTCATTATAGATATCAATTCTGCAATTGAACTCTAGAGAGTGCTTTAAGAATCACATGCTCCAAGGAGGAAACATGAGTTGTAGAGATGCGACCCTTACATCAGTAGTCCAACTCAATTTGCGTGGTTCTCTCATTAAAGATATAATTTTAAGTTATGAACAAGGATGCTTGTATTCACAAAGCAACTGCATTTGGAGAGATACCTCCATCTATATTTGGCAAATTATTCTAGCCCGTATCATTTCTGCAATAGCTTGCGACATTGCCATGTATATTTTGACTATGCATTTTATTTGGATACAACATGGCGTTTCTCGTTCTTCCAAGTAGCTAAGAAGTCACTATGGCACATTGCAAACCCAATGGTAGATTCCATGACTAGTAGATAACTAGCATAGTCATCATCACCATTACCAAAGAGGGTAAAAACCTCGTTTTCCTGAAAATAGCCTTATAATTTGGTGAAGTCTTTAGGAAGCTAAGGATCATCATAGCAGCATTCATGTATACTTGTCAGGGTTGAGACATAAATTAGCTAGCACGACTTACATAAAAGGAAATAGGGTGGCTAGCATTGGTTACATCAAGGAGCTTCTCAACGACCTCTATATAGTATGTCTCTTTGGATGTCCACCTCTTATGTATCCTCATACATCTTCAAATTAGGATCTATAGGCACAATGGAAGGTTTACAATTGTCATGCCAATCTCCTCAAGTAGATTAATAACAAACTTCCTCTAACTCATCATGTGACCGTTAACACTCCTAGCAAATTAAAGACAAGGAAATAGTGAAGCTGACCCATATCCTTAATAACAAAAAACTACCTTAAAACATCTTGGTCCTCTTAATTCCATGTAGATGATCACCAATAATAATGTTATCATTAACATAAGTATGTAGCCAATATACCTCCTACAATATGGGACACAAAAAATGGGTGGTTTATATTAGACAAACTAAACCTTTATCCATGAGCAACCTTCTAGATTTTCTAAAACCATGCTCGCGAACTTTGCTTGAGGTCATAAATAGCCTTTTTAAGTTATCAAGTTCGACTGTTATTTCATCATAGTGAAAACTAATCTACAGCCTATAGTTACTGCATCATAAGGAGATGAAACAAGATTCAGGTACCTCTTGTTTGTAAAGATGATATATTTTCTTCCTCTATAATTAGTTGCCTTCCATCTGCTATCAGCAAGTGCCTCCTGATTTGTCTTTAGAAACTCTACTATTGAGAGACCGTCAACAAACTATTTGTAATTCTGGGAAGCCACTCAAGGTCATAGTAGCATGTGAATAGGTAAGTAATGCACTTGCATATGCCCTTCTGTAATGTTGTAGGTATATCATAATTATCTCGGGAGCCTATTGCATGTCCAACCTGTTGAGTACATTTGTCCTGCAAAGGAACGTCACTACTAGAGCCATCAATAGATATCGAATAATCGGTACTTCCCATTAACTCGGTAGATTGAATAGGTAGTGGGGTAGGGGGTCGATGTTTTGTAGGCTTAAGTATCCCGATATATACCTTATTGTTAGAAATCGACAATATGAAAGTGTAATATCAGAGAAATAGAATAAACATGAAGAACACCAAGATTTTACGTGTAATCCTACTCCGTGAGGAGCAGGATGAAACCACGGGAGAATGCCTCAAAGGGATTGTGTTTTCTATTCACTTATCTCTCCTTTGATACAATGGGTGTAGAGCTTCTTATATAGCCCATACTGACTCTCCAAGTCCCACAAATAGCCGATGTGGGACTAAACCACTGGATGTGGTAATTGGACCCTGGAGGGATCCAATTACCCATCACTGCAATGATGCATACTCCAACACTCCCCCTCAAGCTGGAGCATGCAATGCTCAGATTGGACAAATAGAAAGAAATCTCAAACTCACAATACAAGGCACTACAAACAATATCAACTCAACGCATACTCTCTGTCGGTTGCTACCGAGGACGTTGCTTCTCATGTCGTGCTGGTGAGGAGGAACTAAAGGGTTGGAGTGTGAGTTGAACTGGATCTCCTCATCGAAGAACATGTGCTCTGTAATGCGCCTGTCATAGTCATTGAAATTGGAATGAGTCTCCGCCTGGAAAACTTTGGCTCACAATTGCTTCATCTCTCTAAAGGGTCGAATTGGAAAAAGACATAGAAACATCCTCGTCGGAATCTACGGTCACTGGAAAATGGAGTCTGGAAGTCTCCTTATCGGAGAACTGGCTTTCTCCCATACTGGCTCAGAGAATGGGATCTCTACTCTAGAGTCCATATGAAACCACATGAAAAATCTAACCCACAATGGCATAGAGAATGGGATCTCTACTCTGGAGTACCTATAGATCACATGAAAAGCCTGAGTCCAAATCAAAGATGGAGACCTCTCAAATAATGATCGCATACATGTGCGCATCAAACTGTAGACTCTGAAATAATATGAATGTAGAGTCTGAATCTGAACTGTAGAGCCCTGAAATTTGGATATCTGAATCTGACAATCTGTGCCATAGAACTCTACGTAATGCTCCCCCTTTCTCCCATACTGGTCGGAAAACGACATCGACCAAGTTGGGAGAGGACATGAATATGGGTAGAAATAATCTCAAATGATTTTCTTTCTCTTGTTTATTTCTTTTTTTATAGTTTTTTAATTAGCTGCTCCAAAATTTATTTTTCGACTCTCATTTTCTCAGACAATTTTTTGTACGATACCCTTTTTTCTTCTTTTACGTATGGGTTTTTTTGTATATGCACCTTTTTTTGCAAAAACAAGATATCTCAGCCCAAATAATGGGCCTAAATACAACTCAGACCAATTATGCGAAAAGAACAAAATGCTACTCCCCCTTCCCTTTTTTTAACAGCAAAGCAGACCCTAATTTTTTTATTAAAGGGTCATGGCTCATTTCTTCACAATGCATGAAGTTAGGGTTCCCATATTGGTAACCCTCTGATGGAGCAGGTGCCCGATGGAGAAAACCCATCGCGTGTGACGATGTTGGAGACTTCGTCGCCACTAATAGTGTCCTCTGGAGAGGGTTGACTCCTAGGGGACAAGAGGAGGCAGCCTGGGATTAGCTGCGTCGTCGCGTGAGGGGGGCGGAGGTCTACCCAAGCTTGTTAAGGATCTGGAAGACGGCGAGGTCGAGGATAAAGAAGAGGACCTGGAAGGGTTGCAGCGCCACCTGGACGAGCTTGAGGAGCATAAACGGAGGCTTAGGGCTTCTCATGGAGCTGCAGATTACCCCCATTTTTTTTGTTCTTGCTAGTGCCCTGATCGCCTAGGAGATGACTGAGTGCATGGGAGCTGGAAGATATGCTCCCCTTGGCTGGAAGATGCACGCGGTGGATCCTATGTTGATAATCGACGGCCCGAAGCTGAGGAAATCGGGTTCCAGACCATCAGAATTCTGGAGCATGCCGTTGATATGGAACACTATAACGAATATGTCGACAGCGAGATCTTCATAATGCTAAGCAAAACTAGGGTCCAGGAACCTTAGATTATCCTTGAACTTGACAATGTCGGTCTTCAAAACTTGGAGTTTATCGCAGAACATAATAACAAAAAATAATACTCTTCCGAATATTCTTCAAGAACAATGAAGAATCGAATCTTGACCTTTCAATAAAAAAAACCTTGAACTAAAGCTTGAATCTCGAACATAAATAAACATAAAAATCCCCAAGAATCGAACACGCTCTGATAGCATGTTAGAAATCGACAATACAGAAGCGTAATATCAGAGAAATAGAATAAACATGAAGATGATTGGGATTTTACGTGGAACCCTACTCCGTGAGGAGCGGGATGAAACCATGGGAGAACAGCTCAAAGGGCATGTGTTTTCTATTCACTTTTCTCTCCTCTGAGACAATAGGTGTGGGGCTTCTTATATATTCCACACTAACTCTCCAAGTCCCACAAATAACTGATGTGGGACTAAACCACCAGATGTGGTAATTGGACCTTGAAGGGATCCAATTACCCATCACTACAATGATGCATACTCCAACACTCGTCAACATGAGAAGCAGAGTCCTCAAGTCGTCGATGTGATTGGCATCTTAGGTGGTGCCATTGTTGGATAGAATGAGCATGTATTTAGCAAGGTGAAGGAGTTCCTCTTTGCTAGATCTCTCATTATGGTCCTTAGTCGATGATGGGACGGTGCTAGATTGGTGCTCACGTCGATTTACGTTCAATCACGCTCTTCTCATAATGTTGAGCCCTATGCTAATCTAGTTAAGGTGCATGCTAGATTTCTGAGGTTGGATTGGTTTGTGTGAGGAAACTTCAGTGTGATATTCTTTGGGGATAGAATTAAGGAGGGTTTGAATCATGGATCCTCTTTGTCTGTAGAGTTGGTGGAGATATGACCAATAGCAAGTACACTTGGCGAAGCCTTAAAGATTCTTGCTTTATGTAGAGGCCTTGCAACTGTTTTAGATGGTAGAGTTCACTCCCTTCCTCGTTCGTGATCGGATCACACTCCCCTTTGTCTTGACACATGGGAGGGAACTCCTCTGTCATCGTATCTCATATTTGATGTCAATCTTGGTTGCTGGAAGAGGGTTTTGTGACGAGGTTTCCATGCTTTAAAATAACATGGTGGTGGAAGGCTTAGCCATGACACGCTTGGCACTAAAGCTAGGTGAGCTATGTAAGATGCTCATTTCGTTCAAGCGAGAGACTTGATCCTTTGGTGGATGAGTAATATATGGACGACGATGAGATTATCAGTCGAGGTGTTGTGTAGAAATCATCAAGGAAGACTGAAAGAGGGAGGTGAAGTTGAGGCAGAGATCGATGTAGAAGTGGCTAAAAGAAGGAGATGGTAATATAAGATTGTTTCATGCCATGGCTCGTGGTAGACATTGTCTAAACCATATTTTCAATGTGATGTTTAGTGTGTGACTTTTCATGGGGAGAACAACATTGCTAAGTCATTGATTGCTCACTTCTACGCGGTGGGGATTTGTACCCCTTTAACTAGGATTTGATGGCTTGGTCATGGGGTGTCACGAATCTCACAAGAGGATGTTGCTGACTTGATTTTGGAGGTGGGTTTGCAGGAGGTGTGGAATGTATTGATATTAATGTTGATGGCTACCCTACACTAGACGGTTTCCCTGTCATCTTCTTCTGGGATTCTTTGAAGTTGATTGTTGAAGATGTATTTGCTATGTTGAGGAGTTCTTTCTAGGGAATTGCGGTTTTGAGCGTCTGAAGCACTTTTCATATTTCTTCTATCCAAGAAATATGTGTCTTGCAAGGTGAAGGAGTCTCACCCAGTTGTGTCATCTAACGTGTCGATTGTCGCAAAGTTGTTGGACAATTAATTCATAGCTGTGCTTGGAAAGGTCATCTCACCAGCTCGAAGCGTCTTCTTACTTGGTATACAACTAATGGATAGTGTGGTGGTGGGTAATGAAATTATTGTCGATTGGAAGAGGCGCAAGATAAGAGAAAGCTTTCGAAGGTGGACTTCTCCAAAGCCCTATGACTATTTGGATTGGCATTTCATCTAAGCCTCCCTACATTGTCGTGGCTTCCTAGACACATGGACTTCCTGGATGAAGTGGTACCTTGCTACAACTCTTGTGTGATTCTCGTCAATAAGTTTCCCCATTGTGGTTTTTTCTATCCACATAGATGTAAGGCAGGTGTGTCCGCTGGCCTTGCTCTTGTTTGTTCTGTTTACCGATGCTTTAGCGGTGATGGTTGATGCAGCTGTGAAGTAGGGTACCTAGTTGCAGGAGCACATCTTTTATCCTTGATTTTTTTGGCAAGATCTCAGGACTGAAGATCAACATGTGTAAATATGTGTTATGACTAACTTTAGGCTGCCACTTGTTTTTGATAGTGTTTGGCAGTCTGATTGGCTCTTTCTGGTGGAAAAGATGGAGAAAATGTTGGCAGGCTGAAAGTCCTCATGTTTATCTAAAGATGGAAGACTATTGTTGCTTAAACATGTACTCCTTGTCATCCCTATATGTTTTCTCTCCTTCAGACTTGTTCCAACTTGTATTAAAAAAGATTAAAGTCTATCATGCGTCGATTTTTTTGGTTTTCTTAAGGTGACCCCATGGGTAACCCTTGATTATTAGGAGACGGTTAACTTGTTGAAGGATGATGGTGGTTTTGGTGTTCTTAACCTTAAGGAGATGAATAAAGCCCTTCATTGTAAATTGATTTGCCGTGTTTGGGGTACTGGAAATTATATAACTTGCTCTTGGTACAGAAGATTTATGAGATCTCAATTGGTTTATACTCCCCAGGTAGTTGGAAATTCTCTATCGGTGTTCTGAAGGGGTATTTATTCAATGTTACCGGATGTCCTACCTTCTCCGGGGGCGGTTTTGGATTACGGTTGTGGCTTTTGATTTTGTGGTGATGATTGGAAGGAGGATAGAGCCTTATGCAAGCGTTTCCCCTGCCTAATTATTTAGGTGTTTGAACCAGACAACACAATAGTGAGTCTATGAGGTTCTGATATGTCTGATTAAAGACTTGTTGAATTCTATCTTTGATGAACTCCTTAATAGATCACAGTTGCCCATCTGTTGGACATTGATCACGGGCTCTAGTGTAATGGTAAGTTCTCCGTCAAGAACGCCTATGAGGTTCTACATGGCATGATGGTTTTTAACTCATGGGGGTGCGCGACGAGCTATAAGTGATTTGATTCTAAAAGGTGCCAATTCTGGTGAAGGTTTTTCTCTGATTGTTAAGACATGGGGGAGTAATGACTAGTGCTAGGCTTGCCCGTCTCTTCCAGGGAAATAGCGCATCATGTGTTGTGAGATGGGAGAATAAGACATGGACCATCTCTTTTGTGGTTGTGAGAAGTCTAGGGAGGTATGGGACTAGTTTGGCATCCCTGAGGTGGCAACTAGTTGCCCATCTGCTTTGTGGTGATCGTTGGTGCTATCTGGCTTAGCTTTCATAGTGATCATTTATTGGTTGTTACGGTAGTTTGGTGCCTCTGGTTGGCAAGGAGTGAGCTGATCTTCAGGCAGGAGAGATTTTGTGGAAAATGTAAGAGTCGGCTAAAACTTTTACCAGTTCCTGGTCTGTGTAATCCTTGTTGGCTACATTGTTTTCTAGCCATGTACTATTAAAACACGTGAATATATGAAGAATTTTTTGAACATGCACCTTATTAGTGACTGCTCTTTTTTCTTTAAAAACAAACTTCTTCACCAGAACGATTTATGAAACTATATTGAAAAGTGATCATCGTCATCATTTATTCTTCAACATAAGGTGGTTCCATTGAGTGATTACTTTATAATTGTTTTTTCTGAAGACGATCCAAACATCAATCAATCAATCACAAGCAAACAATCACAAAGAACACGTACAATTTACGTGGAAAAACCCCCCACCGGTATAGCGGGGGGAAATTACGGGCAAAGGGAGGTTCACTTAGAGTTAGAGAGAAAACACGAGTACAGATACAAGAACCCTAGGAGGTGGCAGTTCTCCCGGAAATCAGACCCTCCGATAATCCACGCCTTAACCCTACAATACATATATATATGGGCAAGCAGTTAACGGATCCATTTACTGAATGTACTCGGATCGCAAATGGGTTTGAGAGATGCTAGGCGAGTCAAAGGGAGGAGCTCCAGGTCAAAAGGAGGCTTGGTGGTGGAGTGAAGGGGTGCAATAGAAGCTAAAAATAAAAAGAGCTTGCTTTAAAGCTATGTCTAAGGATAAAACAGAGGAAACTGTCACAAACTACAAAATAGCGAAGAAGGAAGCAAAGAAGGCCGTAAGCGAAGCTAAGTCAAAAGCTTATGAAGTTTTGTATAAAACTCTTGACTCTAAGGAGGGACAGAAGGATATATTCAGGTTGGCCAAAGCAAGGGAAAGAAAGACCAAAGACCTTTCTCAAGTAAGATGGATTAAGGACGAGGAAGGTCATGTGCTTGTTACTCAGAAGGATATAAAGACTAGGTGGGAGCAGTACTTCCATAAACTTTTCACTGGGGAAGGAAATAGAGAGATCTCTTTGGGTGATCTAGCTTGCAGTGAAAGTTACTTGAATCGTGCAGGCTATAGACGGATACAAAGAAAGGAAGTAGAGGAGGCTTTGAAGGGTATGAGACCCGGGAAAGATGTAGGATCGGATGACATCCCTGTAGAAGTATGGAGAGTTTTAGGTGAGCGTGGTTTGACTTGGCTTACGAATCTATTCAATGTTATTTGGCGAAGCAAGAAAATGCCTGAAGATTTGTGGAGTATCGTGGTGCCTCTTTATAAGAATAAAGGAGACATTCAAAATTGTTCAAATTATAGAGGTATCAACATGATGAGTCACACTATGAAAATTTGGGAACGTGTAATCGAAAGAAGGTTGAGGCAAGTTTCCAACGTAAAAGAAAACCAATTCGGATTCATGCCAGGTTGCTCAACGATTGAAGCCATCCATTTGCTGAAGAGAACAATGGAGATTTATAGAGCTAAAAGGAAGAACCTCCACATGATCTTTATTGATTTGGAGAAGGCTTATGATTATGTCCCACGCGAGATATTGTGGAGAGTGTTGGAGAAGAGACAAGTACCTCTCCTATACATTAACCTCATAAGGACATGTATGATAGGGCTTTATCTTGTGTAAGAACCCCGTCTGGGAAAACTGGATATTTTGACATCAACATTGATTTACATCAAGGTTCTGCTTTGAGTCCATTTCTCTTTACTTTGATTATGGACGAGTTGACAAGTCACATTCAGGATGAGTTACCTTGATGTATGTTATTTGCTGATGATATTGTGTTAACTGACGAGACTAGAGATGGAGTTAATGAGAAGCTTGAGGTCTGGAGACATGAGTTGGAGACTAATGGATTTCGTATAAGTAGGGCCAAGACGGAATATATGGAGTGCACCTTTGATGGAAGCAATGGTGAAGGAATCGAGGTGAAGATTGGTGACGATAACATTCAGAAGAGAGATTCCTTTAGATATCTGGGATCTATTCTGCAACATGATAGGGAAATTGATGGAGATGTTACTGTTGGGAAAAGAGAATGAGATCATATCTATTCCATAGCCCTAGGCTCTCTTATATTGGAGAGTAGCCTATGGGTAAATTACATAAAGAGCATAACAAGAAAAGAAAATAACGAAGAGGTACAATAACTCAATATGCGTCAACACTCCCCCTCAAGATGGAGCATAGATGTCAATCATGCTCAGCTTGGAAGCACACTTCTGAAATGGACCTCGTAGCAATGCCTTGGTGAATATATCTGCAGTCTGGTTCTCTGAAGTAACATGAGATGTGGCAATGAATCCTTTCTGAATCATGTCTCGTATGAAGTGACAATCCACCTCAATATGCTTGGTCCGTTCATGGAATGCAGGGTTGTTTGCAATAAATAAAGCAGCCTGATTATCACACTCCAAGTTCATAGGAAGTGGTACATCTAAGCATAAATCTGTCAGCACCGCTTTCACCCACATCATCTCTGTAGTAACCTGGTCCATTGCCCTATATTCGGATTCAGCACTAGATCTAGCTACCACAGTTTGTTTCTTGCTCCTCCATGAGACTAGGGCATCTCCAACATAGACCGCATACCCTGAGGTGGACTTCCTGTCCTTAGGACAGCCTGCATAGTCTGCATCTGCGCATGCTGAGATAGAAATCCCCTTTCCTTTCTTGAATAGCAGACCTTTACCTAGGAGAAGATTTGAGATATCTAAGTATCATATGTATTGCATCCATATGCACTTGGCGTGGTTGCTCCATGAACTGGCTCACACGGCTCACTGCAAATAATATATCTGGCCTAGTGATCGTGACATATAACAGTTTGCCTACCAGTTCTCTATATCTTCTCCTGTCCACCTCCTCTGTGTCATCATCATACAGCTTCATGCTAGGGTCCATTGGTGTCGTAGCAGGTCGACACCCTAGCATACCTGTCTCACTCAGTAGATCTGTAACATACTTCCTCTGTGACATGACTAGTCCATACGGATTTCTTGCAAATTCCAGCCCCAGAAAATATCTAAGGACTCCCAGGTCCTTGGTGACAAACTCGGTCCCCAGCCATTCCTTTGCCTGCTTAATGCCCTGGTCATCATCACCTGTAATCAAGATATCGTCAACATAAACCATGATTACAATAATTCCTCTCGCCGTCTTCTGTACAAACAAGGAGTGATCAGCATTGGAGCGTTTATATCCTTGTTTCTCAAAGAGGTCTGACAGCTTCTGGAACCATGCTCTGGGACTCTGCTTAAGGCCATAGATGGCCTTATGTAATCTGCAAACCTTGGAACACTCCCCCTCAACAGCAAAACCTGGTGGTTGTTGCATATAGACTTCCTCTTGCAAGTCTCCATACAGAAATGCATTCTTCACATCTAGTTGATAGAGTGGCCATTCTCTAGTGACTGCAACTGATAGCAGGATCCGCAGAGTAGAGTGACGCACCACAGGAGAGAACGTGTCAAGGTAATCTACCCCATATGTCTGTGTGAATCCCCGTGCAACTAGGCGTGCCTTGTACCTGTCAATGGAGCCATCTGCATTGTGTTTAACTGTAAACACCCATTTGCAACTCACCGGGTTGACATCTGGAGGTATAGTAACCAAACTCCAAGTTCCTCTAGACTGAAGTGCCGCCATCTCTTCCTCCATTGCTAGCCGCCATCTAGAATCCTGCAAAGCCTCATGGTGGTTCCGTGGAATGTCTGTAGCTGAAAGTGCCAATGCAAACGTCTTGAAGTGTCCAGATAGCCTCTCAAAAGACACAGCTGCTGATACTGGATATTTGGCACAGCTTCTCTTCGGCTTGCGTAGAGCGATTGGAACATCCAAATCCTCTGTGCTGTCAACATGCTCCTGTAATGCATCCTGCTCAGAAATGTCGTCAGATCCATCAACATTAACATTTTCATTACATACCATAGGCGAGCTAGTTGACTGGTCAGGACCATGAGCTGGATTCGGCCTGCGGGTGTAATGGAATGGTAACGGGGAGACTGTTGATGGCGGTGGTGGTGGCAATGGTGGTGGTGGCAGTGGTGGTGGTGATGGTGTTGACGGTGGTGAGGTTGGTGGTGTCATGAATACGGTATCAGGAGATATAGGTGGTGACTGCATGTTCCCTTTTTCTGAAAAATACATAATGGATTCAAAAAATGTAACATCTGCACTGATCATATACCGCCGACGCACAGGGTCAAAACACTTGTACCCCTTTTGAGTTCTGGAGTACCCCACAAAGACGCACTTGACAGCCCTAGGAGAGAGCTTGTCAGAACCAGGCGACAACTGATGGACAAAAGCGACTGACCCAAACACACGAGGGGTAAGAATGAACAGATCCTTGTCAGGATAAATAAGTGAGAAAGGAACCTGTTCATTCAAGACGGACGAAGGCATACGATTGATAAGATAGCATGCAGTAAGAACTGCATCACCCCAGTATGAGTACGGAACATGACTCTGAATAAGAAGCAACCTTGTGACATCGAGTAGGTGACGGTGTTTTCTTTCTGCAACCCCATTTTGCTGAGACGTATGAGCACAAGAAGTTTGGTGTATGATTCCTTTAGAGGAGTAGTAGTTGGCTAGATTGTTGGTGCACAACTCCAAGGCATTGTCACTTCTCAAAATTTTGACAGATGTGGAAAAGACATTCTGAATCTCATTTAGAAAGTGAATAATAATATTTCCTGCTTCAGACTTATTTTTCATTAGAAATACCCATGATGCTCTAGAGTAGTCATCCACAAATACAATATAAAACCTGTGCCCCTGATGATCGGGAACACGACTCGGACCCCAGACATCGACATGAAACAACTCAAACTTGGAGTTACTACTCCGACCTTGACTGCTGGGAAAAGACGACCTGTGATGTTTTCCCAACTGACACGCCTCACACTGGATAGGTGTGTGAGAGAGACTATAGGGTAGGACTAGACGCAACTTCTGGAGCGGTAAATGACCATAACGCAGATGCCACAGGAGAGGAGATACTTGTTCAGCGGGAGAGGATGTGGTTCCAGCAAATGGGGTCTGGTTCAGACGGTAAAGGCCTCCTTGCTCATAGCCATGACCAATCACGTTGCCCGTACGGATGTCCTGAAAAATCAAAGAAGATGGATCAAAAATAGCTCGGCAGTGGAGATCCTTCGTAATCTGACTAATTGACAACAGATTCATAGAAAAATGTGGTGCATGTAGGACATTCTTCAGCTGCATAGAGGGTGTCAATCTAATCTTCCCCTGACCAGTGATAGGGGAATGCGTGCCATTAGCAATTACTACTGTCCGTCCTGGAGGAATCTGGGTGTATCCTGTAAGTAGACTCTGGTCGCCACATAAATGATGTGTGGCGCCCGAGTCCATGATCCATGGCAGGATATGAGATCTACTACTGTGGAGTGCAAGTGTACTACCTGAAGTACTAGTAGATGCAGAAGCAGAGGCAGAGGCAGAGGCAGCAGTATCAGTATGACTCTCTGTAGTCGTTGCTGGGCCAGATGGTGGTATGATGCCCCTGAGGCGGGCAACTAGATCATCAAATCGTTGATCCAGGGTAGCAGCAGATGGGGGCTCTATCTGCTCAGCGGCTCGTGCAGATGCAGGGAATCCATGCTTTGAATAGCATGTGTCTTCATTGTGCCCAACTCGGTGACAATATGTGCAGGTTGGCCTAGTACGGCCACCCCTTCCACGAGGAGTACGCCCACGGCCTTGATGATGAAACCCGCGGCCTCTGTTGGTTGCCATAGCTGAGGAATTCTGACTCGCAGCAGATGAAGGCACTGTGATCCTGCTCAATCTGTGAAAAGCTTCCTCCATGGGAGGAATAGTCGAGTCCGCTAAAATCTGAGAACGTGCTGCCTCATACTCTGGATCAAGTGCAGCTAGAAACACACCCACCATAGTAGCATTCCTGTATGTCTTCTGCTGCTCGGGCGTAGCTGTCAAGGGCATGAAGCTATATAGCCTCTCAAACATCCCTCTCAGTGATGTATAGAGAGAATGTAGTGGACGACCATTCTGCTTGATGGTGAAGATATCATGCTGGAGTTGAAGGATCTTTGTCTCGTTCTTCGCCTGAGAGTATGTGGCGGCCAGAATGTCCCACATATCCTTCGCTGTGGGTTGATGGAGGATATCATTGGCAATCTCAATAGCCAATGTGCCAGATAGCCAGACTTTGGCATACGCATCATCGGCCTCCCAGGAGGCATAGGTTCCAGTCTTCTCAGCAGGCTCTGATTCGGTAAGAATATGCTTCTTACCCGTAGACTTCATCATGCTCATGAACTGCATTGCCCACAGTTCATAGTTGGTACCATCCATCTTGACAATAGGCGCCGGACCACGGAATGCGCCAATAGATGGGATATCTGCCTTGCTCTCTGACATATTGCAAAATAAAGACTGGAACGACTGACAAATGATATGTTTTGTCTACAATACCATAGATGGGGGTAGTTGTATGTGTAGACTTCAAGCAACTATCCCCATAAAGATGTTTGTGCTAAGACCTATACGCACAAAGAAGTTGCGCACAGGCCGCACAAGGGAGGCACAGTCGGCGCACGGCTGAGGCGCGCAGGGGCTGTGCTAGCGCACGGTTGATGCACGCAGAGACAGGGCACAGCGCGCAAGGATGCGCAGGGAGGCTGTGCACGCAGGTGCTGCGCGTGCGGCACGTTAGGGCTGCGCGTGCGGCACGCTAGGGCTGCGCGTGCGGCACGCTAGGGCTGCGCGTGCGGCACGCTATGGCTGTGCACGGGCTGCACAGAGGTTGCGCTAGGGCAGCGCAGGGGCTGCGTCCGGTAGAGGCGGCGGCGTTGATGGCACGCCGATCGAGAGAGAGAGAGAGAGAGAAGAGAGCCGGCGGGTGGGGTGTTAGGGTTAGGGTTTCGAGAACTCCGGTCTAGGACCGTCGCTCTGATACCATGTTGGGAAAAGAGAATGAGATCATATCTATTCCATAGCCCTAGGCTCTCTTATATAGGAGAGTAGCCTATGGGTAAATTACATAAAGAGCATAACAAGAAAAGAAAATAACGAAGAGGTACAATAACTCAATATGCGTCAACAGTTACTAATAGAATAAATGTTGGCTGGCTAAAGTGGAGAGGAGCCTCTGTTGTTCTCTGTGATAAAAAAATTCCTTTAAAAATTAAAGGAAAGTTTTACAAAGCAGCCGTGAGACCTGCTATGCTTTATAGATCCGAATGTTGGCTTGTGAACCATAAACATGTGCAAAGAATGAATGTAGAAGAAATGAAAATGTTAAGGTGGATGTGTGGACACACACGTAAAGATCGTATTCGGAATGATGTAATCAGAAAGAAAGTTGGTGTAGCTCCGATCGAGGATAAGATGCGAGAAAATCGCTTAAGATGGTTTGGACATTTGCAAAGAAGATCAGCTGATGCACCAGTTAGGAGATGCGAGTGTTGGGATGTTGAGCCGGCTAAGAGAGGGCGAGGATGGCCCAAGAAGTGTTGGAAAGAGATTATACGAAGGGATCTCAGTTTTGTGGATATAAGCCCGGGATTGACTCAAGATAGATCTGAATGGAGGCGAAGAATCCATGTAGCCGACCCTACTTAATTGTGGGAAAAGACTTTGTTGTTGTTGTTGTTGAAATTACTTTTGTGCTATATAATATTTTCATTAGATGGAACTTATTCTTCGAATTCCATTTGTCTAAACAAGTTTGGTAAAAGAAGTTTGATGCAGTCTACCCACCCAATTCAGGAAATGGTCAGACAGAGTTGCGTACAAACTCAAACCATCAACACCACAAAAAGCTTGCGGGCAAAAGATTCTTGAGTATTTAAAATCTTTTGCATGTGAGTTAAATATTTGTCAATGAAACCAATTATGTCCTGACCCTGTAAAATTAAACTCGATGAAAACTACATAAAACCTACATGAACCAAAACCAAAGGAAATATGCTCATGTTAATGGTTTTGAGCACTAAGTTAAACCAGTGCTTGGCAGAGAGGTTAGCATCACCACCTAGAGAACACATGCAAGTCTAGCTCTAGAAATAATAGAGATACTGATAAATAAACAGCGAAAAATAGATCAGATTTTATGCATTTAAGACCCGTTGTCTCTCAAGTTAGCTAATGATTCCACTTGTAGTGCTGCTGCTTTGTCCTGGAATGTGCATTTATATTGTTTTTTGAATTGACGATTATATTTTATTTTTTGACAGCATGGTTCATCAGCAGCAGAATATTCTCCAGTTGGAAAGGAGTCAGATGAAACAGTCGATGGATATATTCTCCCCTCTAATGACCTGCCAGATCCTTTCGAGGAGAACTTCAAAGAGTTGAAGAAATGGGTCGACATAAATTCTGCAAAATATGCTATGTTAACAGTCTTACATGAGCAACGGAATAGAAGGCTAGGAACTGCATTAAAGGTTAGTCCAGATTATCCTTGCTACATGATCTGTATATTAAGACTTGGTGTACGTAATTGTTAATCCCCCCACGTTTGCTAGTTTGATACAGAAATCATGTTTGAAGCTAAAAGCTACTCAATGTTATAGGGGTGATACCTGGTGGGAAAAGGAATGAAATTTCTGTCAATGCTAGAGGTCGCTTTCTTTATAGAGGGGATTGGTTTGGACGAAAAAAGATGATGCCCAAAAAAGAAATACAAAACAGGAGAAACATAATACTACTTGATGCATCTTGCGCTTGAGAGATGTCGGCTTGCCTTCCCGAATCTTTTTTCCATGCACTCGTCAAAAATCAAGAGTATGACTTGATGGCCGTGCTCTAATACTATTTGATGCAGTCGGAAAATCGAAGGGAGAATGAGAGAAGATGTATGACAAGCTTCGCAGGCTGCGGGAGGAACAAGGTTGATTAGCACTAGAAATTTGAGGGGGGGGGAGAGGATAATGGTGGAGGAGCTCTCCAAAACCAATAACTAATTCATAACATAACCTCATAACTCTTCTCCTTGCAATAGATTAAAACAAACAAACAAAATAAAAACAACCGCTAATCAAAATCCTGATTGACTCCTAAGGACTCTACCTTAACCACCTAAATTAATTAACCTAAGATTTGAATTCATAGATTGATCACAATATTTAACCGATATAAAATCCAAAGTTGACTTTAAAAAAACAAATTTTCTAATCTATGTTTGCATCAACAACATTCATGTGCACTTCAGTTGGAACATGCATAAACTGACTTAATACATTGATTGCATAGGTATTGTATGGTTTGATCAAGGTAAGGAAGATCAACTTCCTCATAGTCCTCTAGTATTAACATTTCAAATCTTCGCCAAGTTTATTTTTATCCTTCGTGCTCTACCTATGTTCTTTAATTGGAGCCAAATTAGGTTTGCATTCTAATTTTCTTGTTTCCTTTAAAATATTGGTATCATGTTTGTTATTATTCTATAGTTTTAATCATGCTAGTAAGGGTCCCATGGTTGTCGCTATAATGTATCATCAACCTTATCAGAATTCTCAAGTTATTCAATAGTATGGAGAAAATCTAGGTGTATCATTTTTTATTAATTGCATTCACGATTGCTCTCCCTCCGAAGGATGTTCTCAAGAAAGTAAGGCACATGTTCAATAATTGTAATATTGCATCTCCGTCCGTCAGCCAACGCTGTTGGCATCTCTGGACGCCACTTCCTCCTTGTCCTCCAGGAGGATGTCAGCCAGCCTCCACTATCGTGAGCCCCCTCTCATCCTTCAGTCTATCAAGCCTGCACACCTCGTCCTGAGCCCTAGCCCGTCTGGCCCGCCGCTGTGTCCAGTTCACCCGGTGGAATTCCACCAAATGTCTCCTCAGAGCTGCCAACTTAGCCGCCAGCCGGGCCATGGTTAACCTTGCTGTTGGGGAGAAAGTGTCAAAGTAGTCTACACCATACATATAGTTGTAAACCTTTGCCACCAACCTAGTCTTTGTCACACAACAAATTGATTAAACATGCAAAAATCCATCGCATGTTAAGGTGGATCAATGCCAACCTGGGACCGTGTCTACCTAGACTTGCAGTGCAAACATCTCCTTCTACATTGTCTGCCTCCATTATGATCCTATGTAGCCTCTTTACATATACGAGAGACGTGAGACACCAAGGGCCATCATGAACTGATGGCACTCACTATACAAGTTGTCCTAGAAGTATTAATTAATGGCTGAATGTCTATTAAAGTGTTGGATTTTCTCCATAAATGTGATTATAAGGTTAAGTGTGGTATCTTTTATGGCCATCTCCTCAGAGTGACTACTCAATTGTCTTGCCGTGTCTTTGTGAAATATAATAGTTGATATATTGGGTTGTGCGCTCTATCTAAGCCTCGTTATCTAAAGAGAAACTATGGTTAAAGTAATACATAAATGCCCTGAAGGGGTGGGCACTCTAACCCTAACCCTAATGCCTGTATCGTGACACTCAAATCGGAGCATAGATGCCTAACATGCTCAGCTTGTTAGAACACATCCTTAAAAACAGATATGGATATAGAGCAGATCATATATAAATAATAGCATATATATTTTATGTGTTAGTTTAAATATGCATGTTTTCGATGGTGTGCACTTGATACAATTATAAATGAAAGAAGGCATTTAATTTTGTAATATATCATTATAAATAAATCGATAAACATGTTTATGGATTAAAACGGATATACAAATACAGATAATGATATTTACAGTTATCTAAGTGATACCCGTGTCTGTATCCATCATAAAATAGTTGCGGGCATTGATGTCAATATATGTATAATAGAGGTATGGTAGCAGATTGGATATCATCATATCCATATCCATTTGCATCTTTTTTTTTGATAAATATCCAACGGCTCATGTTTTAGGTGAAGGATGGATATAGGATGTGATAATGTATTTGTATTGTGGAAGATACATCTGGCAATTATGATTGAGAGCCTGGGGATTTAAATAAAATGGTTGCAAATCTATGGTTGTTGGCTAGTCCTCTATTAATGGTGAACGGCTTTTGCTGCAGGTGCTTGATGATATGATTCAAGAGGAATCGAGCTCGCCCAAAAAGAAAGCGTACGACCTCAAGATCCAATTCCTGAAGGAGATCGGTTGGGATCACATTGCATCGTACGAGAAGCAGTGGGTGCAAGCTCGCTTCCCACCTTGTTCGCAGCCATTCTAGTTGCTTCTCATTCAATATTAATCACTGTAAATTCCATTTGATAACACAATTAATTGGGCACCATTCAAATCGTGTTTTCGTAAACTGCTTTATCTGTCAGGTGATTATATGACAGATATAATCATCCACGGTTTCATTATTTGTCAATGTAAGTTGATTATTCATAGCTGCTCCTTGGTGGCGCAAGCTAGTATGCTAGCATTATCATACTTGTTCAAGACCATCGAATTACTCGAACCTGGATAACGAAATTATTACTCTTTATGGGAGGTTGCAATGATTATGATGATTTCCATTTGATTGCTCCTTAACAGAATTGATGTGCTCACAGGTTGCAATGATGGATAATCACTTTGTTTTACATCCTAACTCCTGCCATTTCGAGGGCTGCAGGTTTGCATGGCTGGTGGCAGTCATGAACTGGTGGATTCGACCATTCACGCCGTGGTGGCAGGTGAAGTGAGTCATCAATGGTGGAAAGATTGATGCGAGGAGAAAGGGTGTGGCCTAGAGTGGAGGAGGGTGGGGAAGGGCGAAAATAGGGAGGGAAGGTTGAGGGAGAGCATGTGAAGGATAGCGATGGAGCAGCAGAGGTCAGGAGGCAAAGGAAGAACCTGGAGAGGGAGTTAGAGTGGCAAGAGTGGGAATGGGTAGAAAAAGGGGTTAGCATTATTCAGTAGAATTGACATTCATGGATAAATTTATATTATTTTTTGTGGGCATAGTAAAAGATAATAACCAAGTATAATCAAAAGTTAATACAAAGGCATATATATGTAATGGTCACTTACTATTCATGGATCTGAGTGTAATTCACAGTTATAAGGTCAGAATGTAATTATAGAATTATACATGACGTGAAGAAATCCTTTTATTTTATAGGTTTTTGCGAAAAAATCTTGTCTTGTAAATACTATTTCTAAAATATCACTGAGTTTTTACATATATATACACTGAAACTTATGTAATTAGTTAGATACCTTTGTAAATGTTACCATTATACATATACCTCTGAATGTTAATAATTTATAACATTCAGGGGGCGAATAAATAATCTACATGATTTTATTGAAGCGTGTGTATGACAATGCAATTACACGAACACTCACATATTTTGCAGTGTTAATTGAGCACCTATAAACATCAATCTTTTTGCATGCATGTCCCTCCAATTTAATGATTTTAACGGTAGTAATTACAAAATCAACTTTCTTTTAGGTTCCACGTGTACTCGAAGTCTCATATATACATTCATGCATACATGCTTTAAATAATCGGCCCGGAGTCGGTATTTCTAAAAAATAAATGAACCGATTTTGATAGTTTAATAATACATCAGTAAATATAATAATTTATATCTGGATAAGCTTTTATTCCATGAGCTTATTGATGAAAACACATAAAAATGTATTGTCTATTGGTCGTACTTTCAAAATAAATTTATAAATTCATGCCTGATGCTTAAACCTTGCCATCCATTTGCTTTTATACAGTATGGTCTTCAATTTTTTTTATTTTTCTCTAAAAATAGCAAGCTTTGTTATTGGGAGTTTGGTTTATCTTACTGTTAGTTTTTTATTAAAAGTGGGTCGAATTTGTATTTTTTTTCATCGTGCATGTCCGATTAGTTTCTCTCATGGTTTTTTCATTGTAGCATTTCATGGTTTAATCTCGACACCATTAAATTTATATCTGATTTTTCAGTTTAGAAAATCAATTCGACTAGTAAATTAAGCTTAGTCCATTTTTTTATGAGTCTATAGGAATGATGATGTCTTACTGATACCATTGCCAATCCAAATGGTTGGGATGGACGGTCTGGCCCAGTCAAACCAAACTTGAGACTGATCGGTTCGACATTTGATTTGATTTTTAAAACCTCCAATTGGTAAAAGCATTTAAATCCTCAATTAAACTTAAAAACTGAATAAATCACATATATAATACCCTAAAATTATGTGTCATTACTTTAGTAATCAATGATGTAAAAATCTTTGATAAAAAGAACAATAATTTGTGCACTATCTAGAAATGTTTTCATTATAATAATCATATCTATAAGGTTGCTTTTACCATCTTATTGCAAATACACCATAAACAAAGCATTACAATAATAAAATAGGGTACAATATCATAGACATTTGCATCGAAAAAAGATAAAACTGTATAAGCAAACACAAATAATTTGAAGGCATTTGAAAAGTAAGCCCCGACTATGCTCTGTTGCTTCTCAAACGACCACTATCATAGCATACCATGAGAATATAATAACATCAAGCTTAAATCAATCTTGTTTGGCACCAAAATATTACAATCTTTTTTAAGGGGTATAATGTATAAACTCGTAATTATCATCTGTTGTATTGAAAATTTCATTAAAAATAAAATGCCACAAAACACTATAAGAACATATAAAATCCATTTTAAACTCAATCAAGTTTCAGCTTAAAGTAATCTGAAATATTACACACTAAAATGTTGCTATTTTTTAAGGGGCGTACATGCAAAAACTTCAAGGAGATGGCGCAAAAGAAGGAAAGAGGGGCATCCATGAAATTTACATCTTTTCCCTTAGCAGTCTAGTTTAATTAGTTTAAAGTTTGTATTAATTGCATTCTAGCCCCTCACTTTCTACTTATTTACAATTCAGTCCAAGAATTTTGTTTTGATATTTAAAAATAAAAAAATATTGGGGAAAGTCTCAGAAAATTATTAGAACTGTCTCAAATCATTTAGAACAACTTAAGATAGATATTCCATGTTTTGAGCCCCACCCACATCCATTCAAGTCCACTCTTGAGTCGAACTACACTGAATTCTGTGTGAACTTGTTTGGTCCATGTGGAATTGATTCTCTACTTGTCATATATATTTTGTTTGTCTCTGTTATGCTCATAATTGTAATTTTTTATTTGAATTTACCGATTCTTTTATGCACAATGATAGTGATAAAAACATTAGTTTTAAACAACACAAAATTCTTTTTCCATTTTGGCATTGTTATCGTGGACTCGTCAACATTCATAATTTTTCTATTAGTTTTAAGATTTTAATCCTTTATTGTTTTTTTTATTTTCTAGCACCTAAAAATTTAGGCAATAAAAAGAAACCTGCTTTTTATTTCTCTCTTGTAATAACTTAGGATTTTTGTATTTTTTAACTTGTAAAATTAATTAACCCCACATCTCTCTTTTGTAGCATGCCATCAAGTGGGCAAAATATTACTGATTAGAGCAAGACGTATAAGCATATCAAGCATCCTCTTCACCTAGTCATCTTAGTTTCAATTATCATGCATTTGTTTTTTAATTCACTTGTTTTAGTTCACTTTCTACATATCGAGATGAATGCCTTACTCTTATTTATGTATATTTTATGATAATTTTAGAATTGTATTCTCTGATGAACTTTTTTCTAATCCAAATGAGGCTTTTGTGGATATATTTTCCTATTATGTATGACATGAATGATTGTAGATATAAATAGTACGGATGTAAATGACCTTGAATTTCAGGTAGCAGAGCTTCTCTTATCTGTTAAGATTCTAGAAGCTCATTCTGTGTATTTTTTTGGAGTAGCGGTGCATATCGCATATAATCTATGCGTGATATATAGGAATATCGCACATACTTTGTGCGCTATAAGGACGCGCATGGAAAGTATGCGTTACTCTATAGAGCGTATATAATATGCGATATTTTTTCATTATTGACAGAAAACTTTTTGTTGATTTTCTTGAGGAATAAAGTTTTTCAATTACATTATGTAGGAATTTGCCTCAAGGTGATAAATAAATGGCATCTCGTCTATGATGACATTGGAAAAAAGATTATTGGATCTAAATGAAGTTGAGGAATTACAATTACAACTCTATGACAACCTAGAATGTAAATAGAAAATCAAGTTTTTGCATGGTGTCAACATTTAGAGGAATGCATTCCACGAGGGACAAAGGGAGTGGTTGTTTAATGTTAAGTTAAAAGTATTCTACATTAAATTAGAATAAAAAAATAGAGTGTACAATGTAAACTAAGCTTTTGATAGTGGTTTTACTGAAAATACTTGACCCAACCACTAATGTCACATTTTGAGTTAATGATCAAAGATTAACTCAAAACCTATCATTGAACCATCCGATCTAATGCTTGTGGTTGAAATGTTATGTCTGCCGGAATCTTGAGTTGAGTATTCACTTACATTACTCTTTTCTTAATGGCATTTTATTTAGTCAGCATCTTTTATCTCATTGCTTAGCATGAGTTAAGTATAGGAGTATCTCTTAAAATCACATTAACAAAACTAGAGAACACACATGTACGTATGCGCACACATGCGCACGCTCTCACCCACACACACAAGCGGCCTTTCAATTGAGGTGCCATGGCCTTTGCATGAAGGGTGGACGTACAAGATTAAAACCATCATACCAAGATTAGGTGGTTTCCATCCAACTAAGTATACTAAAATGTGGGATGTACTTATTTAATGCTCAATTTAGTCGAATACACATCATGGTGCATACTATATTTAAAGGAGGTGAACAATGAACTACAATGCACTTTGTATTTTGCAAAAGAATTTATAGAGAATAAGAGAAACTATCATGATATAATTATTATGTGTTTATAAATCGATATGTTCTTTTACAAAATCAAAGTGTAAATTGGAGAGACATTTCTATGATGTGCGCGAACAAAGGTTTGGATGGAGAGAAACCATATGGTTTATGTTATTCATCTTCTTCTTTTGTCCTTCTTTTTCCTCTTAGTTTCTGTCGTCGTATCTCTACTATACTTCCCCTTATTTCCTTTGCTTCTTTAAACATCCGATTTCCCCACAACATGAACACCCTCATCTTCTCGATTCTCCTCGCTTTTATATCTCTCTCCAGATTTCCCCTCACCTTTGTCGACCTATCACCTGAGAAATAGGCCTTGACTACCCGCTAAGCAACGGAGCTCCGTTCACCCTCTTCTCTTGAGTAACCCCCTTGTCGAGCTACGACCCGAGCATCTGTATACTTTGATGGATCGATCGAGTCACAACTAGTAGAGGTGGATTATGCAAAGGACCTTCATTCATTCGAGCTAATGGACTATACCCGCCAAGGCGAGTCTTAAACTGGATACAGATGTATACATATCCATCCGCTATTATTTCCGTTTTTAGCCAGACATGGATATGTATTTTTTATTTTGTTGATGTGAACGTGGATAAAGATATGTATTTTTATTCTTCATTTTTAAGGATATGGGTATATATATACACACACATACTATTACAATTGTGTTGATATGAACATAGATGTCCGTACTACTGAATTTATTGTAAATATTGTATATATGCATCATTTGTATATAAACATATACACACGCGTTACAGAGTTACACGTAATATTTTGCATTCTGGAGCCTATTTCAAATGCAGCGTTACAGAGTTACACGTAATATTTTGCATTCTGGAGCCTATTTCAAATGCAGGAAAAAATATAGATTTTGTAGGTTATGTTGTGAAAAAGTTATTTAATTTAGTATATATTCTTTTATTTTTTACATGTACATGTATAATTTTGAGTTGGCCGGCCATTGAGTTCAGCTTTATAGAAACATTTGTTTTGAATGTAGTTGTTATGATATATTTATTATCCGTAAGATACTCTGCATCCGTTTGTTAAATATCCGTAATGGTATTGTGATAATCCGTTTCTAATCTGCATCCATACTCAAAGATATGAATCGTGATTTTCAATAACTATAATGAATCCATTTTCATATATAGGTTTTAAAACAGTTAAGGGTATGGTAACACTTAAATATGTACCCATCATGATCCACCTTGTTCCATCTTCCTCCTTCCTCTTTTCCACTTTTTTACCTCTAATGACAAGTTGGACCAGTTCTCATCCTTTTTATATCTACCAACCTCCATTGAAATATCAAACCTTGGAGTTAAAGGTGACTTACACATGTGAGCATGCACACATTTTGAGTCAGTTTGGTTATATAAGAAAAGTTTTTATCCTTATTCTAATTTTCCCTAACAAACTCCAACAGTCGAGCTTTTTTTACAAGAACGAAAAAAAGATTAACTTTATCATTTTAATAAAAATATATAATATTTTTAACATGCTATCAAATGTGAAGCATAGAATGTTAAAAAATATCAGTCATCAGGATTAATTTTGATATTGACTTCAACTTTTTAGAGCTTTTTGTAGTTTAAAAAATCTTTTCGGATTGTATCTTGGTTTAGACTTTAGAGTTATCTCTTTGTCGAATACAAGGGTAAATTACAAAAAAAGGACTTCAACTATACTTCAATTGCAAATTAGAAGCTTTTTTTCAAATGCAGCTAAGAGAGGATTGTTCTTATGTTTTTCAATCAGATACATGCCTCCATAAGCTTCGACGACCCTTATATGTCGATATTAAATCCTGAAATTGAAAGTTTAGGTCAATCTTTTTACATTTGAAAAGTGGAACCTCTAATTGAGAATTAACATAATATAGTTGAGATGTTTTTTGTGTGATCTAGCCGTATGCTCGCATCAAGGAGCCCTGAAACTAAGGATGTCAATTTTGGATGTATCCTTGGTACCCGACCCGAACCTGCTTCATTTAATGACTCAAAACCTATCCCGTCTATTTTAGATGGGTTTGGGTTTGAAACTTACTACCCATGCGGGTACGGGTTCGGGTTCCCTTATGGGTACCCGAACCGAACCCGAACCCGAATACATTTAAGGATACCCGAACCGAGCTCGAATCCGAATACATTTAAGTACACATATACATCTATATCTACATTGTATATATATGTGTGTGTGTGTGTGTGTGCGCGCGCGCGCTTATGTATTTTATGTTATTAAGATAGTCCATCTGTAACATCCGAATTCGATTAAACTCGAACCCGACCCGATTAGGATCTGATTAATCTCATAATATTACCAATCAATATTAAGTACCTAAATCGATCAATTGGTCTTATATCAAAAGTCATTCGAGAGAAATCGGTCAAAATTCGATCGTACCGTAATGTGTGTCACAGAAAAACCACGAAAATTAGAAATTGCAAAACAAATCGAGACCACCTAAATCCGATTCGACGAAATAAGATCAACGGAATAAACCGTTCGTCAATCAGAGGTCATTTGATATTTTTAAATCCCAAAATTTAACTCCAAACCAAAGCTGTATCTCGAAAATTTTGGGAATTTATACCCGATCTAAAGTATATTAGTATTATATTCATATTGATTGTCGTTTAGAGATGGTCAAATCGAGATATTGCATCGAAAAAGAAAATGTGAGGTGTGTATACGACCGACTTTGATATCTTAAATAATAAAGAGAAAAATGATAAAAGAAAATTTAATTTAATTTCCATTTATCTGTATAGTTGTACAAGTTGTACCGTGAACAGTTGCCATATTTTGCATTTAAACCTCCACTTGGCATCTTTCCTTGAATCCCTTCTTATTATATAACACCAACCCAACCTCCTTTTTCCCAATTCCTACGGAGAAAGCCTTCTCCCCCATAAAATCTCCAAAACAACTCTAGCAAGAGAGAGAGCACATGCTGGAGTTCTGTTCCTCCTCCTGCTATTGTCCAGCACCCACCAATCTCAAGCTGGTGTAGTCCTCCCTATTGCATGCAAGAATTCTCTTCAATCTTGGAGAAATAGGTACATTTCCTCCCTATCTTTTGCTACCATTCATGTATATACTACCCATTCTAATCAAACGTTAGGGTTTTGTTTTTCTTGTCAATTATTCGAATTGAAAAACATTGGCGATGAACATGAGGTCAAGCAAAATGAATGTATCAATAATCCCGTGATTCCGGTAGCTCTTCTTAGGACAAGGGGTTTTGTCTTGACAAATCATACTTGAGGTCAGTAATTTTTAATTGTAGGAATAATTCATTGAAATTTTGAGAAGGTTGTAAGAGTTTTTATCACACTATGCCCCATCCTGAGAGGATGACCGCCATGGCTACGGAGAGAAGGCCCTAAGCAATGACCCTTCTATTACTCAGCTATTAAGCTTTTCCAGAATTGATGGAGGAGGGGAACATATGTTTCATTTAAATGGATGATTGGTACAGAGTTCTTGACTATGTTAAGTGGTAGGATTAAATGTGAGATGGGTAATAATATGGCATATTGGATCTTTAAAAAAATAATAAATAACAGAGGATAAATAACATATGATATTTTTAGTATGGGCTCTTGGTTCTTTTTTTAAAAAAATAAATTTACAGGGGATATTTTTAGTCTCAGCCCATGGATAAAAAAATTTAAAGTACAGGGGATATTTTTAGTCTGAGCTCCTGGATCTTAAAAAAATTATTAAATAATTTAGATTGTGGTGCTACAGTAAGAAATCAAATCTAATATAATTAGGTACAATCATAATACCTATCTTTTTGCTACCATGCATATGCGACTTTACCGTCTCTTTTGTTGTCATTTATGTGGTGTTTACTCACTATAATTGCAAATTCAAGCTCCAGATTTTGTTTCTATAAATTTAAAAATTTCATGTTTATACCACTTATAATTCTTTAAAAAAAATTCGGAATCTCGGAGATTAAACTGCTCCTTATTTTTGTCTACTGTTAAAATCTGTATTATATGATTTTTTATTTTATATCAAATACATTCTGCACCTGGCACTGAAAATTTGTAGTTATATTATTGAGACATCTAAAATTTAATTAAATATTATTAAGTACTTCACATCACACACTTCTATTTGGTAGTATGTATTACATGATTTTTTTATAATATTTCGATTACTTTCTGTACTTGGCACTGAAAATTTGAGTATTGTTGAGGATCTTCCGTGCAAACATGTTAGGTTCCTATTCTTATCTTCTTCTTTCTGATGAATATCTCACAACGTGAATCCCGGGCATGATTAGGTCTAGGATAATCTGCCTTGTAAAATTTTACTCAAACAAGAATTTAGGATGGAGAGGAATGATGCATGACTGTAACTCATGAAGGTGGTGACATGATAGTTTATTTTGTAGATTTGCAATATTCACATATTCCTAAGTATTTTTGATGTTCACAATATCGAAACGTTATTGTTTTGTGTGTACCATATACACCCTACGGAAGAAAAGAAATAAAATTTGCAATTGTATAGGTACATAACTATGGTACAATGAGGGTTATATGCAGTCCCAGTGAACTTAAGCATATAAAATCTCGGCACAAGCCTACTGAATCCTGCAACCTCTCCATAAATAAATGACATATTATTTTCTCTTTTCCACATATCTGCATCATTCGAATTTCCACTCTTTAGTACCCCTCAGAAACTACATATATTTACAGTATGGGTAATAATTCTTCAAAAAAAATCACTAACTCTCATGCTTTAAGGATGGCATGACCATATTGGAAAGTTTTGAAATACTAATAGTTGAATATAAGCACCCTTCTCTTATAAAGCCAACAAATGATTTCCTACTATCATTATGGATAGAAATCCTCGATCAATTATCCTTGGATATAATATTCTATTTACATATCACTAAAAGATAAGTTATGACAAATACCTAGATCCGTAAGTCGGGTATAGGAGAGGCTGAAAAAGGTTCGAAAAGCCATGGAAGAATTGAAAACGGTTAATCAATGATAATTAATAATTAATAGTGTCGGCCACGATGACCCTTACACATGATCGTGCGAGGGCGCGGTGACTCTCAACTGGACGGAGGAAAGGAAGCCCAGTTAGGACAGTGGCCGCTTAGTGCGGGGGTCTAGGATCCCAGTCTTTTTCATAGTTTTTACGCGAACTCGCAGTGTTTTACACCTTGTTGGGGTCCCTACTTTTGACCATATCCGCTGACCTTCTGTTTTAGGATACCCATGCGAGAGATCCTCTGTTTTAATTTTTCCGTACGAGCTCGTTAGCCTGTACTAGTCGGGTCAGTTTCTAGAGTGACTTTTCCGAAGAGTCTCTCTCATCTGTCTCAGTGGCGTAGCTTTGGAGTAGACCTATCTGCCTAGTGGACCGCACTTCCATTAGATGGCGAGACAGAAGAGTCTCTTAGGAGACTTCCTCACCGCTTGAGTTTTGGTTACTTTCCGCCAACAGGCTTGGCAATGCTACATCTGAATCATTTATATCTCTATCTGAATCATCTTGGATTATATTTAGAGGAGTTACAATTAAACTCGGAATGAAGTATAATGGATCTTGGCTAAGAGATGAAATCAATTATAAGTTGCATTGGTTAGAGTTGACTATAATTAAGTTGGATGCAGAATTATTATAAGTTAGTGGACGTGTTGGGAACTTAGTTAGGATACATTACACAACATCGCATTCCTACGGAGGCATCCCAACCCTAAGGTACTCTTCACGTCTTATAGTCATAGTGTGAGGTCACCAACAGACCAAGACCACAAACCACTAAAGTTGAGATTTTAGATAAAATCAAGAATCCGTTCAAAATAACATCTTCCCCCATTATCAAAATCAATATTTAAGATCTCTAAATAATAGGAGATTAATATATATATATATATATATATGAGTCATTAACCGAAATATAACAATATGACATATAAAAGATAATTGGTAAACTTGGGACATTTCTTCAGGGTAGCATGAAAACTTTTCATAACAAGTAGTTGTAAACTTTTAGTTGCTTATACCTTACTACTTATTTCTTTTGCAACCACTTTAAAATGCATGCTTATTTTAATAAGTTTTTGGGAAGTATCAGCGCTCGTTGATGTCTCTTGTACCTTTCATGTGTAGCAGGCAAGCAACCTACAACTCAGTAGCTAGTTGATGAGTCCAGATATCCGATGCTATTTTAGACGGTATATTTACTTTTGTCACAGCTTTTGCTCAATTATGATGTAAATGCTCTTCTTTCTCTTCTGTATATTTTTGAAAATACATATATGTACTTTCAACTCTTTTGTACACATGAAAATTAATGAAATGAAATCTTAGTGGCACATCTTCCTGTTGTTCTGTGGTTGTGAATATTGATTTGAATGTCATGGCAGAAAAGCGAAAAATTTCCCCATACTTTCATATAACTTGTGCGATCTTTTGTGAATATAATATCGCAAATGTATTATAAACGGATACCCGGATCCGATGGCGTCAGACCAATCAAACCAATATCTGATTGTTTTCAACTCGTCTATATAAAAGTCTTTCTATATTCACCAAATTCATCCAGTAATTCAGATTTAATCGTCTTTTTTATTCTCTAGTTAAACATATTTTTAATCCATGATATTCTCCGTGCAAGTGTGGCATATATTTGATATCCACACACAGACCTTACACATTATGTGTTACCTGCGATCTAAATGTCAACGTGTTGTGCATCTTCAATAATTTCATTCAATTTATTTCCTCAAATAATTTATACCTTTAATTGATTTTATAATTGACTCTATATTGAATGTGTATGTGAAACTTATATATTACTTACTTTATTATCTTTTTGCGATAATATATTGTATGAATGGTTAGTTTAAATTTAATTTTATATCAAATATTTTGATATCTATTAGGTACATGTATAAATGATAGGTACATGAATATATGCTTACAACTACCCATTTATTAAATAGATGGGTTTGAGTGGTGATTTTATAAAGGAAAAAATGAGGTTGCCCTCACGCCATTTTTCTACGGATTTTTTTATTTTTTTTGCAAACTATCACCATGTTATTCATATATATATATATATCCCTCCAATATGCCGTTCGAATTTCATCAGAAACATAGGCTCCTTTGCCTTTCCATCTAGAACAGATAATTTTAACGATCTAAACATTATTGTAATCGACTTGTTCTATATGGAAGGTATGTGAACCTTTATTTCTAACGAAATTCATCTAATATATTAGAGGAATATATAAATGAATATACATAATTATATTTTTCAAAAAAAATAAAAAAAATTACGGAAAAATAATGTGTCCATTTCCTACCTTCAATACTTTTTATAAATAGGTATAGGTTGGGAAATACTAAAATCCCCACCGATGCCGAGTCGCTGCCTTAGAACATCTCTGCTCGCTGTCTCGTGCGCTCTGAGCTGAGAATCGTGGGATCCCTCGTGGTCCGGAGAAGCTACAGAAACAGAGGAGACTACACAGCTTGATGTGCAATGGACGATGAGGGCATAGACGAGGCGATTAGGGCACAGTTCCCTCTCTCCTTCGGGAAGTCCTCCGCATCCCACTCCCATGCCGCCTCCGCCGCCCACGCCGCCACACGGAGGCCCCCTCCTCCGCCTTCTTTGCGCGAATCGAACAACCAATCCAACGACCTCCGAGGAAGGGACGAGTATGACAATGGTCCCATGATAGGACCTCCCCGTCCCCCGGTGGCAGGTGAGGTCGAAGATGACGACGACGAGGAGGGAGCCATCATTGGCCCCCCTCGGCCTCCCCGCGGAGCCCCGTCGAACTCGGAGGAGGATGATGACCCCGATGCCGAGTTGGACGAGGATGGTGAGGACTCCCTCCGGATTCCCTTGACGAATGAGATTGTCCTCAAGGGTCACTCCAAGGTATTGTGATTTTATCTTTCCCCATTTTGAATCGTTCTATGATGTATTCTACTTATTCCCTGTTTTTTTACGTCTAGCTTCTATTAGAATTTTGTGAGAAAGTCGAATTATTGTTGATGCAAACATGTGGGTTGCTATGAGTTACCAGTGTTTGCACCAACGTGCTAATTCTTGATCTAGACATGAATTGGGGATGAGAGGCCGAGGAAGAAGAACTTGATGAGCTTCACGGGTCGCAAGAGGAACGGGATGAGCGGACGAATTCCGCAGAAAAAAAAACAAGCGGAAGGTGGAAGTCCATGTCCATTTTTTATATTCCATGTATTTTGTGCATACCTGCCCATTTATATAGGAAGGGATGAACTTAACGAAGAATTAATAAACCAGAAGCAAATTACTTGTGGCCAATGGAGTGATTTCTTTTCTTGGTAAGCACTTTCCACGGGTGATCACCCTTATTCTCAAAAAAGAAACCATAATCAAATTTCAATTAGACCTAATTAAGGTTCAGAAAGTTGATATGCGGTATTCGTTCGGTCAGGCGGTATGAAGCGAGTAAACGGACATGCGGAAGTATATGCGGATTATGCGATTTCTATTATTTTAATACAAAAATAATTAAAAATATAATAACAAATTCAAACGTTGGATATTTATGTTTCAAAAAAATATAACTTAGAAGAAATATGAAGTGAAGACTTTTTTGTACAATGTGATTTCAATCAACTAAATAGGGAAAAGTGGCAAATTAAAAGTGATAGTGAATAAATTGTTGCGGATTTTTTGTGATTTGTTTAGACCCAATAAAACTGGAAACAAATGATTATAACCACTTGATGCAACCCTAAATGGAGAACTAACTAACTGTCCTGGATGCTCTTACGCTATAGCGCACCATTAGTGTGGGTCTGAATTTCCTAAAGAGGCCAAACATAAGCACTAAAGTGGAGGGAAGATAGAAGCTGTCGTGATGATCTAAAAAAAATAACAGCATCAATAAATGAAATAAACTTAGTTGAAATCAGATAAATATAGTTGGAATCATATAAATACTCGCACCAGAAAGTACTTGAATCGTATATTAACCATAGTCCATCCCGAGTTCAGAAAGTACTTGAATCATATTAAATCATTAGATAATATTCATAGATTTTTACTATATAGCATTGTCTTTCTGTAAAAAAACCTACTTGTTAACAGAGGGGCACATCTAAGGTGGAGGCGGAGGAGCCCTTGTTAGCAGAGGAGCACATTGGAGGCGAAGGAGTACCAGTTGACAAAGCACACCGGAGGTGGAGGAGCACCTGTTGGTGGCGCACATCGGAGGCGGAGGCGGAGAAGCACATATTAAGGCTTGGCTTCGTAGCGTAGAGGGTGGGCTAGACTTCTGATGGGGCTTCGAAGCATCGAGTGGGGTAGGGTGGATATGGTTGGGGTTATCGGGTGGGTAAATTAGGGTTATCGCGTCGGGTATGGTTGGGTTAGAGGCTACAACACCTTCGCAAGCCCTATTACATATGCAGCCGCATATGCGGTTTACTCGGATCGAGTATGTGCCCAGACCACATAACCAACGCATATGTCTTATGCTGTGCGCTACAGGGTCCGTGGTTGCATAGCCGCCTGGGCCAACTTTTTTTATCACTGGACCTAATTGACTGGCTCCTTATAGTTCCTTAAATTAACTACACTAACTAGATATGGAATTGAAAGCAGAGATCCATGAGATGGAGAGGTAACGGGGGATTAAAGAGAGGAGCAAAGAGAAAGGGAACATGGAGAAAGAGGTGGAGAGCGAATAGGGTGGTGAGTGGATCACTATCCGCCAGAGGCCCCATGAGTCTATGTGAATTTTGGTTCCAAACTGTAGTGTTAGGATGGTTTCTACTATTTTTGCTGCAATAGGGTTGGTTGATAAGGCAGAAAAATTGTTTAGCCCAATATCCTTTGAAGGAATATTTTTTGGGTTTAACATGGCCTAAAACCCAAACAATCCAATTCAATCTTGACCCATTTTCAATGATTTGGTTGGATTATCTGGGTTAATCAAAATAATGCCCACCCATTGGTGGATTCGTTGGGAGGTGTGGGATTCGATGTGATGCAACCTAAGTGTGCAATAACCTAAATGACACCTCAAGCAATGGTACTATTGAAAACAAAACGACGAACGAGGTAATTGATGCACGACAGGCCAAAATCAGCAACAAAATAGCCAAGTTATTTGCGTTTTAGCACCGATTTCGATCCACAAACGTTAGGGCAAATAGACGAGTTAAGATTATTAGAAAAGTTATCACGATATTGCAACTACTAGGGGTCTCAACGATTCACCAAGCCAAATCCACAATATCACAGGCCACAACTAATATAATGTAGAGGAAATTTAAAGGTGGAATTTGTCGCTCATACCACAACCGGCAGGGAATTTGGAGCAGCGCTTCAGATCTGATCCAACAGGGTCGTCGGCCGAATCTGGGATATTCCGAGCGGCTTCGGGCGCAGGTGATGGCGGTTCTCACGGCAGCGGCAGTGGTGGTTGACCAGGCCAGAGGGAGGGCTGGCTGTTGGGGTTGAAGTCGGTCGGGCGGCTGGGTGGGTCGTAGACAGGAACTGGGTAGCACCTGCGGGAGGGGCGGGGGTTTGTCCTCGCGCTGGAGAGGAGGGGTGGTTGCGTGGAGGCGGGGCGGAGAGGGGACGAGGGCGGGACGCGAGGGCGAGGGAGGGCCTCGCGGAGTGGCGGTGACGAAGGGTTGGCGAGTCGCTGGGTATCGGTGGGAGGCGATCACGGCGGCGCGGGGGAGGTTGACCTCGGTGGGAAGAAGGGCGGGGAGGCGTCTGTTGGTGTGGGGGAGGAGGAAGACTGGGAGAAGCGGCGAGGCGGCGCGGGGAGAGACTTGTGGCGGCGCTGGCGAGTCGGCGGCGCTGGCACTGGAGAGGCGTGCGGCGGGGAGGGGGAAAGGGGTTGGATGCGGGAAGAGGAGAGGAGAGGGAGCGGGGTCGGGAGGAGAGGCAGAGGAGGAGAGAGGGGGGGGGCGGCAGCCTGCGATGGAGGAGAAGGGGGAAGGGAGGGGCGGCGCTCGAGTGGAGAGAGGGAGAGAGAGAGAGAGGGCGGCGGGAGGAGGTAGGGTTCGGGACGAGGAAGGGGTATCGGGGAGAGAGAACGCGGGATTGAGAGAGGGAGAGAGAGAGAGGTAGAGAGAGAGAGATAAGTGAGGAAATAACTCAATTCAACTTAATCCCAATTACAAAAAAAGGGGACCTTTTATAGAGGTCATTCCCCCTCAAACTAAGTAACAACTATTCCTAAAAACTAGGAAAAAAAATAAAAGAAAATAAAAAAGGGGATAACAAGGCCTTTTATAATGAGCCTTTTACATAGGGAATAAATAAACAAAATAAATACTAATTGACCAAATAAATGTCTACTAAAATTAAGTTGCTATCATGCTGCATCAACTCCCCCCTGCTGAAAAGAATCTCGCTCCGTCGAGATGGCATCGTGGAAGTTCTGAAGTATATCGGGGCGGAGTTGTTGGAGTTCGTCTTCGTCGATCCAGGTGCAATCGGTAAGAGGCCGTCCCTTCCATTTGACTAGATATCGTCGGAAGAGACCACATCTAGTCGTCATATCTCGGATATCTGCAATATCTTCAATCTGATCGGCATCGGTGGCGGCTGGCGGGTGGCGCATGTCATCATCCGGAACTGCTGGAGTAGTGGCATCCGTCTGTTCATCTCCATGATATAAGAAGAGATCTGATACGTTGAATACTGGCGATGTCTGGACGTCTGGCGGCAGGTCTAGTAAATAAGCATTGGTCCCAATCCTCTTGAGGACTCGGAATGGACCAATCTTTCGTTCGCTCAATTTTTGGTGGACTCTCAAAGGGAATCTCTCTTTTTTCAGGTGGACCATCACTAACTCTCCAACTCTGAACTCGCTCTCTCTTCGGTGTAGGTTGGCTTGGGTCTGGTATTTCTGGGTCATAGCTTGGAGTTTGGCTCGGATTTCAGTATGGATGTGGGTTAGATGTTCGACCAGATCCTCAGCAGCTGCACTACTTCTCCCTTGCACGGTTGTGGGTTTTAGGTCAAGGAATTGAGTAAGTGGAAAGCCGTACACACTCTCAAAAGGGGATTTTCCGGTGGACCTATTAGTGGAACTGTTATATGCGAATTCAGCTTGGGCAAGAATTAGATCCCACTTGGACGGAGAGTCCCCTGCAAGACATCGCAACAAATTTCCTAATGACCTGTTAACTACCTCAGTTTGCCCATCTGTTTGTGGATGATAAGCGGTGCTATACTGCAAACGAGTACCAAGACGGGACCAAAGAGTGCGCCAAAAATGACTCAAAAACCGAGTATCGCGATCCGAGGTAAAAGAACGAGGGACACCATGCAAACGGACGACATCACGAAAAAACAAATCGGCGACATGAGATGCATCTGAGGTTTTCCTACATGCAATGAAATGGGCCATTTTGGAAAATCGATCCACCACCACAAAAATAGAGTCAACTTTTCGCACGGTGAGGGGTAATCCTAGCACAAAATCCATGGTGATGTCTTCCCAGGGTCGCAGAGGAATGGGCAGGGGTGTGTATAGTCCAGTGTTCTGTCGGTGGCCTTTGAATCTTTGACACGTTTGGCATTTCTGTACAAATTTCGTCACATCCTTGCGCAGTTGCGGCCAATAAAAACGCTCTTGGAGTAGAGTTAAAGTTTTGTCTCGTCCAAAATGTCCAGCTAAACCTCCGTTGTGTAGTTCTGAAATTAAGCTCTCACGAAGGGACGTGGCAGGAATGCACAGTTGGCGGCCTTTGAATAGGAAACCCTCATGAAGAACAAAAGTGGCTGTTGGGTCCTGCCCGGTACCAACACAGTCGGCATGAATTTGACCGAAGTCAGGGTCAGTAGGATAGAGGTCTTTGAGAGTTTCAAATCCGGTCGTGCTGACGGTCATTGTGGTCAGGGCATGCGCTCGCCGGCTCAACGCGTCGGCCACACGGTTCAGGGTTCCAGCTTTGTGTTTGAGGTGTAAGGTGTATTCTTGGAGGAAATTAACCCACTTGGCATGACGCTTATTAAGAGTTTTTTGGGAATTCAAATATCTCAGGGCTTCATGATCAGAGTTAAGGATGAATTCTCGCTGGATCAGGTAATGTCTCCAATGCTTGAGGGCTTGGACCACCGCATAAAATTCAACGTCATAAGTGGAGTACCGTGATCTGGCATCGTTCAATTTCTCGCTGTAGAAGGCGACAGGTCGTCCTTCTTGGCTTAGGACAGCGCCAATCCCGACATGTGAGGCGTCGCAATCGACCACGAAAATCTTGGTGAAGTCGGGGAGTGCTAAAACAGGAGCATGCGTCAATTGATGTTTCAGATTTTGAAAGCTCGTTTCTGCTTCAAGAGTCCAGGCGGGTGCGCCTTTCCGCGTACAATCTACCAACGGAGCTGCACAAGTGCTGAAGTTCCGTATGAAACGTCGGTAGAAAGAAGCTAATCCCAGAAAGCTGCGAATTTCCGTGAGTGTTTTGGGTACGGGCCAGCTTTGAATGGCCTGGATTTTGGAGGGATCAACCTTAAGTCCATCAGCGGTGACAATGTATCCTAGGAAGAGGACCGTGTCAGACATGAAGGAGCATTTCTTGAGATGGACGTACAATTTTTGGTCTCTCAGGGTTTCGAAGACTTGTCGCAAGTGAGATAGGTGGTCTTCTTTGGTCAAACTGTAGATCAGGATATCGTCGAAGTACACGACCACAAACTTGCCAATAAAGGGTCGCAAAACATGATTCATTGTCCGCATGAAGGTGCTTGGGGCATTGGACAAGCCGAAAGGCATGACTGTCCATTCATACATGCCCTCTTTGGTTTTGAAAGCTGTCTTCCATTCATCTCCAGGTCGCAGGCGAATCTGGTGGTATCCACTGCGGAGATCCATCTTGGAGAACAATTTGGCATCCGATAACATATCAAGCATATCATCAAGGCGTGGGATGGGAAAACGATATTTGATCGTTATCTTGTTGATAGCTCGACTGTCCACGCACATTCTCCATGTGCCGTCTTTCTTCGGGGTAAGTAGAGCAGGAACCGCCACGGGGCTCATACTCTCTCGAACATACCCACGTCGCAGCAGGTCGGTAACTTGTCGGTTCATCTCTTCATGCTCACTTGGGCTCATTCGGTAATGGGGTAGGTGAGGCAAGCTGGCTCCAGGGACTAGATCAATGTGATGTTGAATGTCTCGCAACGGGGGCAGTCCTTCAGGCAACTCTTCAGGCATGATGTCAGCGAACTCTTGGATGATGGGCTTTATCTCAGGCGGGACTTCAGGAGGAGTTGTCTCTTGGTTGACCACTTCACGTCCCATTAACGCATAGATGGTGGGGCTCTCTTGAATTTCACGTTGGAATGCTTGGGCTTCTATCAACAACACGGAGCCCGTGGTCGCAGGCTTGGCCGGTGGGGTTTTGTTACCAGTTTGGGTGGTCGCAGCTCGGAGTGTAGCCACTTGGCGAGGGCTAAGGGCTTCACGTTGGGGCCTGAGGGTGACACGAACTTTGTCAATGAGAAAGGTGTAAGTGTTCAGTTTTCCTCGGTGTTCAGTGTCTCGGTCAAATTGCCACGGTCTCCCTAGAAGGATGTGACAGACATCCATAGGGGCTACATGGCACCACACCTCGTCCTTATATGAAGGACCGATGGAGAAGTTAACGAGGCTTTGACGGTGGATCGGGAGTTGAGTACCACCACGAAAGCATGCCACACTGTACGGTTTCTCGAGAGGTTGAGTTGGCAGACCCAACTTGTCGACCATCTCTTGTGATACGAAGTTCTCAACACTTCCTCCATCAATGATCAGCGAACAGCGTCGTCCTCCTGAGGTGCAGGTGGTTCGGAAGATGCTGCGTCGCAGCCAGCTATCAGCATCGGAGGCAGCGGGGGTGAGCAGAATGTTGGTGGGCGCACTGTCAGGAGCGATAAAGTTCTCGTGTTCAATTACCAGGAACGGACCGGAGTCGTCTCCATCCACTCCTAGAAGCTCGTAGTCGTCGGCTCCCATGGTGTTGGCAGTCAGCGCAGTCGGATCCTCTTCAGGGGGTTCCTGTTGGTCAAGGTCGGGGTCTTCAGGTTCGTCGGTGGTGCATAGATGGACGGGTCTAGCCTTAGGGTTTGGGCACTCTGCTGCCCGATGGCCCTTTTGATAGCATCGAAAGCAAGTATCATGTCCTACAATGGGTCGGCTTCCCAAGATGCCTTGGCCGGGGTTTCCAGGGGGTGGTCGGGTGACGGCAGGAGTTGATGGTTTGGCTGGAGTTTTACCCGTCACAACTGATGAGGAGCCCATCGGTTTGGAGTACATCATCGGAGTACTGGTACGAGGGGCGGAGTTCGCCGAGAAAGGCATCTTCCTTGTTTGGGCTTTAGCAAGCTTGGTCTCAGCCCGTTCAGCCTGCTTGTAGGCTTCGTCGACATCTCGGCAGTTGTGGAGGTAGAGTTCATCTTGGATGACTTGGCGGAGGCCTTGCATGTAGCGAGTGACTTCCTGAATAGGAGTCTCCTGCAAGCGGTTGCGATGGACTAGGGATTGGAACCCTTCGGTGTATTCCTTCACGCTCATGGTGCCTTGTCTCCAGGATTGCAGTCGCGCTTACAGATCGCGTCTGTAATCTTCAGGCACGAATTTGGTTTTCAGTTTAGTTTTCATTTTGCTCCAACTGCGGATTTTGCTTTTTCCCTTCCGTTTGCGTTCAGACTGCAAACGATCCCACCATAGGAGAGCATGTCCTTTTAATTTGATGGTGACAAATTGGACCTTTCGCTCGCTAGGCATGGACTTCCACACAAAGAAATGTTCAACGGTTTGGAGCCAATCCAAAAAAACGTCGGGATCTCGTCCTCCGTCAAATTCCAGGACATCGAGACGGATACCTCGATCCCATCCATCGTCGGACTTGGGTCCATTTCGTGGTTGGAATTGATGTTCGCCATTAGGTTGTGGAGTATAGCCAAAGGTGTATGGGTCGGGAGTCTTGGGGATGAAAGGGGTGTATTCTCTGGGTCCTTCTTCACTCTCCTGTGAATGATACTCGCTATCATGTCCGTCCGAAGTAGAAGAGCTAGAGTCACGGGAAGTGCTATTCCGGGAGCGTGATTTCCGGCCAGTGCGTCGACCTTTGTTGGGATTTTCATCACTGATGTCTGGTCCTAGCACGCGACTATTCAAGGTAGCAATTTGTTCATGGGCGACGGTGCATCTACGATCTAGTCCGGCGATTTGGGTACTCAGTTGATTGTTCATGAGTTGTAATTGGGCAAACAAAGCTTCTAAGGTTAATTCAGGGTGTGTGGTGTAGGGGGGTTTAGAGCCACTAGGTTTGTCGGCCATGGATATCCTAGGGTTCTGCTGTCTTTGTTTGGGATTTTTTTTTGTGGTTTTGTTTTGTGGGTTTTTTTTATATGCAATGAATAAATGGGATGCAGACGAAATGCAGAATCGTGAGGCTCTGATACCAAATTGATGCAACCTAAGTGTGCAATAACCTAAATGACACCTCAAGCAATGGTACTATTGAAAACAAAACGACGAACGAGGTAATTGATGCACGACAGGCCAAAATCAGCAACAAAATAGCCAAGTTATTTGCGTTTTAGCACCGATTTCGATCCACAAACGTTAGGGCAAATAGACGAGTTAAGATTATTAGAAAAGTTATCACGATATTGCAACTACTAGGGGTCTCAACGATTCACCAAGCCAAATCCACAATATCACAGGCCACAACTAATATAATGTAGAGGAAATTTAAAGATGGAATTTGTCGCTCATACCACAACCGGCAGGGAATTTGGAGCAGCGCTTCAGATCTGATCCAACAGGGTCGTCGGCCGAATCTGGGATATTCCGAGCGGCTTCGGGCGCAGGTGATGGCGGTTCTCACGGCAGCGGCAGTGGTGGTTGACCAGGCCAGAGGGAGGGCTGGCTGTTGGGGCTGAAGTCGGTCGGGCGGCTGGGTGGGTCGTAGACAGGAACTGGGTAGCACCTGCGGGAGGGGCGGGGGTTTGTCCTCGCGCTGGAGAGGAGGGGTGGTTGCGTGGAGGCGGGGCGGAGAGGGGACGAGGGCGGGACGCGAGGGCGAGGGAGGGCCTCGCGGAGTGGCGGTGACGAAGGGTTGGCGAGTCGCTGGGTATCGGTGGGAGGCGATCACGGCGGCGCGGGGGAGGTTGACCTCGGTGGGAAGAAGGGCGGGGAGGCGTCTGTTGGTGTGGGGGAGGAGGAAGACTGGGAGAAGCGGCGAGGCGGCGCGGGGAGAGACCTGTGGCGGCGCTGGCGAGTCGGCGGCGCTGGCACTGGAGAGGCGTGCGGCGGGGAGGGGGAAAGGGGTTGGATGCGGGAAGAGGAGAGGAGAGGGAGCGGGGTCGGGAGGAGAGGCAGAGGAGGAGAGAGGGGGGGGGGCGGCAGCCTGCGATGGAGGAGAAGGGGGAAGGGAGGGGCGGCGCTCGAGTGGAAAGAGGGAGAGAGAGAGAGAGAGGGCGGCGGGAGGAGGTAGGGTTCGGGACGAGGAAGGGGTATCGGGGAGAGAGAACGCAGGATTGAGAGAGGGAGAGAGAGAGAGAGAGAGGTAGAGAGAGAGAGAGATAAGTGAGGAAATAACTCAATTCAACTTAATCCCAATTACAAAAAAAGGGGACCTTTTATAGAGGTCATTCCCCCTCAAACTAAGTAACAACTATTCCTAAAAACTAGGAAAAAAAATAAAAGAAAATAAAAAAGGGGATAACAAGGCCTTTTATAATGAGCCTTTTACATAGGGAATAAATAAACAAAATAAATACTAATTGACCAAATAAATGTCTACTAAAATTAAGTTGCTATCATGCTGCATCACGATGTCGATCCCACTTTGCTTTCGCATCGGGAGGGCATCTAGGCTCCAATGAGTCGGCTGCAGGGATTGCGAGGCTGGGTCTGCTCATGCAATGAATGAGTGGAGGTAGGGCAAGTTGTCGGGATTGCGAGATCGGACATGCTCCATTGGGGAGCGAGGGTAAGGTTGCAACGAAGGAGATGGCGGATGGGGTTGTGTGTGGGTTAATGTCAAGAGGGGTTGTACTGTGGTTTTGGGTTGGGTAGTCTCTAGTCGAATGGTGGGGGGGGGGGGGTGAAGGGAGAGGTGCCGTTGCTGAAGCCACGCAGAAGGAGAAAGGAGAGGAGCGTGCCTCCTCCAATGAGAACAGAGAAGTCGGAAGGCGAGGTCATGGAGGACCTGGAGGGTGAGGGGCCTTGGAGCGCAGTAAAGTAGCGTACTTGACTGGCCAAGTGTAGAAGCGGAGGTAAAACTTGGTGCTACATATGTGGCGCCGCAGATCACATCTCAAGGGGATGCTCTGTAACCCAACAACTCTGCTTCGGATGCGGTCTTCCGAGACATTGTCAAAGGGATTGCCCAGAGAGAGGCCCAAGATCAAAGGAGGCACGCTTGAATCGAGGTGCGGTGCCGGTGGGGTATATACCCACCAACGAGGGCTTAGCGGCACCGGTGGGGTTAACAACCACTCTCAACGAAGGGTTTGTTGGCATTCTAATGCGACTGGCGAATGCTGCTTCGATGGAACGACCTGTGGAGGGAGTACTTGTGGGGGAAGGAGATGGGCCCGACCTGAGGAAAATTAGGTTTTGCGTATGTGTCATGTTTGCTAAGGACCACATTAGAGTACTGAAAATTAGGGATTTTTTTATACGGATGACATTCACATTAACTAACAGGCCACATAACTATAACATGTCACACTTATATTGCATAAATTCCATAGCAGTTAACATGTAGCAACAGAAATTGCATTATGTACATGCATCCCAATTTTATCAGAAGAGAATTAAAAACATTAATAATATCCTTGAACAAAATTATAACACATATACCTGATATGTTTTGCTTCAGAAACTGACATTCAACTCTCCCAATACAACGGTGCAGGTATTTTGCCTGCAATCCATGGAATAGGGAGAAAAGAACATCAACAATTGTTGAGTAAATCTTAATTAATTAAAATAACAGGAAATTTAGTGGTTCCAAAAGAAAGCAAGTAATTTGGTCCTGACAGATAAAATTTAAAGCTACTTGCAATGAAACAGGCTTTCAAGTTGTTTGGTATGTAAAACCCCAGTCTACTCATCCTACATTAATTACCCACATAATCATTTATATATAAATATCATATGGTCCATATTTGAGTCATTGCCTTTCTATTAATTATAATATAAGTTTGAGTGGTCTTGAAAATGTGATTGATGAGGCTCTGATATGATCATTATCTCTATTAAATGCTTATAATGATGTTTAAGAATCTTGTGGATTGATCATAGTAAGGGTATATGATGGGTATGGGATTTTGATTCTTTTCTTGTTGATTTTCTCAAGCCTAGTAGATAGTCTGATAAGGATGATTTTCATGATATGGCCTTTTCTCTTTGCCAGGAATTATTGGCAGAAAAGTAACTAGTTCAACGGAAACCAACTCAACTGTAATTCAACTTTAGCCAACTCAATTGTGACTCAATCCAATATCAAATGTATCTTTTTCAGATTCAACTGTAACTGATTCAGATGTAGCCATAGAGGATTCAGATGTATACATGGATGATTCAGATGTAGCATCGCCAAGTCTGTTGGCGAAAAATAAACAAAACTCAAGCGGTGAGGTAGCCTACAAAAGAGGCTCTTCCGTCTCGCCCTCTAATTGGAAGGGCGGTCCAATAGAGGGATAGGTCTACTCCAAAACTACGCCACTGAGACGGGTGAGAGAGACTCTTTAGAAAAGTCGCTCTAAAAGAAAAATCTGTGTATGCGGGGGATGCCAAAAGGGGGTTCGTTGGCGTCTGGAGAAGTGTATGCGGGCATTTCTGTGGGGGAAGAAGGGAGGGGGGGGGGAAGGGGGTGCACCTCGTTGCCTGGGATGAGGTCACGCGCCCTAAGAAGGAGGGCGGGCTGGGTGTGAGGCGCCTGGCGTCGGTGAACGATGCTCTGTTGCTCAAGTGGGCGGCAAGGATTTGGGGTAAGGAGGACAACTTCTTGATTAATTGTTTGAGGGGTGCGGCAGGGGATGGCATCCATTTGGCTTTTCGTGGTGATTATCGGGGCCAGGTCTCTATATTTTGGCGTGGGGTGATGGGTGCTCTTTGTCGGAATCGCTCACTGTTCTCATTCAAGCTCGGCGATGGTTCTATGCTGCGCTTCTGGGAGGATGACTGGACGGGAAGGGGGCCCTTTTGTTTCTCGTTCCCCCGTCTGTACGCTTTGGTCCCCAACAAATGTGTTACGGTGGCCGGCTGCTGGGATGGGCGCGATTGGTGCCCTATTATTTCGGAATCCTTGTCGGAACAACGGATGCTAGAATATACCTCTCTCATAAGTAATCTTGTTGATGCCCCTGTCCCTTCTGTGGGCCGGGACTACTTGGCCTGGAAAGATGGGCCCTTCTCTACTCGTGCCGCATATAAGGCCATTTTGCCCCTGGACGCTGGGAGGGATGACATCCTCTTGCGTGATTGCAATCTCTTGTGGGCGCTCAGGCTCCCTGAGCGTGTGGGTATATTTCTTTGGCTGCTACGTAGGGGAAGAATATTAACTCGAGATCGTTGTGCACGGATGTTCCCCAACTCTTCGCCTCTCTGTGCTCTCTGTGGCGTGGATACGGAAACTATTGATCACCTTTTTCTGCATTGTTGCTGTGTTGAAGCGCTATGAGCCGATCTACGGTGGCTGGACCTATCTTCCTTCGCTCATTTTTGTCAAAGCTTGTTCTCTGATCGGGGGCGCTCGTGGCCTGTGTTGCTGGACCCTATCTCGAGGATTTGGAGCCTGTGGATGGGGCGAAACGAAGCTATCTTTGCTCGTCAGCGGTTCTATTTGGAGAATGTTAGATCCACGGCCTCGGGCTTCCTTCGTGACTGGACCTCTTTGTAATTTTTTTTAGCTGCGGGGGATACGATCTCCGTCTACCCCCCTTTACTTTGTTCTGTAATTTCTCATCTTCATGTTACCACTGTAAGTTTCTCTTCCTCTTTTTAATGCACTGGGGTGAGCACCTCCGAGTGTGTCCCCCTTTTTTGGAGCCTCAAAAAAAAAAGAAAAATCGGCCCGACCGGTACGGGCTAACGAGCTCGAAAAACTAAAACCAAGGGTCCTCCAGCCTAGGTACCCTAAAGAACAAGGGTCAGCGGAACTGGTCTTTAAAAGAAAACCTGTGGATCCCAGAGAGGCGTAAAAACTGCGAGCGCTTGCGAAAAATCGAGAAAAAGTCTGGGATCCTAGACCCGCGCACGAAGCGGCCGCTGCCCTAACTGGGCTTCCTAATCTTCCGCCCAGCTGAGGGTCACCGCCACCTCGTACAGTCAGGCGTAAAGGTTACCATGACTGGCACTTTTAATTACTAGTCATCATTGAATCATCATCACTAACTTAATTTCTCATCCTCTCTTGAACTCTGATGTAGTCAACTTTACAGATCTAGGTATCTTGTTGATAATTATATTGAATAGTGATTCATACTTTAGTGATTTTGAATGATTGATCACAAAGATCTTCAGTCATTGATCATAGATGATCTCATCAATTGACGGCTTGCTTATTGATCTAGATTTATGAAAATATCTCAATGAACTCCTTTTTCAAACCACGAGATCATAAGTTGTTTATTGGAACTGAATTTAAAATTTAATTTAATGTAGAAATTTCACTTTTGTTATTTAACTCGTAATTTAGTGGCAAGACTCTTGATCTAATTTTTATAAGTCTCTTGTATGAAAATACCCTAATATAATGAACAAAAGATGAAAAGATGGTCGATGCAATCCTTCCTGGCACTGCAAAATTTCACCCTGAATCTTCTCTTCCACTAGATCTCAAGTCATTCTAATAATGCTAACATATTGAGATTATTATTTACTTATCCACCGTAGCCATCTTTCGATTCTTTATCACTATTACTAAGAGATATTGTGAAACCCTCCCAATTGGATGTATCAAACTCCCAGCCAAGAGTTATACCCCTTTAGCTACTTTGTATCTTCCTACCTTTGCTAAAAAAAATTATGTCGGGTTAATTACGCGATCTTGATATCATTAAGCTGGATCATAGTTAAATTCTTTATCTTTCGTCATTTTCAATAGGTGGAAATAGACCTTCTGTGATTGTTCTCGAGATTAAGAATCCAAATAAGTTGATAACAATATATTTAACAGATTTCAGAATACTTAATATTGAAAATAATCTCCTGATTATGTCATAAAATGGAATATGCTCCATTGGAAATAATCTCCTGATTATGTCATAAAATGGAATATGCTTTATTGAAAATAGTCTTCTGATTATGTCATAAAATGGAATATGCTCCAGCGGTATAGATATTGTTCATAAAAAACCATAAAAAAATGTGGCAGATTCTTAAGTTGACTATACTCTAAAGAGAAGAATTTTGCTTGCATTATACAGATTTGTCTAATGTTTAAAATGAAGCAGAATACCCAACCTTTAGTTGAATACTGCTATACTAGGAATTCTAGTTTTAAAAGGCTAAATTTTACACACATGTCTGTATATGTGTAACACATGGACTGTTCAGATATCCATTGATTGTTGATCTTTTTCTTCCGGATCTGGAATCTCCATATGAGGTCGTGTTGTCACAAAGGATTACCACATCAAAGATTTCTTCTAGTTAGGAGGTACATATTAAGTTGAGTATATTATCTATATTATTTCATACACCTAAGAAAGGTGAGACCACCTCTGCCATGATTGCTTCTTCTAGGAGGGACAGATTAGGTCCACTCATGTCCACAACCGTGATTGTTTTACATCGAGATGAACCACATATTATTTTACTTTTCTAGATGTAGTGGCCATAGAGAAGATTGTTGCTGGTTAAAGCATAATAAACTCGTAGCTCATCAAACAGTCTTTTGAGATGTTGATGATATCATGATTCTATGTATACCATCTCAAGAGATAAGTATAATGACCTTCTTTATAGGCTTCATTAGTGTTGTATATCCTGACATTAAACTCTAGTTCCAATGACCCTTGTGCAGAACATGATATCACTGCCTTTACCGACCCTCATGTATATCTCACAATGGTTTAAATGTTCTTGGGAATCATTTGTACTTCTATTATTAGTATTGCGATGTTATTTATGTATTCACATCATATTAACCAGGAATATACAATTAGAATTTAGATGAAAGTGCAATCTATCTTCTGCCACATGCAATACACAAGTATTATAGAGTCAAATTTCCATTGCTTTAGATTACCACAAGACCCTTGTTCCCAACATGTTATAATATATGGTGACCCAGTTATAGCACATCTAGAATATACAACACTCAAGCAACCTATTACTATCAAAATGTGTAAAGACCATGCATGGAAAGCAGCAAGAGAGGGGAAAAGATTGTACTTCTTTTAGGCTTGATCTTGCATGCAACAAGGCATGCAACATCTCCAAGAGCAGATGCAGGATTTTGCTTTGGAGAAACCCCAAGAAAAGCAGCAGCACAGTTGCTGCACCTTGCAGCAGTAAGGGAGGACTGGAGCAGCTGCAGGGGGCTCCAGTTGATGCTCATGCAGGGCTTGTGAAGCAACTCCAAAGGAGAGGAGAGCAGCTCCTAGTTTTGGGGCAACAGAAGGCTGTAGAAGATGTTAGACAACATCTTGCTGCTGCTGGATTTGCAGAAAAATGGAGAGAGAAAAAAAAGTTTGGGGTTCTATCGGCTGGATATTGAAGAGAAGTAGGGAGAAAGAGGGGAGGTATATATATATACCTTTGGATATCACCACTTTGTAGATCCAATCTTGCAGCCCAATCAACTACAAATGGGGAAGAATATAGCGGCAGTGCCTGCTACTCTTACACAGCTGAAAAAGGGGATCCATGCTCCTGGATTGAGGCTGAAATTTGGGCTCTAAACAGGAGGTGGACAGCAGCTTCCAAGAGTGAGATGGCTGCTGGAAATATAGGGATGAAAGCTCCCCACGTTGGGAGAAGATGGAGAGAAAAAAGAGAGGGGATTTAGGAGGTATAAATAAGGAAAGCATGGGCTTTGTTGGTAGACACGTAGAGAAGAAAATTGGCCAAGTGTAGGAGATTTTTGGGGCCAATTGGCTACTGTTCAGCAGTCTGCTGTTGAATAAATTTTTATTTTTATTTTTATATTATTTTTTTATAACCAATATCTTTTATATTTAGAATACCGAAGTCGTCCGCATTCGCACATCGAGTGTCGGATTTTTGTGTACAATAGCTCGTTTTGACCGTCTCTGAACGACGATCAATATGAGTATAATATTTATATACTTCAGGTCGAAGATGAATCCCCGAAATTTCCGGGATACTGTCTTGATTGGTCTTTAAATTTTACGGTTTTAAAATATCAAACGACCTCCGATCGACGAACGATCGATTTCGTTGGTCTTATTTTGTCGAATCGGATTTTTGGGTGGTCTCGGTTTGTTTCGCGGTTTCTGAATTTGCGTCGCAGCTTTTTTTTTCGGGCACGCATTACGATGCGATCGATTTTTGATCGATTTTGCCCGAACGACTTTTGATTCATGATCACTTAATCGATTTATGTTATTTAATCATTGATTAATAACTTTATTGAGTTATACGGACCCTAATTGGGTCGGGTTCGGGTTTGTGCAGATCTGGATGTTACAATTATAAAAACCTCAAAGGGAGTCTCGTCCTCGAGACTCGGGTCAAGGTTCCTACGTATATTGTTTGGATTTCAACTGGCCATAAAAACCTGAAAGGGTTTTGAACCCATAAAACCTCAAAGAGAAAAACATGCCATATTCTTTCAATATATAATTAAATGGGCTTGTTTTGATAATTAGCTGAAAGAGTTGCGATATCTTGCCCGCATGTCTGCATCGGTATCACATATTGTCTCTTTGACATCATGTCGGTGCCATTTTAATACTAAAATGATGGTTGTTGTTGTACGGGAACTTCACCAACGGCATGTGGTCCTTACAGGATCCTTTTTACCCAAGGATGTGTGGACGAAGTAATTCCTCGTATCTGAATAGTGTGTTTGCTTTGTCTGTCAGCCCGTAGATCGTACGCGGAATTCATCTTCAGCTCTGTTTGTAGTGCTGACAAGAACTAGTGCCACTAGTGAGATGTAAGCCATCAAGTCTCTGTCAGACACTACCTCACGTGGTATATTATGAAACCTGATAATGATCTGCACATGCAATCTAGCCAACCTAGATGGATTGTAGGTTATGCTGACAGGTATGAAATGAGCTGACTTGATCAATCTTTCAACGACCCCAAAAGCATTGTGATGACTATGGTGTCCTCGGTAGTCTAGTAACAAAGTTCATTAACGTACTCCCACTTTTACTTGGGAATGGGGAGATACTGTAATAATCATGGTGGTCTTCTATGCTAAGCCCTGACCATCTGACAAGTCATGCATCTGCTAACCTGATGTGGTGCATCGCACTTCATCCCGATCTGCCATAATGTTGGCACAGATTACGATACATTTTCGTACTGCCAGGATGAAAAACAGTTGTGAATTGTGTGCCTCATCAAGAATCTCTAGGCAATTGCTCATCGTTGGACACAACGATGCAACCATCCTTTCGTCAAGTGGACTTAGTTACTACAAAAGTATTACCTTTGTCCTTGATGGAACACATGTATCTGTCTAAAATTCAAGGATCTATCATTTGTCCTTCTATGCAATCCCAAAACACTTACTTCACAAAGGCACGACAGTAAATACGGGCACACTGTGACGAGAATGCCAATTAGTCCAAGATGTGAGCATATCCCACATGGATAACTAGTTTGTCAGATATGCATGAGCTTTCCTGCTAAGCACATCTGCCACCATGTTCCTTTACCAGAATGGTAAGACATGGTCTCATGTTTATCTCCTTCTGAACAAACGCGTTCTTCAAATTCTTGCGATCTACGAAAATCTTGAAATTCACCTTATAGAGATAGTGGCGTCAGATCTTTCAAAGCAAGACAAATTGTTGTCAATTCTAAGTCACGGACAGGGGTAATTCCGTTCATACGACCTCAATTGATGTGATGCATAAACACGCACATGACTTGGCTGCATCAGAACCGTTCCTAAACCTCTTTTTTTTGCAGCATATGTATATACGACAAAATCCTGGGTGCCTGAAGGAAACGCAAGGATAGACACAGTCGTCAATCTTTCCTTCAATGTCCTGAAGGTTTGTTTACATGACTCATTTTAATGAAAGGATCTCTCTTATGTGTCAATCGTGTCAGGAAAGGAACGACTCGGGAAAACTACAGACGAAGTGTCTGTAATAACCCGCTAGTCCAGGGAAGCTTTGAATTCGAGTGACTGTCTTGGAATATTCCCAAGACATAACTTCCTCAATATTCGCAAGGTCAACTGGCATACCTGCTCCAGTAATGACAAGTCCAAGGAATGAGGTTTTGGATAACCATAACTCACACTTGTTCAGCTTTACATACTACTTATGCTTTTGAATGTTGTCTTCCGAATATCCAACTCTTGAATCCTCAGCTAATGGTAGCCAGATCGGAGACCGATCTTTGAAAATACCAAAGATCCATGTAGTTGATTGAACGAGTCATCAAAGTGTGACAGAGGATAATGGTTCTTCACCGTTCTTGTTCAGTTGTATGAAATCAATGCTTAATGTCATTGATCCATCCTTCTTTCTAATAAAAGAATGGGAGCACACCAAGGTGTAGTGCTCGACCTTCCGAAACATAAGTCAAGTAACTCATGTTGCTGCACCTTTACCTTTCTCAACTTGGTTGATGTCATGTGGTATGGAGTTATCGAGATGGGTTGTATATCTCGTAGTCATGTAATCTCGATCTCAAACTCTTTATCAGGTGGTAACCTGACAAATCATTAGCGAACACATTAGGGTAATTTGACACTATCGTAATGTCCTAAGCCATCGGCTCTCTACCAGACGTCTCTCGGACAATTTCTAGATATGAATCACATCCCTGATCAACAAGTCTTTGAGTTCTCAATACTGAGATATACTCCATTTTGGAGTCATGTAATGTATCTTTATAGGTAGACTCGGGTAAGTCTGGAATCTTGAAGACAGTCGTCTTCATGAATTAATTACCCAAGGCATGATGAGCTGACATTCAATTCATACCCAAAGTTAGGTCAAACTTATTGAACTGTAGTAGCAGACAGTCTGCTATCGTCTCATGTCCACCAATCAACATTGGTAGCTATCAGACTATTAGTCTTATGATGATCAACTAGCCACACGGCCCATAATGTGACAAGGATGATCTAGGGCATCTGCACCTCTACCTACTGAAGTTAGAAGTTTAAAGATATGGCTCTTCTGGAGATTCTTGCGGTCTCGCCCTCGCCTTTGGTGGGTCGCGATCACCTTTGCTGGAAGAATGGCTCCTTCTCTGTTCGTGATGCTTACCGGGCCCTTCTTCCGCCCTTGGCGGTGGCTGATGTTTCGTTGCTTCGGGACTGTCAATTCCTTTGGGGCCTCCGGGTTCCCGAACGGATTGGCATCTTCTTATGGCTTTTCCGTCGCGGGCGTCTCCTTTCTTGAAGCAGGTGTGCTGCTCTCTTCCCTGCGGTTTCGCCTATCTGTGGTTTGTGCAATCTGGAGGTTGAGTCTATTGACCACCTCTTCTTCCGCTGTGGTTTAACGCGTGTCATTTGGGCGGATCTGGCTTGGCTTGACGTTTCGGACTCCGTTTCCTTCTGCGACTGCTTGGTTCGTTCTCGGGCAAGGAATAAGAACGACATTCTCTCTTCTATCGCTCGGCTGTGGTGCATCTGGACTGCTAGGAATGAGGCTCTGTTTTCTGGCCAGAGATTCTACTCGGAAAACGTCCTCATATCTGCTTCCCGCTTGGTCTGTGACTGGTCTGTTGCTTAGTTGTTCCATATTGTAGTCGGGGTATCGATTTGTGATACCTTCCGATCTTGTTTGAGTTCTTTCTCTCCCCTTTTTTCCATCCGCTTTCCCGCTGTAAGTCTCTCTTTTTTCTTTGTTTTCTATTAATAAATCTGGGGGCGAGCACCATCGAGTGCGTCCCCCGTTTTTGAGCTTCAAAAAAAAAAAGATCATTCATCGTTCCAGAATCAATTAAAAAGAGAGAAAGGTCGGCACTAGATGCCATGGTTCTGTATAAGAACCAATATCCTTAATTATAATAGTTGTTGTTCGCGGATATTTCTATTATGCTTTTTTCTCTTCTTGGGATACAATATGGAAATAAGTTGCAATTGGTGACATCTTTGGTCATTTATTTTGAATGTCATATTTCCCCTCCATACTCACGACAAATCAATGGATTGTCGTAATCCTAGGATTTAATGTGATCAGAACTATAATACTACGAATGTATGTAGCGGGGTACCACTGCTCTGATACCAAACTGTGAGTGCCCGCTCCCGCGGATCTGGGAAACCCATTTACATAACAGCCGTAGTATCATGTTTGCTAAGGACCACATTAGAGTACTGAAAATTAGGGATTTTTTTTATAAGGGTGACATTCACATTAACTAACAGGCCACAGAACTATAACATGTCACACTTATATTGCATAAATTCCATAGCAGTTAACATGTAGCAACAGAAATTGCATTATGTACATGCATCCCAATTTTATCAGAAGAGAATTAAAAACATTAATAATATCCTTGAACAAAATTATAACACACATACCTGATATGTTTTGCTTCAGAAACTGACATTCAACTCTCCCAATACAACAGTGCAGGTATTTTGCCTGCAATCCATGGAATAGGGAGAAAAGAACATCAACAATTGTTGAGTAAATCTTAATTAATTAAAATAACATGAAATTTAGTGGTTCCAAAAGAAAGCAAGTAATTTGGTCCTGACAGATAAAATTTAAAGCTACTTGCAATGAAACAGGCTTTCAAGTTGTTTGGTATGTAAAACCCCAGTCTACTCATCCTACATTAATTACCCACATAATCATTTATATATAAATATCATATGGTTCATATTTGAGTCATTGCCTTTCTATTAATTATAATATAAGTTTGAGTGGTCTTGAAAATGTGATTGATGAGACTCTGATATGATCATTATCTCTATTAAATGCTTATAATGATGTTTAAGAATCTTGTGGATTGATCATAGTAAGGGTATATGATGGATATGGGATTTTGATTCTTTTCTTGTTGATTTTCTCAAGCCTAGTAGATAGTCTGATAATGATGATTTTCATGATATGGCCTTTTCTCTTTGTCAGGAATTATTGGCAGAAAAGTAACTAGTTCAACGGAAACCAACTCAACTGTAATTCAACTTTTGCCAACTCAATTGTGACTCAATCCAATATCAAATGTATCTTTTTCAGATTCAGCTGTAACTGATTCAGATGTAGCCATAGAGGATTCAGATGTATACATGGATGATTCAGATGTAGCATCGCCAAGTCTGTTGGCGAAAAATAAACAAAACTCAAGCGGTGAGGTAGCCTACAAAAGAGGCTCTTCCGTCTCGCCCTCTAATTGGAAGGGCGGTCCAATAGAGGGATAGGTCTACTCCAAAACTACGCCACTGAGACGGGTGAGAGAGACTCTCTAGAAAAGTCGCTCTAAAAGAAAAACCGGCCCGACCGGTACGGGCTAACGAGCTCGAAAAACTAAAACCAAGGGTCCTCCAGCCTAGGTACCCTAAAGAACAAGGGTCAGCGGAACTGGTCTTTAAAAGAAAACCTGTGGATCCCAGAGAGGCGTAAAAACTGCGAGCGCTCGCGAAAAACCGAGAAAAAGACTGGGATCCTAGACCCGCGCACGAAGCAGCCGCTGCCCTAACTGGGCTTCCTAATCTTCCGCCCAGCTGAGGGTCACCGCCCCCTCGCACAGTCAGGCGTAAAGGTTACGATGACTGTCACTTTTAATTACTAGTCATCATTGAATCATCATCACTAACTTAATTTCTCATCCTCTCTTGAACTCTGATGTAGTCAACTTTACAGATCTAGGTATCTTGTTGATAATTATATTGAATAGTGATTCATACTTTAGTGATTTTGAATGATTGATCACAAAGATCTTCAGTCATTGATCATAGATGATCTCATCAATTGACGGCTTGCTTATTGATCTAGATTTATGAAAATATCTCAATGAACTCCTTTTTCAAACCACGAGATCATAAGTTGTTTATTGGAACTGAATTTAAAATTTAATTTAATGTAGAAATTTTACTTTTGTTATTTAACTCGTAATTTAGTGACAAGACTCTTGATCTAATTTTTATAAGTCTCTTGTATGAAAATACCCTAATATAATGAACAAAAGATGAAAAGATGGTCGATGCAATCCTTCCTGGCACTGCAAAATTTCACCCTGAATCTTCTCTTCCACTAGATCTCAAGTCATTCTAATAATGCTAACATATTGAGATTATTATTTACTTATCCACCGTAGCCATCTTTCGATTCTTTATCACTATTACTAAGAGATATTGTGAAACCCTCCCAATTGGATATATCAAACTCCCAGCCAAGAGTTATACCCCTTTAGCTACCCTTGCTAAAAAAAATTATGTCGGGTTAATTACGCGATCTTGATATCATTAAGCTGGATCATAGTTAAATTCTTTATTTTTCGTCATTTTCAATAGGGGAAATAGACCTTCTGTGATTGTTCTCGAGATTAAGAATCCAAATAAGTTGATAACAATATATTTAACAGATTTCAGAATACTTAATATTGAAAATAATCTCCTGATTATGTCATAAAATGGAATATGCTCCATTGGAAATAATCTCCTGATTATGTCATAAAATGGAATATGCTCTATTGAAAATAGTCTCCTGATTATGTCATAAAATGGAATATACTCCAGCGATATAGATATTGTGCATCAAAAACCATAAAAAAATGTGGCAGATTCTTAAGTTGACTATACTCTGAAGAGAAGAATTTTGCTTGCATTATACAGATTTGTCTAATGTTTAAAATGAAGCAGAATACCCAACCTTTAGTTGAATACTGCTATGCCAGAAATTCTAGTTTTAAAAGGCTAAATTTTACACACATGTCTGTATATGTGTAACACATGGACTGTTTAGATATCCATTGATTGTTGATCTTTTTCTTCCGGATCTGGAATCTCCATATGAGGTCGTGTTGTCACAAAGGATTACCACATCAAAGATTTCTTCTAGTTAGGAGGTACATATTAAGTTGAGTATATTATCTATATTATTTCATACACCTAAGAAAGGTGAGACCACCTCTGCCATGATTGCTTCTTCTAGGAGGGACAGATTAGGTCCACTCATGCCCACAACCGTGATTGTTTTACATCGAGATGAGCCACATATTATTTTACTTTTCTAGATGTAGTGGCCATAGAGAAGATTGTTGCTGGTTAAAGCATAATAAACTCGTAGCTCATCAAACAGTCTTTTGAGATGTTGATGATATCATGATTCTATGTATACCATCTCAAGAGATAAGTATAATGACCTTCTTTATAGGCTTCATTAGTGTTGTATATCCTGACATTAAACTCTAGTTCCAATGACTCTTGTGCAGAACATGATATCACTGCCTTTACCGACCCTCATGTATATCTCACAATGGTTTAAATGTTCTTGGGAATCATTTGTACTTCTATTATTAGTATTGCGATGTTATTTATGTATTCACATCATATTAACCAGGAATATACAATTAGAATTTAGATGAAAGTGCAATCTATCTTCTGCCACATGCAATACACAAGTATTATAGAGTCAAATTTCCATTGCTTTAGATTACCACAAGACCCTTGTTCCCAACATGTTATAATATATGGTGACCCAGTTATAGCACATATAGAATATACAACACTCAAGCAACCTATTACTATCAAAATGTGTAAAGACCATACATGGAAAGCAGCAAGAGAGGGGAAAAGATTGTACTTCTTTTAGGCTTGATCTTGCATGCAACAAGGCATGCAACATCTCCAAGAGCAGATGCATGATTTTGCTTTGGAGAAACCCCAAGAAAAGCAACAGCACAGTTGTTGCACCTTGCAGCAGTAAGGGAGGACTGGAGCAGCTGCAGGGGGCTCCAGTTGATGCTCATGCAGGGCTTGTGAAGCAACTCCAAAGGAGAGGAGAGCAGCTCCTAGTTTTGGGGCAACAGAAGGCTGTAGAAGATGTTAGACAACATCTTGCTGCTGCTGGATTTGCAGAAAAATGGAGAGAGAAAAAAAAAGTTTGGGGTTCTATCGGCTGGATATTGAAGAGAAGTAGGGAGAAAGAGGGGAGGGATATATATACTTTTGGATATCACCACTTTGTAGATCCAATCTTGCAGCCCAATCAACTACAAATGGGGAAGAATATAGCGCCAGTGGCTGCTACTCTTACACAGCTGAAAAAGGGGATCCATGCTCCTGGATTGAGGCTGAAATTTGGGCTCTAAACAGTAGGTGGACAATAGCTTCCAAGAGTGAGATGGCTGCTGGAAATATAGGGATGAAAGCTCCCCACGTTGGGAGAAGATGGAGAGAAAAAAGACAGGGGATTTATGAGGTATAAATAAGGAAAGCATGAGCTTTGTTGGTAGACACGTAGAGAAGAAAATTGGCCAAGTGTAGGAGATTTTTGGGGCCAATTGGCTACTGTTCAGCAGTCTGCTGTTGAATAATTTTTTATTTTTATTTTTATATTATTTTTTTATAACCAATATCTTTTATATTTAGAATACCGAAGTCGTCCGCATTCGCACATCGAGTGTCGGATTTTTGTGTACAATAGCTCGTTTTGACCGTTTCTGAACGACGATCAATATGAGTATAATATTTATATACTTCGGGTCGAAGATGAATCCCCAAAATTTCCAAGATACTGTCTTGATTGGTCTTTAAATTTACGATTTTAAAATATCAAACGACCTCCGATCGACGAACGGTCGATTTCGTTGGTCTTATTTTGTCGAATCGGATTTTTGGGTGGTCTCGGTTTGTTTCGCGGTTTCCGAATTTGCGTCGCGGCTTTTTTTTCGGGCACGCATTACGATGCGATCGATTTTTGATCGATTTTGCTCGAACGACTTTTGATTCATGATCAATTAATCGATTTATGTTATTTAATCATTGATTAATAACTTTATTGAGTTATACGGACCCTAATTGGGTCGGGTTCGGGTTTGTGCAGATCTTGATGTTACAGTATGTGTGATTGGTTCGGGTCTCATTGACATCATTTTGTTGCCTAGAGGATCGCTATGCGTGAGGTGCTTGTCCTCGGTTGGGGTAAAATTGGAAGCTGAAGGTGCTTTGGAGGGGGTTTTTCCGTTGGAGCTAAAGGGAAGGTGCGGTGGAGGAGGCCGCATTACTTGGATGGTGTCTCATTGTACGCCACCCCAGTGTGGAAGTTGAGGGTTTTGGGGGTGTTGCGATGCAGGAGGTTTGCTTGCTTGAAGGAAGCGATGACGGAGGTCAGCGAGATGCTGGAGCTGGTGAGCTTGGGGTTGAAGTCGGGAGAAGGATTGGATGTGGTGGTGCTTGTAAGAGGCATCAAACCATCGTCATCCACGGGCTTAGGGATGACTCTCGGGAAAAAATACAGCTGGAGGTGTTGAAGGAGGTGGCTTAGGTCGTGAACCACTGAGGTGGCAGCGGCGAGGCAGCAAGGAACAAAGGGCCACCGTGGATAATCAAGAATCGGGGATTACAATGGAAATCCTAGGATCCAGAAAGTCTGCGGGAGCTGAAGCGGCTTCGGTGATGCAAAAAGAGCCAAATCTAATTTGATGACCACATCTTTCTTGAAGGTGCTGCTCCTCGGTTCTCGATGTGCTTCTTCAGTTCTTAATGGGTCGAGTTTTATTTCTCCCAACCCGACAATCGAGATGACCTCCTGATCCGATCTTGGGTCGTAAACTACGATATGTATCTGACCGCGAAGGTCACTGGGTGGTCGATTGAAACGTTTGGTTCAAACCCGGTTAGAAACCTTGTCAGATGCAGATCCAAGCGTGACTTCATCGGGAGTTCCAAGGGCCTGATTTCGGGGGTTCTGACTCTCCCCTCCTCGAGGGATTCGAGTTTTGCCTCTTTGGGAGGAGGCGACAAGTTGCCTCCAGGCTCTAGGATGGATGTCTCCGTCACCTGCTCTGGTGGTGACGCATGCGGGAAACCTTTCTCTTTCCTCTTGCGGTGGGTCTTCAGGGAGGAAGGTCGGTTTGGCGAAGGTTCTTGAGGAACCTTATACCACGGGGCTTTGCGACATTTAAGCATTTCGAACTCAAATCGTGTGAAGCGTATGACATCTAAGCATCGACAACAGAGAGGATTTGGGACGAGCAATCGAAGGGGAGCCTGTGGAAATTTATGGGTTAAGTTTTTCTTGGGAAAGCAGTTTCACATCGATGCATGCGAATGGGAGTCTCCGCATTATGAACTCAGCTTGGCGGTGGACAACCGAGATGGGTCAGGAACATGAGATACCTCTGCAGAAATGATATTCTCACATGAGCAGGAGGGATTAAGCGGTGATGAAAAGGTGCTGAGACGTCTAACTCGCAAGGTGAGAAGACGAGTCAAAATCAGGATAAGTCCAAGGAGACAGAAGGAAACTCAGAAAGCTTGGTGTTCGAGAAGACGGTTGCATAAATAGTAGGGGTGAAGGTAGCCGTGATTTCCCCCACGGTTTCCAAATGAAAATTTTATCATGGAATGTGCGGGGGCTTAGCCAATCGGAGAAGCGATTGGCAATCAACTCGTTGATGGCTACATGGAAGGTGGATGTGGCATGCTTGCAGGAAACTAAGTTTGAGTCGTGGGAGTTTGTGAGATGGAGCTCTGTTGTTGGACCACATCTCAACGATTTCAAATCTGTGTTGGCTAGTGGTAGTTCCGGAGGCACTGTTGTTTCTTGGAATGGTGATTTATTCGACTTAATTGACAAAGTCATGCTGGTTTACTCGGCTACTGTGTTTTTGGTAAGCAAGAGGGAGCAATCTCACTTTGTGATGACCTCAGTTTACGACATTGCGGTTGCTTCATCGAATACGGTCTTGTGGGATGAGTTATAGGATATTAGAGGGAGATTTTCGGAGGATGCCTGGTTTGTGGGAGGTGATTTCAATGTAACGATTTTGGTAGAGGACAAATCGGGAAACATGGATGCTCAAGACCTTGGATCCAGTCTCTACAGAGGTGGTGGGGGAACTTTCACTGGAGATCATTGATGTGGCTAATTATAAGTACACTTAGAGGAGCTCGTCGTCTCGGTCATGTTTTGGCTGTTTTCTTATGTCCGTCGAGGCACTGGAGATGTTCAACTTGGTGATGGTTACTTCTTTGCATATGTGGAGATCGGATCATACGTTGTTATGCCTGGATACATGTAGCTGGAGAGGAAGGTCTTCTTACTTCAAATTTGGACAGTGCTGATTGATGGAGAATGGTTTTTGTGACATGGTTGTTTCCGTCTGGACTGAGCTGGTTGTGGACAGCTCGGCTACTGTTAGGCTAGACCTGAGGCTAGTTGCTTTGTGCTAAAGATTGTGGGGTTCATGAAGGAATCTCGCTAGGAGGGAGTTGAGGAGGAGCGAAGCTCATGAAAAGTGGCGAGGTTGGACTTGCTAGAAGATTCTAGGGACATGGATGAGGAAGAGTTGATGAGCAGGGGGTCATGTAGAGAATCCTGGTGGAGGATAGGAAAAGGGAGATGGAGTGGAAACAAAGGTCTTGTCAGAAATGATTGAAGGAGAGGGATGCTAATACTAAATTCTTCTATGCGATGGCGAATGGGAGGCGATGGAGAAACATGATTCACTCGATTGAGGTCAGAGGTGAGGTATTTAGTAGGGATGAGGAGATCGCAAGGGTCGTTACGAACTATTTCCGGAGCATGAGCATGCGTGCACCACATGGTAGTTCTAAGGGGGCTGGGGCTTGGAATGAATTCCATCTTCGTGCAGGATCTATAGATGTTGACTTGACCTTTTACCTCGCTGGAGGTGAGGGAGGCGGTTTTTTATCTAAACACAGATGGTTGCCCTGGGTTGGATGGCTTCCCGGTCCCCTTCTTCAAGGAATTCTGGGAGATGATCAGTGTGGAAGTAATTAAGTAGTGGCGGAATTTGAAGGGGGAAGTCGTGGCTTTGAGCGGTGTTCAACCACCCGGAACCCTAGGGACTGTCTTGTGGTCCACACAAGGCGGGACCGCTAAGTCGTTGTGATGATAGCCCAAGAAGCCCGAGTGACTAAGCAACAATCAACCCACACAATATAAAGATTAAACAATGCAAGCAATGCAAACTAAGGTGTGTGAATCAAAATTTATTATGCCCTACAATAAATGCGCAAAATGACAAGCATGTAGGGGTCGAACAAGAGAAGCACATGACATATCAGGTATTATTTAAATGAATAAATAAAGCAAATGTATATACAAGTGTGCACAAAATCACTTAATGTGTATGCGGGTTTTAATTAAATAAAATAATTTCTTTTCTTTTTTTATTTACTTCAATTTAAATAATTTTTTTAATTTTTAATTATTTGATTTTTAGTTTCTTTAATAATATAATTAATGTATATATAAGGATATGTATAAAGGAATAATAAGGACACTATATATAATAGAAATGTTATATACTATTATATATATAATAAATATACAAAAATCAGAAAATAATCAAAGCGAACAATTTTTTTTATTTTTTAAGGGAATCAAAATATTTATAAGGAATTTATAATAATAATACATAATATAAATTATATATAATGATATATAGGCTATATATGGGATATTATATATAAATATAGATAAAAATAGTCAAAGATGGTCAAATAAACTTTTTAGTTTTTCAATTATTTTTATGTTTTATGGATTTTTGAGGAATTTCTGCATTTTTATGTATTTTTAAATTCAGAAAAGGGGCAAAACAATGACTATTCAATAGGGTCGAATTGATTTGAGATTTAAAAATAGGAAATGGTCTCAAAATATTTCAAAATCAATTTTAATAGGTAAATAATTATATATATAGAGAGAAGAAATTAATATTTTTGGTTTTTTCAAAAATATTTCGCAAATTTTTTAGGGTTAGCAAGGGTTTGCTAATTTTTTGGGTTTCTTTTAATATTTTTTGTGTTTTTTGGTCTATAGTTCTAAAATACTATAATAAACAACATGTAATTTTTTTGGGAATTTTAGCGGAGGTTTTATATTTTTTGTAATTTTCTAGGCAAACATGGAATAAAATGGCTCGAAATGATTTTTAATAATTGCTAAATGCATGCAAAATTGCAAATAAAAAATCTGGCGTGGATCGGTAGCCAATCATGCACATACACCTATTTTTTTAGAATTTTTATAGCACATGAGCTATTTTATATAAAAAAGAAATGCATAAATAAAATTAAATCAAGTTGGCAGGGATGTCTTTGCAAATAAAATAAACCGCAGGGGCTCACATGCAATTTATCCAGAAACTTAACACTACAACTTGATTTTTATACAACAACAACAACAACAAAGCCTTTTCCCACAATTAAGTAGGGCCGGCTACATGGATTCTTCGCCTCCATTCAGATCTATCTTGGGTCAATCCCGAGCTTATATCCACAAAACAAAGATCCCTTCGTATGGTCTCTTTCCAACACTTCTTGGGCCGTCCCCGCCCTCTCTTAGCCGGCTCAACATCCTAACACTCGCATCTCCTAACTGGTGCATCAACTGATTTTCTTTGCAAATGACCAAATCATCTTAAGCGGTTTTCTCGCATCTTATCCTCGATCGGAGCAACACCAACTTTCTTTCTGATTGCATCATTCCGAATCCGATCTTTACATGTGTGTCCACACATCCACCGTAGCATTTTCATTTCTGCTACATCCATTCTCTGCACATGTCTATGGTTAGCAGGCCAACATTCAGATTCATAGAGCATAGCAGGTCTCACGGCTGCTTTGTAAAATTTTCCTTTAATTTTTAAAGGAATTTTCTTATCACAGAGAACATCAGAGGCTCCTCTCCATTTTAGCCAACCTGCATTTATTCTATTAGTAACATCTCCATCAATTTCCCCATCATGTTGCAAAATAGATCCCATATATCTAAAAGAATCTCTCTTCCGAATGTTATCATCACCAATCTTCACCTCAATTCCTTTACCATTGCTTCCATCAAAGGTGCACTCCATATATTCTGTCTTAGCCCTACTTATACAAAATCCTTTACTCTCCAACTCATGTCTCCAGACCTCAAGCTTCTCATTTACTCCATTTCTAGTCTCGTCAATCAACACAATATCATCAGTAAATAACATACACCAAGGTAACTCATCCTGAACGTGACTTGTCAACTCGTCCATAATCAAAGTAAAAAGAAATGGACTCCCCTTCTCTTTGTTGTGGCTATGGATGTCTTGGCGCGTATGGTGGACCGTGTGATCGAGGCCGTGCTTTCGAAAGGATATTGTAAGGGCGCCCTGCGCGTGCCCTTGATCCAATTTGCGGATGATACCATTTGCTTCATTGAGGGAGGCCCTTCCGAGGTCTCTGGAATGACGGTAACTCTTGAACTGTTTAGCGAACTATCGGGGTTGTTTATGAATGGCAGCAAGTCCAAGGTGATCCCCTTTGGGATGTCGCAGGCGGAGGCGGTGGATTGCGGCCGGATCTTGGGGTCTCCTCCGTGTGAGCTTCCTATTGAGTACCTTGGCTTGTCGCTGGTGGTGGGAAGGGTCAGGCTTCGGGACTGGCGCCTGGTTGTCGAGAGAGTGGAAAAGCGCCTTGCTGGCTGGCGTGCGGCTTTGCTTTCAAGAGGGGGTCGGCTTGTTCTTATCAAGGCGGTGCTTTCTTCGATCCCGGTATTCTTTCTTTCTAATCGTCGCATGCTGATGGGGACTCACTTGCGTCTTGAGCGTTGTATGCGTAGATTCTTGTGGGGGAGGGGGGAAGGGGGGGTGCATCTTGTGGCGTGGGATGAGGTTACTAGGGGCAAGCGGGAAGGTGGCCTGGGTGTGCGGAAGCTAGAGGTTGTTAATGATGCTCTTCTTCTTAAATGGGCGAGCAGAAATTGGGGTCAGGGTGATAACTTCTTTATTTCCGTTCTGAGGGAGTTTCTTGGGGAAGGAAGGTTGGGGCTGGTGCGGGGGGGCATGGTCGATGCCCATACCCCGTTCTGGCGTCGTGTGCTGGATGTCTTTGCTAGGAATGTATCGCTCTTTCGGCCGGTGCTGGGGAAGGGGGACTCTTTTAAATTTTGGATTGACGATTGGACGGGAAGGGGATCCTTGAATGAGCGTTTCCCCCGTTTGTTTGCACTGGCGGCCGACAAAGATGCTTCAGTTGCCTCCTGCTGGGTGGATGGTTGTTGGTGTCCGCGTTTTCTGGCGAATTTCTCGGACCAACGACTTGATGATTTTATTTCACTTCTGGACACCATCTGCGACGCTGATCGGCCTAATGATGGTCAGGATCACTGGGCTTGGAAGGACGGCACCTTCTCCACGAGGAAAGCTTATCGGGCTTTGGTTCCGCCCCCTCCGGATGGGGTTGATCTCCTGGTGCGCGATTCTTGTTTTTGTTGGGGTCTGAGGCTTCCTGAGCGCATTGGTTTTTTCCTTTGGCTTCTACGCAGAAAGAGGTTGTTGACGCGTGATCGCTGCGCTAGATTCATGGTTAATGTCGCCAATACCTATGTGCTTTGTGATTCGGCTGTGGAAACCATTGAGCACTTATTCTTCGGCTGCCCTGTGGTCCGAGGGATTTGGGATGATCTGGATTGGGTGAGAACGGATGACCTGTCTGCGTTCTGCGACGCGTTGGTGCTTAACAGGAACAGGGTTAGGAGGGACATCTTGATCCCGATAGCAAGGCTATGGTCTATTTGGTTGGGAAGGAATGATGCCCTCTTCTCAGGTCAACACTTTTACAGGGATAACGTTCTTATTCATTGTTCACGTCTTGTGGATGACTGGAGTGTGGTGTAGGCCGCAGTTTGCTTTTGTTATGATGGGGGTGGTAGTTTACTTTTGTATAGTCGCTATTACTGTCTTCTACGTTTTTTCCTTCTTCTTCTTCTTCTCTTTAACTTTTTAATATATTGGCGCGAACACCGTTGAGTGTCTCCTTTTTTTTTAGCCTCAAAAAAAAAAAAAAAGAAATGGACGCAAAGCTGAACCTTGATGTAAACCAATGTTAATGTCAAAATAGCCAGTCTTCCCAGACGGGATCCTTACACAAGATAAAGCCCTATCATACATGTCCTTTATGAGGTTAATATATAGGACATGCACTTGTCTCTTCTCCAAAAGTCTCCACAATATCTCTCGTGGGACAGAATCATAAGCCTTCTCCAAATCAATAAAGATCATATGGAGGTTCTTCCTTTTAGCTCTATAAATCTCCATTGTTCTCCTCAGCAAATGGATGGCTTCAATAGTTGAGCGACCTGGCATGAATCCGAATTGGTTTTCTTTGACGTTGGAAACTTGCCTCAACCTTCTCTCGATCACACGCTCCCAAATTTTCATAATGTGACTCATCAGCTTGACACCTCTATAATTTGAACAATTTTGAATGTCTCCTTTATTCTTATAAAGAGGCACCACGATACTCCTCCAATCTTCAGGCATTTTCTTGCTTCGCCAAATAACATTGAATAGATTCGTAAGCCAAGTCAAACCGAGCTCACCTAAAACTTTCCATACTTCTACAGGGATGTCATCCGGTCCTACACCTTTCCCAGGTCTCTACTGAAGTCAGGGGTGCCTCTTTGAAAAATGTCCTCTCATGTGGGGGTCCACGTGAGTAGACCTAGCACTGGACTAAAGTGCAAAATTTAAAAGTAGCAGGGGGTACATGCAAATAGTCCAAGAACTTTTGTATTTAATTAAATAGTTACAACACTTGATACGAAATACAAAAAGAACGAAGGGAGATTGCGCAAATATACCACTAAAGTGTGTTGGATTCGACCGTTGTAGACGCTCCGAGTGGCTGATTAGACGGCTGCCCTCACGTAGAGGTGATAGAGCATTATTTATAAACATGGAGGATCAGGTCCATTGATCGTTTGTTATTGATCGATTAGGCCAATGCATAAGGGTTCCAAGGATTAAGCTGGTATTAGGTTCGATCGACGATTGATTTGCTTGAAAGATTAGATTGATTAGATTGGTTAACCACCTGAGCAAAAAGGGGAGAAGACAGGGTCTTCTCACCTCTGACTGTGGTAGGTGGCCTGGGTCAAACAGTTGACCTGGGTCAACACCAGAAAAATCCAATCCCAAAAACCAAAGTAAAATCGGAAATAAATAATAAATGATTTAATTGAATTTTTAATAAAACATGAATGATCTTTGTAATTTAATATAATATTTTATACATATTTTTATTTATTTTTATGAGGCTTTTTATTACAAGTTAATATTTACATGTAAAACATAGGTCCAAATACCTCTGGTATTTTATTTTTAATTTGTATTGTGTATTTTATTATTATGGCTATTTTATATATTTTGGTTTATTTTTATACAGATTTGGATATTTTTATTGAGCTAATATGTACACTTACTTAATTATAGCTATTTATTATATAGGTATACTTAAATCTATTCTATCTATGTATTTATGTATACTAATTTATTTTAGTGTATTTTTGATAGTTTTATTTTATTATAGTTATGTACATATGTTTTAAATAATATTTGCAAAATTATAAAAATATAAACTTGTAAAAATGGGAAAGAATAAATATTATTCAGGTCTATTGTACAACGGGGGTCCAAAACCTAACTTTTGCATCATAACTCCAAATTAAATGAAATTACCTTCATTAAATAGCTTATTAAAAATTATATACAATCAAAGATGATTTTGATGAATTTTAAGTTTGTATGGGGAAGATACATGTATGTGAAGTTGTGATTTTGGATCTTTATTTTGAGTGTAAAAGGCACATTGTGTATTATTTTCATGTGAAATCAATTTTGTATTTTTCTATGTATTTTTATTTACAACTCTCATGTACAAAGTTTATTGACTGATGTATACGTAATAAAGAATAAAATGGGTGCCAAAACTTAATTATTGAAGAATTTGAAATTAGGATTTGTATGTCTTTTCTGTATAATTCATTTGCCTTATCTCCCTCTACTTTATTCCTTGTCGACCAAGTCATCATGATGACTGGGACTCGGGGTCTAGGGTCCACCTATGGTGTCTCATTTCTTTTTTTTTCTTCCTTTATTTTTTAAGTTTGGAATTAAATATATAAAATATGCAGTATTTGATACAATATTTTATACAATTTATCATGTGTTTATTTTGACAAATTAATGATAGATGCATTTAATTAGGGATTTAAGGCCAAAATGAAAGAATAAAGGTGATGAAATGGAGATTCATCAAGTGGCTCAACATGTCTCTCATTCTTACCAAGCAAGCAACTCATGGACAACATGGTGTTGGCGTCTGAGATTGTAGCAAATTGGCGCAGAAGGAAGACAAAAGGTGTTCTTTGGAAGGCCGATTTCTCAAAGATCGTACAACTGCGTGGACTGGCGATATATTGGGCGTCATTATACAAGTGTGGGTTCTCAAACACATGGATTACTTGGATGAAAAGATGCCTAACGACTGCATCTTGCACGGTTCTAGTGAATAGGTAACCAAAAGGCAGGTATTTCCAACCGCAGCGGGGGGTTTATCAAGGGTGCATGTTGGCCCCTCTTCCTTTTATTCTTACGAGTGACACCTTAGCGGTCATGATTAACCAAGCGGTGGACGGGGAGCTATGCTGTAGCTATTCGAGGGAGGTGATATATCTCTCGATCCTCCGGTATGCGGACGACATGATTCTATTTGTAGATGGGGGTTAAGAAAGTTGTAGAGGACTTTCTATGGTGCTAGATCTATTTGGGGAGGTCTCCGGTCTGAGACTTAATAGGGAGAAATCAAGGTTCGTACCTTTCTATATGGATGGCGTAAAAGGTTGAGCAGTGCGTAGGATGGCTTCATTCCTCGCGCAGGGAGATGTGATGGGAGTTGGTGTGATGGGAGCATTTCTGAGGGCAGAGACTGCTGAAGTTGTTGTGATGGGAGCATTTCTGTTTGCAAGGCCTACAAGGCACTAAAGGGTCCGACGGTTTTTGACCACGGGGGATGCGTGGTGGACTATAGGAGCATGTGGGCGTGGAAGATTCCCGTGCGAATAAAGATTTTCCTTTGGCTGTTCAAAAGAGGGGGAATTCTCACGGGGGGGACTTGCCTGCTTTGTCCGAACGGTTGATCCAAGATGTTCTCGTTGCCATGTGGAGATCGAGGAAACAAATCACCTCTTTTCGGGTGTGTGAGCTTCGCGGAGGCATGGAACCTGCTTGGAGACCGGTTTGTCTGCCATATGGGTGCTTCTGAATTATGGGACTCTATTGGCCAAAACTGGCGTGGCACAAAGAGAGAAAGATTAGAGTGTGTCTCAATAGTTTGGGCAATTTGGTCGGCAAGAAATGAAGTGATCTTCCGCCAAGAGAGATTTTACGCTGAGAATGTAGTATCACATGCTAGGGCACTAGTTGAGAATTGGAACGTGTAAATTTTTTCTTTCTGTCAAATACCTGTTTACGTGCGTGTAGTTGCTTTCAGTGATAAATGGTGAAAATTTTGAGCTCACTCCTATACGACGGAAGCCCTTTTTTCTTTCAAAAAAATAGCACATTATACAAAAATTCATATTTAAAAACATGCTACTGAATTATTACATTATTTAATAGAAATGAATAGTGATAAAAGTAGAAGGTTACATAATGAAACTAGGAAAAATATTATTCATCTAAATATTGAAAATAAAAGTAGAAGTTAGGATGAAATAACAGTGACAATAAATAACCATTCTCATAATGGTGCAACAACGACTAACATATTCAAGTCTAGCCTCGGTCATATTGGTAATAGTGGGATGTCCCTCATATCACTCATATTAATTGATATTTCAGAGTAATCGAAGAAGATGTCCTCCTAATCTCGCTTGTATAGTTGAAGTATCTGACATGCCTCGATGTCACTGAATTTTGAAATGGGGGCACTCCACCTATAATTGCTGTTGAAAAAGATAAGAAACGATATGTCCCATCGGCAACCCACGCATCTGAACCAATGGTTGGAAAGGGGATCTGTTTGAGTTTTGAACTTTTTAAAGGGGATTAACGTTAGAAGTTCTATTATGATGGAATTACATATGACTTCAGTTTTACAATGACGATTACTTTATGCAGACATGTATATTGTTGCGTAGAGACTTGTGGTTGGAGCTGAGGCCTACACGGCTTACAGTTCTTAGCTCTCCATTGGTATTTGGTAACTTCAATCTCAATTCGTTGGCAGGAGATTAGCCCTACCCTATGATTAGGGAGGGCATGATCATTTGTCATTAGATTTTTAGGACTTGATCGAAGAGATATAATTAATATTGTGGAGAGAAAATAATGAATTGATTGATAAAGAGGTCCTTAGGGTTCTCTTATATTAGAGGAGAATCCAGTTGGGAAAATTACATAAAAAAGTCAAAAAGAAAAGAGAATACATAAAACACGAAAAGATAATAATATCTCAACACTCTCCCTTAAGATGAAGCATATATGTCAATCATGCTCAGCTTCGAATAACATCTCTGGAAAGGCCCTCTGGCTAGGGCCTTGGTGAACACATATGTTGCATGTTCCCCTGAGCTAACTTGGGAGGTGGAAACAAAGCCCTTCTGAATCATGTCACGAGTGTAGTGACAGTTGACCTCGATATGCTTGGTCCTCTTATGGAAGGCAATATTATTGGCAATGACAAGAGCATCCTTATTGTCGCTTTGGAGATGCATGGGAAGAGGAACGTCAATAGCTAGATCAGTCATAATGGATATGACCCAAATCATCTCAGTACCCCATGTGCCATGACTCTACTCTGACTCTGCACTAGATCTAGCAACCATTGTTTGCTTCACTGTTTGCTTCTTGCTCTTCTGTGACACCAAAGAGCTCCCTATGAACACTGCAAAACCTGAGGTAGACTTATTGTCCTTGGGACATCCTACATATTTTGCATCTATGCATGATGTACAGCAAGTGTTGTTCCTTTGCTAAAGAAAAGTCTAGTACCATGATAGGTCTTCATGTACCTCCGAATCATATGAATTACATCCATATGTGCCTGTCTAGGTTGCTTCATTAAGTGGCTAATTCTACTCACTGCAAATGATATGTATGGCCTCGTGATGGTCAAATATAGGAGCTTCCCAATGAGCTTCATGTTCCTTCTCTTGTCTACCTCTTCTGTATTGTTAGAGTATGCGTCATATGTAGATATGGGTAATTGGATCCCTTTAGGGTCCAATTACGACATCTACGGATTTAGTCTCACACACATCTACTGTTATTGGGACTTCGGTCTATCTGTAGGGATATATAAGAAGCCCTACACCAGTTGTATCATTTGAGAGAGTGCAATACAGAATATCCGACCCTTGAGAGGCCTTCTCTCATGTTTTCATTCCGCTCCTCGCGTAGGATTATACGTAAAATCCCAATGTTCTTTCACTATTCTTTATTTCTTTATCTCTGATACTTACGCTCTATAGTTTTCTAGATTGTATCCGAGCATGTTTGGTTCATGGTTGATTCTTGAAGATTTATTTCGTTCTTATGTTCAAGATCTGTTCACGCCCAGGAAGAGAAGATTTTTTACGGATTCGATTCTGAGTTTATAATTTGAAGATTATTATTCGTATTCATGTTCTTAATCAAGTTCGAGAGGAGTTATAAGGGTTTTCTGAAACTCTAATTCAAGCTGCCGCAAATGACTAGAGTGGGCACGCTTCTCTCTCCAGGCACATCGTGAGTTCTGGAAATTCGCAGTGCAGATTCCCTTTCTCTTGGGTTCCTCTCCAGGCCGTATTCGATTCAATCTTGATTCAACAAATATTGAAAATCAGAACACTACGCGACATGTGCATATCAGACCATATTTATGCAATCATTAACGAGTTCCAAGAAAAATTAGGGTTCAATCTCCTGAACTCTATATCTGAATGATACACGATAACACCATCGAGGCACTCCAGTTGCAGAACCCCAAGCACATCCGCACATCGATTTCTCCCATTAGGCGACGATTCTTCGAGTAAAGCGGTGGGTTCCAGGAACCATCGAACCCATGTCGATGAATGAAGAGAAAAGGGAAGAATCGTAGTCGATGCTTGATCCCTCGCAGATGGAGCTCCATGTATAATCCGTCGCAATAGGGCCCACACAGATCAGGCCTCCAGCCATGCAAATCTCTTGCGTGCGAGGGTATTACTGTAGGCGTACTCCAACATCAAGGTCTTCAACCATTGGGTCTTCTCTTGCGCACCTCCCTCATGCGAGGGCTTCTCATCTCTTGTCTAATGCACCTTGTTAGAAGAAAGGAGTCTTCGTTATGATAATAAGAAAACCCTAGGCTCTCTTATATAGGGAGAGACCGTAAGGGTAAATTACATGGATGTCTAAATAGAAGAGAGAAATAGAAACAAGGTACATAAACATATAATAATAGTAGAAACTATCTCTACACCCCCCCTCAAGGTGGAGCATAGATGTCGATCATGCTCAGCTTGGATGAACATCTCTGGAAAGGTCCTCTGAGCAATGGCTTGGTGAATACATCGGCAGTCTGATCTCCTGAGCTAACATGGGCCGTGGATATCAATCCTCTCTGGATCAGGTCCCTAGTGTAATGGCAGTCTACTTCAATATGCTTGGTCCTCTCATGAAAAGCTGGATTGTTGGCAATGAACAATGCTGCCTGATTGTCACACTGAAGCTTCATAGGTAGAGGTACTGCTACATGTAGATCTTCTAATACGGAGCGAACCCACATCATTTCCGTGCTGGCTTGGGCCATTGCCCTGTATTCGGATTCCGCACTGGATCTTGCCACCACCGTTTGTTTCTTGCTTTTCCAAGAAACCAGAGAGCCTCCAACAAAGACTGCAAACCCTGAGGTTGATTTTCTATCCTTAGGGCATCCTGCATAATCTGCGTCTGCACACGCTGAGATGGATAAGTCTGCACCCTTTCTGAATAGTAGCCCTAATCCAGGAGTAGACTTCAGATACCTCAGTATCATGTGTATAGCATCCATGTGAACCTGTCTGGGCTGCTCCATAAACTGACTCACCCGGCTAACTGCAAATGCAATGTCTGGACGGGTTATAGTAATGTAGAGGAGTTTTCCCACCATCTCTCTATATCTCCTCTTATCCACTTCATCAGTATCACCATCATATAACTTCATGCTGGGGTCCATGGGGATGCTTGATGGTTTGCAACCATCCATACCAGTCTCAACCAGGAAGTCTGTAATGTACTTCCTTTGTGTCATCACCAAACCATGTGCATTCCTTGCAAATTCCAACCCCAGAAAATATCTTAGGGTTCCAAGATCCTTTGTAACAAACTGACGACCTATGAATGCCTTCGCCCTCGCTATGCCCTGAATATCGTCTCCTGTAACTAGAATATCATCCACATAGACCATTATGACAACCGTACCTCCCGAGGACTTCTGGACGAACAACGAATGATCAGCATTGGACCTCTTGAATCCCTGGTGTTCAATTAGGTTGGACAGCTTCTGGAACCACGCTCGTGGACTCTGTTTAAGGCCATATATAGCCTTGTGAAGTCTACAGACCATATGCTTCTCCCCCTCAGCAGTAAACCCGGGTGGCTGCTGCATGTAGACTTCCTCCTGTAAGTCCCCGTACAGGAATGCATTCTTGACATCTAGCTGAGAAATGCTCCAGTCACGAACCACTGCAACAGACAAGAGGATACGGAGAGTCGAGTGTCTCGCCACTGGAGAGAATGTATCCATGTAATCAACGCCATATGTCTGCGTAAATCCACGGGCAACCAAGCGTGCTTTGTACCTATCCAATGTGCCATCTGCGTGATATTTGACTGTGAAGACCCATTTGCAGCTCACAACGGATGCATCAGGAGGTGCAGGGACCAAAGACCATGTGCCACGGGACTGCAAGGCCCCCATTTCTTCTTCCATAGCTAACCTCCAGCATTCACTCTTCAAGGCTTCCTGGTATATCCGTGGTATGTCCACGGAAGACAAAGCTGTGGCAAACTTCTGGAAATCACCTGTGAGTCGGTGAAAGGAAACTTGTGAAGCAAGTGGATAGGATGCACACTGTCGTCTCTGTTTCCGAATAGCAATCGGAACATCAAGATCATCATCTGGGTCCGCCTGTGAGGAGTCATCCTGCATATGTACCAAACCTGACCCGTCATTAGTAACATCATCTGAACATACCTGAGGCGTAGTGATTGGCTCATGAGCTGCCTGAGCGGGACCTGACCGACGCGTATAGTGGATAGGAAATGGTGATATGATTCGCCGTGGAATGGGTAGAGGTGGAGGTGGTGGTGGCGGTGGTGCTGGCATGGGAACTGACACAGGAGACGAGTCAGGTGACAAACAAGTAGGTGGTGGTGGAACCAAAATATCATCAGTGGTGGTGGATGGTTCCATTCTGTCCCCAGCTGGTGAGAAATACATAACCGACTCGAAGAAAGTGACATCCGCACTAACAAAGTACCTGTTGGTTGTAGGATCATAACACCGGTATCCCTTCTGGGTTCTGGAATACCCAACAAAGACGCACTTGACTGCTCTTGGAGAGAGCTTGTCAAGTCCAGGAGATAGACGATGGACAAACGCCACAGCGCCAAAGACACGTGGTGGCAGTGAGAATAGCTCCTTGTCCGGAAAAATAAGTGAAATGGGTATCTTCTCTCCAAGGACAGAGGACGGCATTCTATTGACCAGATAGCATGCAGTAAGGACAGCATCTCCCCAGAAAGAAATAGGAGCACAACTTTGAATCAACAGGGTACGAGTGATATCCAAGAGATGGCGATGCTTTCTTTCCGCCACACCATTTTGTTGGGGCGTATATGCACAGGTGGTTTGATGAATAATACCCTTCAATGACAGAAATTGAGAAAGAGAACGCGTACAAAATTCCAGGGCATTATCGATCCGAACATATTTGACAGATGAAGAGAAAACATTCTGCACTTCATTAATCAAATTTTTGATAACATCTCCTGCTTCAGACTTATTCTTCAGAAGAAAAACCCAAGAGACACGAGAAAAGTCATCTACTACCACAAGATAAAACCTGTGCCCCTGGTGATCGGGAACACGACTCGGACCCCATATATCTATATGTAACAACTCAAAAGGGGAGCTACTGCTCCGACTCTGACGACCTGGAAAGCTCGACCTGTGATGCTTTCCTAACTGACATGTTTCACAACGAAACGACGAACTTGGAGAGATCTGGGGCAGAAGATGGCGCATCTTCTGGAGCGGAAGGTGACCAAAACGAAGATGTCAAATGTAAGGTGAGACTGGTCCAGCTGAGTGAGTGGAGACGCCAGCATAGGATTCCCGAACCAGCCGATATAGACCGTTCTGCTCAGAGCCACAACCAATCACCTTGCCCGTGAGTATGTCCTGAAAAATGAGAGAAGACGGGTCAAATATAGCACGACAATTCAAATCCTTTGTAATCTGACTAATAGACAGCAAATTCAGTGAGAACTCAGGGGCATGTAAAACATTCTGTAGCTGCATAGTGGAGGATAAGAAAACCTCCCCCTGGCCAACAAGGGGTGAGTGGGAACCATCTGCTATCTGTACTGAGCGACCTGGAGGAATAGCCCTGTAGGCCTGTAGTCTTCCTCTATCTCGACAGAGATGATGTGTAGCTCCGGAATCTATAACCCAGTCAGATATATCATGTGAAGGTATGAGGGCTGATGATCTACCTGAAGAACTGGCTGCGGCGGATGAACTGGCAGAGGCTGTGGCAGCAATATCTGAAGAGCCACCAGATGAATCACCAGAAGAATGTGGCATAATATCACGGAGACGGGCCACGAGTTCGTCAAATCTATGATCTGCCGTAGACGATAATGGAGACTGTGAATGCTCTGCAACCCGTGCCGATGCTGGGAACCCATGCTTTGAGTAGCATGTCTCCTCTGAGTGTCCAGTTCTGTGACAATACGAGCACATCTGACTGACTCGGCCGCCTCTTCCTGGAGGTCCACGGCCACGTCCACGACCACGCCCAGAAGGTGGTCCACCTCTCCCCCGCGAAGCTGCCATCGCAGATGGGGGTGGAGTAGAAGAGCTGGATGAAACTGGAATACGACTGAGCCTCCTGTAGACATCCTCCACTGGAGGAATGACTGCATCTGCTAAAATCTGTGACCGTGCAGCATCATACTCAGGATCGAGGGCAGCAAGTAGAACGCCCACCATGGCGGCGTTCCGAAACGTCTTCTGCTGCTCCGGAGTAGCAGTCAGAGGAATGGTACTGTAAAGCTTCTCGAACATCCCTCTTAGGGATGTGTATAGTGAATGGAGAGGTCTGCCGGCCTGCTTCATCGTAAAGATGTCATGTTGAAGCTGCAACATCTTCGTCTCATTTCGCACCTGCGAATATGTAGCGGCAAGGATGTCCCACATCGCCTTAGCAGTGGGCTGATGGAGGACATCATTAGCTATCTCCATCGTCAACGTACCAGACAACCATACTTTTGCGTAAGCATCATCAGCCTCCCATGAGGCATAGATCCCTGTCTTCTCCGCAGGCTCATCCTCGGTAAGAATGTGTTTCTTACCATTTGATTTCATGAGACTCATGAACTGCATAGCCCATAGCTCATAGTTAGACCCGTCCATCTTCACTATTGGCGCCGGACCTTTGAATGCGCCGGTGGAGGGCAAATCGACTTTCGATTCTGACATACTGCTGCTCGAAGAAGACGAGGGGATAATAGACACTGTGATGAATGTCTACACCAACTGCATTGGATTTGAGTACGTGTGTAGACTTTTACGCACTCAAATCCATAAACCGAAGGAAGAGGGGTCTAGGGCACGCCTCGAAGGAAGCTTACAGCCCTTGAATCGCCTCGAAAACGACGCCTATGGACTGCTGGAGGCTATGGAAGCCCTACGGCGGCAGAGGGGGTGCTGCTGGGGCGCCAAGGGCCGCAGGAGCGGCTGGAGGGTGCCGCTGGGGCGGCTGGAGGGTGCGGCTGGGGCTCGAAGAGCCGGCAGAAGGGGCCGCTCGGACTGCGGGGGGTCCCGCTAGGGCTGCTCGGGGGGGCCCGCTAGGGCGGCGGGGCCGCTGACTTGTGCGGCTGGGAGCCGCTGGGTGGTGCAGCGGCAGCGGAGGGGGCCGCTCGGAGGTGCAGCGGCTGGGAGCCGCCGTTGGGAGTGCGGCTAGACGAGAGAAGAGGAGGGGCGGCGGGTGGGGAAGGGAGGAGAGCCCTAAGGCGGCTCTGATACCATGTTAGAAGAAAGGAGTCTTCGTTATGATAATAAGAAAACCCTAGGCTCTCTTATATAGGGAGAGACCGTAAGGGTAAATTACATGGATGTCTAAATAGAAGAGAGAAGTAGAAACAAGGTACATAAACATATAATAATAGTAGAAACTATCTCTACACACCTCACTGCTATTCTCCAGCATGTTCTCCACGATGCCGCCTTCTCCAGTTCAACCCAGGCGGGTAACGAGGACCTCCAGGCTATTCTGTGAGGAGCGACGAGAAGCAGCAGTAAGCGCATCGTCCTCTAGGTGACAGCACACATCTTCTCTCCGTGGGCGACGATTCTCCAGCCCTCATCGCTGCCTGGAAGCCAACAATCCCATTGGGGGCATTCTGTTCTCATGAGATGGGTTCCCAACAAAGGGAAATCCTAAATAGCAGAAGTTGCCCGCAGTCAATCAAGCCTTATATTTTGTTCTCTTATTTGAAACACTATAATGGCCCATTGGTCCCAGTTCTGAAAGAAAGTGTAAAAAAAGGAGAAGGAAGAGCCCAATTTGGCAGTGACGACATCAAAAAAAGGGGGATGATGCCAATAAAAAAAAGAACATGAGAAAGAAAGGGAGATTTCTGGGCCCAATTTGATTCGTAATTTATAGAAAAAGAAGCCTTAAGAAGTATTGGGCCCAATTGGGCCGTAGTGGTTTTTTTTAAAAAGGCATTGTACAAAAAAACCATGCGGAAAAAAGCCGAGAAAAAAGGAGGGTCAATTCCGGAAAAAAGAAACGAAAGCGTGCAAAAAAATAAGAGAAAACTCATACGTAAAATAAAAAAATGATTAAAATGCGAGAAGGAAAGTCAAAAGAAAAGAGAAGAAAATAACTTGTTGATTTTGTTTTTCCCCATCTTCATGTCTTCTCCCAACATGGCCGATGTCTTCTATTCCGACCAGTATGGGGGAAGGGAGAGTATTATGTAAACTTCTACATGTCAGATTTCAGGCTATACAGATTGTTAGATTCAAACTCTACATATTTCAGAGTTTACAGTTCAAGGCGCACATGTGTGTATTCATTGTTTGAGAGGTCCCCATACTTGATCTGGTGGCTCAGGGTTTTCATGCGATGCATAGGGATTCCAGAGTAGAGATCCCATTCTCTGAGCTATTGTGGGCTTATGGTTTTAGTGTGGCTTCATAGGGACTCCAAAGTAGAGATTCCATTCCCTGAGCTAGTATGGGAGAGACCCAGTTCTCCGATGAGGATACTTTCAGACTCCATTCTTATTGAGGGAAAAGAATAGTATATCATTATGAGAGGCCCTAGGGTTCTCTTATATAGGAGAGGACCTATTGGGTAAATTACTGAAAGAAGAAAAAAGAAATAGAAAATGATAAAATAATAATAAAGATAACTTATATCTCAACACTCCCCCTCAAGCTGGAGCGTAGATATCAATCATACCCAGCTTTGAACAACATCTCTGATAAGGTCCTCTCGCTAGGGCCTTTGTAAGTGCATCTGTTGTCTGGTCTCCAGAGCTGACATGCATAGTGGCGATAATACCATTCTGTATCATGTCACGAGTGTAGTGACAATCCGCCTCTATGTGCTTCGTCCTCTCATGAAAGCCTGGGTTGTTAGCAATGAAAAGAGCAACCTGATTATCACATTGAAGGTGCATGGGAAGAGGCACCTCTATAACAGGTCAGTAAGGACATATCTGACCCACATCATCTCTTTACTAGCATGTGCCATGGCCCGGTATTCCGACTCAACACTTGATCTGGCAACCACAGTCTGCTTCTTACTTTTCCATGAAACAAGAGAATTTTTTTTGACGCTCAAAAAAGGGGGAGGCACTCAACGGTGCTCGCCCCAATGCATTAATAAAGGAGTTAAAGAACTACTTACAAGAGAAAAGACGAACAACAACCGAAAAAACAAAAAGCAGATGGTATCCAAGATGAGATACCCCCCGTTACAAAAAGAACATCCTACCCAGAAGACCAATCAAGAAGGAAGCGTGAAGCCGAAATACGTATATTCTCCGTGTAGAACCTCTGCCGAGCAAAAAGAGCTTCATTTCTTCCCAGCCAAATGCTCCATAACCGCGCAATCGGGTCCATCAGATCCACCCGAGGTCGGCCCCTAGAGTTCACCAAGCTTTCGCAGAACGAAACAAACGTCGAGAGGTTGAGCCAGCCCAGGTCATCCCAAAGGGCATGAACACAACCACACTGAAAGAAAAGGTGCTCTATAGTTTCCGTCTCCGTGTCACAAAGGCCACAGTTGTGCGAGGCATTGGGAAACATAATTGCACAGCGGTCACGAGTTAACAGTCTCCCACGTCGCAAGAGCCACAGGAATATGCCAATGCGCTCAAGGAGCTTGAGTCCCCAAAAGAATCTACAATCACGCAAGAAGGTTGCGTCATCCCCGACAGTGGGAGGAAGAAGAGCCTGGTACGCCTTTCTGGTAGAGAACGAGCCTTCCTTCCAAACCAAATGATCACAGCCAATAGCAGGCTTGGAAGCGTCCGCGAGAGCAGCCATGAGAGAGATGAAGTCTTCCAAACGCTGGTCCGATAAATTAGCTGCAATCGAAGGGCACCAAGAGCCACCGTCCCAGCAAGAGGCCACGGTAGCGTCTTTGTCAACCACCAACGCGAACAACCGAGGGTATAAGTCCTGGAAAGCACCCCTTCCGGTTCAATCATCCGCCCAGAAGCGAAACGAATTCCCATCGCCGAGCTTAGGTTTAAATAATGATCTGTTGCGATTAAGGGCATCAACCACTCTACGCCAAAAAGATGAAAAGTGACCCTGTAATCGGCCCCGAGAAGCAGAAATCATGTCGACCCCCGCCGCCTCCCTCAAACAATTTAACATGAAGTTCTCCTCCCGACCCCATACCCTAGCTGCCTATTTGAGCAAAAGGGCATCGTTCACCACCTCCACCCGCCTCACGCCCAAGCCCCCCTCCCGCTTAGGCCGCGTAACCTCATCCCAACCCACCATATGCACTCCCCTTCTCCCACCCCCCTTCTTTCCCCAAAGGAAGCCCCGCATACACTTCTCCAGCCTGGTTCGGATCCCCTTTGGCATTCCACGCACAGATAAAAAGTAAATTGGGATCGAAGATAATACAGATTTGAGTAGAACTAACCGACCGCCCCGGGAGAGAAGAGCCGCGCACCACCCGGCCAACCGAGCCTCCATCTTATCCACAACCGCCCTCCAATCACGAATGCGAGCGCGGCCCACCGTCAAAGGCATGCCCAGATAATCAAAAGGGAGGTCGCCTGGAGGAGAGCCCAGCAGCCGCGCACAATCCCCAACCTCTGCCGGTGGCATAGAGAAAGGAACGACCTTATACTTATTCCCGTTAATGAGGAGGCCCGATAGCTCGCTGAATAATTGTAGGGTAATAGCCATACTCGAGACGTTGGAGGTACCACCCTCGATGAAGCAGATAGTGTCATCAGCAAACTATATAAGTGGGACATGATAGGGGCCAAAGGAGCAACCGCGAGTGAGCCCAGCCGCGGCCACACCATCAATCATGCGAGGCAAGACGTCCATCGCCAAAACAAATAATAGGGGAGCAAGGGGACACCCCTGCTGCACCCCCCTCCGGGGTTGGAAGGAGCCCCCAGCCGAGCGTCCATTGACAAGAACGGAAAGGGAAGCTGTGGTCACAGCGCCGCACCCAGGAGATCCAAGTCGATGGAAACCCCCTCCTCTTAAGTACCGACCACAGAAATCGCCAATCAAGGGTATCGTAAGCCTTCGCAAAGTCAATCTTCCAAAGAATCCCCTTCGTACAATTTTTACGCCACGCCTCAATAATCTCCGACATCACCGCATAGCAATCACTGATTTGCCTTCCGCGAGCAAAAGCGGCCTGTGAAGGCGAGATGAGCGAGTCGAGGAGGGGAGCGAGCCGCCTGGCCAGAGCCTTAGCAATGATTAAGTAAATGGCATTGGATATGGAAATCGGCCTAAAGTCCTCAATTCGATTGGCCGAGGGAGACTTTGGAATAAGAACAATAAGAGCCCTGTTGATTTTATCAAAGCCACGGTTGCCCTCACAGAAATCACGCGCGACGTCCATAACGTCATTAGCGAGCACGTCCCAAAAGTCCCTGTAAAAAGACACAGGGAAGCCATCGGGACTCGGTGCAACATCGAAGTTGAGATCCCAGACAACCCCCTTGAGGTCCTCCATAGAAAGAGGTCTGATAAGTGCCTCCACATCCGGCGGTGAAAGAGTGGAGGCCCCGCGCCCCGACCATCTCCATGTCCGCGATGCTTGGCGCCCAAACGCGCCCCTAAAGTAATCCCCCAGAGCCTCGCCCATCTCCTTCTCCCCCTGGATGAGAGAGCCATTGACCATAAGAGAAGAAATAGAATTGGCACGCCGTCTGCCACTAGCAATCCTGTGGAAAAAAGCAGTGTTCACATCCCCTTAAGCCACCGCAACCGCGAACGCTGGCGCCATTCGATCGACCTCTTCCGGTCCTCCACCCTAGCCTATTCAGCAGCCGCAGCACGCGCGGCTAGCTCGTCCGGAAGCAAATCCCTCTCGTTCTCAACGAGGTCCAACCTCATTATCACTTCGTCAGCCTCCTTGCGAGCGGCAATACGTGCCTGACGAGATTCCCTTTTAAAAGAAGCCAACATCTTTCTGAGCGATGAGAGTTTATGATCGAAGCGTCGGGCAGCACTACCCGCATATGTGGTCTGAGCCCAGTGATTTCGCACGAGGTCCTTGAAACCCGGCTCGAGAAGCCAACACATCTCATATCGGAAGAGGCCTCGAGGACGATGATCATCCCCAGAATCCCAAATAATGGGGCTGTGGTCAGAGAAAGACCGCGGTCGAGAGGACACCGCGCATAAAGGAAAGACCTCCATCAGGCGAATATTCGCCAAGAATCTGTCGATCCGCGATCTGGAAGCATTATTCCTCCAAGTGTAAGAAATATCATTGGGCACGAGCCCCTCCAGAGCCAAGTCCCGAATGAGCTCCATAAAATCAACTGATCCCGGATCCTGCCCCCCCGGCCACGAGGGCGGTCGTGCGAGTGCAATGTGACATTGAAGTCACCCCCCAAAAGCCAAGGAATGTCTCCAAAAGCGTGAGCATCCTCACGTAAATCCTTCCAAAGTTCCCGACGAGTGATATGAGAAGTAGGCGCGTAGACACAAGTAAAAGCCACGCAAGCATTAGATTCAGACAAGGTCAAAACCACAGAGAGGGAGTGTCGCCCAACCCGCATAGATGAGAAGGAGAATCGCGAGGAACGCCAAGCCACAATGATTCCGCCCCCCGCGCCAATCGCATCCAACGAGCGAAAGACATCCATATGGCCAGCACCGAAGGACATCCACAAATCGTCATCCATCGCCGACAGTTTTGTTTCTTGAATAAAAGCAATGTCACAATCCCATTCCAAGAGACGCGCCCCCAAAGCGCGCCTTCGATCAAGGTCCCCAAGACCACGGGCATTCCAGGACAAAATCTTCATTAACACCAAGAGGGGCCTCGAGTCCACAACGAGCCAGGACAAAATCATCATAAACCACCAAGTGATCGTCCCCCAATTGGGGATAGGCCTGCCGCCTCCGCCACCGCCTCGCGCAGCGACTGGCAAGAAGAAGTGAAAGAATCTCCAAGGCGAGAAGGCCGTCTTCGACTGTAGCTTCGACCAAATCGAGAGGGGGGAGAATTCCCCGCAGGCAAATAAGCAGGAGCGCCACCAGAGGAGCTAGCCAAAGCGCCCCCAGGAGTCCCGCCACCAGCCGGTGATCCCCGAGGAGAGGACATCCCCTGGGAGACTGTGGAGAGAATTGTAACGGCACCCACATTTGCCATAGAAGCAGGAGGATCGCCCTGGGAAGATGAGGAGGTAGCCGGTAGCATGAAGGTGGGAGAATGCATTTCTTTCAGATGGGCCGACGAAGAGTAGGCCACCGAAGCAATGGACTGTGGACACAGATATTCGGTTGTCCATAGAATAGGCTCCTAAACCACAACCGGGTCGGGCATAACCCGCGAAGTGGCCCAAGTACAGATAGCACCGGATCCGAAAGTTGGAAGCATTGGGAGCCTTGACACGTGCCGCGAGAAGTCCGGATGCAAAGAATCCGCCGACACAAAGGAAGGAAGTGAGGGATGCGTATCGACCTCGAGAAAGTCCAATGCCACCAAATCTCGGCTGCCATCACACGCATGCGCGTCCCAAGGGGCCTCAGACGATACCCCCGAACCATTGCCCTCCCCTGGCGTCGCTTCGAAAACATCCCTGAAAGTAGACACGTGGCGAGTAGAAGCCCAACCGTCAAGCCCTTGTCGAGAGTCCGACCCGCCACCGCGCGCAGCCGAAGGAGACGGTGAAGAATCCGGCGCCGGCACCGACGCCAATAGAAGGAATTCCACCTTGAAGGTCCAGCTACCCAGAGACAACCTCTCGCACAGAACCTTGCCAGCCATAGACTCGATAAACCTTGGAGAGCACTCGATAAGGATCCGCGCACATGTCCAATCGGCGCCTGGCGCAAGACCATCGTCAAGAACAACCAGGATTTGCCCCCAGCGGCCGACCACCTTCGATAGAGCATGCACCGTGCGGGACAGGAATGGCATCCCCCGAACTTCGGCCACACAAACCTCCGAGAGGGAGCTATGAACACAGCAAAGCTTGATGTAGACTTATCCTTTGGACACCCAACATAATCTGCATCTGCACATGCTGTAACTGAGAGAGATGTGCGTCTACTAAAAAGAAGCCCAGTACCAGGTGAAGTCTTCAGGTATTTCAGAATCATATGGATTGCATCCATATGTGCATGTCTGGGCCGCTCCATAAACTGACTCACATTGCTCACGACAAATGATATGTCGGGCCCGGTAATAGTTACATATAGTAGCTTGCCAACAAGTTCTCTATACCTTCTCTTGTCGACCTCCTCAGTATCATCATCATAGAGCTTAATGCTCGGGTCAAGAGGAGAAGTGGCAGATCTACAATCTGTCATACTTGTCTCTGAAAGAAGATCTATGACGTACTTCCTCTGGCTCATCACAAGACCTCACTGGTTGCAGCAAACTCTAGTCCAAGGAAGTAACGTAAAAGTCCAAGGTTCTTGGTTACAAACTGCTGACCTAGGAAGTATTTGGCACCATGAATGCCCTGCTCGTCATCCCCTGTAACAATGATGTCATCAACATAAACAAGAATGACAGTATTACCTCTCTGGGTCCTCTGTACGAACAATGAGTGATTGACAGTCGATCTCACAAACCCTTATTGCTCTATCAAGTACAAGAGCTTCTGGAACCATGCTCTTGGACTCTGCTTAAGGCCATAGATAACCTTGTGTAGCCTGCAAACCTTCTGACACTCCCCCTCAGTAGTAAACCCAGGTGCTTGTTGCATGTAGCCCTTCTTCTGTAGATCACCATAGAGAAGGGCATTCTTCACATCAAGCCGATAAAGGGGCCAATCTCGTGTCACGGCAATAGAAAGGAGAATACATAGAGTAGAATGTCTGGCAACTGGAGAGTAAGTATCCTGATAGTCCACCCTCTATGTCTGGGTGAACCCTCATGCCATAAGTCTTGCTTTATAGCGATACATGCTGCCATCCGCACGGTGTTTCACAGTGAACACCCATTTGCATCCCACAACAGAGGCATCAACTGGAGCAGAAACAATACTCCACGTGCCACGTGACTGTAGAGCAACCATCTCCTCTTTCATGGCTAACCTCCACTGACTATCTTTGAGAGCTTCCTGATATGTCCGTGGTATCTGCACGGCTGACAGTGCCAAAGTAAACCTCCCGAAATCCTCTGATAACCTGCTCAAAGAAACCTGGGTTGCAAGTGGGTAAGTAGCACACACACATTTTTGCTTTCGCAGAGCAATTGGCACGTCAAGATCATCTGCCAAGTCTGGAGTCTATAGGCTTCCCTCTGGAGAGGTCACCTGCTCATCCTGTCTAGAATCCTATTGCACAGACAACTCAGTAGTGCCATCAGTATAAACAATATGCTCATTACATACCTGAGGTGTGCTGGATGATGGGAAAGGCCTGTGAGCATGGGGAACAGAGCGAGACTTAGAGTAAAAACACATGGCAAAAACTGAACCAAAGGAGCATGTGGTGGAGATGGTGGTGGACCGACTGTAGGAGGTGGAGGCATGTATATCTCATCGTCAGAGTCAGATGGAGCAAGTCTGTCACCTGTAGGAGAAAAATACATGACAGACTCAAAGAAAGTAGCGTCAGCACTAACAAAGTATTTCTGCCTTAGCGGATCAAAGCAGCGATACCTCTTTTGGGTACGTGGGTAGCCGACAAACACGTACTTGACATCTCTAGGAGAGAGCTTGGCACGACCTCGAGAGACATCATGAATAAATGCAACGGATCTGAACACACAAGGTGTAAGGGAGAAAAAGCACACAAGGTGTAAGGGAGAAAAGATCCTTCTCGGGAAATGCAATCGAGAAAGGAATCTTTTCTCCTAACACGGACGAGGGCATATGGTTCACCAAATAGCAAGCAGTAAGGACAACATCACCCACAATAAGCATGAGGAGCACGACTCTGTATCAATAAGGTTCTGGTCACATCAGGTAAGTGACGGTGTTTGCGCTCAGCAACACCCTGCTGTGAAGTGTAGGCACATGAGGTCTGGTGAACAATGCCATGAGATCTAAGGAACTCATAAAGCTGTAAGGTGCAGAATTCCAAGTCATTATCAGAACGGAGATATTTGACATTGGCAGAAAAAATATTCTTTATCTCATTAATAAAATACTTGATAACAGATCCAGCCTCAGACTTATTCTTTAATAAAAAGACCCAAGAAAGTCTAGAAAAATCATCGACGGCAACAAGATAAAAACGGTGTCCTTGCTGATCAGGTTCACGACTCGGACTCCAAATGTCTAAATGAAGGAGCTCAAATAACTGAGAACTGCTCCGACCCTGACGGGATGAAAAAGAAGAACAATGATGCTTCCCAAGCTGGCATGCCTCTCACTGAAAGGAGAATCTCGTAGAAATCTAAGGGAGGACATGACATAGCTTCTGTAGAGGAATGTGTCCAAACGTAAGGTGCCACCGATATGGAGAGACAAGTCCAATAGGTATAGTAGAAACAATAGCATGAGGAGGTTGGACCAGTCTGTAGAGTTCCCGTTGTTCACAGCCACATCCAATCACCCTGCCTGTGAGTATATCCTGAAACACAAGAGACGAAGGATCAAAGATGGCACGACAATGCAGATCCTTAGTGATCTGACTAATAGAAAGTAAATTCATCTGGAAGGCAGGAGCATATAAAACATTCTTAAGACGCATGGATGGTGTCAAATGCACCTTCCCCTTTCTTGTCACGGGTAAGTGGTCGCCATTAGCAATGACAACCCATCTGCCAGATGGTATAGTCGTGTAGGACCTCAGCTGCGCTCTGTCTCCACACAAGTGGTGAGAAGCACCAAAATCCATGATCCACTCTGTTATGTTTGTATCCATACTACCAGTAAAAACATAGATGATACCTGAGGAGCTCGAAGAGGCTCTGGCTGCTGTTGCGGTATCTGTAGTTGTGGTGTCAATAGTAGGAGTCATGATCTCTCGAATATGAGAGACAATATCATCCAGGCGAGGATCGACCTAGGGAGCTGAAGTCTCTGAAGACACAATCTGCTCCGCTACTCGACTGGAAACATGATATCTATGCTTCTAATAGCATGGATCCTCTGCATGTCCAGGCATGCGACATTAGGTGCAAGGACCACGTTGGCGTCCACCGCTTCTGCCGCGAGTGGTACGCCTTCTAAATTGGATAGCCTCCCTTTGGCCATGAGAAGCGACCATCGTTGAAGAGGGTGAAGATGTGGCCGTCGAAGGGATGATGATCCGGTTGAGATGGCTATAGGCCTCTTCTATGGGAGGTATGGTAGCTCCAGTAAGAAGCTGAGTACGCGCAGCATCATACTTTGTATCAAGTCCAGCCATGAAAACTCCAACCATCGTGGAGTTCTTATACGTCTTCTGTTGCTCAGTAGATGTCGTAATGGGCATGTAGCTATGAAGCTTCTCAAACAAGCCACGAAGCGAAGAGTAGTAAACATGCAGAGGGTGACCATTCTGCTTGGTATTGTAGATATCAAATTGTAGCTGAAGAATCTTGGCCTCATTCTTCGCCTGAGTATAGGCAGATGCCAAAGTGTCCCACATTGCCTTGGCGGTGGGCTGAGTCAGAATATCATTGGCTATTTCTGTAGTGAGAGCCCCACAACGCCAAACACGCGCGTATGCATCATCTTACTTTCAAGAAGCATTTGCCCCAATCTTATCCGTTGGCTCTGGATCTGTCAGGATGTGCTCCTTGTTGTTGCACTGCATGAGGGTGAGAAACTACGTGGACCACAACTCATAGTTGGTCCCATCCATCTTAGCGATGGGAGCCGGGTCCTTGAAGGCTCCGGACGAGAAAATGTCACCCTTATTCTTTGACATGATGAGAAGACGATCAAATAACGGAACTCAACTGGGGATTAAACTGATATAAACGATTCTACACGATCATACCAAGGATTGATTGTAGGCATAGACTCATATAACCATCCCTACCAATCCTCGTTGCTTGCTAGGGCCGGAAAACGTGAATAATAGGTCTGAAATCACGCTTTCTGGTCAAAATCAGACCGCAGAACGACTCGTAGATATGTTCGGAGGCACATGGAAGGGCTGACGACGATCTAGATAGTCAAGGTGACTGCCTAAGAGAGACGGGACAACACCTGAGGTCCAACCTAGGGGTTTGGGACCGTATGCGGCAGCCCTGTTGGGCCTTGGCGGAGCCCCTTGGAGCCCTGAGTAGCAGCCCGGAGTTCGCGCGATGGAGGAGACTGCACGTTGGGGGCCTAGGCGGTGAGAGGGCCTGCGCGCTGGGTGCCTAGGCGGTGGGAGGACCTGCGCACTGGGGGCCTAGGCGACGGGAGCCCCTGGCGTGCGTTGGAAGGTTGGGGTGGGGGGGGGGCAGGCGGGTAGGGCTAGGGTTAGGGTAGGATACAGGAACTCCGGTATAGGACCGTCACTCTGATACCATGTTGAGGGAAAAGAATAGTATATCATTATGAGAGGCCTTAGGGTTCTCTTATATAGGAGAGGAACCTATTGGGCAAATTACAGAAAGACGAAAAAAGAAATAGAAAATGAGAAAACAATAATAAAGATAACTTATATCTCAACAATTCTCTAGCAACTGCGGACTTCGACGAGGATGTTTCCACGACTTTTTTCAGTTTGGACTTTCAAAGAGATGAAGCAGTTGCAGGCCTGAGTGCTCTAGGTGGAGACTCATTCCATTTTCAGTTCCTCTGACAGACGCAGTACATAGCACAGATTCTCCGACGAGGAGACCTAGTTCAGGTCGCACTCCCAGCCCTTCAGTTCCTCCTTATCGGCACAACATGGGAAGCAACATCCTTAGCAGGCAGCCAATAAAGTTTGCATTGAGTTGATATTGTACATAGTGTCTTGTATTATGTATGAGCGAGTTCTTTCTATTTGTCCAAGCTGAGCATTGCATGCTCTAGCTCGAGGGGGAGTGTTAAAGTATGCACCATACGTAGAGATGAGTAATTTGATCTCTCTAGGGTCCTATTACCACATCCACATGTTTAGTTCCACATCTACTGCTAGTGTGACTCCGGTTTGCCTGTGGGACTATATAAGTATCCCTACACCCATTGTGTCAACTGAGAGAGAAATACAGAATACATGGCCCTTAAGAGGCCTTCTCCCATGATTTCATCCCGCTTCTCATGGAGTAGGGTTCCACGTAAAATTCATGTGTTCATCCACTGTTCTTTTATTTCTTTATCTCCGATACGCGTCCACACTATCATTTTCTACATGTATCATCGTATAACTTCATGCTCGAGTCCATGGGAGTAGTGGTAGGTGTGTAATCTGCCATGCTTATCTCATAGAGAAGATCTGAAACATACTTCCTCCGTGTCATAACAAAACCTCTGTTGGTTCCTGGCAAACTCAATTCCAAGGAAGTAACGTAAATCACTTTGGTCCTTAGTTATAAACGGTTGACCAAGGAAATCTTTAACTGCATGAATACCCTGCATGGCATCAAAATTTGGCGAATTTTGATCGAATTTCGAATATGACAGGTGATTGAAATTCGACTGAAATGGCCAATATATGTGCCTTGAGGGGGGTTGATAGAAGAAAACGTGACCAAAATGGCCGTCATTTCGGTCAAATTTTGACCGATAACTGAAATGTTGTTTTGGTCGTTCATCGATATGGCAACAAAAACTAATAATTAAGGCCTCGATACCCTACACGTCATCCCCTGTAACAATGATATCATCAACATAGACCATTATAACAATTGTACCTCTTTAAGTCCTCTGAACTAATAACAAATTATCTAAAATTGATCTCATGAACCCATGTTGCTCTATCAAGTCCAAAAGTTATGAAACCATTCTCTGAGACTCTGCTTAGAGCCATAGATAGCTTTATGGAGTCTGCATACCATTTGACACTGCCCCTCAACAGCGAATCCTGGCTGTTGTTGCATGTAGAATTCCTCTTGCTCAGGTCACCATAAAGAAACACATTCTTCACATCAAACTGGTATAAGGGCCAGTCTTGTGTCACTGCAGCTGAAAGAATGATCTATAGTTAGAATGTTGAACCAGAGGAGAGAAAGTATCCTAATAGTCCACCCCATACATCTGGGTGAATCCACGAGCCACAAGCCTCGCTTTCAACACTGCCATATGCCCTGTGCTTCACTCTGAACACCTACTTACATTCCTCCACAGATGCCCCTGTAGGAGTTGTAAAAAAGCTCCGCGTGCCATGCGAATGTAACACGGACATCTCCTCCATGGCAAGTCACCACTAACTGTCCCGTATTGCCTCATGATATGTTCATGGTATCTCTATGGTGGACAAACCCACGACAAACCTCTTGAAATCTTCTTGAAGATGTTCCGAAGAGATATGGGATGTGAGAGGATATGTAGCAGACATACGCCTTTGCTTCCACGGTGCAATAGGCACATCCAAGGCCTTAAATGTCGGTTTCGGTCACCATTTCGGTATCGACCAAAACAGAATTTCGATGGAATTTCGGTGGAATTTCGACCGAAATTTCGGTCATTTCGGTCATTTTTTTGTACTGGCACCCCCATATTTCGGTCATTTCGGTCGAATTTCGATTTCGACTGGATATCGATATTCGACAGAAATTCGACCGAATTTCGCTGAAATTTGAGGCCATGGGCACATCAAGATCACTTGCATCATCCTCAACCTGTAAACTAGCCGCGTGAGAGGGCACCTACTCGTCCTGTAAAGTAACCTGATGCATGGATAAGTCACTAGTGCCATCAGTAGAAACAATGTGCTCAAAACATACTAAGGCGTGCTGGATGTTAGGGAAGGCCCATGAGCAAGAGGAGCAGTGGGAGTCCTTTCTTTCTTTTTTTTGAAGTCTAAAACTTCGGGGGAGACACTCGGTGGTGTTCACCCCTTCTTTATTAACAAAAGAGAAAGAACATAAGCAGGGAAAAACAAAGAAGAGTGAAAGCTCTACAAAGAACCCAGCTCGACAATCGAGAGGGAACTAGACCAACAGCCAGTCGACAACAAGACAGGCACAATGGGACAAAATATTTTCTCTGTAAAATCGCTGACCCCTAAAAATAGCTTCATTCCGCCCCAGCTAGATCGCCCAAATGCTCGCCAAGGGATGCAAGAGATCTCTACGGTCCCTATCCTTGTTAGACACCAAAGATTCCCAGAACGTAGCCGAGTCGGCAGTAGTAATCCATCCCACAGCCGCCGCCTCCCAAACGCCCAAAACCACCGGGCAGGCAAAAAAAAGATGGTCCAAGGATTCCACGCCGCTGCCACAAAGAGCACAATTCTCCGAGACCGAGGCGAGCATCCTAGCACACCGATCCCTCGTTAAAAGCCTCTTCCTACGAAATAGCCACAGGAAGATACCAACCCTCTCCGGAAGTTTCAAGCCCCACACAAAGCTGCAGTCACGCAGCAATGTATCCATCCGCGGCTGGGAGAGGGGAGAAATCGCCAAATAAGCCCTCCTCGTCGTGAAAGGCCCCCCCTCCAGGCCCAGTGATCCCTCCCCCCGTGGGCCTAGACGCATCACCAATAGAATCCAAAAGACGGAGCAACTCGTGGAACCGCTGGTCGAAAAGGTTGCCATGAAGGATGGGGAACCAATCATCCCCGGATCAACAAGAGGCAACGGACGCATGCTCATCAGCCGCCAAAGCAAATAACCGTGGAAACATCTCACCAAGAGGCACCCCACCTGCCCAACTGTCCATCCAGAATCTGAAGATCTGCCACATAGAGGTAGCAATGGGAGTCCTGCGAACATAGAAACATGGCAACAACTAAACCAAGGTAGTAGGTAGCAATGGTGGAGGAGCCACATGAGTTGGTGGAGGTGGTGGCAATGATGGAGCTTGTGGAGGTGGTGAGGGTTGTGGAGGTGTTATGGGACTGGATGTGGTGATGCCATAGGAGGAGGTACGTATATCTCCTCTCCACCATCAGACATAGTCAACATGTCACTTGTAGGAGAGAAATACATGACAGACTTAGAAAATGCGACATTAGGTTGTCGTAGTACTTCCATCTAACTGGGTTAAAGAAACGATACTCCTTCTGGATATGAGAGTAGCCTGCAAAGACACACTTGACAGCTTTAAGAGAGAGCTTGTCACGAGGGAGTCAGGTGGTGTACGAATGCCACAGAGCTAAAAATACAAGGCGTAAGGGAGAACAAGTCCTTTTCGAGAAACACAATTGAGAAAGGGACTATCTCTAAAAATGAAGATGGCATATAGTTCACCTAATAACATGCAGTGAGAACCACATCATAACAAGAAAGAGTGGGGAGCACGACTCTGAATCAGAAGGGTCGTGGTTACATCAAGTGATAGTGTTTGTGTTCAGCAACACCATTCTGCTGGGAAGTGTAAGAATACGAGGTCTGGTGTATGATATCAAGAGCCTTGAAGAGCTCTGAAAGTTGTAACGTGCTGAACTCTAAGGCATTGTCGAAGAGAACAAACTTAACAATAGAAAAAAAATTCTTTATTTCAGTAACGAATGGTTGAATGATAGGCCTAGCCTTAGACTTGTTTTTCAGAAGAAAAATCCAAGATAGTCATAGTCTAGAAAGGTCATCCACAACTACAAGATAAAAGTGTCTCTGGTGATCAAGAACACGATCGGGACCCCAAATGTCAAAATGAATAAACTCAAATAAATAGATGCTACTACAACTCTGACGACCAGGGAAAGAAGATCGGTGATGCTTTCCAAGCTGACAAGCCTCGCACTGGAAGGTGAACTGAGTGGATATCTGTGGGAAAACATGACAACTTCTGTAGAGGAAGGTGATTAAACCGAAGATGCCACATATGGTGAGAGCCGAGACTAATCCAATATGAATAAAAAAAGCACCAACATATGGATATTGGACCAGTCTGTCGAGCTCCCCTTGCTCACGGCCACATCCAATCGCCCTGCTCGTGAGTATGTTCTGAAACACAAGATAAGAGGGGTAAAAAATGGCACGACAATGCAAATTGTTAGTGATTTGACCAATTGAAAGTAAATTCATCAAAAATTTTGGTACATGTAACAACATTTTGTAGCCTCATGGGTGGCATTAAATGGACCTCCCCTTGTCTTGTAACGAGAGAATGAGTCCCATCTGCAATGACAATTTATCTGTCGGGGGGTATATATCTGTATGAAGTAAATTGCGCCATGTCTCCTCACAAATGGTGGGAAGCACCGGAATCCGTGATGAGAGGAAGCTGTCAGAGTGGAAAGCGTTGGGCCTTTTGAGGGGGAGGTTGGTTCTAGTGAAGGTTGTCCTATCGGCGTCTCCTGTTTTCTCTCTATATGAGGGTGATACCGGTAGACATCCATAGATGGTTGAGGCATTGATGCGTCGATTTTTTTTGTCGTCGTCTGTTGATGGTAGGGGACTTGCACTGGTTGATTGGGAGGCAGTGACAATGCCAATCAAGGAGGGGGGGGACTGTGGGAGTGTTGCGTATTGGAGATATGAATAAGGCATTACTTGCGAAATGGGTGATGGAGATATGGGGGGTGGGAATGACCTACTCTTGCTATTAATGGGATCCATTTATGCGGTAACACCCGGTCTATGTGTACGAGTGAACGTTGTGGATTCGCTGGCCATGTTTCGGAGAGGAGTTTGCTCAGTTATGCCGGATGTGACTTCCTCAATGCAATCAATTTTGGGAGATGGTAGTGGGTTCCGCTTTAGAAGGACAATTGGACAGAGGAAGGAATCCTTTACGATTGGTGTCCTGGACTATTTTCTCTGACTACGGATAGAGAGGCAAGCATAGTTGATGTGTCGTCTGTGGGCTCCTAGACGTCCACTTTCGTTATTAAGTTATCAGACTAGAGATTGAAGAGTTCCTTTGTTTTTAAGCAGTTTGGCAAGGATAAAGGAGCCCTCAGATGGTAGAGATTCATGGTGCTGGAGAAATGAGTGATGTTTACCATTAAAAAACGTATATGAAGTTATTTCTAGTCCTGTTGCGCCAGTCAATAAGGAGATTTCTCAAGATTGTGCTAGGATATGGGGATGGAAAGTTCCTATGAGGATAAAGGTCTTCCCGTGGTTGCTGAGGAGAGCACGAATTATGACAGGAGCTAGGCGAGTCGGGATTTCCTCAGGTGTGATGAGACTTGCCGGAGATGTGGGAAGCTATGAAAAACATTGATCACCTTTTCCTTGGATTCCGTGGGTCAACGGAGACATGGGCGACTTTGGAACTGCCTGGTGTCCATTGGGATAATATGGATTCCTTTTGGAGATCGATTTGCATGGATTGGACATGCTTGATTGAAAGGAGGGCCAGGTTGTGCACGCACATAGGGACGATCTGCTTGGCTAGAAACAATTTTATCTTTATGGAGGGGAGATTTTATTCTAAGTATGTGATCGATCATGCCAAAGCTCTTTATGAAATTTGGCGCTCGTAATTTGTGTTTGTAATTCTTATATATATTTGGATGAGTCTCTAATGGAGGCCCATCTCATCATTTCTCAAAAAAAAAACAGAAGGTAATCTACAAATTAAAGAAATTCTTTTAATGTTCTCCAATACCGCCACCGATGTTGCAATCTCTTGTGGGCGCTCAGGCTCCCTGAGCGTGTAGGTATATTTCTTTGGCTGCTACGTAGGGGAAGAATATTAACTCGAGATCGTTGTGCACGGATGTTCCCCAACTCTTCGCCTCTCTGTGCTCTCTGTGGCGTGGATACGGAAACTATTGATCACCTTTTTCTGCATTGTTGCTGTGTTGATGCGTTATGGGCCGATTTACGGTGGCTGGACCTATCTTCCTTCGCTCATTTTTGTCAAAGCTTGTTCTCTGATCGGGGGCGCTCGTGGCCTGCGTTGCTGGACCCTATCTCGAGGGTTTGGAGCCTGTGGCTGTGGCGAAACGAAGCTATCTTTGCTCGTCAGCGGTTCTATTTGGAGAATGTTAGATCCACGGCCTCGGGCTTCCTTCGTGACTGGACCTCTTTGTAAATTTTTTTAGCTGCGGGGGATACGATCTCCGTCTACCCCCCCTTTACTTTGTTTTGTAATTTCCCATCTTCATGTTACCACTGTAAGTTTCTCTTCCTCTTTTTAATGCATTGGGGTGAGCACCTCCGAGTGTGTCCCCCTTTTTTGGAGCCTCAAAAAAAAATGTTCAAGCAACTCATTGAAACGTGCTATTCTCTAAAAAGGAGAATTGTTGCGATCATGGATTAATGATTTCAATTAATTAGGTACCGTTTGGATGACGGGTTACCTGCGGGGTAGGGGAGTTTACCCCCCTTAACCCACATCCCCCTCTCTCCCTGTGGGCCCCACTTTATTTCATTTTTAAAAAATTAAATAAATCAATTTTACATCATCAACTCTATCAAAAAATAATATATTATACCATCATATCATATAAAAATTATAAACTACTCCACTTCTACTCACTTTTCCAAACTTCAATACAATCACATCACAATAACTACTCCCTTTTTCAAACTTCAATACAATCATATCACCCCAAACCCACTTCTAACCCACCCCCAGTTTAACCCTCTATCCAAACACCAAAATCCAAAAACAGGTTACCCTCTACCAGTTTAACCTGCCTTAACCCGCCAACCAAACACACCCTTAGGGTGCATTTGGTTGGGGGGTTACCCCCCACTTTGGGTGGGTAACCCCCCAAAACCCTCACTTTTAACCCACTAGTGGGGCCCACTCCCTTCCCATCAAAAAAATTATATATTATACTATCATATCATCTAAAAATCATAAAATACTCAACTTCTACTCACTATTCCAAACTTCAATACAATCACATCACAACAACCACCCACTTTTTCAAATTTCAATACAATCATATCATAATAACTATCAATTTTTTCAAATTCCAATACAATCACATCACACAAACCCTCCCAACCCTTAACCCACCAACCAAACACACAAACACAAAATCGGGTTATCCACCCCTGGATAACCCACGAACCAAACGCACCTTTAGGGTCTTCCACTAGTTTGAGTTACTTGTTTATTGGTTGGTTAGACCCACTTAAATGGTCTAGTGGGTAGTGCAGTGTGCCTACCGCCCAAAAGACCAGAGTCCAAATCCCTCGTGGCAGTTGCGTTAGGTAGTCGACAACCAGCGTAAAAAATAGTTGAATCTTTGGACATGGATTTGAGCAGGAATCCATGTAGCCGACCCTACTTATAGTGGGAGAATGTTTCATCATTTGTATATTGGTTGGTTAGATAACTTGATCAGTCAACACACTCAGAGACACTTTTAGTTGATTAATGATAAAAGGATATGCTTAACCTTTATAAATATCTTCTGTTGTAGTCTTTACTTGGGATAGAGTACTGATTATGACCGTCGCTGGTTTTTATCTATGGAATTTTCTAGGTTGTCTCTGCTCTGGCTATTGACCATTCAGGATCTAGAGTTCTTTCTGGCAGCTATGATTACACTGTTCGCATGTATGATTTTCAAGGAATGAATTCAAAGTTGCAATCATTCAGACAGCTTGAGCCTTTTGAAGGACATCAGGTCCGCGGTCTGAGTTGGAGTCCAACATCAGATCGGTTCCTCTGTATCAGCGGCTCCGCACAGGCCAAGGTATTCAGCGAATGTATCTACATGTTCCTCTAAAGCTTCCGTGAAATTTTGTTACTTAGTTCGTACTAATTAGAGGCTGCCTTTTTTGTTAGATATACGACCGAGATGGATTGACTTTAGGTGAATTTATAAAGGGGGATATGTATATCCGTGATCTGAAGAATACAAAGGGGCACATATCGGGTTTGACTGCTGGTGAGTGGCATCCAAAAGACAAGGAAACAGTATTAACATCTTCAGAGGATGGATCATTACGCATCTGGGATGTCTCCGAGTTTAAGGGTCAGAAGCAGGTTTTCCCTCGGCCACTCTGGAGAATATACTCGATTTTCCAACTTTGTTGAAAATTTACCTAAATGTAGAGAAATTGTGAAGTTGTGTCTAATTTTTTTTAACAATGTATTTTTGAGTAGGTCATAAAGCCAAAGCTAGCAAGGCCTGCAAGAGTTCCTGTAACAGCCTGTGCTTGGGATCATGAAGGCAAGAAAATTGTAGGTGGTGTTGGAGATTTTTCAATACAGGTAATCATTGTGGGTACCTTGAACACTTGACATCGTTATATTTCACATGAAGTTATTTTGGGTGTCTGCAACAATGTCCATTATGTATAAGAAATTATTCTCGTTGATTTCTCAAGCTGAAAACAAGAAATGAGGATCCCAAGGACTGGTACTGATCTGTGCCAATTGGGCATGCTAGAATATTGGAATTAACAGCATACATTTTCCAATATGATGTACTTAATCAGCAGATATACTGGGAAAATATCTTTTCTACGAGCATGGTACCCAGATTGTCTGAAAATTTGTCTGAAAATCACTTCTGCAGATATGGAACATTAAGCCTGGGTGGGGAAGCAGACCCGACATACATATTGGGGGATCACATAAAGATGATATCACTGGATTGAAGTTCTCTGCGGATGGTAAAATTCTTGTATCGAGGAGTAGTGATGCAACATTGAAGGTAATCGCCACAATTGCTTTACTTACACTTTGGAATTCCATGCCCAGCCTTATCTTTACTTGTAGGTATGGGATCTTCGACAAACGAAAGCCCCTTTAAAAATCTTTGAAGACCTACCAAACAACTATGGCCAAACAAATGTTGCATTTAGTCCCGATGAACAACTGATCCTCACTGGAACTTCCATTGAAAGAGAGAGCACCACTGGCGGTCTTCTCTGTTTTTTCGATAGGAAGAGACTTGAACTTGCATCGAGGGTGGGAATGTCACAGCAGTACAGCGTAATATGTTGTGCTTGGCATCCTAAGATAAATCAGGTAGATGATTCCGCTTATAATGATTTTTACTGAATTACATTGTCTCTTGGTTTTAGATATTATGTAATAATTATTCTCAGCATTGGCATGAATGGCTTAAAAGTTATAATGATCCTGATATCGCACTGCCTTTGTTACAAGGTATTTGCAACAGTGGGAGATAAGAAGGAAGGAGGGACACATGTACTCTATGATCCATCATTCAGTAAGAGAGGAGCTCTTGTTTGTGTTGGGCGGGCTCCTCGAGCAAAATCAGTTGATGACTTCCAAGCACAGCCTGTTATTCACAACCCACATGCCCTACCATTGTTCAGAGACCAACCAAGTCGCAAGCGTCAACGTGAAAAGGCTCTCAAGGATCCATTGAAATCTCACAAACCTGAACTACCGGTAACTGGTCCTGGGTTCGGTGGAAGAGTTGGTACCACCAAAGGCAGCTTGTTGACACAGTATCTTCTCAAGGTAAAAAAGGAGGAAAATTGCCTTCTGTTACAAGTTCCTAGCTGGAAAATATGTGTATTTGTAATGTCTAAAACAATCTCGTCTGCTTTTGGGGAAAATACCTGTTTAAATGTTATGGTTTTAGTAATTATCAAGTTTACCATTTTGTAGCAAGGTGGTATGATCAAAGAAACCTGGATGGATGAAGATCCTAGAGAGGCTATTCTCAAATATGCTGATGTTGCTGCAAAAGATCCAAAGTTCATCGCTCCCGCATATGCAGCAACCCAGCCCGAGCCTGTGTTTGCAAAGTCAGATTCTGAGGATGAAGAGAAGTGATGGTAATGTTCTAAGTCTACAAACCTTCATTGTCAAGCTTCATTTAGGCAACCATTTCTGCTCGTTAACCAGAATGAAAAGCCTCGGTGCAAATGTTTTAAAGTTCACATTAGCTTCACACAAACCATAAGCTTACCATTTTCCAACTGCACGATTCTTCAAAACCATAAGCTTACACATAAACCAATTATCGGTTGGGAAAAATAATTTATATCTCAAAATTTAATACATCTTCCAGTGGTCATATTCTTGTGGTTCAGTAACTGAAATATTTTCTGAGTTTCAATTGTTCTGTAGATTTCCTTTGACAACTCCATGGATGATGTGGATGCTGGATGTCGCATCGGCTATAGCAACCTCTTTATCCGTATGGAGCCGGATAACTGTGTCATCTGGGAGTCGTTTGCAAGTGGAATGCACTGTGGAACTGTGCAATTACGAAGTTCAGCGAATTTGGTGGCATGCTTTCAAGAGAAAACTTAGATCAGATGGTTAGAACAAGATTGTTATTGGTTCTTTGAAGGTAGCAGAAAAATCTGAAGGAGGTTTTCCTTTTGACACTGGCCTCCGGTAGCTCATATGATATGCTAAATTTCAGTATTAGCAGGAACATAACCACATTTGATGTCACATTGAAGCTGCTTCCGTGCCTGTCTTAAAACAAGAGATAGTATGATCTGTTTAGAACTCTAGACATGTATAGTCGTCGAAAAGCTATTAAGAGAGACTTGAAGGAAAAAGCCTCGTAGATCGAACTACTGTTTTTTTTCCTTGGTGATATCATGTGTACTTTGGAATTGTAATTAGAATTGTGTTCACTTGCTATCATATTGTAGCCCCGCATCTAATTGACAGTAAGATCAGTTTGTATATTTAATTTGGTTTGTATGGTTAGAGAATTTTATCTGCAGGAACCTTGTCTGCTGTAGGCTGTCTAATTTCAATGCGGGTTCTTTGGTGATGGGCCAACACTTGAACTTATATCCTATAAATCCTAGCAGTTGAAATATCTAAGTAGGGAATCCACTAATATGATCTGATGGTTGAACAATGTACTTCCTGCTCGAAAAAAGCTTGAAGTCTTACGATTACCATTGGCTTTAGAAATCTAGATGCCTCTCTTGCAATGGTTCAAGTAATGGGAATTTTGCGGAAACACCCTATTGAAATTCAAAGTTTCAATGAAGTCCGATGTAGATTCGCTCTCAAGAAAAACCACGACCCATCTTGAGTGTGCACTGCGAACATCGAGATCCGAAGAAATAATCAAACAAGACATTTCCTTGTGAGTACTTTTTTTTCCGGAGAAAGAAGATATCATTCTCGCTCAGCTCCACTTCCACAAAGAAGAGTTTTCGGTGGACCGGTGAACCACATGAGCAGTTTCGATTCATGGGTAGAATGCTCATGGTACCCTTGGAAGCCGCATGGCAAGGAAGGAGCCTAAATCGACCCCAAATCGACCCCCTGTCGCCCTCCTCTGACTTCGAATTCTATTAATGACAATATGAGTTATAAGCAGCTTGTACAAATCTTTTTAAATTCATTTAATATTGGTTTAAAGTCTAAATACGGGAAAAACACCCGTATGCAAGACGTCATCTTTAGATATCCATGCTTGATTACGTTAATAATTGCCAGAGAAGCTCATGAAAGTTGCTTCAATCAAGCTTTATTAAAGCAGAGTCATTGAAACGATTCCATCTTGAAACGATTCTATCTTGAGACAATCAAATTTTTAATTCATACACCACAATTCTGGTCATTTTTAGAATTACATCATGACTCATGTGTTGAAAGCAGGGTTAACATGGCATAGATTAAACAATAATTATCCGGATTAACATGAATCAATTCAATAGCATTACAAATTAGCAAATAGGTATTCATGTGTATCAGATTCATGATCCAATTACAAAATGTAAACAAGAACCGATTCAATATGCAATACAACATATTAGGACAAGATCAAATAAGGGCAAAACAACAAACCAAATATGGCAAATAAGATGGTAAACAGATTAGTTTAGAGATCATGGACTGTCATTAAAGAAGACCGCCCCCACAATACAGGTATGTAGATTACTGGCGATCCGCTCCCAGGATACGACGACAAATGATCTTCGGCCGCGCACACCGACAAGATTGTCCTCGAAAGTACCTCAAAGACAGTGACGGAGAGAGGGGGGGCTTAGCCCTTTGGCTCTTGACCAAAATCCGTATATATGTTTAATATATAGTACTATATATAATCTAAATACATTATTTAATAACTAAAATTTACATGTTATGTATAATAGCCCCTCCATATCTCAACAAAAAAATCAATATATAGGGAATAAAAGGGCTGCCCCCACCCCATTTTTCCGCAATTTTTTTTATTTTTATGAAAAATAACACCATATTCATCTATATATCGCTCCAACATGTCATTCAAATTTCGTCAGAAATAGAGACCCTTTTTCCCTTCATCTAGAATATGTTATTTTAACGGTCTAAATATTGTTGTAATCGACCTGTTCTAGATGGAGGGCATAGGAGTCTCTATTTCTGAGGAAATTTGAATGACATATAGACAGGATATATAGATGAATATACATGGTGATATTTTTGAAAAAAAACAAAAAAAACTCGGAAAATGAGGCGGGGGCAGCCCCATTGGACCCATATATAATCTAATTACAATAATTAACTATTAACAATACATGATGTGCATAAGCGGATACTGATACATCCGTATATGTCCAACATCATATACGTTTGTAAATCATCACAGATATGTATTTTATATTTTATGTTATATTATATAGATAATGATTTTTCTTTTATTTTCTTTGCATATACGGATATGGATTTGGATACTTTTTTCATTTTTTAGGATCGTAAAATAGATATGGTTACATATTTTTCTAGTGTATACATATATGGATACATACATATTTGTATATGCATGTTTGCAACCCTATTTGTATCTGCGTCCATTTTAAAATAGATATGCAAATAAATGTACACATGTCAAAATATAAACAAATATGATAAAGGATTGGTACATATATCTATATTTGTTTGCGTCCATGTAAGTAAAAAGTATTGTATAGTGTTACTTGTTTGAAAATATTAAATCTAGTGGTATTACTTAATATCACATTAATAAATATATATTTCAGTGATATGAAGAGTTTTGTAGGAATCTTTTTGTCAATACTATGTTTATAGAGATTATTTATGTCTAGTTGTAAGTTTATATAGGTACTTTTATAAAAAAAACTATTCCCAATATTAGTTTCGATCAATTACGGAATTATTGGAAACTCGCCTTATAGATTGAATTCGTTTCCAAAAATCCAACCTTATAGATTTAAACTTCCATTAATGTTCTATATATGCTCCAAAATTCGCTCAAATCTGATGTCATTTCTTATTTTATCTTAGTGGTTAAAAGTCCAATCAATATTTAAGAAATTCAAGTCTCATTTAAAAGAAAAATAGACTTTTAGCCATTGATATAAAATAGCAAATGATCTTGGATTTGAGCAAAATTTGGAGGATATGTATAACATTATTCGAAGATTCTATCTATAAGGTTGGATTTTAAGAAACAAAATTGAACAAAAATAGTTACGGCACCTCTTTTGTAACTCACGTTACATCAGAGTAACCACTCCCAAATATTAACAACTAAAATGATAAGATAAATTAGATAAATAATATCTAAATAATTTAGCCCTCCCAAGATGAGTTTTTTGGCTTCGTCCTTGCTCAAAGATCTGCTGCCGAGAGAAGAGAAGAGAACAAGAAGGGGTTTCTCATCGTGGGAGAGCAGAGAGAAGCGAGAGAGAGAGAGGGAGAGAGAGATTTTCTTGTGCATGAAGAAAAGACGTGTGGGGATAGGTTTACGAAGTCCACAACCCTTCGAATTCTGAAAACGCCCTCTCAACTGGTGTCTCTTCATATTCTGAAACGACTAAGTCTGAGCTGCTGGATTAAGTCAGATTCTCCCAACGATCTAATCACAACTTATCCATTGGATTAATTTATTCAACCTGCTAAATAAACCCGTCGAAAAAGTATCAAATACGAATTGACTATCTTGAGTCCAAGCCCAAGCCGGAGACGGAGACAGAGCGAATCGCGCATGCGCGTGGTCCTCAATTCCTTCTCTCTACTATTGCTACAAGAGCTTGATGTATGAACTCATATCTAAGTCCACTGAAGTTATAACATTACTAGAAGTGGTAGTAAAATTCCATCCAAACTCATATTTTGAGAATTTTCAACTTTCCCTCCAAATCAATTAGCTTCCCACATGAAACTAATTTGGTTTTTAAATAGTTGCATATGTTTACCAAATTAAAGCCTAATTACATTAACATTAAATATAACAATCTCCCATGAATTCATCAATTTGAAAAGAAAATTCATGGAGAGTCAAAAGACGTCTTTCGATTGCCACACTTTACTTTAAGTAAATGTACCGTCCAGTTTGAATCTCTACCCAAGTTTATCACTTTCACCTTAATAGGAACGTAGTGAATCACTTCTTGAACTTCAGACCTTAGTGTTAAAGTATACGATAGCAACAACAAGTTTTCGGTACAACCTTCAGAGTTGGTGCTCTTAGAGGTCATGCACCCTTATCTTGTTTTATGAGTGTATTCGGGCTAAATTACAAATCTGCTTTTATTCCAGTATTCAAAAAATTTATTTGAGTAGTCCATTGTGTAGAGCTCGTCGTTAGCTTTCCAACGAGTCCAAGAATGCGAAAATTTGAGTTCGGGAGCCCGAGTTATGACCATTTTAGTGAGGAGGGGTACATGTCACATTCGGATCCGAATCCGGATCCTAATCCGGGCCCATATACCCAGCCCTTTCTCCTTCGTGAACCTCGCCCAAATCGCCCAAACTCTCTTCCCTTCGACCTCCAGCCCCATTCCTCTTCCCTCTCCTTCACCAAACTTCATTGGAGCTCGCCGGAGTGCCTTGAATCGACGCCCCGAAGCCGTGCTCGCATAGAGAAGGTACGATCCTCCTTCCTCTTGCTGCGGGTTCCACGCTATTTCCACATATATGTTGTGTCCGGATTTGTTCTTTTAACTGTGATTTGATCCTCTTCATATGTACGGCGTCTCCTTCCTCTTGATGTGGTATCCTCACGAAATTGATCATCTAGCTTCCTCACTATAACTTTAGTTACAGGTTTTTTGTGGTGTGATCTTGATTGGATATGCCTTCTCCTCTTTTGATATAAATCACATTTAATCACTGTTAACTCCATGATCCCTACGTGAGATGCTTTGGGGTTCAGATTATGGTCCAAGTTTTACACCTTGGGGGTTGTTCTTCATCAAGCAAGAGTTGCCCCATGGTCGACTCATCTGATTTGAAACCTGGTGATTGTTCTGCACGTGTAGAAGCTATAATACTTGGACCACCCTCTATCTCTACTATTTATTTAGCAGAATCTTGAATCTGAAATAAGGATGCAGCTCGTGACAAAGTACAAGATCTCAATAACATAATTATAAAAGAATGTGGTTCATTAGTTATAATGGAATGAGTGAACTACCTTTAATGTACGTGAAGGGGATTAGGGAGAAAACACATACAAATGGCCTTTGGTTTAGATGTTACGGGTGAATTGATTTGATTTTCTTTGGTGCATCTATAGTACACAAATCCTGTAGATGCTATAGTCATAAATACATGCCAATGTCCAAGTATATATGAAATACCGAAAATCTAGACTGAGCTAATATATATCTTCTTGTGAGGGTTAAGGATTGGATACTCTCTGGATATCACTAAATATTTGTGCTGATGTGGCTTACTCCTGATAACTTTTGCCCAACTGTTCTATTACCATGCTCCGTCTTCCCAACTCTTCGATCAAATTAGACCGTGAGGATGATGTCAACAAATTATCTCCCCATTTAGATGTTGAATCCATATTACGTTCAGAACTTCTGATTATAGATGTATAACGGACCTGTGACCTTCTAAGAAGGAATTCATAATTCTTTGTAAGCAAAGTTATTTCCTGGCACTGCCTTGTCACTTATGCGAGCAAGTTAGCAGTCAAAGCAGACATCTTTCTACCATTTTGCGCCTGCACCTCAGATGCATTTTGAGAACTAGAGTCCTTTCTTATGCTTTCACTCATCTCAGATGCTCTCGATATCCTCTCAAAATTTTGCAAACAACTTTTACATATATGCAGTTACAATTTTCAACTTGATATTTCGATAGTTCAATAAGTATGATTACACACTACCATGCCTACTTGGTCACAAATGGTCTCCTTATAATGACACAACATAAACATCCAACTTCCCTAAATGTTGCTTGCATTAATTATGTTGGTGGTGCGTTTTCATGGTGGTCGGGTGTGGAGTAGTTGCCGCCAAGGAGGGGCATGCACCCTTGGGGCTCCGGGTAGAAGCCTAGATGACCGCTATCCCAACTGTTATTATAGCTGCGATGGTTGGGGGACATGTTGCTTGGCACACCGAGGTGCTAATCTGACGGTGTTGGCCTCGGCACTTGTCTGCTTTAGCCCCGGTGCTCGAGCGCGTGCCAAGTAGTCATGGTTGGTCGGCTAGTGTTTCGCTTGTCAACTTAGAGTTAACACTCGTGTACAGACCAATGTAGGCCACATTGGTCGGTATTCCGGGCGGGAGCGCTAAGAGGGGAGTTTCCGGGAAATATGGTTAATGAATTTGGGGATGGGACGTGAATCTCTGTGCATAAGGAGGATTGGGTTGTCGTGATGAATGGCGAGTTGGGGATTTAGTTAGTTGCATTGTTATCCACGAAGCTTGGTTACTCATATCCATATCCTAGATCAACAATAGAAAAAAAAAGTAAAAATTATAATCTTTGTGAGATCAGTTATACAGTTGTTCTTTTGCACACATTTAAATTATATCCTGCATGTTTTTGTGTAGTTTTGTTTAAATCGTATTGGGCAACTTTGCTCATAACGTACCTACGTGTGGATCCGCAGGTTCACAGCAGTGATTGTTGGAGGCACTATCACCTTTTTGTGCAGCGTTACGACACTTTTTGTGGTATAGTTGTCAGTAGTTTTACTATCCCTCTTTACTGGTATCATTTTTGTTGAGAGACATGGCATGTAATATGTATAATTGTGGACATCTTTATTTATGCTTACATGCATATTTGTGGACATGGGAAACTGATCAATGGAATGTGATTGTGAACAGGTCATGAATGGAAAAGAATATTTTAAAATTTAGTAAATTGTGCTATTTCTCCTGTTTATGAGTATGTCAAGTATTCGAATGTGGGAATGTGTATGCGTGGAATTGGTTTGCCGAGTACACCGGATCTTAGGGACGTCACAGATTGGTATCAGAGCAGTGGTACTCCATTCCCTTCCATGTATATTATACCTCATTGGTATTGAATATTTAATAGTGTTGAAGTATTCTGACCCAACATGAACCCATAGGAGAATAACACGATTACAACCATGTCCACTTGTCTCTCATAATGTCTCTCTCAAGAAAAGCAAATACTAATGCCTTGGTTCTTTATGCAGAACCATGCCGCCGCGCGTAGACCAGGATGTGGCGCAGCAGTTGGCTCTCCTTGTACAGGCGGTGCAAGGAATCCAGCAGCGCCAAGAGGCACTTGAGCAGCGACTCCAGCAGCAGGACTCCTCCTCCTACCGTCCCTCTCACGATGGGGAGGAGAGCGTCGACTTGTCGTTCTCTATAGATCCCTGAGCAGCCAGAAGATACGGATGCCTTGCAGAAGCATCAGAGCACCTATGCAGCATACCACGAGCGGCGGTACCACAGTTCTTCGGTACTACCACTCCTGACGATGCAGAGCTTTGGGATGTCAGAGGTGTCAAGGTTTTGAGGATGATACGTGCACCTGAGGATACTTGGGTATCTTTTGCTGAGTACTCTCTTGCAGGGTATGCTGAGCGGTGGTGGAATGCCTCCAAGGAGCACTTGACCGAGCCCATCACTTGGGAGATCTTCTTTGACGAGTTCCGTATAGAGTTCTACCCGGACCATTGGGTGGAGGATCAGAGGAGAGAGTTTGCTGAACTGACACAGGGGTCGATGACGACCCAAGAGTACATGATCCGATATACAGAGTTATCTCGCCATTCCCCTGCTACGACTGCTTACCCTCAGGAGAACTGGCAAAAGTTTCCTTCGAGGGATGCGCGAGGAGGTTCAGGACAGACTTTCCACCTTGGACCTTACCTCCATTAAGGAGGTTACTGCGAAGGCGACAAAGTGGGAGGCTACACAACGTCGATTACATGGCGGTCAGTCTCAGTTACCTCCACCCCAGCCTAGCCGAGTTGCGCGTCGGGACTTCTCTCGGTTCCGTAGAGACCGTCGCCACCACCCGACAGCGGCGACACCATCCACTAGTAGGTTCGCACCATCGCCTACCTTGGGACAAGCCTTGGCAAGACGCAGTTCAGTTTCTTCTCGCCTCCCTACACAGACACAGAGCCGTGGACTTGGGGGCCGGCAGTCCCGCTTTTGGTGGGAGCTTGTCACAAGCAGACAATCGTACTTGCTACCTTTGGTTAGACAGTCGGGCCACTTCAAGGCCCAATGCCCTTTGCGTACCTGCATCTCAGGCGCGCAGCAGCAACAGAGTGGAAGACCAACTAGGTCTTCCAGCCAGTTTCAGAGACCAGGATCCCGTCGAGGAGGACGTGACTTCCAGCGAGCCCCACAACAGACAGTCGGTGTTGCTGGATCCTAGGGCACCCACGGAGAGGACAGTTGAATGCAGTAACACAAGAGCAGGCCCACGCTTCTGGATCAGTCGTCAAAGGTATGATTTCAGCTCATGGAACGTCTTTACATGCACTGTTTGATTCAGGGGCTACACATTCCTTTCTTGCACATCATATGGTGCCCACATTGGGCAAGTCAGGATGGAAGTTGCTTCCCCGTACTACATCAAGGGTCCAGGGGGCTAATTGTTCATTAACCGCCAGGCAGTGGAGGATGTGTGTGTACAGATAGGTGGACATGAGATGCTTGCATTCTTGTTGTTGATACAGTTAGAGGATATTGTGACATCATCCTGGGCAGGATTGGTTAGAAAAGCACCATGCGTGCCTGGCCTGTTTTGGGAAGACGGTGGTCTTCCACTTACTTGGAGTGCCGCCATTTCAGTTCGATGGATGCACATCAGAGGGCAGGATTTGAGTGCATCTCCGCCTTGAGGGCACAACAGTTTCTTGCCCAAGGTTGCGTAGGCTACCTTGCCTACGTGGTAGACTCAGCGACACAGGATCAGAGCTAGAGGATGTCAGAGTTGTGTGTGAGTTCCCTGATGTATTTCCAGATTAACTGCATGGGATTATCACCAGTACGAAGAGATAGAGTTTGAGATCACACTATTTCCAGATACACAGCCGATTCTATCCCTCCATACAGGTTGGCACCAGCTGAGCTCAAGGAACTCAAGGTACAGTTGCAGGAGCTGTTGGAAAAGGGATTCATTCCGCCCCCAGTATGTCACCATGGGGAGCCCCAGTCCTGTTCGTGAGGAAGAAGGATGGATCCCTAAGGCTATGCATAGACTACCAGGCAGTTGAAACAAGAGAATGGTCAAGAACGTTACCCACTTCCTAGGATAGATGATCTATTTGACCAGTTGTCAGGGAGCAGCAGAGTTCTCTAAGATTGACCTGCGGTCAGGATATCATCAATTGAGGATCCAGGAGGCCGATGTAATGAAGTATGCATTCCGCACCATATATGGCCACTATGAGTTCTTGGTGATGCCATTTGGACTCACGAAAGCACCTGCCGCATTCATGGATTTAATGAACCGGGTCTTCGTTCGCATTTGGACAGATTTGTGATCGTGTTCATTGATGATGTTCTAGTCTCCTCTCATGATGACTCCGAGCCTGAGTCTCATCTCGCGTCGTACTAGAGCGCTCCGAGAGCACCATTATATGCCTAATACAGCAGTGTGAGTTTTGGCTTTCTGAGGTGGCGTTTCTTGGCCACGTGTGTTTCTGGAGCAAGGGTGTCAGTGACCCCGGCAAGATAGAGGCAGTGGTGTCTTGGGAGCGGCCCAAGACGGTTACAGATATTCGTAGCTTCCTTGGCCTCGCCAGGTACTACAGGAGATTTGTTAGAGGGTTCTCCCCTTGGCCTCTACCCCTCACTCGGTTGATGCAAAAGGATGTGCCATTTGTCTGGAGTGACAAATGTGAGTTGAGCTTTCGAACGCTGAAGGAGCGATTGACTTCTGCGCCCATCCCTTACCCTTCCTCTGGTACCTTAGATTTCACCGTGTACACGGATGCTTCCAAGGAGGGCTTGGGTGCGGTGTTAATGCAGCGTGGACAGGTTGTGGCGTATGCGTCACGACAGTTGAAGAACCATGAACGCAACTACCCCACTCATGATTTACAGTTGGCGGCCGTAGTCTTTGCATTAAAGATTTGGCGTCACTATTTGTATGGGGTGACATTTGAGATCTTCACAGACCACAAGAGCCTCAAATACCATTTTTGATCAGAAGAGCTAAATATGAGGCAAAGGCAGTGGATGGAACTGCTAAAAGATTATGATTGTACCATCTCCTACCATCCTAGTAAGGGAAATGTGGTAGCAGATGCCTTGAGTAGGCGACCATACACTGAGGGTTCGGCAGCCCTGGTTGCAGACTTGGGGTGTGCTCACTGCACTTAGTGAGTGGCATCCATTTGAGGGCACATCCGATGCAGTGACAGTGCCAGCCAAGTATAGCACTTGTGGGATAGGATCGTTCAAGGGCAACAAACAGATCAGAGGATCCAAGACTTGTACCACATATGCTTGAAGGATGAATTCGATGGATTTCGAGTCTGTGAATCCATCGTATGGAAGGGGGACCGTGTGTGTGTCCCAGATGACAAGGAGCTGAGGAAAGAGATCCTGGATGAGGCGCATAGCTCAAGACTTTCCATACATCCAGGTGGAACCAAGATGTACCAGAGACCTCCGCAAACACTTTTGGGTGGGAAGGCATGAAGAAGGACATAGCTGAACCTGTTAGCAGGTGTCTTACTTGCCAGATGGTGAATGCAGAACACCAAAGGCCTCCTGGTTTACTACAGCCTCTTCCCATCCCGGTGCGGAAATGGAGAGCATCTTCATGGATTTTATCACATCATTTCCGCGCACCCTTGGAGGGCATGATGCGATATGGGTCATCGTTGACCGGTTGACCAAGTCAGCACATTTCATCCCGGTCAACATGACATATACACCAGTGCAACTAGCCAAGTTATATGTTCAACACATCATTCGGTTGCATGGGATACCCAAGGAAGTAGTGTCAGATAGAGATTCTCGTTTCACATCACATACTGGGGAGAGGTTCATGAGAGCCTTGAGAATCGAACTGCGCATGAGTTCAGCCTACCATCCACAGACAGATGGACAGTCTGAGAGGACCATTCAGACCTTGGAGGATCTACTACGAGCCTGCGCAGTTGAGTGGAAGGGATCTTGGAAGGATCACCTCCCACTAGTTGAGTTTACATACACAATAGCTACCATGCCAGTATAGGCATGGCGCCATTTTGAGGCGTTGTACGGGAGGCGGTGCACCACTCCTTTATGTTGGCAACAGGTGGGTGACAACACCATGTTCACCCCACAGATCATTGAGGAGACCTCCAGAGTGGTGGATATTGTTATAAGGAAATTGTTGACCGCTCAGAGCCGTCAGAAGAGTTACGCCGACCATCGACGTAGGGACCTTGAGTTTCAGGTATGCTATCCTACATTCGCTCCCTAATGGGTATTGTTCTTAGCCAATCCTGTGTGACTAAGTGTTTCTCATGATCATAGGTCGGGGACTTCGTGTTCTTACGCGTGTCCCCAATGAGGGGCGTACAACGTTTCGTGCAAAGGGCAAGCTAGCACCGCGTTTTGTGGGGCCATTCGAGATTTTGGCCCGTGTGGGGAAAGTAGCCTACAGGGTGGCCCTTCCCCCACACCTCGAGGGAATCCACGACATGTTTCACGTGTCAAATCTACGGAAGTACATCCGAGATCCCCGACACGTGATCAGCTACGAGGACTTGGCAGTAGAGCCAAACCTATCCTTCCCAGAAGAGCCGGTGCAGATTTTGGACTACGCGGTCAAGAAGTTGAGGCGGAAGGAGATACCTTTGGTCAAGGGTCCTGTGGCGAAGTCAAGACATCGAGGAGACGACATGGGAACCTGAGGCGGACTTGAGGGAGAAATACCCTCAATTGTTCACAGGTACGGAACTGAAACCGTAGTCGGTTCATTTAAGATTTTATGGGCTTTGCTCTCTTTGAGATTTTTATGGGCATACTTCTCCGTGAGACTTGGACACAGTGGGGTTCGGATGTTGAAATTGACTAGAATCATCTCAAGTCTCGGGGACGAGACTTCTTTGAGATTTTTTATGATGTGAAACCCCCGAAGCCCGAACAGGGACTAAAATGCAAAATCCAGCTGGATTTGGGCTAAATTGCAGATCTGCTTTATTCCAGTATTCAAAAAATTTATTTGAGTAGTCCCATTGTGTAGAGCTCGTCGTTAGCTTGCCAACGAGTCCAAGAATGCGAAAATTCGAGTTCGGGAGCCCGAGTTATGACCATTTTAGTGAGGAGGGGTACATGTCACATTCGGATCCGAATCCGGATCCGAATCCGGGTCGGACCCATATACCCAGCCCTTTCTCCTTCGTGAACCTCGCCCAAATCGCCCAAACTCTCTTCCCTTCGACCTCCAGCCCCATTCCTCTTCCCTCTCCTTCACCAAACTTCATTGGAGCTCGCCGGAGTGCCTTGAATCGACGCAGAAGCCGTGCTCACATAGAGAAGGTTACGATCCTCCTTCCTCTTGCTGCGGGTTCCACGCTATTTCCACATATATGTTGTGTCCGGATTTGTTCTTTTAACTGTGATTTGATCCTCTTCATATGTACGGCGTCTCCTTCCTCTTGATGTGGTATCCACACGAAATTGATCATCTAGCTTCCTCACTATAACTTAGTTACAGGTTTTGTGGTGTGATCTTGATTGGATATGCCTTCTCCCTCTTTTGATATAAATCACATTTAATCACTGTTAACTCCATGATCCCTACGTGAGATGCTTTGGGGTTCAGATTATGGTCCAAGTTTTACACCTTGGGGGTTGTTCTTCATCAAGCAAGAGTTGCCCCATGCTCGACTCATCTGATTTGAAACCTGGTGATTGTTCTGCACATGTAGAAGCTATAATACTTGGACCACCCTCTATCTCTACTATTTGTTTAGCAGAATCTTGAATCTGAAATAAGGATGTAGCTCGTGGACAAAGTACAAGATCTCAATAACATAATTATAAAAGAATGTGGTTCATTAGTTATATGGAATGAGTGAACTACCTTTAATGTACGTGAAGGGGATTAGGGAGAAACACATACAAATGGCCTTTGGTTTAGATGTTACGGGTGAATTAGATTTGATTTTCTTTGGTGCATCTATAGTACACAAATCCTGTAGATGCTATAGTCATAAATACATGCCCATGTCCAAGTATATATGAAATACCGAAAATCTAGATTGAGCTAATATATATCTTCTTGTGGGGTTAGGGATTGGATACTCTCTGGATATCACTAAATATTTGTGCTGATGTGGCTTACTCCTGATAACTTTTGCCCAACTGTTCTATTACCATGCTCCCGTCTTCTCAACTCTTCGACCAAATTAGACCGTGGGGATGACGTCAACAAATTATCTCCCCATTTAGATGTTGAATCCATATTACGTTCAGAACTTCTGATTATAGATGTATAACGGACCTGTGACCTTCTAAGAAGGAATTCATAATTCTTTGTAAGCAAAGTTATTTCCTGGCACTGCCTTGTCACTTATGCGAGCAAGTTAGCAGTCAAAGCAGACATCTTTCTACCATTTTGCGCCTGCACCTCAGATGCATTTTGAGAACTAGAGTCCTTTCTTATGCTTTCACTCATCTCAGATGCTCTCGATATCCTCTCAAAATTTTGCAAACAACTTTTACATATATGCAGTTACAATTTTCAACTTGATATTTCGATAGTTCAATAAGTATGATTACACACTACCATGCCTACTTGGTCACAAATGGTCTCCTTATAATGACACAACATTATTAAACATCCAAATCCCTAACATGATGCTTGCATTAATTATGTTGGTGGTGCGTTTTCATGGTGGTCGGGTGTGGAGTAGTTGCCGCCAAGGGAGGGGCATGCACCCTTGGGGCTCCGGGTAGAAGCCTAGATGACCGCAATCCCAACTGCTATTATAGCTGCGATGGTTGGGGGACATGTTGCTTGGCACACCGAGGTGCTAATCTGACGGTGTTGGCCTCGGCACTTGCGTGCTTTAGCCCGGTGCTCGAGCGGGTGCCAAGTAGTCATGGTTGGTCGGCTAGTGTTTCGCTTGTCACTTAGAGTTAACACTCGTGTACAGACCAATGTAGGCCACATTGGTCGGTATTCCGAGCGGGAGCGCTAAGAGGGGAGTTTCCGGGAAATATGGTTAATGAATTTGGGGATGGGACGTGAATCTCTGTGCATAAGGAGGATTGGGTTGTCGTGATGAATGGCGAGTTGGGGATTTAGTTAGTATGCATTGTTATCCACGAAGCTTGGTTACTCATATCCATATCCAGATCACAATAGAAAAAAAAAGTAAAAATTATAATTCTTTGTGAGATCAGTTATACAGTTGTTCTTTTGCACACATTTAAATTATATCCTGCATGTTTTTGTGTAGTTTTGTTTAAATCGTATTGGGCAACTTTGCTCATAACGTACCTACGTGTGGATCCGCAGGTTCACAGCAGTGATTGTTGGAGGCACTATCACCTTTTTGTGCAGCGTTACGACACTTTTTGTGGTATAGTTGTCAGTAGTTTTACTATCCCTCTTTACTGGTATCATTTTTGTTGAGAGACATGGCATGTAATATGTATAATTGGTGGACATCTTTATTTATGCTTACATGCATATTTTGTGGACATGGAAATGATCAATGGAATGTGATTGTGAACAGGTCATGAATGGAAAAGAATATTTTAAAAATTTAGTAAATTGTGCTATTCTCCTGTTTATGAGTATGTCAAGTATTCGAATGTGGGAATGTGTATGCGTGGAATTGGTTTGCCGAGTACCCGGATCTTAGGGACGTCACAGATTGGTATCAGAGCAGTGGTACTCCATTCCCTTCCATGTATATTATTCCTCATTGGTATTCGAATATTTAATAGTGTTGAAGTATTCTGACCCAACATGAACCCATAGGAGAATAACACGATTACAACCATGTCCACATGTCTCTCATAATGTCTCTCTCAAGAAAAGCAAATACTAATGCCTTGGTTCTTTATGCAGAACCATGCCGCCGCGCGTAGACCAGGATGTGGCGCAGCAGTTGGCTCTCCTTGTACAGGCGGTGCAAGGAATCCAGCAGCGCCAAGAGGCACTTGAGCAGCGACTCCAGCAGCAGGACTCCTCCTCCTACCGTCCCTCTCACGATGGGAGGAGAGCGTCGACTTGTCGTTCTCTATAGATCCTGAGCAGCCAGAAGATACGGATGCCTTGCAGAAGCATCAGAGCACCTATGCAGCATACCAACGAGCGGCGGTACCACAGTTCTTCGGTACTACCACTCCTGACGATGCAGAGCTTTGGGATGTCAGAGGTGTCCAAGGTTTTGAGGATGATACGTGCACCTGAGGATACTTGGGTATCTTTTGCTGAGTACTCTCTTGCAGGGTATGCTGAGCGGTGGTGGAATGCCACCAAGGAGCACTTGACCGAGCCCATCACTTGGGAGATCTTCTTTGACGAGTTCCGTATAGAGTTCTACCCGGACCATTGGGTGGAGGATCAGAGGAGAGAGTTTGCTGAACTGACACAGGGGTCGATGACGACCCAAGAGTACATGATCCGATATACAGAGTTATCTCGCCATTCCCCTGCTACGACTGCTTACCCTCAGGAGAACTGGCAAAAGTTCATTCGAGGGATGCGCGAGGAGGTTCAGGACAGACTTTCCACTTGGACCTTACCTCCATTAAGGAGGTTACTGCGAAGGCGACAAAGTGGGAGGCTACACAACGTCGATTACATGGCGGTCAGTCTCAGTTACCTCCACCCCAGCCTAGCCGAGTTGCGCGTCGGGACTTCTCTCGGTTCCGTAGAGACCGTCGCCACCACCCGACAGCGGCGACACCATCCACTAGTAGGTTCGCACCATCGCCTACCTTGGGACAAGCCTTGGCAAGACGCAGTTCAGTTTCTTCTCGCCTCCCTACACAGACACAGAGCCGTGGACTTGGGGGCGGCAGTTCCGCTTTTGGTGGGAGCTTGTCACAAGCAGACAATCGTACTTGCTACCTTTGTAGACAGTCGGGCCACTTCCAAGGCCCAATGCCCTTTGCGTACCAGCATCTCAGGCGCGCAGCAGCAACAGAGTGGAAGACCAACTAGGTCTTCCAGCCAGTTTCAGAGACCAGGATCCCGTCGAGGAGGACGTGACTTCCAGCGAGCCCCACAACAGACAGTCGGTGTTGCTGGATCTAGTGCACCACGGCGAGGACAGTTGAATGCAGTAACACAAGAGCAGGCCCACGCTTCTGGATCAGTCGTCAAAGGTATGATTTCAGCTCATGGAACGTCTTTACATGCACTGTTTGATTCAAGGGCTACACATTCCTTTCTTGCACATCATATGGTGCCCACATTGGGCAAGTCAGTGATGGAAGTTGCTTCCCCGTACTACATCAAGGGTCCAGGGGGCTAATTGTTCATTATCCGCCAGGCAGTGGAGGATGTGTGTGTACAGATAGGTGGACATGAGATGCTTGCATTCTTGTTGTTGATACAGTTAGAGATTTTGACATCATCCTGGGCATGGATTGGTTAGAAAAGCACCATGCGTGCCTGGACTGTTTTGGGAAGACGGTGGTCTTCCACTTACTTGGAGTGCCGCCATTTCAGTTCGATGGATGCACATCTGAGGGCAGGATTGAGTGCATCTCCGCCTTGAGGGCACAACAGTTTCTTGCCCAAGGTTGCGTAGGCTACCTTGCCTACGTGGTAGACTCAGCGACACAGGATCAGATGATAGAGGATGTCAGAGTTGTGTGTGAGTTCCCTGATGTATTTCCAGATGAACTGCTTGGATTATCACCAGTACGAGAGATAGAGTTGAGATCACACTATTGCCAGATACACAGCCGATTTCTATCCCTCCATACAGGTTGGCACCAGCTGAGCTCAAGGAACTCAAGGTACAGTTGCAGGAGCTGTTGGAAAAGGGATTCATTCGCCCCAGTACGTCACCATGGGGAGCCCCAGTCCTGTTCGTGAGGAAGAAGGATGGATCCCTAAGGCTATGCATAGACTACAGGCAGTTGAACAAGAGAATGGTCAAGAACCGTTACCCACTTCCTAGGATAGATGATCTATTTGACCAGTTGCAGGGAGCAGCAGTGTTCTCTAAGATTGACCTGCGGTCAGGATATCATCAATTGAGGATCAAGGAGGCCGATGTAATGAAGTATGCATTCCGCACCATATATGGCCACTATGAGTTCTTGGTGATGCCATTTGGACTCACGAATGCACCTGCCCGCATTCATGGATTTAATGAACCGGGTCTTCCGTTCGCATTTGGACAGATTTGTGATCGTGTTCATTGATGATGTTCTAGTCTACTCTCATGATGAATACGAGCATGAGTCTCATCTCCGCGTCGTACTAGAGACGCTCCGAGAGCACCAGTTATATGCCAAATACAGCAAGTGTGAGTTTTGGCTTTCTGAGGTGGCGTTTCTTGGCAACGTGGTTTCTGGAGCAAGGGTGTCAGTTGACCCCGCCAAGATAGAGGCAGTGGTGTCTTGGAGGCGGCCCAAGACGGTTACAGATATTCGTAGCTTCCTTGGCCTCGCCAGGTACTACAGGAGATTTGTTAGAGGGTTCTCCCAGTTGGCTCTACCCCTCACTCGGTTGATGCAAAAGGATGTGCCATTTGTCTGGAGTGACAAATGTGAGTTGAGCTTTCGAACGCTGAAGGAGCGATTGACTTCTGCGCCCATCCTTACCCTTCCTTCTGGTACCTTAGATTTCACCGTGTACACGGATGCTTCCAAGGAGGGCTTGGGTGCGGTGTTAATGCAGCGTGGACAGGTGTGGCGTATGCGTCACGACAGTTGAAGAACCATGAACGCAACTACCCCACTCATGATTTACAGTTGGCGGCCGTAGTCTTTGCATTAAAGATTTGGCGTCACTATTTGTATGGGGTGACATTTGAGATCTTCACAGACCACAAGATCCTCAAATACATTTTTGATCAGAAGGAGCTAAATATGAGGCAAAGGCGGTGGATGGAACTGCTAAAAGATTATGATTGTACCAGCTCCTACCATCCTAGTAAGGGAAATGTGGTAGCAGATGCCCTTGAGTAGGCGACCATACACTGAGGGCTTCGGCAGCCTGGTTGCAGACTTGGGGTGTGCTCACTGCACTTAGTGAGTGGCATCCATTTGAGGGCACATCCGATGCAGTGACAGTGCCAGCCAAGTATAGCAACTTGTGGGATAGGATCGTTCAAGGGCAACAAACAGATCAGAGGATCCAAGACTTGTACCACATATGCTTGAAGGATGAATTCGATGGATTCGAGTCTGTGAATCCATCGTATGGAAGGGGGACCGTGTGTGTGTCCCAGATGACAAGGAGCTGAGGAAAGAGATCCTGGATGAGGCGCATAGCTCAAGACTTTCCATACATCCAGGTGGAACCAAGATGTACAGAGACCTCCGCAAACACTTTTGGTGGGAAGGCATGAAGAAGGACATAGCTGAACATGTTAGCAGGTGTCTTACTTGCCAATTGGTGAATGCAGAACACCAAAGGCCTCCTGGTTTACTACAGCCTCTTCCCATCCCGGTGCGGAAATGGGAGAGCATCTTCATGGATTTTATCACATCATTTCCGCGCACCCTTGGAGGGCATGATGCGATATGGGTCATCGTTGACCGGTTGACCAAGTCAGCACATTTCATCCCGGTCAACATGACATATACAACCAGTGCAACTAGCCAAGTTATATGTTCAACACATCATTCGGTTGCATGGGATACCCAAGGAAGTAGTGTCAGATAGAGATTCTCGTTTCACATCACACTACTGGGGAGAGTTCATGAGAGCCTTGAGAATCGAACTGCGCATGAGTTCAGCCTACCATCCACAGACAGATGGACAGTCTGAGAGGACCATTCAGACCTTGGAGGATCTACTACGAGCCTGCGCAGTTGAGTGGAAGGGATCTTGGGAAGGATCACCTCCCACTAGTTGAGTTTACATACAACAATAGCTACCATGCCAGTATAGGCATGGCGCCATTTGAGGCGTTGTACGGGAGGCGGTGCACCACTCCTTTATGTTGGCAACAGGTGGGTGACAACACCATGTTCACCCCACAGATCATTGAGGAGACCTCCAGAGTGGTGGATATTGTTATAAGGAAATTGTTGACCGCTCAGCCGTCAGAAGAGTTACGCCGACCATCGACGTAGGGACCTTGAGTTTCAGGTATGCTATCCTACATTCGCTCCCTAATGGGTATTGTTCTTAGCCAATCCTGTGTGACTAAGTGTTTCTCATGATCATAGGTCGGGGACTTCGTGTTCTTACGCGTGTCCCCAATGAGGGGCGTACAACTTTCGGTCAAAGGGCAAGCTAGCACCGCGTTTTGTGGGGCCATTCGAGATTTTGGCCCGTGTGGGGAAAGTAGCCTACAGGGTGGCCCTTCCCCCACACCTCGAGGGAATCCACGACATGTTTCACGTGTCAAATCTACGGAAGTACATCCGAGATCCCCGACACGTGATCAGCTACGAGGACTTGGCAGTAGAGCCAAACCTATCCTTCCCAGAAGAGCCGGTGCAGATTTTGGACTACGCGGTCAAGAAGTTGAGGGCGGAAGGAGATACCTTTGGTCAAGGTCCTGTGGCGAAGTCAAGACATCGAGGAGACGACATGGGAACCTGAGGCGGACTTGAGGAGAAATACCCTCAATTGTTCACAGGTACGGAACTGAAACCGTAGTCGAGTTCATTTAAGATTTTATGGGCTTTGCTCTCTTTGAGATTTTTATGGGCAATACTTCTCCGTGAGACTTGGACACAGTGGGGTTCGGATGTTGAAATTGACTAGAATCATCTCAAGTCTCAGGGACGAGACTTCTTTTGAGATTTTTATGATGTGAAACCCCCGAAGCTCGAACAGGGACTAAAATGCAAAATCCAGCTGGATTTGGGCTAAATTGCAGATCTGCTTTTATTCCAGTATTCAAAAAATTTATTTGAGTAGTCCATTGTGTAGAGCTCGTCGTTAGCTTGCCAACGAGTCCAAGAATGCGAAAATTCGAGTTCGGGAGCCCGAGTTATGACCATTTTAGTGAGGAGGGTACATGTCACATTCGGATCCGGATCCGAATCCGGGTCGGACCCATATACCCAGCCCTTTCTCCTTCGTGAACCTCGCCCAAATCGCCCAAACTCTCTTCCCTTCGACCTCCAGCCCCATTCCTCTTCCCTCTCCTTCACCAAACTTCATTGGAGCTCGCCGGAGTGCCTTGAATCGACGCCCCGAAGCCGTGCTCACATAGAGAAGGTACGATCCTCCTTCCTCTTGCTGCGGGTTCCACGCTATTTCCACATATATGTTGTGTCCGGATTTGTTCTTTTAACTGTGATTTGATCCTCTTCATATGTACGGCGTCTCCTTCCTCTTGATGTGGTATCCACACGAAATTGATCATCTAGCTTCCTCACTATAACTTTAGTTACAGGTTTTTTGTGGTGTGATCTTGATTGGATATGCCTTCTCCTCTTTTGATATAAATCACATTTAATCACTGTTAACTCCATGATCCCTACGTGAGATGCTTTGGGGTTCAGATTATGGTCCAAGTTTTACACCTTGGGGGTGTTCTTCATCAAGCAAGAGTTGCCCCATGCTCGACTCATCTGATTTGAAACCTGGTGATTGTTCTGCACATGTAGAAGCTATAATACTTGGACCACCCTCTATCTCTACTATTTGTTTAGCAGAATCTTGAATCTGAATAAGGATGTAGCTCGTGACAAAGTACAAGATCTCAATAACATAATTATAAAAGAATGTGGTTCATTAGTTATAATGGAATGAGTGAACTACCTTTAATGTACGTGAAGGGGATTAGGGAGAAAACACATACAAATGGCCTTTGGTTTAGATGTTACGGGTGAATTGATTTGATTTTCTTTGGTGCATCTATAGTACACAAATCCTGTAGATGCTATAGTCATAAATACATGCCAATGTCCAAGTATATATGAAATACCGAAAATCTAGATTGAGCTAATATATATCTTCTTGTGAGGGTTAGGGATTGGATACTCTCTGGATATCACTAAATATTTGTGCTGATGTGGCTTACTCCTGATAACTTTTGCCCAACTGTTCTATTACCATGCTCTGTCTTCTCAACTCTTCGACCAAATTAGACCGTGGGGATGACGTCAACAAATTATCTCCCCATTTAGATGTTGAATCCATATTACGTTCAGAACTTCTGAATTATAGATGTATAACGGACCTGTGACCTTCTAAGAAGGAATTCATAATTCTTTGTAAGCAAAGTTATTTCCTGGCACTGCCTTGTCACTTATGCGAGCAAGTTAGCAGTCAAAGCAGACATCTTTCTACCATTTTGCGCCTGCACCTCAGATGCATTTTGAGAACTAGAGTCCTTTCTTATGCTTTCACTCATCTCAGATGCTCTCGATATCCTCTCAAAATTTTGCAAACAACTTTTACATATATGCAGTTACAATTTTCAACTTGATATTTCGATAGTTCAATAAGTATGATTACACACTACCATGCCTACTTGGTCACAAATGGTCTCCTTATAATGACACAACATTATTAAACATCCAAATCCCCTAACATGATGCTTGCATTAATTATGTTGGTGGTGCGTTTTCATGGTGGTCGGGTGTGGAGTAGTTGCCGCCAAGGGAGGGGCATGCACCCTTGGGGCTCCGGGTAGAAGCCTAGATGACCGCAATCCCAACTGCTATTATAGCTGCGATGGTGTGGGGGACATGTTGCTTGGCACACCGAGGTGCTAATCTGACGGTGTTGGCCTCGGCACTTGCGTGCTTTAGCCCGGTGCTCGAGCGCGGGCCAAGTAGTCATGGTTGGTCGGCTAGTGTTTCGCTTGTCACTTAGAGTTAACACTCGTGTACGGACCAATGTAGGCCACATTGGTCGGTATTCCGAGCGGGAGCGCTAAGAGGGGAGTTTCCGGGAAATATGGTTAATGAATTTGGGGATGGGACGCGAATCTCAGTGCATAAGGAGGATTGGGTTGTCGCGATGAATGGCGAGTTGGGGATTTAATTAGTATGCATTGTTATCCATGAAGCTTGGTTACTCATATCCATATCCATATCAACAATAGAAAAAAATAAAAATTATAATTCTTTGTGAGATCAGTTATACAGTTGTTCTTTTGCACACATTTAAATTATATCCTGCATGTTTTTGTGTAGTTTTGTTTAAATCGTATTGGGCAACTTTGCTCATAACGTACCTACGTGTGGATCCGCAGGTTCGCAGCAGTGATTGTTGGAGGCACTATCACCTTTTTGTGCAGCGTTACGACACTTTTTGTGGTATAGTTTGTCAGTAGTTTTACTATCCCTCTTTACTGGTATCATTTTTGTTGAGAGACATGGCATGTAATATGTATAATTGTGGACATCTTTATTTATGCTTACATGCAATTTTGTGGACATGGAAATGATCAATGGAATGTGATTGTGAACAGGTCATGAATGGAACAGAATATTTTAAAAATTTGGTAAATTGCGCTATTTCTCCTGTTTATGAGTATGTCAAGTATTCGAATGTGGGAATGTGTATGCGTGGAATTGGTTTGCCGAGTACCCGGATCTTAGGGACGTCACAGTTGTACTGTGAGGAACTCCCAATGGTCTCATCTTAAGCCTAGAATTTAGGACTAAAGATCTATCAAGTCCCTTAGTCAATGGATTTGTTGTGTTGTGTTTGAATCCAACAAAATACACAATCAACACACCTCGAGACACCAAATCCATTAGTGTCTTAATTCTGATTGTATATCTTTCTTTGTATTCTAATTGAACTTTGAACTCTTAATCTTGGTAGTTGTGGTCATGTTGCCACAATGTACTGAGATCGCAGAAACTGGCTGACCTACCATGAGAATTTCAGAAAGAAGTTTCCTTAAGCATTCAACCTCAATCTCAGTGGTGTCTAAAGCACACAGCTTAGCCTCAAAAGTAGACAGGGCTAGAATGGTCTACTTCACAGACCTCCAGGAGACTACACCGCCTCCAAGGATAAAGACACCACCTAGTAATACCATTACTCCCAGACTCCTCTATTTTCCCTATCCAAGTAGTATCATTATATCCTTTTAGTAGATATGGATGTCTGTTATAATGCAAATTAAGGGAAATAGTTCCCTTCAAGTACCTCAGTACTCGATCTAGAGCCTCCTAGTGAATACAGTCAGGACAATTAGTGTATTTACTCAGCTTTGCAACCAAGAATGGAATATCAGATCTCGTGCAATTAGCAAGATACATTAAGCTTCCTATAACTTGTGAATACCTTAGCTATGCTACAGGTACTCCACTCTTATTCTTGAAAAGCATTTTGTATAAATCAAAATGAGTGCTTACAACTTTGCATTCTTGATATCACATTTCTCACGTATCTTCTCAACATAGTGAGATTGAGAAACTACAATCCCATCAATTATCCTTGTCAATTTAAGTCTCAAGATCACATTAGAAATACACATGTCGTTAATCTCAACTTGCTACTTAAGAAACCTTTAGTCTCAATATTAATCCTCAAATGTGATCTAAATAATAATATGTCATATACATACATTTACAAGACAATACACTCATTACATTTCACCTTGGAATAGACACACTTGTCAGAATTGTGAACCTTAACGCAACATGATAAAATAGTTTTTTCAAAATCTGTCATGTCATTGCTTTGATGTTTTTTTAATCTATAAAGAGATTTAACAAGCTTGCAAATCTTTCCCTCGATCCCAGGAGTCACAGGCCCATCAGATTGGTTCATATATATATATATATATCCTCGTCAAGATCTTCATCCAAGAAGGAATTCTTCACACCCATCTCATGGATAGAGAGACCATATACAGATATCAATGCTATGAGCATGCAGATGCGTCATCCTAGTCACAAGGGAACAAATATCAAAATAATATATACCTTCCTTTTGTTTAAAGTCCTTAGCAACTAATCCGACTTTATACTTTTCAATTGATCCATCGAGCCTAAGCTTTCTCTTAAACATCTACTTGCACCCAATAATAGAGCATCCTTTGGGTAAATCAACCAATTCTCAAGTTTCATTAGCCATAATAGAAATTATTTCAAATTTGATGGCTTCCTTCCATTGTTTTGCTTCAGATAAAGCCATGAACTCCTTATAACTGGGTGGATCACCTTCAATCTGATATATGACAAAGTCACTACCCATATCCTTAGCTATCAGTGGTTATTTACTCTTCCTTGACTCAATTTCTCTTGAAAGTTCATTGGGGTTCAGGTTGAGTCACAACCCATCGTTATCCTTTCTACTTGATCTGGAATAGATTTTGACATGGAGGCAACATCAATAGTCAGATTCCGAGGAATCTCAGTCTACATAGGGAAGGCATCCTCAAAGAAGGTAGCATCACGGAGTTCAACATTATTGTTGACATCTATGCCATATATCTCGGATCAAATTCCCAAGAATCTATATGCATAACTATTTTCAAATAACCTAAGAAGACATCATCAATAATTTACGACTTATCTTCTTTCTCTTGTGTTATGGGACTAAAACCTTAACGAGACAACTTAATGGGAACTTTCTCATCAATGGAAGTGGAGGGCATACAACTTAATGGAAAGTGGTAGTAAGGACCACATCCCCCAATATGTATATGGAACAAATAGTGGATTAATGAGGTTTGAGCAATATCAAGAATGTGTCGATGTCTTTATTTGGCAGTCCTATTTTGCACTAAAGTACGAGGACATGCTTTGATGGATGATCCTTTGAGTAGAGAAAAAACATTATGTGTCATGTGAAAGAAATTCTATGATACTATCATATCAAAAAGTCTTGATACATGCTTCAAATTGAATCTTTATTTTATTAAAAAGCCGTATTATAATGGGGATAAACATCATATTTATTTTTCAAAAAAAAATCCATGAGACACATGAGTAGTCGTCCATAAGAACAAGATAGTATCTATTTTCCAGACAATCAGGATATCGGCTGAATACCCACACATCAAGATGAACAATCTCAAAAAGGGCGTGGAATGAATCTTACATTATGCAAGAAGACAACCTCGATGATGCCTCCCCAGTTAGCATGCCTCACACCCTAGGTTGATAGTGGGAGGGAGATAGGGAAGGACACAAGGAAGTTTCTAGAGGGATGGATAACCTAAGTGTTGGTGTTATAGAGCACTTGAAGAAGTGGAAAACTAAATCATGAAGTATGCAATAACATTGCAGGAGTGAACAAGTTGGTAGGCACCCCCTTCTCCACGACCACACCTCCTCACACTCAATATATCCTAAAAATACAAGAGACAACATCAATACAACTCTGCAGTTTATTTCCTTGCAAATCTAGCTGACAGACAATATGATAGTAAGAAACTTATAAATAAATAAAAACATTATTGAGGTAAGGAGCACATCCCATTTTCCTTGTATAGGGGAAAAATCTATTGTCGGCAACCTGAATAGGTCTTACTGGATGAACTTGTCCCATTTGTCAGAGTAAATCAATTTTCTCGATAAAGATTAGCGGAGGTACCTATATCAATCAACAAATTTGATTTTGTAAAAATTTTGAAGGAACCAACATAGATACAATTGCGAAGGTGCCTACTATTTCTGGATGGTCACATTTATGGAAAGGTAAAGTATCTCCTAGGTTGAGCATTCTCAGATGGTGTATCAAATACTCAAAGTCCCATTCTAGGACTACTAGAGATTGGCCCATCACCCTTAGCAATGACAGCTCGAGTAGCGAATGATGGATACCCATGTTTATTATATCAAACAACCTTAATATGCCCCATTTTGTTACAGAAAGTGCACTAGAATGTTATGTGCCCTCATCCAGGTATAGAGCGACCATGACATGAGCTTTAGTAAGAGTCGTGGCCCCCTCGTAGATAAAGCAGACAGAATAGTGGTTTATCCCCAGACTTATGGAGTAGCGATGGCGTGGGAAACTGCAAGTTGACTGACAATAGTCTATCGTTGGTACAATGGTAGGTGTGACCATCTAGTCATGGCAGCAACATACATCGAATCGAGTCCTACAAAGAATGCCATACTCACCATGTGTTGGCGGTATTCATTTTGTGTCAGACAAGCGAATATCGAAAGACAAGCATTATGCCTTTAATTATTTTAGGAGAGAGAAGTACTTTGCTACGGGTCTCCTGCTTGCTTTAGGTTCATCATACCAAAGTATGTCTAGAACATTCTGCTTTAATTCTTCTCCTATAGTATGTGACTTTCAAGAAAGTCCACATATTTAAGCTTCTTACAGTATACCAACTCATCATATGTGATGATGTTAGTCACATTAACCATGATCCATGAGCTCACTATCACATCATCCTTTTCCCAGATTGTATGTTTATAGCTCTAGAAGGATATGTTCCTCTGCATTATCATTGTACAATCATCAACGACATCACCATTTGAAATAATTGATCTCATTCAATTTGTGGATTGAGACAATGAGGGTAGGTGTGTACACCATCAATCATAACCTAAAACATCTTTAGATTCTGACATCTTCTTTGTCAGTCCTAATCATAGAATAATAAATTGGATAAATATATATTTAGGAAATATCGTACAAAATGCGATGAAGTTGACTTGATGCAATCCAAATGCAATTGACTAGAACCTATGGGGGTGGAGAGGTGTGCGTGGGTGCTATGACCATGTCTCGGAGGTGAAGGGAGATGTCTAGAGTAGATGCGGTAGGAAGCGTATGGGCACGAGGGTTGTTGGGGCCAAAGATGGATGGGGATGTCGATGGTAGATGAGAAGTGGTGCATGGGTGAGGAGGCAATGGGACGGAGTTGACAAGCAACGTCGAGTGGATGAAGCAGTAAAGGCGCTTGTGTGCTATCAGAAAGGATCGAGTTTGGTGCAACGATGGGTATGGAGGGGGAGGCGGTGCGAAGACATCTGGTTAGATGGGTTTAGTAAGGCAGCATTGGTTTTAGAGGAGAGGGGCGGTGGCGATGCGACAATGGAGAGGGAGGGGGATGGTGTTGGGGTGGCAGATGACGATGGGTTGAGGGGGGGGGGGGGGGGGCATCGTTGGGTTGGGTGAGAGGAGTAGGGATGAAAACGGATACGGATATATCCGAATATCCGTTTATCGTATTCGAAAAATTATCGGATACGGATATCAGTATCTGAATATTAATCGAATACGGATCAGATATGGATATGAATTATAAAAGATTTTCCGGATACGGATACGGATATCGTAATGGCTTGAATATCCGGATTCGGATTCGGATATGCCGAATACAATATTTAATATATTTTTATATATTAGTTAATTTAATATAAGCCATAACCCCATGTTATTATAGCAGTATTAAACATTATATAATACAATATGTTAATGATATTAATAAACTTCTGTTTGTTTGGGGATGGGCACGAACAACAGTTACGAAATCCTATCTCCTTTTTGCTTCCGGTCAACAAGACATGTCACCTCAATGCTCCCTTTTGTCATGATGCAACTTGTTTATATTTCATTGCTATTTTTTTTAAATTAGCAATGAACTTTGATAAAAATTCAATTCGGTTTTCTTATATAGTCTTTATCCAATCCATATTCGGATTCCATGTTTATTGGATCCATATTTTGATTTCACTATTTATTCGTTTCATATTTGGATTAGCTCTTTACTCGATCCGTATACGGATTCGATATATATCCGATTTCGGATTCGATATATATCCGACTCGGATTCGTATCCGTATTTTTACGGATATGGTTTCCTTAATGCATATCTGAATCATATTCGGATCTGTATTCGTATTCGATAGAGATGAAGAGAATATGGATATGGAAATAGGCATATCCGATCCGTATCCGATCCGTTTTCATCCCTAAAGAGGAGGGAGTGGTGCGGTATCGCCATTGGAGGATGGCGGGATGAAAAAATATTTTCACCCTTGTTAAACTGTCTTGATTGTAGTATATCTTAGAGAAAATGACTAATAAAAAGTTACCACATTGATATATAATGTGTATCGCTACGAAGAGAGTTGTTAATTCATTGTAATTTAACTTAATGTGACATGAGCAACTCTTGTCCATTCATTATACTTTAATTTAATATGACATGAACGACTCGACTCACTTCATTGTAAACTAATTTAATATGACATACAAGTATGTGTGTTACAGTGTAATGTATGTCTATGCATTGTAAGTGTGCGTTTTTAAAGTGTATGCATAAAGTATGTAGTTAATGCTATGTCAATTTTGGGTTTTTTAATTTTATCAATCTTTTTTTTATTTTTGAATTGTTATATTTTTCATTTTTCAATTTATAGGTAAATTACAAAATGAAATAAGAATTTTGTAAATAAAGAATTTCTAAGCACAGGTAGTTGAAATTCTTGAGCAAAAAAATGATGAGATCTATACCTTAGATTTCAATCGAAATTTTATTATGTAGGTATATACTTTAAGAACTAAATCTAGTTTAAATTATTTGTTTTAATTCAAAATGCATAAATCACAGAAGATAAAACTAAAAAAATTGAAATAAAAATTGAAATTGTCATTGGACTAGTAGTTTATTACATAAAAGTTTCATAAAAATATTGGCATAAGCATTATTTTCATTAATAGAAAGTCGCATGTTGGTTGATTTAAATATAATTCTAAGTTTAATATATTAATGTGGTAATGATAAGAAACCTTAGAAACAACCTAGATTCTGATTTCTAATAAAATTTTTAGTATTCTTGAACATATATAAAATAAAAAAGATATATCTATACTGTGTATTCATTAAAGGAATTTAAAAGAAAAGGTCACAATATATATCTTAAGAACAAAAAAAATAACAATTATATTTACATACGATGTGTAAAGACTCCTTGACTTCGTATCATTCGGTGGCACCATGCCTTCGCAAGAATGCATTTGTAACCCTCACTTTACGACAAATTCATCGAGCTTGTTTAAGCCTCAATAGGTTATTATGGTGAAATGAAATATATGTGATCATAACTATGTTAAGGTGACATGTTAGACTAAGTTCCATAAATAAATGTTGGCTCTCCTACATAACCACAAGATGTCTATACATGGAAATGATTTATGACACACAAATAAGAAGTATGGTAATAGTTAGTTCTTTCTATATATCATCTATGTTCATTTAGTGTCATGGTCCACATTGCCATGCATAAGAAATTTGAAAGATCGAATACTCCTATCAATGCAAAGTTTATCTTGTGTACTTTAAATAGTTGCTTCATCTATTTGTACTTTTCTGAGTTATTACACATAATTTTATTCCTTTTTTATAGAAAGAAATAATTACAAGGTCAAAATAATAGTATGGTCAAAATTCGATGGATTCCGTCGAAGATAATGGAGAGAATTGATGGAAATTAACACAAGATTATGTTGTATAAGAGTTAATCATTACTCATGATTCCTCATGTAATTCGTGATTATATGAGGTTATGAACGTATTTATGAAATTAATCAAGGTTATGAGTGCAAATATTCCTTTTGTATAAATTATTGTTACTACTCCATATTATTAGGTCAATTTTTCTCACTCTGCGATAGCTTTTTGGTCTCCAAATCACGTGATAGTCTTACATGTGATGATATTAAAATACATCATGTAAGATGTACACCTTGCATGAAGTTGGTAAAAAGATATAATAGAATCTGATAGATACCATTCTTATTATAAGTTTTGACTCTATATGATGTAGATTTTGATATAAGCTCTAATGTATTAGTGTAGTGGATATTTAAGGGACTTCAATTGTAATGAAAATGAGCATTTTATGTTTATTACCATTTCTTCTTCTTTACTAGTATATATATAGAGGGAAATTATCCACTGTGCCCATGAGATTGTAATGAGCACACTCATTTTTTTACCATTATTTTCTATCATTTTGAGTTCAATGCTTATTTATTTACAAATGTTATATCATATTCTTACTATTAGTAATTATTTTCATATAAAGGAAATATTAGGTTCACAGGAAATGGTCATTAGTAAAAATAAAAATGACATTAGTAATATGAATAATAATACAATAATCATTTTGTATGAATTTAATGTTTCTTTATATGAAAATAGTTATTAGTAGTAAGAATATGTATAACACTTGTAAATAAATAGGCATTGAACTCAAAATGACAGAAAATATTGGTAAAAAATGAGTGCGCTCATTACAAGTTTACAACTCTAATGGGCACAAGGCCTATTGGATAATTTCCCTAAACACAGACAATTAAGAGACGATCTTATGATAATCATCTCATCACCGAGAAAGTTAGGCATTAAAATGATAAAACTTTTGGCAGAAATGGAAGAGAGAAAATTCATTTCTCTCCTCCCAAAGAGAGTGCCCTTAGGGCACCCCAAAATGGAGATATATGTTTTCAAATTATATTAAACTGATATGGTGAAGTTGAGTCATCCTCTGATAAAATATAATATGATTCATTGAATATTATTAACCCCCAACATAATATGACTCATTGTCTGTTATTAACCCCCAACATATGAAATTAGTCATGATTTCTTGAAATCTATCCCAATATTCCATGAGATAAACTCAATAGAATAAGAAAACAATTCAAGGTAAGTAGAGAATATAACAAATCACTAGAGGTGGTACAACACATAGATGGAAGGAGGAACATTGTGTTACAAGATGTCAATGTTGTATGTAATCAAACATAAAGCAACAAGTTCCTATAGATATTGCATGAGATCATTAGCATATGCAGCCGGCCATCAATAAGAGACTGTTGATATGGGAGGACATTCAAAATTATGAGAAGGTAAAAGAAATATAATCACATAGAATGCATGTGGGGAGTAATGTGGCTTCCATCATGTGGGGAGTAATGTGGCTTCCATTGTGAATGGGGGTACGCCAATGCATGCTAATTAGATCTCTTGTTCGGATGATGGATAAGAAATAAAGTGTGATAAATAGATAACTTATGTGTAATCGTCATTCTTGTTCGATTGGTTTGGAAGATAATCACTGGATAAATACTGTATATAAAGACATATTAAGTGAAGTAATAATGATGTTACCCTAATAAGTGAAGTAATAATATCATATGTACAACTCATGCACACCTATGTTTATCTGAGTTTGACTTCAAAATACATACCATCAAGTGAATAAAAAATACAAATTTAAAATAAGATTAATTTTATTGGTTTGCAATGACAACTTAATATTCAAATTTTATCAAACATTATTCAAATCTAATATAAATTCCATTCCCTTTCTTGTATTAATATCCATTTAGATCATAAGTTAGTGTTAGAAACTTAGTTGCATTTATTTAATGATGTGTAAAGACTCCTTTACTCATATCGACATGGTGATACCATGTCTTTGCAAGAATGAATTGCAACTCTCTCTACAATAAATTCATCGAGCTTGTTTAAATTCAATAGGCTCTTCTATGATGAAATGAAGTACATATGATCATAATAACATCAAGGTCACATGTTAGACTAAGTGATTGATATGAGTACGGGCTCTCCTATATAGCAAGATGTCTATATATGAAATTGATTTAGGGCACACAAATAAGCAGTATGGTAATAGTTATCTCTTTCTATACACAATCTATGTTCATTTATTATCATGGAAACTAGATTTCCATGCATAATAAATGCGAAAGATAAAATATGCAGTATAAGTGCAATGCTTATCTTATATATTGTAATAGGTTATTCATCTACTTGTATTTTTCAGAGTTATTTACTTACTTTTATTCCTTTTTATATAAATTCTAGTTACTACTCCATTTGTTATTTTTTTATTATGTTATTATCTTTATGATCTTGAATCAAGTAACAATTTCACATATCATATTAAAATGCACAATATAAGAGACATACACTACAATCAATATTGTACATTAACTTTAAAATGTAACAATGTGGTACTTGAGCTCTAAGACTTGTCTTATTGTGATCCCTGATTATTGAAATTTAGTTGATCATTTGATCTCAAAATCACATTGAGACAAATATTAAAGATTGTGTACCGCATTGTTAACTATCAAAGTTTGTATATGACATTTAAATCAAATGTTTAATTCATGGATTCTTGTGTAATATACTCAATAATAAATAACTAATAGGGAGAAAGATATAATGTAATTATGATGTGATAGTTACCATGTTCCGGAATAAATGAATGATATCTACTAATAAAAGAGGACCTTAGCAAACCATATTGGTCCATAAAGAATACCGTGACAAAAAAACAATTGGCATTACTTTGGGCTGGGTGATGGTGACATGAGATGGAGCAGCCCCATCACTGTTACAGCAGATGCTGTAACACAAGCAAGCCGCTCGATGATCATCGAGCGGCTCCCCTGACAGTGGAGGATCCGCTCGCTCTGAGATGCCTCAAAGGTGGTAACCGAAATAGGAGCATCTCCGCCGGATCCCGAGAGACCGTTTCGAAGAACATGGGGGGCGGTGGAGGAGAGGAGAGCCCCAACAGGGCTCACCATCACCACCAGATCCCCGACATCTCCCTCTCCCAATCTTCTCTCACCTCCAAGACCCCCCGCTTCTCCTCCAAGCCCAAGCCTCCCTCCTCCCCCACTCCTTGCCTTTCCCCGACTCGTTCCCTCAGGTCATCACCCCCGCCACCTTTTCTCCTCTGTTGCTCGTTCCATGCATTCGGGCGACTTGACTCTCCTTGGAGCTTGGTTTTGTTTCGCGAATTTGCTACTTTTGTTTTGGGTCCTGGGAACGCCTAGTCGATTCCTCCTCTGGGTTTCTCTTCGTCTTCTCATTTACAAAAGAAGCGTCTTTTCCTTATTCTCAGCGAAAAGAAAAGAAAATAAAAGAAACGTCTTTTCTCTGATGTTTGTGGTCTTGGACTTTTGTCCTTGGAATAATTTCGGGTTTTTTGATTGGACATTATGATTTTTTTCATTGTAATAATACTCAGATGTTTTAAACTTGGTCCGTTTGGACAATTGTTATTTAAATTAATGATCATTGTTTGTTCGTGAACAGCATTTTGACCATTTCTATTATCTCAAAAAAGTCCTGATCTTTTGCGTGACAATGTTATTGACATATTCCATCAGTGATGAGTCTTTGGTTGGATATCTTTGGGTGCATTTTTTTAGTTTTTTTAATTTTGAAGAACATTCTAATTTCCACTGAGAAGAGTAGCTGTGTGATTTGGAACAACTTTTCTAAACATAATAGTTGTTTCTTCTGTAAAGTATACAAATTTTTTGACAATTTTAATTGGGTATGTAGGCAATTTGTTTGCTGCTTATTCTCCTCCGTTGTTGTTTTATTGTGCTATGTCAAGAAGTGGAGTCTAGTTCCTTTGATGATGCTTATTTTATTTTATTTCCCTAAACAGGAATAGAAACCAACACAGAGTTAGTGGATCTTGGTCCTTATCAGGTTTGCCCTCTTTGTTTCTCGCAGCTGAGGATACTTTAATATAGTCACTTATCTCCATAGGGATGCTAGTGGATACTTGTGCATTGATCGATATTGTTCTTGCAGTCTTCTTTGTTCTGGATATTCTCAACCACTTAATTATCATATTCCAGTTGTGCAGTAAATGGGATGCCAATTATCATATTAATTCAGAAATGATAGTGCAATTTGTATATAACTTGTATCATTTAGAAATCTCGATAAGTATAGCTGTAACTCTATAAAAATCAATTCAATCACAGCTTTTACATGGAAATAACTGTGTATATATCTGTCAGGCAGTCATTAGTTTTATGGATGAAACAAAGTGTGCAGGACATTATTCTTAGCTAGACAATTTTTGGCTTCTATGCTCTAGGGAAAGGTCAAAAGACTTACATTCTTTTGGCTTCTCTGCCCTAGGGACAATGGCAATAGACTATGTTTGTGCACTCCTTTCTTGATTGTTGGAGTTTGTTTTTGAAATATTTGTTTGTTGTACCAACTATAGCCTTAAGTAATACACATGGTTCTTGGTAGTCTACTCCCTAAAGTCTTTTCAATGCAAATGGTTACTTCCGTTTGACATGATTTCTTCTAAGGTAAATAGAAAAAACCTTCTAGAATGGGTTTTCTAGGTTATTAGATCATTGGATATACGGTGGTACTCCGTCCTCGTGTTTATTCCATGTTAGGTTTTTGGTGAATACTTATTTTTTTGGTGGGTAATCTTTGGATTATTTTTTTCCCATCATTATTTCCTTATACATGGATCTAAGCTCGAGAATGACAAAATATATAAATGGAGGCAAAGAATCCATGTAGCCGACCCTACTTAATATGAGAAAAGGCTTTGGTGGTGTTGTTGTTGATTATTTCCTTATAGTTGGGAAATCTCTTTTTTAAGAAGGTCAATTCTTGAGGCTTACATAAATTATTGAACCTTTGAGGATCCCTTCTGCATCTACATCTTTGGTATTGTAGCAAATCTATCTCTACATGCATAGTTCTTCTCATGAAGGTATGATTATTTGCAATAAATAATCCTGCCTGAATCTCTTCTTAATTGCATCAGGAGAGGTACCTCTGCTAGAAGATCAATTAACCTGACCCACATGACCTCTACTGTAGTCTAGACCGTCACTTTGTTCGCTGACTTTGCACTAGATTTGGCTACAATCGTCGGCTTTTGTTTTGTCACATAATCAAGTTCTCTTCGTTGAATGCACACAAGCCAATGGTAGACTTTTTGTCTTTTAACAACCATCATAGATTGTATCAACATCAACTGTGATATCCAAGGGCCTCTTATCGAAGAAGAGAAGAGCTTTTCCTAGCACAAACTTAAGATTTATTATTATCATCATAGCTTCATCTAGGTGTACTTTCTTATGGTTATTTATAAATTGACTAATTCTGTTCATTACAAGGGCAATGCCTGGACGAGTGGTGCTAGAGTGGCTTCCCATCATCATATAGTCAAACATTGAGATTCATATGGGCAATGGCTACATGAGATCTCAACATTCTCGTTTCCTACAGAAGGTCGATAACATATTTCCACTAACACATGATAAGGCCTTTGTGAATCTTGCAACGACATTCTCGTTTTCTACAGAAGGTCGATAGCATATTTCTACTAACACATTATTAGGCCTTTGTGATTCCTGCAAAATATATAGTAATAAAATAAGGTTAATTACTCAGCGGGACCCCTCCCCCCACCCCTCGTCCTCGCTCTTCGTGAGAAACAGTCGACAGTGCTCTATGAGCAATAAAGAGGAAGCATCAACAATGCAAGACTGCACCAGTGGTGATGATGCACAAGCCAACAATGCACAACGACATATGGCTGAACACATGTTCTACAAAACCCTAGAGGAACCAACGCTTGGTCAGAACAAGATCGACAATGATACCAAGAAGTTACAGAGTTTTGAAGGTGCATTGCGAAGCACTTGAGGGTGCATCGAATAACAGTAGAGACGACACCTTCCATCTCTCAATGGGTTCTCATTGGGCACCCTGTGAGAACTAAGGAGAAGGAAACCCTATTTTAACCCACTTTTTTTATATCATTTTATTTATCTAATGGGACTCTTCCATATATGTGGGTTCCATATATGTGGGTTGTAGGCACAATTTATTTTGTGATTGGGCCCATGGGGGTTCAACAAGAGCAGTCCCTTTAAAAAAGAGGGAGGGGAAGATAGAACAGATAGAACATTCAACGAAAAAAGAGAAGGTTATATGAAAAGAGAGAACCATGAGTCATGACTATACAGTAGTGTGGTGCTTGTAAAGACCTAATAGGCCATTTTCTGGAAACAAAGAAATAGTTCAAGTTAAAAATTCAAAAAGAGAAGCTGTTGCAAGACAAAAAATGCAAGTTGCGTTAGAATTATTATATTTACATTTATGTTTGTAGCCTTTCAGGTTCTGTAACCCTCCGTGACCCTTCGGGTTCCGTAATCATCTGTGACCCTTCGAGTTCCATAACCCCCCGTGACCTTTCGGGATCTGTAACCCTTATACTCTTCAGGGTTTTCTCTCTGTATAAGAGACCCTAGCTTTATGGAATAAACATCTCATTTGCTCATCTTCTCAACATGATATCAGAGCGACGGTCCTAGACCGGAACCTAATACCCTAAACATGCCGCCACCACCAGCCCTCTCTCCTTGTGCGGGACCCCTTGATGAGAGAAGGGGTCCCATGCAAGGCAGTCCAAGTCTCCAGCAGCACCAGTTGCCACCTCCAGCAACACCTAAAGTGCTGCCCGAGGCTCCAACAGCTCTAGTCGTACCTCATGCGTCGCTGGCACCGCTTGGAGCCACACCCTCCAACCGCCCCTGCTTCACCATGACTTGTTTCTCCCAACTTTTTGTTTCTCCCAACTTGGTGTTCCATAATCTTTATTCTATCAAGCAAGTATGGGAGAAAGGAGGAGTCAGAGATGATTCTTCAGGACGTTTGCTGCCCTACCACGACTGACAAACCGACACTCCAGACTACTACTCAGATCATCCTTCTTCACCGAGCATCGACTTCTTCGTTAGGGCGTATACTTCTTCTTTTACGACCCAACTACTACTCTGCGCTGGACTTCTTCTACAACGATTTTTCCCAAGGCACGACAAAGATATGTTCCGGTGACCTGCAGGCACTACAGAGATACGTTCCGGTGATCTGATATCGCAGCGATTCTGCAGGCATGACAGAGATACGTTCCGGTGACCTGAAAGCTACAGACCCGTCCTCGAGCGAGGTCTTCTACCAACAACAAAATATGTTCTTGTGATGCATCGTATGAAGATGTGGTTGTATGCTTTTTCTTTTTGTTACAAGCTGTAGATTTCTCAGCTCCAGCTTGAGGGGGAGTGTTAGAATTATTTTATTTACATTTATGTTTGTAACCTTTTCGGGTTCCGTAACCCCCGTGAACCTTCAGGTTCCGTAACCCTCTATGACCCCTTCGAGTTCCATAACCCCCCGTGACCTTTCGAGATCTGTAACCCCTTGTACTATTTAGGGTTTTCTCTCTATATAAGAGACCTTAGCTTTATGGAATAAACATCTCATTTTGTTCCTCTTCTCAACAAAGAAAGGAGTTAGTAAAATTGAGAAAAATGATGAAAAAAGATAGTGAAAAAATGGTGAGAATGAAAAAAACACGGAAGAGACAGAAAAAAGGAGAGAAAAGGCCGTGAAGAAAAACTGGACAATTTCAAAAAGAGAGAACAAGAAGGTGATTTTTCGCCCCACTTCTTCTCCCAATCATGCGTAGTTATCCTCGTGTTTTTGACAAGTATGGGAGACATGATACAATGGGAGTAAAGTAGAGCATGGGAGACATGATACAATGGAGTAAAGTACAACATATTTATTCTTCTACTTGATATTGCTTAATATATTATTATCTCATGTCCACCATCTTCTGTTAGAGGCCTTCAGAAAGAGATCTCTTTGAGGTTCCAAGGTTAGAGAAACCACTTCTTGAGGTCCTTATATGAGAGAAAACTTAAGCTTTGAGGTTCTCGTATGTTTGGGAAAGGCCTTTCTTAGAGTTCTCATATAGGAGATGTGTTAGAATTATTATATTAGAATTATTATATTTACATTTATGTTTGCAATCCTTCAGGTTCTGTAACCTCGCATGACCCTTCGGGGTCTGTAGATGTTTAAGTTTATGTTTCATTATCTTTTATTTATTGTTCTTTTTGTTTGTCTACCATATGTAGTTTGCCCATAGACCTCTCCCTATATAAAGAGATGAAAGAGCTCAAGGAATAAACACAACGCTATTTTTTCCCAACATGGTATCAGATAAGGCTGCTAATTGAATTGAATCATTCGAATTCGACTATGTATTTGTTCGATAAAAATTCGAAAAAAGTTCGATTCAAGCTCAAATGAACTGAATTTGAATTTAACATTTGGATTCGATTCCCAAATGAATCGAATATGAATTCACTTGGATTCGTCCAATAACAATTCGATTCGATTCGATACACGCATATATGATATGGTATGAAGCATTATATATATGTAAATAAATGTATTATATATTTTTTAAAATCCCCACACATTATGCACGCCTTAATATAATAAATAAAATTTTCATCATCTTATTCTAAACATCCCAATCGGGATGCCCATTGCATACAATATACCCCCTCTTTACTCCCCCAAATTCTCTCTCTCCCCTCTTCACTCATGAGAAAAAAAATCCTAACATTTGCTTCTGCTCTCCAACATCGCCAGCGCCAACCTCTCGCTCCTTCTCGCTCTCTCCAATGTTGCTGTCTCCAGCCTCCATCTCCTGCTCGCTCTCTCCAACGCTGCTGGCTCCAGCCTCTCGCTCCTGCTCGCTCTCTCCATGCCGTCGGCTCCAGTCTCTCGCTTCTGCTTGCTCCCACCACTAACAACACCACCCTCCCGGTAGCCGACCCACCACCATCTCCCGTCCTCCTCCGTCGTCGACAACGACACTGGTTCTAGACTCACCAACATCGCCAACATCTCTCCATCACCCCCGCAGCTACTGGTATTACCATACACCCCATTTTACCGTAAAATCTTGAGATTTAATTATATCCAAACAATTTATGTGATTCTAGATGTAACATCTGCAAACAAACACATACTAAATTTTAAAAACCATCCCAAGGTCATAGATTTCAAATTTCTAACAACCTTTTCCTCAATCACACTCTTAATCCTCCCATCCGTCATAGTATCCAGATCTTATGATAAGGACAACCAAGCATTTGAATACAAATAATATCTTAGAGACAATTAAGATATGCATAGATTTCAAGGATTTTTGAGCTTTGACCAAATGACTAAATGTGCAAAAGATCATAACTGAAACTAAATTCCATTTCTCATCAAGATTACAAGGGGACTAGGTTATCAAGAAGGAAATATCATCATAAACTTTAATAAGCCCAACTATGCCCCCATAAGAGTGCATTGCAATGAGGTAAAGCATGAACTGTTCATGCTTGATGTAGAAAAGAGCGAACGCATCTAAACCGCTCACCCCAGCCTACGCCTCCTCACGACACGTGGCACTTTTTGCGCCCCTCGATCCTCCATCCATCGATGGAATCCCCACCATCAGTTCCCCCTAGATCCTCGACCCTCCTACACTTATCCCCGATTCCATCTCCACCATCTTTTAGCGCCTTTACCACATCTCGCCACGTGGCGCTTCCTACGCCCACTGATCATGCCTCCCCGATCTAATCATAGCCGCACATAGGCACCCACCAGGCTTTATCGTCAACCTCCGACGCCCTCGCCCACGTCGCCCTACCTCGCAAAACCACCGCCCCCTTCCTATTTTCCTGATCGCATCATCCACCTTCCCCACTCACTAGCCACTCCCTGACCAACCCCACTCATCCACGATCCTCGTGATTATCCACACTTTCCATGACTCCTTTCCTCACGCTCCATATCCTCCACGAAAACCCCTGCCTCCCGTCATCGGGACCCCAAGCTTCCCCTTTAAATATTCTCCCTCCACCGTGATTCTACGCCATCCGCCAACAGGAGAGAGAGGGAGCTTCATCAACTCAGCAACCTCGTTGGTGACATCGACGAGTCTTCAACTTTGAGCGACGACGACGTCTCCCATTCCAGGAGATATCCAAGGTGGGATCGACCCCCTTGCTGCGAAGCTTCACCAGCCTCGCCCAGCTCGGCTCACGCCGGAGCCTCGGGCAACAACCGGTCGGAGCTAGAAGCTCAATTCACATCTCCTAGGCGTGCCATTCACCCCTTCCAGGTGCGTTTTCTTCTTCCCTTCCTCCTCTTCCAGATCCTCTATTTTTGCTATATTCCCATGTTCTTCGAATCACAACCATCGACCCGCGTCGTCTCTATCTTCTTCTTCTCTCTACGCACTCCGTCATCTATGCTCGATCGCCCACCTCCGCTCGCGACCTCCTTCTCTCTGCCCTCGATTCAACTCTGCTTCCAAGCACACCCTTCAGGTGCCCTGCTCCGGTCAACCTCCGTCCTATCACCAGCAACAGGCCAGCCCTTCACACGTACACAACCGTACCTCAGCCGTTCCTCTGCTGCACTGCCTCGAGCTCTGCCCAACCATCTTCCGCAGCAGCACGCTCCTCCGACCCGACGACCCTTGGCCGTGTGTCGGCCGTCCGAGCGACTCCGCCCTCCGCCACCGCTGATTCGCATCGCCAGTTGCCAGCCACTCGATTATCATCGAGCGGTCCAGAGTCCTTCAGAGCCGAGCCGAGCCCTGACCATAGCTTCGGGTTCGACCGAAGCTCCAGAGATCGCCACGTGGAGGTCGGACCCGAAGCAGGAGCCGAACCAGACTCGCACATGAGGAGCACGTGTGAGGGACATTTACATTCGCCTCCCTCGATATTTGCTATATTGCATAAAGGCCCAATCTCGTAGCTCACGTGAATTGCACGTGCGATTCACAGGGAAATTGCAACCGTGCCCTTGGGAGTTCTGGAAATGACATAAACGTCCCCGCCAATCAACATCACGCGAGGTGCACGTGAAGCCCTGGTTCAATTGCATCAAGTCCTCATCAATTTAGGTAATTGCACTTTAGTCCTGTCAGCACGCTTCTTTCAATCAATTTTTATTTTCTGTATTGCATCCATACCCCTTGTGTTTGCATGTTTATTTAGAACATCTTAGATTTTATCATTCTGAATGCTTGTTATATTTTTGTGAGCTTCAAAGTATTTAATATAATTCTTTTAGTGGAAAAAATATATTTTGCCCAATGTTTGCCTTTAATTGATTATTAAATCAATTGTTGCTCAAAATCACCAAAAATTCACAATAGGTCTAGTTTAGGTAGTTCTACATTATGGTAAAAAATCAATCATTTGCATGCATAACGAGGCCTTAATAAATTAATTAGTATTTGCTTAATTGATTTCAATACGCCCAAAATTAATAATTTTTGAGTTCTAGTAATTTTCCTGGATTCATCTCACATAGAAGTATCTAGGATAATTTTTATCTCTGAAAATGATTTAATTTGATATTTATTAAAATTAATTTTGCGAAAACCACCCTGCATTCATATTTAATTCATAGTTAATTCATATAGTGTCGGAAAATTCTAAAAAATTTTAGGGTAGCTTCATTTCATTGCATTTACCATTTTTGGCCAAGTTTCATAATTGTTGGACTTAATTTGATTACACTTTACAATTTAACCCTCGAACTTGGTCTGAATTGCATTTGCATTTTCAATTGCATAAAAAATCATAAAAAATATTCTCCTAAAAACCTAACGTCTGAATCAACTTTAGATTAATCTAAGGAGAAAGTTGCCTCCCTGAGTTCGACCTTAGGCTTCCCCAAGTAAAATAAAAAAATTTGCCGCTTGCGTTTAATTTGACATATTAATCAAAGTGGTTTTGATAAGTCCAATTTCGCCCGACTGCAATGAACACATCAAATTTACTCGGTAATCTGATTAAATTAAGAAGGGTTATCTCGGGTTTTTCACCGATCCCACCACCAGCTCCTGCTCTCCCCCGTCGTCGACAACGACACTGGTTGTAGAGTCACCAACGTCGCCATCATCTCTCCATCACCCCCGCAACTGCTGGTATTACCATACACCCCCTTTTTGCCATAAATCTTGAATTTAATTATATCCAAATAATTTATGTGATTCTAGATGTAACATTTGCAAATAAACACATACTAAATTTTTAAAACCCATCCCAAGGTCATATATTTCAAATTTCTAACAATCTTTTCCTTAATCACACTCTTAATCCTCCCATCCATCATAGTATCCAGATCTTATGATATGGACAACCAAGCATTTGAATACAAATAATATCTTAGAGACAATTAAGATATGCATGGATTTCAAGGATTTTGAGCTTTGCCTAATGGCTAAATGTACAAAAGACAATAACTGAAACTAAATTTCATTTCTCATCAAGATTACAAGGGGACTAGGTTATCAAGAAGGAAATATCATCATAAAATTTAATAAGCCCAACTATACCTCCATAAGAGTGCATTACAATGAGGTAAGCATGAACTGTTCATGCTTGATGTAGAAAAGATATTAAATATTAAAAAAATGAAGATGGAGCCATACCAACCGAGTTCTCAGTCTGGTCTACCGGTTTTTATACACCTCAGATGCTGGATTCAGCTCCATAAGTCAGGTTTACATCGACGTTTTATGGTTCTGATGGAATTTAGTAATTCTTTTTTTCTCAGATATCATGGAGATATGTCACAATGGGGGGGGGGATATGGAGGATTCTTCGGAGAAATGTGGAACACAATCTTTTGGTTATTATTTTGGACATGTATATCTATTAATCTCTATCTTGTTTTTCTATATTGGTATGGAATTTAAAATATAGTTTTGAGTATGTATTTTCATTTTATTTTTAGAAGTCTAATTTAAACATACCATCTTGTCAAGATAGTGTCCATGAGAGAGTCATTGGACATGATGGTGATATTAATAGAAAAGTAGAAGAAGAGGGTGAAGAAATAGAAAATCGATTCCTAAAATAATTAATAAGATTGATAAAAAGAAAAGATTAATGGTTTATGAATCATTTACCAAAGAGAATGAAAAAGTTGATGGAGTGCCAGTTGAAAGGTGGAGATGCATTGATTGAATTTTCATCATAGGTACAAAAAGAAAAGATCAATGGTTTATCAAGATGTCAATAATTATTTTTTCTTTATATATTCAATTCACCATAGGTACAAAAATAGCAAATGAGGAGTGCAAGAGACATACATGAACGACAAAAGTTAGGTACTTTAATGCAATTTATATTATCTATTGAATTTTACCATTTATATTAAAAGTTTTTTTATTTATCTCAATTATTTTTTCACAAATTAGTATCACAAAGTCTAGTCAATTCTTTAAAATTTAAAATATTATTAATATATTTTTTATTATTAGTTACACTATTAAATAAATTCTAATTCGATATAATATGAATCGAATTTGAATTTTCGAAACTCCAAACGAATTGAATTTGAATTTAGATTAGAAATTCATTTAATATTCAATTCAAACTCGGATTCGAAAATTTTATAATGAATTGAATCTGAATCTAGTTGGATTCGAATGTATTTGATTCGATTAGCACCCCTAGTATCAGAGTGGCAGTCCTAGACCGAAGCTCTCGTACCGAACCCTAAACCTAGCCTTCCACCTTCAAGCCTCCACGTGTATCGCCCTTCGTGCGCGCCGCCGCCTCCTCGCACGCCGTCCCTCACGCGCTACCCCCACGTGCGCTGCCCCTACGCACGTCGGCCCTCACGCGCGGCACCTTCACCTGCGGCTGTGCGTCTCCCCACGCGTGCCACCTGCATGTGCGGCCTCTCCTTTCTCCGTGACCTAGGCTTAGGCTGTGGTCTGCAGCAGCTATCCCTAGGGTTCCACTGCCCCTAGGGTTTCGTTGTCGTCTTTATAAGGGGCTCTCCTCCCGCTTCCAGGTTAATGGATTTGGTTGCATAGAGGTCTACACGTGCAACTAAACCTAATCATGTCAGTGTGGACCAAGGCCTATCTTGTCTACAACCTTAGTTTTCTCTAGTCAAAATGTCAGAAAGCAAGATCGAGATCCCCACTACAGGCGCCTTCAAAGGTCCTGCCCTATTATGAAGATGGATGGATCCAACTATGAGTTATGGGCCATGCAGTTCATGAGCCTAATGAAGTCGATGGGTAAGAAACATATTCTTACCGAGGATGAGCCAGAGGAGAAAATAGGGTTGTATGCCTCATGGGGGGCTGATGACGCATATGCTCAGATCTGGTTGTTTGGTACTCTGATTCCAGACATTGCTAATAATGTCTTGCATCAACCTACTGCCAAAGCCATGTAGGACATTCTTGCTGCCACGTATTCACAAGCCAAGAATGAGACAAAAATCCTACAGCTCCAGCATGACATCTTCACGACACAATAAAGCAGAATGGTTGACCCTTGCATGCTCACTACACTGCATTGATGGGAATGTTTGAGAGGCTTCACAGTTTCATGCCTCTCACTGCTACTCCAGAACAATTGAAGACATATTGGAATGCTACGATGGTGGGAGTCTTTCTAGCTTCTCTTGACTCACAGTATGAGGCGGCTTCTTCTCAGATTCTGGCAGATGCTACCATTCATTCCATGGAGGAGGCCTTTCGGTGATTGAGCCGAATCAACATCTGAAGCCCTACTACTGTGCCAAATTCTTCTACTATGGCAGCCTCTAGAGGAAGAGGCAATTCATATTATTTTCGTAGACGAGGACCACGTGGTAGGGTTGGCCGTGGTCGTGGATTACAATGCACTTATTTTCGTCAGATTGGTCATACAGAAGACACATGCTACTCTAAGCATGGTTTCCCAGCATCTTTGCCCGTGCAACAAAACAAATCCAGCATTATGGTGCTACGCCAACGTCGAATCCACGATATGATGACCTAGTGTCTTGTCTACGTGATATCATGCCACCAGCTAGTACTCCACCTGTTTCAGAGAGCAGCTTGGACATTGCTGCTACTGTAGAAGCTAGTTCCTCAGGTAGTGCTCATACTTCTGCTTTCTACCAGGGTTCACGTACCTCAGAATGGATTGTAGATTCAGGTGCCACACATCATTTGTGTGGAGATAGACACCAACTCACATCCTACTAGCAAGTTTCCCCAGGAAGGACTTTCGTCATAGCAGATGGGACTCATTCTTCCATCACAGGACAGGGACATATCGCCTTAACACCTTCTATACGGTTGCAGAATGTACTCCATGCTCCTAATTTCTCAATGAATTTACTGTCAATTAGTCAGATTATTAAGGATCTACATTGTCGAGCGATATTTGACCCATTATCTCTTGTGTTTCAGGAGATTCTTATGGGCAACGTGATTGTACATGGTTTTGATCAAGGCAGGCTGTATTGGCTGGTCCATACACCTTACGCTGGAGCATCATCTCATTCCACCGGACCTGTCTCTCCTTACTTATGACATCTGCGCTTTAGTCATCTTCCGTTTCAGAAACTGCGTTAAGTCCTTCCTCAGATCTCACCCCGCTCGTCATTTGATTGTGAAGCTTGTCAGTTAAGGAAGCATCATCGGTCTGTATTCCCTAGTCGTCAGAGTCGGAGCAGTAGCTCTCCATTTGAATTTTTTCATATTGATATTTGAGGTCCGAGTCGTGTTCCCGATCATCAGGGACACATGTTCTATTTAGTTGCTGTGGATGATTTTAGTCGTTTGTCTTGGGTCTTTCTGTTAAAGAATAAATCTGAAGCGGGCATCATTATGATGAATTTTATTAAAGAAGTGCAGAATGTGTTTTTGTTTCTATCAAGATTATGAGAACTGATAATGCCCTTGAATTCTGTACTCGAATATTATCTCAATTTCTTTCATCCCATGGCATTCTTCATCAAACGTCTTGTGCCTACACGTTCCAACAGAATGGTGTCGCGGAAAGAAAACACCGCCACCTTCTTGATGTCACTCGTACGCTTCTTATCCAGAGTTGTGCTCCGCACTCGTTCTGGGGCGATGCGATTCTTACTGCATGTTATCAAATTAACCGCATGCCCTCGTCTGTATTGGGGGAGAAGACACCTTTCTCCCTCGTTTTTCCTAACAAGGAGTTGTTCTCTCTAACTCCTCGTGTCTTTGGGTCCGTGGCATTCATTCACCAGTTGTCTCCAGGGGTTGACAAGCTCTCTCCTAAGGCTGTCAAATGTGTTTTTGTAGGGTATTCCAGGACTCAAAAGGGGTATCGTTGCTATGATCCGTTACGTTGAAGATATTATGTCAGTGCAGATGTCACGTTTTTTGAGTCAGTCATGTTTTTCTCTCCTACATGTGACAGGTTGGTGCCATCAGATATAAATGATGGAATCTATATTCCTCCTCCACCCTTGTATGCACCACAACAAGCTCCTGCATCTCCACCACCACCGTCATCCCCATTACCACCACCGTCTCCACCACCGCCACCACCTCTACTACCTTCCATATCTTTGGTTCCCCCTCTACCACGCCACTATAGCCGACGGCCAACCCATGCTTATGATCATGTTCAATCATTAAACATTCCCCAGATTTGTTCTGATAACATTATTTCTGATGATGGGACTGACGACATTTCTCAGCATGAGCAGGCATGGGATGACACAGGCGTTGGTACGCTGATGCAGATCTTGATTTGCCGATTGCACTGAGGAAGCAGAAGTGGTCATGTGCTTCATATCCGATTGCTTCTCATGTTACCTTTGAGCGCTTGGCAGGTGATTTCAGGAGATTTTTAGTTGCTTTATCTGCTGTGAACACTCCAAGGAAGCACCTGGCAGGTGATTTCAGGAGATTTGTAGTTGCTTTATCCACTGTGAACATTCCAAGGAATCTCCAGGAAGCATTAGCTGATAGTAGATGGCGTCTGGCTATAGAGGAAGAGATGGCCGCCCTTCAGTCGAGAGGTACTTGGAGTCTTGTTCCAGCTCCTACTGGGGCATCTATTGTGAGTTGCAAGTGAGTGTTTACGATGAAGCATAATGCCAATGGAAGTATTGATAGGTACAAGACTCGACTGGTTGCTCGGGGCTTTACTCAGACGTATGTGGTAGATTATCTTGACACATTTTCTCCTGTTGCTCGTCATTCTACCTTACGGATTCTTTTATCTGTTGTTGTGATTCGAGATTGGCCTTTGTTTCAATTAGATATCAAAAATGCACTTTTATATGGTGATCTTCAGGAAGAAGTTTAGATGTAGCAGCCACCTGGGTTTACTACTGAGGGGGAGTGTGTACAGGTATGCATGCTTCATAAGGCGATCTATGGCCTAAAGCAGAGCCTAAGAGCTTGGTTCCAGAAGCTCTCAGATTTGTTTGAGAAACAAGGGTTCAAAAGGTCAAATGCAGACCATTCTCTCTTTGTACAGAGGACATCCAGAGGTATGACTGTCATTATGGTGTATGTTGACGATATACTCATTACAGAAGATGATATGCAGGGAATAAAAATAGCAAAAGAATTCTTGGGCCGTGAATTCATTACCAAGGATCTAGGAGTACTTAGATATTTCCTTGGATTGGAGTTTGTTAGAAATGAACAAGGACTCGTGATGACTCAGAGGAAATATGTCACTGACTTGCTTAAGTGACACATGTATGCTTGGATGTCGACCTGCTTCTACACCATGGATCCAAGCATGAAGATGCATGATGACGACACTGAGGATGTTGACAAAAGAAGGTACAGAGAACTGGTAGGGAGGCTTCTTTATGTTACTATTACCAGACCAGATGTTACATTTGCAGTAAATAAAGTGAGCCAGTTTATGGAGCAACCTCGCCAGGTACACATGGACGCCATACATATGATACTAAGGTATCTTAAGTCATCTCCAGGTGCAGGATTGATGCTAAGAAAGAAGGGCGATATTACTATCTCAGCATGTGCGATGCATACTATGCAGGGTGCCCGAAGGATAGGAAGTCTACATCAGGCTTTGCTATATTCGTTGGGGAGTCACTTGTCTCATGGAAGAGCAAGAAGCAAACAATAGTTGCGAGATCTAGTGCTGAATCGGAGTATAGAGCTATGGCCCAAGCATGTGCAGAAGTGATGTGGGCTCGCGCAGTTCTGTCAGATCTACATATAGATGTTCCTCTTCCCATGTCACTAAAATGTGACAATCAGGCTGCATTATTCATTGCAAACAACCCTGCATTTCACGAGAGGACAAAGCACATTGAGGTGGACTGCCATTATATCCGTGATATGATGATGATCTAGAAAGGTTTTATTTCTACAACCCATGTCAGCTCAGGAGACCAAGCGACAGACATTCTTACCAAAGCTTTACTTCGGAGTTCCTTCCAAAAGTGCTTATCCGAGATGAGCATGATAGATATCTATGCTCCATCTTGAGGGGGAGTGTAGATGTTTAAGTTTGTGTTTCTGTATCTTTTATTTATTGTTCTTTTCATTTGTCTACCATATGTAATTTGCCCATAGACCTCTCCCTATATAAGAGAGTCTAGGGCTCAAGGAATAAACACAACGTTTATTTTTTCCCAACAGGTTCTGTAACCCTCTGTGACCCCTTGAGTTCCGTAACCTCCCGTGGCCCTTCGGGTTCCGTAACTCTTGTACTCTCTAGCGTTTTCTCTCTATATAAGAGACCCTACGGTCCCTACCTCTATGGAATAAACATCTCATTTTCGTTCTCTTCTCAACATGGTATCAGAGCGACGATCCTAGACCGAAGCCTTATACCCTAAACCCGTTGACACCACCACCCCTCTCTCCTTGCGCAGGACCCCTTGATGAGAGAAGGGATCCCGTACAAGGCAGTCCGAGTCCCTAGCAGCACCAGCTGCCATCTCCGGCAACACCTAAAGCGCCGCCCGAGGATCCAACAACTCCAGCTGCACCTCCAGTGTCGCCTGCACCACCTGGAGCCCTCTGTCACACGGGTGACGCGGGTTCGATCCTCGGCAACGGCGCCATCTGACGAGTCGCTAAATACATGATATAATTTGTAATCATTGTAATAATGGTACTTAGCAATCATGCAGAACCGAATCAAATGTCTCTGTGAAGAGGACTCGGTTTTAAATTTATATCCAGAAATAACTTTGAGTCAATTCAGAAAACTTAGGTCTAGGTTTCCAATGCAGATTTTTTGTATTTTTTTAATGTAAAGTGAATGCGAATGCAAAATGCAGTAGAATTAAGTTTAAGAAAACACACAACTTAGCCAAATTAATTTTAATATAAAATTAATCCAATTTAGCTAAATTATAATTTTTTCCTAGAAACGTAATCCAGTGAGCAATGCAAAACACATTTTTTTGGAATTTTAAGGGTTAAAATGCAACAATAAAAATGCACAATTTTTATGGATTTTTACACATTTTCTCACACAAACAGAATGCAAAAATTATGAAAATTTTACTGGAAGTTAAGCATGATATGAGACTACAGTAATCTTTTTGAAATTTTTCTATAATATATGACTTTTTATGTTTTTTTAATGAAAATAGAATGACTTCAAGTATTTAATTCCTAATAAATCCACACTGTCGATTCATCCAGAGAGCAAATTATCTCAAAAAGGTATTTTAATGAGCAATCAGGAGAGTTGGAATTTCACAAAACTAATGTATGTTGATTTAATTAAAAATCATTTATGAAATTCACTCTACAATTATTTAAGGCACAAGACAACTCCCATTGAGATGAAATTTGGATAGTAATTTAATCACATTTTGAGGCATCATTTCTGATTTTTAAGGAATTTTTGGAGCAACTGTGAATTAAATATGAATTTAAGACCTTAGAATGGGTAAAATATATAATTTTTCAATAAAACAATTTTAATTAATTACCCAAAACTCACAAAAATCCAAATAAAAATCCAAAAGATAAAGTATCAGTTGCTCAACAATATGCCAATTTTCATTAAATAAATGATGCAAGAAAGATATCCAAATTAATGTGCAAACACAGGGTTATCAGTGCAATTCCAGAAACAAAATTTACTAACAAACTGTGTACAGTGACTACTTTGCAATAATAAAAACTTTAAATACAAATAATGCACTTTTTACAAAATAAAAAATAAGAAAATAGAGGACCTTCCTCCTTCGAACGGGTGGTTAAGGCTTGGGGGGGGGGTGCGTGGTTGCTTGAGGCGGTCGTTGGGAGCGGATTGTGCGCAGGGTGGTTGGCGGACGAGCCTTGCACGACGAGGAGAGTGGCATAGGAAGGCCACACGATGGAGGGAGGAGCTGCGCAGGGGGCGAGGGGGTGCGACAATCGCTGGAGGGGGGCCGGAGGTGGCTGGCGGTAGGGTGTCGCAGCTGAGGCGGGCTGCGCCGGTGGAAGGGCGCTGTGCAGGGGAGGCGCGACTGTGTTGGGCGGCCGTGCGCGGTAGTGGTGCTCTCGCTGGCTAAGGAGGAGGGCCGCCACTTGCAGCGGTGGCTGGAAGGGGGTGGCGGGCCGTGCGCAGGAGGGGCCTGCAATTTTTTTTCCATTTTTTTACTTCTGTTGCTTTTTTCCTGTTGTGATTTAAATATTTTTTTATTTTCTTAAATAGGGAATAAACCAAAGAAAATGAAGATTTGATGGTGATATGCGAGAAAACCGCTTAAGATGGTTTGATCATTTGCAAAGAAGGTCAACTGATGCACCGGTTAGGAGATGCGAGTGATGGGATGTTGAGCCGGCTAAGAGAGGGCGAGGACGGCCCAAGAAGTGTTGGAAAGAGACTATACGAAGGGATCTTAGTTTTTTGGATATAAGTCCGAGAATGACCCAAGATAGATTTGAATGGAGGCGAAGAATCCATGTAGCCGACCCTACTTAATTGTGGGAAAAGGCTTTGTTGTTGTTGTTATATGATGAAGGTGATGAGGATGTGGCGGTGTGATAACAAAATGATTGTGTGGTGAAATAATAAGGGAAAAAATGTTAGATAAAATAAAAATAAAAGGTGAAATGAGAGGGAATACTTACTTGAGGTTCGCCGGATTTGCGGAGCAGCTACGCTGGACTCCTATCGTGGCCTCGATTCGATTGGCGAAAAAAATCGAAGAAGCTATTCGAGCTTGATGGGAAACTTGTGACGCGGGAACGGTGGTCACCGTGGATCTCATCTGAAAGTAGGTCGTCGCTATGTATCGTGGTGGAACACTATCACCGATCGACCTCGATGAGCTCTCTCCTCTTTCTCTAACAATGACGGATGGGGAAAACGATGAAGAGAAGAATAAAAAGAGGGAAAAATGGAAATTAGAAACATGGTGGAGTTGAATGGGAGGTTATTAAAAAATGGTGGAGTTGAATGAAGGTTAAAAAAATATGGAGTTGGATGGAAGTTATTGTAGAGAATGAAAAATAAATAAAATAAAATATGCCACTAAAAAGAAGGGAAAAATGGAACATTTACATAAACGTCAACAAAATAAAATGTAACAAACAAACAATATGTACACATTTTTTTGACTTTTCTAATTTTATTTTTTTATTTTTAATAAAAGATATTTACAACAAAAAATAAAATAAAATACTAGAAATAAAATAAAACATAAAATGATTTTTTTGGATTTTTTAGTAATTAAGGAAAGTAAATAAAAAGGAAGAAAGAAAGAATATTTACAATATATACAATGTACACCGAGGTCCCAAAATTCATATTTTGCAAACGAGCTTCGATTTTAATGAAACCACTTTCATTGGATATATAATTTTCTAATTTAAACTTTAAAAGTGAGTTTGGTGAATTTGGAGTTCATACGGAGCGAGAATTTGACCGGAAAGTTGGACTTCACAGCTTTTTTCTCTTTAGGATCTAGGAGTATTTATTTGAGGTAAAATTTGTTTTATATTTTTATATTTTCTATACATTTTTATAGACAAGTTAGAGAAAGAATTAGCCAAAAAGGAGTTGAATGTAGTTATTAAAAATACATGAAGTTTTGGGTTATTTACAGGTGAAAAACTCCTTTATTTTACGACATTTTATTATTAATTTATTTTGTACAATATAATATACAATAATTAGTGTATTTTATTTACAAGAGTCATTTTGTTAATCTATTGATTTTATGAACATTTATTTGAGATTTTACTCGGGGGATTTCGCTACGATCAATATATTGAGATGATGAATCGTGGATTCATCACCCGTGCTTAACCACGACTTGTTTCTCTCAACTTGATGTTCCATACTCTTTATTCTATCAAGTATGAGGGAAAGGGGGGGGTCAGAGATGATTCTTCAGGACGCCTGTTTCCTTACCATGACTGATAGACTGACACTCCATACTACTACTCAGATCATCCATCTTCACCGAGCATCAACTTCTTCGTTAGGGCATGTACTTCTTCTTTTACGACCCGACTACTACTCCACAATGGACTTCTTCTACAACGATTCTTTTCCAGGCACGACAGAGATATGTTCCGGTGACCTGCAGGCACGACAGAGATACGTTCCGGTGACCTGATATCGCAGCGACTCTACAGGCATGGCAGAGATACGTTCTGATGACCTGAACCACAGACCCGTCCTCGAGCGAGGTCTTCTACCAGCAACGGACATATGTTCTTATGATGCATCATGTGAAGATGTGGTGTATACTTTTTCTTTTTGTTACAAGCTGCAGCTTTCTCAGCTCCAGCTTGAGCGAGAGTGTTAGAATTATTATATTTACATTTATGTTTGCAATCCTTCGGGTTTCATAACCCCGCGTGAACCTTCGAGTTCTGTAAACCTTTGTGACCCTTCGAGTTCTGTAACCTCCCGTGACCTTTCGGGTTCCGTAACTCTTGTACTCTCTAGGGTTTTCTCTCTATATAAGAGACCCTAGCTCTATGGAATAAACATCTCATTTTCGTTCTCTTCTCAACAAGATGCATACTCTTGAGATTTATGTATAAGAGAGGACCACTTTACTTTTGATACTCATCATCAACTACTTCAAATGGACTTATATTATTGCTTGGGATCTTCTCAGATTACTATTGTCGATCAACCGATTGCATGAGGATCAACACTTTAGCTCGTCTATTACTTATAATCCATAGTCACCAAGCATCCTCTTTAGGCATGGGTCTCCTTCTAATAGCAACTACATCAAGTGGATTCCTCCTAGCTCCTTAGAAATTGTATCAAGTGAATATGTGTTTTGTATTTTCTGTTTTCTTAAGTTACACTTTTTTAAAACTCTATCTTGAGGGAGAGTATTAAAATACATATTTAGATGGGTAATTAGATTTATTAATGATCCAATTATATTGTTCTTTGTTTAGTCCCATATTGCTTGTTAGCGGACTTTGTAATGTTGGAGGGAGTATGTAAAGAACCATACACATCTTGTAATCTTTGAGAGATCTCAATAGACTAAGGCCTCAAAACAAAGATCTCAATAAACTACCTAGCCATTTGAGGTTTTCTCTCGTGGTTTTACCCCACTCCTTAAGGAGTAAAGTTCCACGTAAATCAAAGTTTGCATCTTGTTCTGATTCCGCAATTTATCTTTATATTTCCACGGTGAATCCCAGCTTGAGATTTCACCCTTTTTCCATTAAAAAAACAATATATATATATATATGTATTTCACGTTTTTATATTTTATAGTCTTGGTAAGGACTCTTTTATACTTTCCATCTTTTAAGTGATGAAGGTTTCACTTTATAAAAAATCCCTACCCCTTTGTTAGAAATTATCTCATTCATTGCACACTTAGGTACCTTTGCTTATTCCGTTAAGCATTGGTTGGTTGATACCAAGGCATCTACTCATCTGTATGGAGACGATATTCTAATCTCCTTTGACAGTTGTGTCTACTATGCCCAAGCTGAACAATCAGGTTGTTGATACTTGATAGCAAGTGTTAACGCATATAGAATAATTGTATCTCTTTGTTATTTTATTTTTTTGCTATTCTCTTTATGTAATTTACCCATAGGCTACTCTCCTATATAAGAGAGCCTAGGGCTATGGAATAAATTATCTCATTCACGTTTCCCAACATGGTATCAGAGCGACGGTCCTAGACCGGAGTTCTCGAAACCCTAACCCTACCCACCCCACCCGCCGGCCCTATCTCTCTCTCCCTCGATCGGCGCGCCTCCAACACCGCCGCCTCTCCTCTCTCGCGCGTCGATCTTCTCCAGCCACACGCGCGTCGATCTTCTCCAGCGCGTCAATCGCCTGTGCATCTGCGCAACAGCGCACAGGCGCACCTAGCGCATCTGCGCACAGGCGCACAGGCGCATCTGCGCACAGGCGCATCTGCGCACAGCGCATCTGCGCACAGCGCATCTGCGCACCTGCGCACAGGCGCACCTGCGCACGAAGTAGCGCATCTGCGCCTACACCACGAGCGCGCATCTCCAAGCGCTCCATCTCCAGTGCGCCTGCGCGTGAGGGGCTCCATCTCCTGTGCACCTGCACGTGAAGGCTACATACCGCGTGCGCATACTGCGTGCATTGTCGTCATTCCTGTGCGTGTGCGGATCGTAGCACGCGCAAATTCATGGGGATAGTTGCTTGAGGTCTACACATGCAACTAATCCCGTCTATGTCATTGTAGACAAAGATTATCTCTTGTCATTCGCTCCAGTCTTCCGTCTCCAGTATGTCAGAAAGCAAGGCAGATATCCCATCTATTGGCGCATTTCGTGGTCCAGCGCCCATTGTCAAGATGGATGGTACGAACTATGAACTGTGGGCAATGCAGTTCATGAGTATGATGAAGTCTACAGGTAAGAAGCACATTCTTACCGAGCCCGAGCCTGTAGAGAAGACTGGAGTCCATGCCTCATGGGAGGCCGATGATGCATATGCCAAGGTGTGGCTATCTGGCACATTGGCTATTGAGATCGCCAATGACATTCTACATCAACCCACAGCCAAAGACATGTGGGATATCCTGGCAGCGACATATTCTCAAGCGAAGAACGAGACGAAGATCCTGTAACTACAACATGATATATTCACAATAAAGCAGAACGACCGTCCTTTACATTCTCTCTATACATCATTGAGAGGGATGTTCGAGAAGCTCTATAGCTTCATGCCTCTTACCGCCACGCCAGAACAGCAGAAGACATACAAGAATGCGACGATGGTGGGTGTGTTTCTCGCTGCACTTGATCCAGAGTATGAGGCAACACGTTCACAGATTTTGGCGGACTCGACCATTCCTCCCATGGAGGAAGCTTTTCACAGATTGAGTAGGATCACAGTGCCTTCAGCAGCTGCGAGTCAGAATCCCTCAGCTATGGCGGCCAACAGAGGCCGCGGTTTTCATCACCAGGGCCGTGGACGTACTCCTCGTGGAAGGGGTGGCCGCACTAGGCCAACATGCTCATATTGTCACCGAGTCGGACATACTGAAGACACATGCTACTCGAAGCATGGATTCCCTGCATCTGCACGAGCCGCTGAGCAGATAGAGCCTCCATCTGCTGCTACACTGGATCAACGATTTGATGATCTAGTTGCCCGCCTCAGGGGCATTATCCCACCATCCGGTCCAGCACCGACTACAGAGAGTCATACTGATGCTGCTGCTTCTGCCTCTGCCTCTACTAGTACTTCAGGTAGTACACTTGCACTCCACAGTAGTAGATCTGATACATTGCCATGGATCATGGACTCGGGCGCTACACATCATCTATGTGGCGACCAGAGTCTACTTACAGGATACACTCAGATTCCTCCAGGACGGACAGTAGTGATTGCCAATGGCACGCACTCCCCTATCACGGGTCAGGGGGAGATTAGATTGACATCTTCTATGCAGCTCAAGAATGTCCTACATGCACCGCATTTTTCTATGAATCTGTTGTCAATTAGTCAGATTACGAAGGATCTCCATTGTCAAGCTATTTTTGATCCATCTTCTTTGATTTTTCAGGACATCCGTACGGGCAACGTGATTGGTCATGGCTATGAGCAAGGAGGCCTTTATCGTCTGAACCAGACCCCATTTGCCGGAACCACATCATCTCCTGCTGAACAAGTATCTCCTCTCCTGTGGCATCTGCGTTTTGGTCATTTACCGCTTCAGAAGTTGCGTCTAGTTCTACCCTATGGTCTCTCTCACACACCTATCCAGTGCGAGGCATGTCAGTTGGGAAAGCATCACAGGTCGTCTTTTCCCAGTAGTCAAGGTCGGAGTAGTAACTCCAAGTTTGAGTTGTTTCATGTCGATGTCTGGGGTCCGAGTCGTGTTCCCGATCATCAGGGACACATGTTTTATATTGTATTTGTGGATGATTTCTCTAGAGCGTCATGGGTTTTTCTAATGAAAAATAAATCTGAAGCAGGAAATATTATTATCCACTTTCTTAATGAAATTCAAAATGTTTTTCCACATCTGTCAAGATTGTGAGAAGTGATAATGCCTTAGAGTTGTGCACCAACATTCTAGCCAATTACTACTCCTCAAAAGGAATTATTCACCAAACATCTTGTGCTCATACGTCTCAACAGAATGGGGTTGCTGAAAGAAAACACCGTCACCTTCTTGATGTCACAAGGTCACTGCTTATTCAGAGTCATGTTCCGTACTCCTACTGGGGTGATGCAGTCCTTACTGCATGTTACCTCATCAACCGTATGCCTTCGTCTGTCTTGAATGAACAAATTCCTTTTTCACTCATTTACCCTGACAAGGATTTGTTCATTCTTACCCCTCGTTGTTTGGGTCAGTCGCATTTGTCCATCAGTTGTCGCCTGGTACTGACAAGCTCTCTCCTAGGGCTGTCAAGTGCGTCTTTGTGGGGTACTCCAGAACTCAAAAAGGGTACAAGTGTTTTGATCCGGTGCGTCGGCGGTATATGATCAGTGCAGATGTTACATTTTTTGAATCTATTATGTATTTTTCAGAATCCGGAAACATGCAGCCACCGCCTATATCTCCTGATGCCGTATTCATGGCACCACCATCACCATTGCCACAAACAACACCACCGTCCCCACCACCGCCACCGCCACCACCACCGCCACCACCACCGCCATCACTAGTATCCCCGCTACCATTCCATTACACCCGGAGGCCTCCTCCAGCTCACGGTCATGACCCGTCAACTAGCTCGCCTATGGTATGTAATGAAAATATTAATGTTGATGGATCTGACGACATTTCTCAGCAGGATGCATTACAGGAGCATGGTGATAACACAGATGATCTGGATGTTCCAATCGCTCTACGCAAGCCGAAGAGAAGCTGTGCCAAATATCCATTATCAGCAGTTGTGTCTTTTGAGAGGCTATCTGGAGACTTCAGGACGTTTGCATTGGCACTTTCAGCTACAGACATTCCACGGAACCACCATGATGCTTTGCAGGATGCTAGATGGCGGCTAGCAATGGAAGAAGAGATGGCAGCACTTCAGTCTAGAGGAACCTGGAGTTTGGTTCCTATACCTCCAGATGTCAGCCCGGTGAGTTGCAAATGGGTGTTTACAGTTAAGCACAATGCAGACGGTTCCATTGACAGGTACAAGGCACGCCTAGTTGCACGGGGATTTACACAGACATATGGCGTAGATTACCTTGACACGTTCTCCCCTGTGGCGCGTCATTCCACTCTACGGATCCTGTTATCAGTTGCAGTTGCTAGAGACTGGCCACTTTATCAACTGGACGTGAAGAATGCATTTCTGTATGGAGACTTGTAGGAGGAAGTCTATATGCAACAACCACCAGGTTTTGCTGTTGAGGGAGAGTGTTCCAAGGTTTGCAGATTACATAAGGCCATCTATGGCCTTAAGCAGAGCCCCAGAGCATGGTTTCAGAAGCTTTCAGACCTCTTTGAGAAACAAGGATATAAACGCTCCAATGCTGATCATTCCTTGTTTGTACAGAAGACGGCGAGAGGTATAATTGTAATCATGGTTTATGTTGATGATATCTTGATTACAGGTGATGATGACCAGGGCATTAAGCAGGCAAAGGAAAGGCTGGGGACCGAGTTTGTCACCAAGGACTTGGGAGTCCTTAGATATTTTCTGGGGCTGGAGTTTGCTAGAAATCCATATGGATTAGTCATGTCACAGAGAAAGTATGTTACAGATCTACTGAGTGAGACAGGTATGCTAGGGTGTCGACCTGCTACGACACCAATGGATCCTAGCATGAAGCTGTATGATGATGACACAGAAGAGGTGGATAAGAGAAGGTACAGAGAACTGGTAGGAAAACTACTCTATGTCACGATCACTAGACGTGATATATCATTTGCAGTGAGTCGTGTGAGCCAGTTCATGGAGCAACCACGTCAGGCCCATATGGATGCAATACATATGATTCTGAGATATTTAAAATCATCTCCAGGTGCAGGCTTGCTATTTAAGAAAGGAAAGGAGATCTCTATCACGGCATGTGCGGATGCAGACTATGCAGGATGCCCCAAGGACAGGAAGTCAACATCAGGATTTGCAGTCTATGTTGGAGATGCTATAGTTTCGTGGAAGAGCAAGAAGCAGACAGTGGTAGCTAGATCCAGTGCTGAATCCGAATACAGGGCTATGGCCCAGGCTAGCACAGAAATGATGTGGGTGAAATCCTTACTTGCAGATCTATGTCTTGATATACCTCTTCCTATGATGTTGGAATGTGACAATCAGGCTGCCTTGTTCATTGCAAATAACCCAGCCTTTCATGAGAGGACCAAGCACATTGAGGTCGACTGTCACTACATACGTGACATGATTCAGAAGGGGTTCATTGTTACATCTCACGTCACATCAGAGAATCAGACTGCTGATATTTTCACCAAGGCATTACTTAGAGGCCCATTCTAGAAGTGTGCGTCCAAGCTGAGCATGATTGATATCTATGCTCCATCTTGAGGGGGAGTGTTGACGCATATAGAATAATTGTATCTCTTTGTTATTTTATTTTCTTGCTATTCTCTTTATGTAATTTACCCATAGGCTACTCTCCTATATAAGAGAGCCTAGATCTATGGAATAGATTATCTCATTCACGTTTCCCAACAGCAAGACTATCCCCGGTTGAAGGTAAATGAGAGATTACCCTTACCCATGTATCATGCTTACTGATATTATGTTTGATCATGAGATTCCCATCATCTTATTATCTATTAGCCAGATTTGTAGAGAGCTCAACCATCGAGCTGTTTTTGATGTTGTCTCATGTGTTTTTCAAGATATCTTGACTGGGAAGATGATTGGTAAAGTCGTGAGGTTCACATGGTTCAATCATCTGTTGCTATTTCTTGTTTTGGGATTCAATTTTCTCCTTCATCGGACATTCTACGGAACCAACGACGTGACAACAGATATTTGTAGAAGATTCCTCATGTTCTTCCTCAGCTTCATCCCACTACTTCGCCATAGTGTGAGGTCTGCCGATCTAGGAAAGCAACACATGAACTCTTTCCCTATTTTAGCATCGTCTATAGACTTCATTATTAATGGAGGAAAGTCCTTTTGTATCCAACAGATACGCCTTCTACAGAGGACCGAGGTGAGCCCCTCAACATATGTTTTACAGATTGTTAGTTTTTCTTTCCCCTGTGATGGCTCCAGCCACTTCTAGCATTGACACTAAGAGATGGCTTGTCTATTTATATGCTGGACTTTCCTACGACCCTCATAAGGGGCACCGCCATGCATCCTATCTTTACAATTATATCCTTCTTCATCATTGGACCATCTTACAAACAGTCAACACAAGCATCACTAGCAACACAGTTTCCTACCAACCATGTTAAGGTAATGCTAGATTCCAGATGGCGACATGTCATGGAAGAGGAGATGGCAAGCTTGCATAAGTCGGTATTTAGTATTCGATTGGTAGGGCTACTGATCAAGAATTTATCGGCAGTCGGACGACTAAACCGATTTTGTAGGTTTTAGTAGAGTTTATAGTTTTTAATCATTTTAAATATATTAATTATTTTTAACACATATTATTTTATATTTATATAGATAGGGTTAAGGATTATACATTTATATATTTATGTAGATAGGGTTTAATGCAGAGATTCTTATATTAAAACATATATTCTTATGTCAATAAGGATGTTATAATGTCTTTACCTTTCCCCGGTGCTGAAATGTACATATGCTGAAATTTTTAGCATATTTGAAATTTAAATTTGGGAACACATCAAATTTGAATTCGATGATGGATAAGTGGCCTACTAACCTTTATTCAGCTGGTCACATCACCGACTCGACGAATCCGACCGACTGGTTGGCTTAGTCGATCGATTTTTGCTAGCTTGGAGGTGACTGGCGTCATCTTCTATGGGAAATGGCAACTTGTAACCTCGCATGCAGATGGCAAGGTGGTTGGATCCACATGGATGTATATAGGGAAATATAATCATGGAAATTCTTTGGCTAGAAACAAAGTTAGACTGGTAGCTAAAGGTTGTAAGCAAACATATGGGGTCGTGTTTTTTAACACGTTCTCCTTTCTGGCATGTCCTTCAATAGTACCGTTCTTTCGGTGGTTGTACAATTTGATTGTCCTATTCATTAGGCCAATGTGAAGAATGCCTTTCGCTACAACGACCTACAACAAGTTGGTTTAATGTGGCAACTTCTTGACTTTGAGGCTTTGGTGGAAGTGTTTGAACGTGTGTTTGCTGAAGGTCATTTACGTCCTTAAGCAAAGTCATCAAGCCTGGATTCAGAAGCTGTTAAAATTCCTGGAGAATATGGGACTCTTGAAATCCTTATCTGACCATTTCTTACTTGGATGGAAAATAGAGAAAGGCATTATTGTCATGTTGGTGTAAAGGTCATTTACGTCCTTAAGCGGGGTCATCAAGCCTGGATTCAGAAGCTGTTAAAATTCCTGGAGAATATGGGACTCTCGAAATCCTTATCTGACCATTTCTTACTTGGATGGAAGATAGAGAAAGGCATTGTTGTCATGTTGGTGTATGTAGATGACATCGTCCTCACTGGTGATGACTCAGATGACATTATGGAAGTGAAAAAACAATTAAAAAGTTGTTCATGATTAAAGATCTCGGACCACTTCAATACATCCCTGGGATTGAGATTGCTTGTTCTAGATGAGGTCTGGTTATGTCCCAAAGGAAGTATACTACTGATCCATTAGAAGAGATTGATGCTAGGATCCAAGCTAACCCGAATCCCAATGGATCCCAATGCATATTCACACATTTGGGGAGATTAGAGACACAAGCTGCAACAAACAATTGATTGGAAATTTGCTATATCTTACCGTCACTAGGCCAACTATCTCATTTATAGTTGGTAAACTTAATCAGTTTACGAATTGTCCTACTTAGGCCCACTTTGATGCATGATAACCCTGAGGTACACAAGTGCTCAAGAGGAAGAAGATTAATGTTTACTTAGGAGCACTATGGATCTTGTAGCCTACACATAAGTTTATTAAGGGGAAAATCTGCTAGACTGGAAGTCCACTATTGACTTGTGTACATACTTGACATGTAATCTGATTATTTGGAGGAGCAAGAAACAAGGTGTGGTTTCCCAATATAGTGTATACAGCGAACACAGCATCGGCCCTTGCAGCAACATGATTAGTGCGGATCATTGTTGCAATAGCCGGTCGACTAGACCAAATATTTAGTCCAAATATGCAGTATAGGGGGTCACTGATTGAATGGCCTCTATTCACTCAATAATTGGTCCAACTAAACATTCGATCATACTATTCGATCGACTAACTGAATATCTAACTGAATATTTCCTGGCTTTTGATTTTTTTTGTTTTTGTTTAATTTTTAAAGACCCATTTATCTCGTATCACCATAAATGTTAAAGCTCTAGATATGTAACTTGTTTAATTGGTACTTTTATTTTGGATTTGTTGATTGATGACTATATATTTATAAATATATAAGAATATATGTTTTAGACTTAATATTTATATTAAATAACTGAAATATGTATAATTGAATATTGTGTTTTTATCAGTTGTGCCCCTCTGAGATATTGCAATTTCAGTTATGCCCCTCCCTTTTTTGAAATATCAGTTGTGCCCCTCCCTTCTTGCAAAATTCACAGTTCTGTCCTTTTGTAATATTAGTTATGCCCCTACTTTACCTTAACAGAAGGGCATAACTGTGAATTTTGCAAGAAGGTAGGGGCACAACTGATATTTCAAAAAAGAGAGGGGCATAACTGAAACTGCAATATCTCATAGGGGCACAACTGATAAAAACCCTTGAATATTCTGAATAGTCACCTGAATACGGAATATTCCAGTGACTCTTCCATCTGAATACTGAGTATCTACATTTGCAACATTTGCAACACTGGTATGGATTCGATTTGTACTTATAGATATACAAATAACTTCTAGAGTTATTTTTTTGACGCTAAAAAAAGGGGGAAGTACTCAGAGGTGTTCGCCCCAATGCATTAGAAAAGTAGAGAGAAAAGTACTTACAAGAGGAAAGTACAACAGCTGCCCAAAACAAAAGCCGGTTGGTATCCAAGAAGAGATACCCCCCGACGCAAACAAAAACCACGCTACCCAGAAGTCCAATCAAGAAGAAAACGCGTTGCCGAGATACATATATTCTCCCTGTAGAACCGCTGCCGAGCAAAGAGTGCCTCGTTTCTTCCCAACCAGATGCTCCACAAACGTGCAATCGGGTCCAGCAGTTCCACCCTAGATCGGCCCCCAGAATTCACCAAGCTCTCGTAAAACGCATCAAAGTCGAGAGATTCAGCCAGCCCAGGTCATCCCAGAGAGCACGAACACGGCCGCAATGAAAGAAGAGGTGCTCGATTGTTTCCCTCTCCATGTCACAGAGGCCACAAATGTGAGAGACATTGGGAAACATAATTGTACAACGGTCTCTAGTTAATAGTCTACCACGCTGAAGGAACCAAAGGAAAATGCCAATCCGCTCCGAGAGCTTGAGTCCCCAAAAGAAACTACAATCACGCAAGAAGGTAGCATCGTCCCCTACGGTGGGAGTAATAAGAGCGTGGTACGCCTTCCTGGAAGAGAATGAACCGTCCTTCCAAGCCAAATGATCACGGCCCCTAGTGGGCATGGAAGCGTCCGTGAGGAAAGCCATCAAGGAGATGAAGTCGTCCAATCGCTGGTCCGATAAATTAGCAGCAAACAAGGGGCACCAACAGCCACCGTCCCAGCAGGAGGCCACGGTAGCGTCTCTGTCGACCACCAACGCGAACAAACGAGGGTACAAGTTCTGGAGAACACCCCTCCCGGTCCAATCATCCGTCCAGAAGCGGAACGAATTCCCATCGCCGAGCATTGGTTTAAAGAAGGATCTGTTACGATTAAAAGTGTAACATCCGAATCCAAATGAACTGAAGCTCCTGTCAAGAAAAGGATGTTGCAAGCAAGTTTGGATCTCCAAAGTGGAGATATTCAAAGGTACATATCTCTCTCCTCTTTGTTCTCATTAAAGTCAATGTTGAAGTTTGTAATTCAGTTTTTTTTATGTTGCTATCCATCAGGTATTTTATCTATTGTTGTATGTTAGATAAAGCCACAAAATCCCTCCAAACTTAAAGGATCAAATGTACAATCTTTAACCCTCCTCTTGCTGCCTTCCATGCATGATTCAATACCTTAAATTGCCTCTGAAATTAGATGAGAATGTGAAGTTTTACATGGAATTCATTAAAACTTTACAACAATTATATATGCTCTTGATTTCTTAAAATTTTGAGGATAAAAATTTGGGTTTAGCATGCAAATTAACCTAAGTTCAAGCCATTAATTAGCTAGAATTTTTAGCACAGAAAAATAGAAATTTGGGGAAAATGACATGCATTTTCTTATGGAATCCTGAGAAGGATGAAGCAATTCATAAATAAAGAATCTAATATAAGTAACCGAGCCTCTAAAATTCCTAAAAAAAAAACTCAACCTCAAAACTGGATGACTTACCTTTATAATTGAAAGCAAGACTCCTATTAATCAACTGCATGTTCTTTACATCAAGGACATGCTCAATTACTATTTTTAATGATAAAGAGAGTCCTAAAGTCGATCATAAGATACTTCGGTGCATTTATGACTAAAGATGCATTATTTTTGGATGAAATCCTAATAAGGATGATGCCAATGCTTATAGACTGAACATAATTCATATCAAAATAATGTCATATCCCCCAACAGATGAGCTGTAGGCAACAGCTCGAGATTGTGAGCTACTCTAAATATAACAAGCATTAGACCACACTAAGCAAGAATTCCAACAGCTAACATGGAGGTTCACAGAGTGATTGTTATAAACTTGCTCGAAGAGATAATCATGTGCCATTAACCTCCATATGTTTAGTCCAAGGTGGAAAACAATATTGTATCTATGAATAATGCAGTATAATATCATAATTTGGTTGCATGGGTAGAGGCTCCTATAAGAACATATGCCATAAGGATCTATCCATATAGCTTTTACAGTTGCTTGAGTCGCAATGTGAGGAGGTTTCATCTAGGTTGCAAACTAAAATTTGTCATGGGTTTCTTGTCTACAGGAAAACCTGTATAATATACCTATGCACAAATGGTGAAACCCAGAGATTCCTTGCTGAGGAAATCATATGTATATGTGTAGCAGTATAACAACATCCTATAGTGACCCATGAACTAATCTACTTTGCTATCTACACGAGCAATGTCCAAGCAATGCACAGTGATATGTAATAGCTTCCCGATAACCCTTTATATTATATAACATTGACATCTTATGAGTAAACATCTTTGAAAATATTAGAACTCTTCTCTTAAAGTCAACAAATGATTTCTCAAGATCTTTACGAATAAGAAATCATCAATCAATTGATCATTATGTATAGTCTACTATTCATACAATCTATTATATATATATATATGATGTTATGGCAAATGATCAGAAAACACCCCTCTTTTGATGTCTCAACTGGAACTGGTACAATTTAGACATGATTCTTGTTTAGGTACCATATAAAACAAAATGATAAATACTAGCTAGATCCATATTCAAAGCATAGATGGTGATCTTATGATTTTAGAAATAATAAGATGTGACCACAAAGACCGATCATCTTCATAAATTAATCTTTTAGGTATACTCTACTATTTATACATATCATCAAAGATAGGTAGTGGCAAAATACCTAGAATTGTAAAGTCGACCATTGAAGAGGTTGAGAAATGATGGGGTAGATGAATAAGTGAAATCAATGCTGAATCAGTTATATCAATAAGATCGTTGATAAAAAAAAGACATACATCTGTACAGTCAACCACAACAGAGATTGAGAAAGGTTGAGGAATCAAGTCAGCGTTGGTGATTCATTGATGACTAATAATTAAGAGTGCCAGTCATGGTGACCTTTACGCCTGACTGTGCGAGGGTGCGGTGACCCTCAGCTGGGCGGGAGATTAGGAAGCCCAGTTAGGGCAGCGGCCGCTTTATGCGCGGGTCTAGGATCCCAGTCTTTTTCTCGGTTTTTTTTCGCGAGCGCTCGCAGTTTTTACGCCTCTCTGGGATCACAGGTTTTTTTCAAAGACCAGTTCCGCTGACCCTTGTTCTTTAGGGTACCTAGGCTGGAGGACCCTTGCTTTTAGTTTTTTGAGCTCGTTAGCCCGTACCGGTCGGGCCGGTTTTTCTTTTAGAGTGACTTTTCTAGAGAGTCTCTCTCACCCGTCTCAGTGGCGTAGTTTTGGAGTAGACCTATCCCTCTATTGGACCGCCCTTCCAATTAGAGGGCGAGACGGAAGAGCCTCTTTTGTAGGCTACTTCACCGCTTGAGTTTTGTTTATTTTTCGCCAGCAGACTTGGCGATGCTACATCTGAATCATCCATGTATACATCTGAATCCTCTATGGCTACATCTGAATCAGCTACAGTTGAATTTGGAACAGTTACATTTGAGATTGGATTGAGTCACAATTGAGTTTGGCTAAAGTTGAATTACAGTTGAATTGGTTACATGGAAGCTTGGTTACGGTTGAGTTGGTTCAGTTAAGTTGAACTAGTTACTTTTCCACCAATAATTCCTGACAAAGAGAAAAGACCATATCATGAAAATCATCCTTATCAGACTACAAGCTACTATCACAGTTGTTTGAAATAGCTAGTGGACGTGTTGGGAACTAAGTTAGGATGCATTTTACTCCACCGCATGCCTACGGAGGCACCCCAACCCTAAGGCTTCTTTACTGCCTTAGAGTCATAGTGTGAGGTCTTATCTAGACCAAGACCACAGACTATCCACTAAGCTTGAGAAATTCAATATGAAAAGAATCAAAACATCAGACTCATCATCTACACTTACTATGGTCTATCCTCATGACTCACAAACATCAAAAGAGACCCGAATCATCTCGACCATGTCAATTAAATACTCAAGATATCATGATCAATTCAATCATGATAACCATTGAATAAATCATTGGAACATGAAATTGATGGGGAAGAATGGAAATCATATACAGTTTTATACTGGAGTCACATCTTAGAATCATAATATGAGGTCACACTCAGATCAAGATCCCAGATTGTCCACTAAATCTGATTGATTGGATAAAACCAAGAATAAAGACTCAACATCCACATCTCAAGATCCATTAAACATGATTTATAATTAATTAAAAGGTGACAGTTTAAATATGGATCTTATAATATTTGTATAAAAATGATTAATATGGGTAATTAATGTAGGATGAGTAGAATAGGGTTTTACATACCAAACAACTTGAAAGCATGTTTCAATGCAAGTAGCTCTAAAAATTTAATTGTCAAAGCCTCTTTTACTTGCTTTCTTTTGGAGCCACTAAATTTCCTGTTATTTTTAATTAATTAAGATTTACTCAACATTTGTTGATGTTCTTTTCTCCCTATTCCATGGATTGCAGGCAAAATACTTGCACCATTGTATTGAGAGAGTTGAATGTCAGTTTCTGAAGCAAAACATATCAGGTATGTATGTTATAATTTTGTTCAAGGATATTATAAATGCTTTTATTTCTCTTTTGATACAATTGGGATGCATGTTTATAATACAATTCTGTTATTACATGTTAACTGCTATGGAAGTTTATGCAATATAATTGTGACATATTGTAGTTCTGTGGTTTGTTAGTTATTGTGAATGTCATTCGTAAAAAAAAATTCCCTAATTTTTAGTTCCTTAATGCGATCTTTAGCGAACATGATACTACAAATGATGTGTAAATGGGTTTCCCGGATCCGCGGGAGCGGGCCTCACAAAAAGCACATATCACACCACGCCACAAAGATGAAGTGTGGCCCTCTAGCCGCCCCCGAGAAGCGGAAATCAAGTCGACCCCCACCGCCTCCCTCAGGCAATTTAGCGTGAAATTCTCCTCCCGACCCCACACCCTAGCAGCCCATTTGAGCAAAAGGGCATCGTTCACCACCTCCAGCCGCCTCACACCCAAGCCCCCCTCCCTCTTAGGCCGCGTAACGTCAGCCCATCCCACCAGATGAACCCCCCTACTCCCTTCTCCCTTCCTTCCCCAAAGAAAGCCCCGCATACACTTCTCCAGCCTCACCTGGATCCCCTTTGGCATACCACGCACAGATAAGAAATATATTTGGATCGAAGATAGAACCGATTTGAGTAGAACTAACCGACCCCCCTGGATAGAAGAGCCGCGCGCCATCCCGCCAACCGAGCCTCCATCTTCTCCACCACCGCCTTCCAATCGCGAATCCGGGCGCGGCCCACCGTCAACGGCAAGCCAAGATACTCAAAAGGGAGGCCGCACGGTGAAGAGCCCATCATCCGGCCACACTCCACGACCTCCTCCTGCGTCATAGCGAAAGGAACTACTTTGGACTTATTCCCATTGATGAGGAGGCCTGATAGCTCACTGAATAATTGAAGGGCAGTGGCCATACCCGAAACATTGGAGGATCCACCCTCGATAAAGCAAATAGTGTCATCAGCAAACTGAATAAGTGGAACCTGATAGGGACCAAAGGAGCATCCGCGAGTGAGTCCAGTCACGGCCACACCATCAATCATACGAGGCAATACATCCACCACCAAAACAAAAAGTAGTAGAGCGAGGGGACACCCCTGCCGAACCCCCCTCCGAGGTTGGAAGGAGCCCCCAGCCGGGCATCCATTGAGAAGAACGGAAAGTGTAGCAGTGGTCACACAGCGCCGTACCCAAGAGATCCAGGTCGTTGGGAACCCCCTCCTCTTAAGGACCGACCACAAAAAGCGTCAGTCAAGTATATCATAAGCCTTGGCAAAGTCAATCTTTCAAAGAATCCCCTTCGTAGAATTTTTGCGCCAAGCCTCAATAATCTCCGACGCCACCGCATAGCACTCGGTGATTTGCCTTCCGCGAACAAAAGCGGCCTGTGAGGGCGAAATGAGCGAGTCGAGAAGGGGCGCAAGCCTCTTGGCGAGAGCCTTTGCAATAATTAAATAAATGCCGTTGGAGATAGATATCGGGCGAAATTCCTCAATTCGATTGGCCGAAGGAGACTTTGGAATCAATACGATAATAGCCCTGTTGATTTTATCAAAACCACGGTTACCCGCACAAAATTCGTGTGCAACGTCCAAAACATCATTAGCGACCACGTCCCAGAAGTCCCGGTAAAAAGAGACTGAGAAGCCATCAGGACCGGGAGCAGCATCCATGTTGAGATCCCAGACGGCCCCCTTGAGCTCCTCCAAAGAAAAGGGCCTGATAAGTGCCACCGCATCCGATGGCGAAAGGGTAGATGCCCCGCGCCCAGACCACCTCCACGACCGTGAAGGTTGGCGGTCGAAAGCGCTCCTAAAATAAGCTCCCAGAGCCTCGCCCAGCTCCTTCTCCCCCTGAATGAGAGAGCCATTGACCATAAGAGATGAAATAGAATTGGCTCGTCGCTTACCACTGGCAACCCGGTGGAAAAAAGCAGTGTTCGCATCTCCTTCCTCAAGCCACCGCAAACGCGAACGTTGGTGCCATTCGATCGTCCTCTTCCTGTCCTCCGCCCTAACCAGTTCAGTAGCCACAGCACGCTCGGCCAACTCCTCCGGAAGTAAATCCCTCTCGTTCTCGACGCGATCCAAACGCAAAATGACGTCATCAGCCTCCCTTCGAGAGGCAATGCGAGCCTGACGAGAATCCTTTTTAAAGGACGCCAAAAGTTTCCTGAGAGATGATAGTTTATGATCGAAGCGACGGGCAGCACTACCCGCATACGTTGTCTGAGCCCAATGATTCCTCACGAGGTCCCTGAAAGACGACTCCAGGAGCCAGGGTGTAGATATGACAATAGACGAGCCGTGCATAAGCATGTGGAAGTTGCCTACCATTACACATGGTATATGATACAAAGAGGATGTCTACACAACTCTAGTAGTTTCATAGGATCATACTACTGATACTATTACCTAGCCTCTTGCCCGCTCTCAATTTAAGAGATGTTGCGGCAAGCTGAGCATGAATGGTATATATGCTCCAGCTTGAGGAGTGTTGAGTTATGAGTTGCTATTCCTCTGGGGTATCTTTTCTATATTGTCTTTATGGTGTAACTCTAACTCTAACCTCACCATATACAAGGAGGCCTAGGGCACCATGGCATGAGAAGAAGAAAATCATTTTTAATTGATTTATATTTTCTTTTTTTAGAGGTGCTTTAGTTGTTTATTCACAGAAAATACTTCTTAAGTTACCATTGTCAGCGTAGTTAATAACTACAGTGTTAACAAGTTCTCTTGGGAAATGATCGGAGATATTAACTTCAAGTTATCACTAAAACCTATAGAGCTTTAGATTGAAGCATAGAATATTCAATTAGTCAAGCTGCATGGTGGCAGCAAGGGTGGCATGCAATGGACACCATGGAAACAACAGTACAAGTGTATCAATAGGACATGCCAGGGACACAGTCATGCAGCGAGGGACATATTGCTGGCATAATGGCATGCTATCAGAAAGAGATTTAGAACTTTCAGAATATATCCTGAGATACTATTATCAACGTAGTTTTTTAAACAAATATAGTGTTAACAAGTTTTATTGGCGCTACAGTATTTTGTACTTGAAATTTAGGGATATTTACCCCGAGAACCCTGTCAGCTTTGTAAATTACCTCTACGACCTTTTGCACAACGTAATTACCCCATCGACCCTGTAAATTACCCCAAGAACCTCCATGAGCTTCAAACAGATGAATCGTAAGGTTCATGGGGGTAAGAGTTAGCAAGTTTACAGGGTCGAGGGGGAAATTATGATGTTTCAAAGGTCGTAGAGGTAATTTACAAAGTTTATAGGGTTCATGGGGTAAATATCCCATAAATTTATTGAAAAATCGGCCATACGCTGTCATGATAATTAAATCCCCAAGATCGATAAAATGTAAAATGGGCATTTGATTACAAGTTTGACGGAGAGGAAAAAAAGCTCTTCTATCCTGAAATGTGCCATTATTTACAATGTTGATGTTGAAAGGGAAGGATGCTATTTCTTATTGGGGATACAGTTGGAAGAAAATTAATCCGAGTATGAGGGAGAGAGATGGAGGGGGATACGGTTGATTGATTTTAATTTTTTAAGCAGTTTTTCTTTGTCTTTTTCGTGAATTCTGCAATGCAGTAACTTTTTCCTCATATAGGTATGGACTATGGAGATTTAAAACGCAAGCCAAATCTTCTTGGAAAATGTATTTCCGCAGCTTTCCTCACAGCACTTTGCATAGTCATGTTGAAGCAGTCTTCCGGAGGAAAGGGTACAAATGTGGTGTGTCATCAATCCCTCTTTCTTGGACAATTATTTTCTGAATCAAATGCTCTACAGTATTTCCTTGCGTGTTTTCAGTTTGACAATATTCTACATTTAAATAATAAATAAATAACTTCAAAAAGAAACTAGAATAAGGTGAATCTCTATGGCATTTAACTATCCTCACTAGGGAAGAAACTCAACTAGGTTAAATTTCCTAGAGAGGTTATGTTATAGACCAATATCCTCCAACAAATTCTATTGCTTTCACTTAATGCACCCAAATGGTTGCGGTTCTATACTCTTAAAAAATAAAATGAAGAGAGTTACAACAATCACATACAAGATAGAGAGGAAGTCGGTGAGAGCACAAGAGGGAGTCAGTTAGAGCGAAGAGAAAGCTGAAGAGAGAGTAAGAGGAGGTGACCAGGTGTCGTAATGGTGTGACTGGGAGTGGAGGGGCACAATGAGTGAGGGACACCATTCTTGAGGGTTGTAGGAAGACTGATCATGAGGGCAATCAATCGAGGAGGAAGGAAAAAGAGGCTACGATGGTCGATGCCGAGGAGGAAGGGGATGTCTCGAGTCGACTTGATGATGTCGATTTCGTGGTGATGCGTGGTTGCCGCCGTTGCTTTATTGTTGAACCTACCCCTATCCTCATTTTAAGTGCTTACTATGCGAAGGGGTGCTATGTAGTGGAATCCTTGTGTTTCCGATTTCAGTTGTCAGGCCATTGAAGAAATGTCTTGTTAGACATGTAAGTCCCTAGCAAGCCTGCTAGAAAATAGGAATGAGGAAGAGAAATGATAAACAAAGTATGAACTAGAAAGATAAAAAATGGAACACAAAATTTTTACGTGGAACCTTGCTCCCTAAGGAGCGGGATGAAACTACGGGAGAAGGCCTCAAAGGGTCATATGCTTCATTGCGTTTTCTCTATGGATACAAGAGGTTTGGGGCTCCTTATATAGTCTCCACAGAGCCTCCAAGTCCCACCACTGGTAGATGTGCGACTAAACACATGGATGGGGTAAATGGATCCTGGAGTGATACATTTACCCATCTACGACTCATGTGACACACAATCAAATACTCCAACATTCCCCCTTAAGCTGGAGCATGCAATGCTCGGCTTAGACAAACAGAAAGAAACTCAACTCACGCTACATGACACCACCGACAATATCAACTCAACGCGCACAACTGTCGGTTGTTGTCGAGGACGTTGCTTCTCATGTCGTGCAGGTGAGGAGGACGAACATGATGGAGTGTGAGTCAAACTGAATATCCTCGTCGGAGAGCATGTGCTCTGTATTGCGCCTGTCAGAGTCACCGCAACTGTAATGAGTCTCCTCGTTGGAGTACTCTAGCCCGCCACAACATGTGGACAACTGCCCCTCCATCTCTGAAAGGGCCTAACTGAAAAAAGCTATGGAGTGCAATCCTCGTTGGAGTCCACGGTCACTGGAGAATGGAGTCTGAAACGTCTCTTCGTCGGAGAACTGGGTCTCTCCCATCTGGCTCAGAGAATGGTACTCTACTCTGGAGTACCTATGATACCAGGGTTCACGAACCGCATATGCGTGTGCGGGCCTTTAGGCGCACCGCATTCATGAAGCCCGTCACTATGCGGGTATTGCGCATATGCGGCCCGCATATGCGGGCTGTGCGGCCGCATATGTGGACCAAGCGCCGCGTCTTGGTCTGGCGGGTTTCTGGCTGGATCCGTTTGCCCATAATCCGATACCCAATACCCTTACCCGATTACCCTGATCCCCTAACCCTCGTTACCCCGATACCCCCAAAGTCCCGATACCCTAACCCTCCATCGCCTCCTTCTGTGCGGTTGTGCCTCCATCGCCTCCTCCTCCAAGCTCCTCCGCCTCCTCCTCCAAGCTCCTCTGCCTCCTCCGTGTCCTGCCAACTCCTCCTCCTCCTCCCAGTCCTCCATCGCCTCCCAGTTTCTGCGCCTCCTCCGCCTCCTCCTCCAAGCTCCTCCGCCTCCTCCGTATCGTGCAAACTCCGCCTCCTCTGCCTCCTCGTAGTTGCTGCCTCCATCGCCTCTAGTCCTTCTTCCAGTTTCTGCGCCTCCTCTGCCTCCTCCTAGCTCACCTCCGCCTCCCAGTTTGCAGGAGCTTCCTCCGCCCACTAGTCGTGGGAAGGTATCCAGTAATCTATTGAATTAATTTTTTACCATAGTTTATGGAAAATTAGATTTTTTGCATATTTGATTTATAATTTTAGAAGTACATGTATTCATTGATCGAATGTTGGATTTCATATAATTATAGAATATTAGCTGATATGGATTGTGAATGTATTCATTGATTTCTCACTAAAAATGTTCTTAAAAATGTTTTCACCAAGGATTTGGATTGTGAATGCACGTTCTAGCATGTATCTATAATATAATATGAGAATATCATTATTTAAACAAATATTTTATTGATGGATAAATGAAAGTCATCTTTTTTATATTTTATGTTGGACCACAATTATACATAAGTTTAGTTCAGTTGTAGTCAAATTTGTACATATTTATTTATTTTTAAATAAAAAATTAGGAAACCACGTAGATACGCATATACCCCGCATATGCCCCCGCATATCGCTTAATCGCTATTCAGTGACCTATCCGAACGCATACGCATACCGCTTTCCTTGTAACATCCATATTCTAACAAACCCGAACTCGTCCGATTTTGGGTCTAATGAACCCAAAAACGTTGTCGGTCAATACTAAACAACCTAAAACGACCAATTGATTATGAATCAAAAGTCGTTCGGGCGAAATTGACCGAAAATCGGTCACACCGTAACGCGCGCCGTGAAAAGCCGCGACGCAAATTCGGAAACCGCGAAACGAACCGAGACCGTCATTAGAACCGATTCGACGATACAAGACCAACAAAATCGACCGTTCGTCAATCGGAGGTCGTATGATATTTTTAATTCATAAAATTTAACCTTAAACAAAAATCGTATCCAGAAATTTCGGCTATTCAAAACTCGACCGGAAGTATATCAACATTATACTCATATTGACCGTCATTCTGAGACGATCAAATCAAGATATCGTGGGTCGAAATCGGAGGTCCGATGCGCGTTTACGGTCAATTTTTAGTATCTCAAATAATGAGAGTTTTGGTTAAAAAAAAATAATATAAAAATATTTAATTCCGGTAGCAGACATCAGTCGGCTATATCTCTTTATTCCCTCCACACATGGCATTTACCCTCTTTCCACTTAACATTTTCCTCCACCACTTGGCAAGCATTTGAGCCCTCACTCTCTCTATATATAGAGCAGCCTTCTCTTCAAAACTTTCTATTTCTCCAGCCGTAGGGAACCAAAACCCACTGTTCTTCCCCTTTCTGGACTGCAGCTGGAACTTGGATTGAAGCCTCCTTCCTCATCCAACTGTTGTTCTTCTGCAAATCAAAGCTATTGCATGTCATTTTGGTCCAATTAGGTATACTCCTTGACCCTCTCTCTTGCTGCCATACATGGGTTTTCACAATTGATTTTTTTTTCTTTCTTGTACTGGGAAATTGGGATTGTATGTCAGGAAAATAAATTGAAATTTTGGTTTGAAATTAATCCATTTTAGGTACTGTTAATATTTTCACAATTAGTTCCATGCACATAGTGAATCTTCTACATCCCTCCTTACATACTACATTTGTTTTCGTAACCCTCTTATATGAGGTTATTTAAATTTTATATTAAATTTGAGATCAAAACAAAGCTGAAGAAACATTTAAAGATATATATATATATATATGAAAACTTTACAGAGATTTTTTCCATATTCACAGAATTTAGGATAGCCTGGGCCAATTGCTTAGATTTTTAAATATTTTTATTATACAAATTTGATTAAAGTTACTGTGTTCTGTCTGAACAAATGATCAAATTGCAATAGTTGAACAAATACTGATTTTGCTTGTTTAAAACAAATTGTGAATTATGGGAATACATTTAAAGTATATATATTTATGCTTGTTTAAAACAAATTGTGAATTATGGGAATACATTTAAAGTATATATATTTATGATTCCGCTGAAAACTTTGAATATATTCAGTGGCGATTGTAATTACAGATTAATGAAAGCTCACATTATAATTTACTGAGCCATTTATCGTTGTTCTGTTTGTAAATATTGTTATATGATTTCTAATTGAAAATACATATATACATATACATATATATATATATTCAAAATCTTATTAAAAGTCATGGATAATAGTCTATGTCGTAATTGAAAATTTGGTGGTTACATATAGTTTCACAAAGGATTTAAACAATTATCTTTGTGCCAAAACCCATGATTGAAGAAGTATTTTTTTGAGATATAAAGCTAAGGTTTCAATGGCTGTTACAGGTCACCTAATTGGGACCATCACTCTAATATCATGTTGTAATCATTCGATCCATTCAACCAATTACGATTACATATCTTTAGTGCTGAAGCTAAATGAATCAGCTACTAGTACAAAACCAATTCAACATAATTAGTCTCATTAGATCAAATAAAGTTGACCTGGACTCTACCAAAATGCAACCCACCATCTAATGCAAGTTATAGGTATCTTCACACTCACCTTACTTTTACTAATATCAAGTTGCTTGAAATTGCCATGTGCTATCCAAACACAATGACACTATGAATACTATTTAGGTTGATCACTGGATAGTGCTAACCTTTAAGCTTGTTTACGCCATTCGACCTGACCTGAAATTGTGATGAGAACATTTGGAAATTGATTTTCTTAGCACAAGTTTGGCATATTATAGGAGAAATAAACCATATAATTAGCATATGACTATGTCGACTACTCCTCCAACCACTAATATGGGGGAATAATAGTTCGTGTGTAAATAGTGATTTGGTAAAATCCCCATGTCATGCGCTAACAAGCAACACAAGCCAACATAGACATTGAATTGATGAATCAAGAAAAGATGATGTTTACAAAGACTATGAAAGGTTTCTCGTAATAGTTGTGAAGTAGAATGAGAATTTAATCTATAACCAAGAGCATCTTAAGGAAATGAGAATTTAATCTATAGCCAAGTGCATCTTAAGATGGTGAATCAGTGATAACAAATCATTAGTGCCGATCATGGAGATCCTTACCACTGATCGTGCGAGGGCGCGGTGACTCTCAACTGGGCGAAGGAAAGGAAGCCCAGTTAGGGCAGCGGCCGCCAAGTGCGCGGGTCTAGGATCCCAGTCTCTTTTCGGTTTTACGCGAGCTCGCAGTGTTTTATGCCTCGTTGGGATCCTGACTTTAGACCAGTTCCGTTGACCCTGTCTTTTAGGATACCCAGGCGGGGGATCCTTGGTTTTCAGTTTTTACGTACGAGCTCGTTCGCCTGTACTAGTCAGGTAGGTTTCTAGAGTGACTTTTCTAGGGAGTCTCTCTCACCCGTCTCAGTGGCGTAGTTTGGGAGTAGACCTATCCCTCTATTGGACCGCGCTTCCAATTAGAGGGCGAGACGGAAGAGCCATTTGTAGGCTTCTTCACCGCTTGAGTTTACTTCGCCAAACAGACTTGGCGATTCTATATCTAGATCATCCATATCTACATCTACAACATCTGGAGCTATATCTGAGACGTTGAAGTTAAGAATTGGAGAAGTTATGATCAAAAGACCATTCTCTCTACCCAAGAATTTAAATAAATTAATAGATCTCTAAAATCTCAACTTTTCCATTTTTCAATCACCAACATGATCTCTGAAGAAATTGATATATGCATTCACACACATACACTCATGATTACGCAACTGCTATATAAATATGTTACATATGGGAAATGCCGGGTTCTGGGGAAATCATTAGAAACGTATTACAAACAAACCCCTTTTTACTTACGCAAGTAGATGTAGATTTTACTTATACCACCTTTCTACTTGCTTGCTTTTGCACATATTAAATGTCAAGTTATTTTTATAAATTTTAGGGAGGTACCAGTAATGGCTGACGCCTCTTCTTTCCTATTGTGTGTGGCAGGTAAACAGCCTGCAGTTCAGTAGCCGCTCAGTATATACATGCTTCCTGGAGACAGGGTTTATACTAGACGGTATGAATTACTTGTCTCAGTTTTTGTTCAGATGATGATGTAAATGCTATCTCTTTTGTATCACACTTTGGGATATATGTTGTAATGGAAGATCCTTGTACATGTTGTAACTTGATATGAATATTAATGAAAAGAAAATTTTGGTGCCATTGTCTCTTTTACTTTGTGGTTATGTTGTGGATGTGAATGTCATGTGGATAATTAGCCGCGCGAAAAATTTCCCCCGCTTTTCTACAACTTCTGCGATCAATGTGAATGAATTATTGCGAATTTTGTCGTAAACAGGTACCCGGATCCTGAGGGGTTCACAGTTTGGTATCAGAGCAGTGGTACCCCGATACGCACATTCGCAGTATTTCAAGTCCGATCGCATTAAATTCTCGAATAACGACAGTCTTCCGACTTGTCGTGAGTTCGAGAAGGGAAATATGACATTCATATTCAATAACCACAGATGTCACCAAGTTCATTAATTTTCATATTATATCCCAAAAAGAGAAAAGTATTTATGATAAATATCTTTCTAAGGCATTCTTATGACTAATTATGGTTCTCATGCAGAGCCATGGCATCTCGACCAGGTCAGGATACTTCTGATCAGCTGGCACGCATACTGAGCGCACTTACTGATCTTCAGCAGCAGCAGGCCGCTATGAGAGGCTAGCAGGAGCAGATATTGGCCCAGCAGATCGAGATTGCTGACAGGCAGACGGATATTGAGATGCGGTTTGAGGATCTATCAGATTTCACGTACCGTCCATCACAGGATGGGATACAGCAAGATCCGCACCAGTCTGTTGAGGTGGAGCAGCCTCACCCTGATGATGCACTAGAGGACATACCAGAGCATGGAGCTCAGGAGGATGCAGACTTGGACAGGGAGCAGGACCCTGTTGACTTTGCTGGCGAGGATGCACACGAGTATTCAGCCATTCACAGGCACCAGTCGGTCTTCACTTCTTATCAGCGGGCCAACATACCCCTGTTCGAGGGCACAGGTTCACCAGATGATGCTGAGCAGTGGCTGAAGAGAGTGATGAAGGTGCTCAGGGCAATTCATGCGCCACGAGATACGTGGCTATCTTTCATAGAGTATTCACTGACAGACTTCGTTGAGCGATGGTGGGAGGCTGTAGTGTCCGAGTTAGGCCGGGAGCCTACTTGGAACGATTTCGAGACGAAGTTCAGAGCCCACTTCTTTTCTGCGAAGTGGAAGGAGTCCCAGCGCCGACTGTTTGCCGAGCTTCGTCAGGGACAGATGACCGCCCGAGATTATTTCATCAGATATACAGAGTTGTCACGACATACCCGAGCAGCTGGCGCATTTCCAGAGGAGAATCTGGAAAAGTTCATTGGTGGCATGCGCGAGGAGGTGCAGGAGAAGCTGGCAGGATTACACATCACCTCTATCTCCGAGGCTACCGATGCTGCGGAGAAGTTCGAGGACATCAGGGGGAGACGTTTCGGGAACTCGTCTGGAGCAGCACCTAGACCGCGACGATATTTTGGACCGATACGTCGACCGTTTCAGCAGCAGAGGTCAGACAGACGCTTCGTCAACGGATTTTCACGCATCGTCCGTCCATTGACACGATTGACACAGAAGGGAGTTCCATTCATTTGGAACGATTCATGTGAGCAGGCATTCCAGACACTGAAGGAGAGGTTAACTACATCGCCTATTCTTGCTCTTCCTTCAGGCACTCAGGACTATGCAGTCTACACAGATGCATCTGGGGAAGGTCTGGGAGCAGTATTGATGCAGAGAGGACAGGTGATTGCTTACGCATCACGGCAGTTGAGACCGCACGAGCGGAACTACCCCACACATGACTTAGAGTTGGCGGCAGTTGTCTTCGCCTTGAAGATCTGGCGCCACTATCTATACGGGGTGAACTTCGAGATTTTCACGGATCACAAGAGCCTAAAGTACATCTTTGATCAGAAGGAGTTGAACATGAGACAGCGCAGATGGCTCGAACTGCTGAAGGATTATGATTGCACGATCTCTTACCATCCCGGTAAGGGAAACGTGGCAGCTGATGCACTTAGCAGGAGAGCGTATGCTGATGGTACGGCGAACTGGCTATACACGTGGGATACGCTTGCAGCTTTGACCGATTGGCATCCTCAGGAGAGCGCATCCATTTCTACCGCAGTACCTCCTCGATACAGCAGTCTTTGGGATCGTATCGTCGAAGGCCAGAAGACCGATCCTTGGATCCGAGATAGATACATGCGCGCCGTCAAGGACGAATTTGATGACTTTGTTGTGATGGAGTCTATTTTATGGAAGGCAGGACGGGTCGTTGTACCCAATGACGAGCAGCTTCGCAGAGACATTTTGGACGAGGCACACAGTTCACGGTTATCTATCCATCCAGGTAGCACAAAGATGTACCGTGACCTGCGTCGACATTTCTGGTGGGATGGAATGAAGCGCGATGTGGCGCTACATGTTAGTAGATGCATGACCTGTCAGATGGTCAAGGCTGAGCACAGGAGACCGCCAGGATTATTGCAGTCTCTCCCCATTCCCGAATGGAAATGGGAGAGCATTTCTATGGATTTTGTCACAGGTCTGCCGAAGACGCCAGGAGGTCATGATTCTATTTGGGTCATTGTTGATAGGTTGACCAAGTCAGCCCATTTCATACATGTCAACACGACTTATACTCCATCCAGATTGGCCAAGCTCTATGTGCAGAACATTATCAGGCTGCATGGTATACCACGTGAGGTGGTGTCTGACAGGGATTCAAGATTTACATCTCATTATTGGCATCAGTTCATGTCAGCACTACAGACAGAGCTGAAGATGAGTTCTGCATATCATCCACAGACTGACGGTCAGAGTGAGCGCACCATTCAGACGCTTGAGGATCTACTTCGCGCATGCACTTTGGAGTGGAAAGGGTCCTGGAAGGACCATTTGCCTTTGGTAGAATTCACGTACAACAACAGCTATCACTCCAGTATTGGCATGGCACCATTCGAAGCCCTATACGGGCGGAGATGCCTCATACCTCTCAGTTGGCGTGAGGTAGGTGATCATGCTCTCTATTCCGTAGATCTCCTGGAGGAGACTGCGAGAGCTGTTGATCTTGTGAGACAGAGGCTTCTGACGGCACAGAGTCGCCAGAAGAGTTATGCAGACCGTCGGAGGAGAGACTTAGAGTTTCAGGTAATCTAATTATTTTCTCCTCATCCACTCAATTATGATATATATGTGTTCAACTTAATCTCATACTAATGACATTCCTATAAATTATAGGTTGGAGATTGGGTATTTCTCCGTGTATCTCCCATGAAGGGAGTGCAGAGATTCGGGGTTCGTGGCAAGTTGGCGCCGCGATATGTTGGACCGTTCGAGATTCTGTCCAGAGTGGGGAAGGTTGCTTACCGAGTAGCTCTTCCTCCACATCTTTCAGCTATTCATGATGTTTTCCACATATCCAATCTGAGGAAGTATGTCCACGACCCTCGACACATCATCAGTTACGAGAATCTCGACGTAGAGCCGGATCTGACTTATGAAGAGGAGCCAGTTCAGATACTTGACCATGCTGTGAAGAAGCTTCGCAGCAAGGAGATTTCATTGGTCAAGGTTTTGTGGCACCGACACGGCGTCAAAGAGGCGACGTGGGAGACCGAAGCCGACATGCGGGCACGATACCCACAGCTTTTCTGAGGTAATAACCAAAACAAGCTTTTGTAATAAAATATTTGTTCAAATATATGGCTTGTTTTCTCTTTGAGGTTTTTATGGGTTCAAAACCCTTTGAGGTTTTTATGTACATATAAAATCCCAACAAGATACTTAATGACCTTGACTCGAGTCTCGAGGACGAGACTCCCTTTGAGGTTTTATAATTGTAACATCCATATTCTAACAAACCCGAACTCGTCCGATTTTGGGTCTAATGAACCCAAAAACGTTGTCGGTCAATACTAAACAACCTAAAACGACCAATTGATTATGAATCAAAAGTCGTTCGGGCGAAATTGACCGAAAATCGGTCACACCGTAACGCGCGCCGTGAAAAGCCGCGACGCAAATTCGGAAACCGCGAAACGAACCGAGACCGTCATTAGAACCGATTCGACGATACAAGACCAACAAAATCGACCGTTCGTCAATCGGAGGTCGTATGATATTTTTAATTCATAAAATTTAACCTTAAACAAAAATCGTATCCAGAAATTTCGGCTATTCAAAACTCGACCGGAAGTATATCAACATTATACTCATATTGACCGTCATTCTGAGACGATCAAATCAAGATATCGCGGGTCGAAATCGGAGGTCCGATGCGCGTTTACGGTCAATTTTTAGTATCTCAAATAATGAGAGTTTTGGTTAAAAAAAAAATAATATAAAAATATTTAATTCTGGTAGCAGACATCAGTCGGCTATATCTCTTTATTCCCTCCACACATGGCATTTACCCTCTTTCCACTTAACATTTTCCTCCACCACTTGGCAAGCATTTGAGCCCTCACTCTCTCTATATATAGAGCAGCCTTCTCTTCAAAACTTTCTATTTCTCCAGCCGTAGGGAACCAAAACCTCCTTCCTCATCCAACTGTTGTTCTTCTGCAAATCAAAGCTATTGCATGTCATTTTGGTCCAATTAGGTATACTCCTTGACCCTCTCTCTTGCTGCCATACATGGGTTTTCACAATTGATTTTTTTTTCTTTCTTGTACTGGGAAATTGGGATTGTATGTCAGGAAAATAAATTGAAATTTTGGTTTGAAATTAATCCATTTTAGGTACTGTTAATATTTTCACAATTAGTTCCATGCACATAGTGAATCTTCTACATCCCTCCTTACATACTACATTTGTTTTCGTAACCCTCTTATATGAGGTTATTTAAATTTTATATTAAATTTGAGATCAAAACAAAGCTGAAGAAACATTTAAAGATATATATATATATATGAAAACTTTACAGAGATTTTTTCCATATTCACAGAATTTAGGATAGCCTGGGCCAATTGCTTAGATTTTTAAATATTTTTATTATACAAATTTGATTAAAGTTACTGTGTTCTGTCTGAACAAATGATCAAATTGCAATAGTTGAACAAATACTGATTTTGCTTGTTTAAAACAAATTGTGAATTATGGGAATACATTTAAAGTATATATATTTATGCTTGTTTAAAACAAATTGTGAATTATGGGAATACATTTAAAGTATATATATTTATGATTCCGCTGAAAACTTTGAATATATTCAGTGGCGATTGTAATTACAGATTAATGAAAGCTCACATTATAATTTACTGAGCCATTTATCGTTGTTCTGTTTGTAAATATTGTTATATGATTTCTAATTGAAAATACATATATACATATACATATATATATATATATTCAAAATCTTATTAAAAGTCATGGATAATAGTCTAAGTCGTAATTGAAAATTTGGTGGTTACATATAGTTTCACAAAGGATTTAAACAATTATCTTTGTGCCTAAACCCATGATTGAAGAAGTATTTTTTTGAGATATAAAGCTAAGGTTTCAATGGCTGTTACAGGTCACCTAATTGGGACCATCACTCTAATATCATGTTGTAATCATTCGATCCATTCAACCAATTACGATTACATATCTTTAGTGCTGAAGCTAAATGAATCAGCTACTAGTACAAAACCAATTCAACATAATTAGTCTCATTAGATCAAATAAAGTTGACCTGGACTCTACCAAAATGCAACCCACCATCTAATGCAAGTTATAGGTATCTTCACACTCACCTTACTTTTACTAATATCAAGTTGCTTGAAATTGCCATGTGCTATCCAAACACAATGACACTATGAATACTATTTAGGTTGATCACTGTATAGTGCTAACCTTTAAGCTTGTTTACGCCATTCGACCTGACCTGAAATTGTGATGAGAACATTTGGAAATTGATTTTCTTAGCACAAGTTTGGCATATTATAGGAGAAATAAACCATATAATTAGCATATGACTATGTCGACTACTCCTCCAACCACTAATATGGGGGAATAATAGTTCGTGTGTAAATAGTGATTTGGTAAAATCCCCATGTCATGCGCTAACAAGCAACACAAGCCAACATAGACATTGAATTGATGAATCAAGAAAAGATGATGTTTACAAAGACTATGAAAGGTTTCTCGTAATAGTTGTGAAGTAGAATGAGAATTTAATCTATAACCAAGAGCATCTTAAGGAAATGAGAATTTAATCTATAGCCAAGTGCATCTTAAGATGGTGAATCAGTGATAACAAATCATTAGTGCTGATCATGGAGATCCTTACCACTGATCGTGCGAGGGCGCGGTGACTCTCAACTGGGCGAAGGAAAGGAAGCCCAGTTAGGGCAGCGGCCGCCAAGTGCGCGGGTCTAGGATCCCAGTCTCTTTTCGGTTTTACGCGAGCTCGCAGTGTTTTATGCCTCGTTGGGATCCTGACTTTAGACCAGTTCCGTTGACCCTGTCTTTTAGGATACCCAGGCGGGGTATCCTTGGTTTTCAGTTTTTACGTACGAGCTCGTTCGCCTGTACTAGTCAGGTAGGTTTCTAGAGTGACTTTTCTAGGGAGTCTCTCTCACCCGTCTCAGTGGCGTAGTTTGGGAGTAGACCTATCCCTCTATTGGACCGCGCTTCCAATTAGAGGGCGAGACGGAAGAGCCATTTGTAGGCTTCTTCACCGCTTGAGTTTACTTCGCCAAACAGACTTGGCGATTCTATATCTAGATCATCCATATCTACATCTACAACATCTGGAGCTATATCTGAGACATTGAAGTTAAGAATTGGAGAAGTTATGATCAAAAGACCATTCTCTCTACCCAAGAATTTAAATAAATTAATAGATCTCTAAAATCTCAACTTTTCCATTTTTCAATCACCAACATGATCTCTGAAGAAATTGATATATGCATTCACACACATACACTCATGATTACGCAACTGCTATATAAATATGTTACATATGGGAAATGCCGGGTTCTGGGGAAATCATTAGAAACGTATTACAAACAAACCCCTTTTTACTTACGCAAGTAGATGTAGATTTTACTTATACCACCTTTCTACTTGCTTGCTTTTGCACATATTAAATGTCAAGTTATTTTTATAAATTTTAGGGAGGTACCAGTAATGGCTGACGCCTCTTCTTTCATATTGTGTGTGGCATGTAAACAGCCTGCAGTTCAGTAGCCGCTCAGTATATACATGCTTCCTGGAGACAGGGTTTATACTAGACGGTATGAATTACTTGTCTCAGTTTTTGTTCAGATGATGATGTAAATGCTATCTCTTTTGTATCACACTTTGGGATATATGTTGTAATGGAAGATCCTTGTACATGTTGTAACTTGATATGAATATTAATGAAAAGAAAATTTTGGTGCCATTGTCTCTTTTACTTTGTGGTTATGTTGTGGATGTGAATGTCATGTGGATAATTAGCCGCGCGAAAAATTTCCCCCGCTTTTCTACAACTTCTGCGATCAATGTGAATGAATTATTGCGAATTTTGTCGTAAACGGGTACCCGGATCCTGAGGGGTTCACATTCCTGAACCTTGTATGATACCACATGAAAACCCTTGCCCACATGGCATAGGTAATGGTCCTCTACTCTGGAGTCCCTATGGCTCACATGAAAACTCTACAACAAGAATGGTGGGGACCACGAAACTGAAGATTGCACACTCGTGCGTCTTGAACATCATAGTCAGAAAACTATCGTCGATTCTGAACTGTAAAGTCTGGAATCTGAATGGTCTGAGGAATCTGAAACTGGATCTGGACCGACCTGTGACTCTACACAACACCCCCTTTCTCCCATACTGGTCGGAAAATCAACATCGACCAAGTTGGGAGAAGACTAGATAATCTTGGGAGAAAATAAAACATCACTTAGCTGATAATATATTTTTTCTGCCTTTCTTATTTTTTTTTAAAATCATCATCAATTTTTTATGGTAATTTCATCTTTTTTTGGCTAATCAAATCATTTTTTTGAAATATTTCTTTTTAAAGTCGTTTCACGTCATTTTTTTCTTCGGTTTTCCTTGCAACATTTTTTCTGGCTAATTTTTTTTGTAATAGTCGTCACATAAGCCGTTCATAAATTTTTTTTACAGCTTTTCATTTTTTCTCAGAACAAATTCCTCTCTTTCTCCTCTTTTTTTAACCTTACAGTTTTTTTCACAGCAGACGCTCCCCCTCCCCTTTTTCACTCTTTTTTATTTGCAGTGTACGACCCACTTGGGCCTAACAAACTGCAACTCCAATTTTTTTTAAATAGAACGTGTCCCTGTTTAGTGTTCCATGGGCACCCTTCTCTTCAAAAGGACGCTGCCATCAACAGAGGGTTGTCGGGGTTGCTGCCACAGCTCGATATGAAGGGGCTTGCAAGGGGAGCGCCGCCTGCGAAAGGAGGAGCCACTGTGGCTAGGGGTCGTGTCACAACACCGTGGCTGTGGCTGGCATCGGGGCTCCGCCTGAGCCAGAGAGCACTGCCTAGAGGGAGATACGGTGCTTGCTGCGTCGCTAGGATAGTCGCCAATGTCGCGCGACCTTGCTAGCGAAGCCATGTCGTTGCTGAAGATGGAGATGCGTCGCCATGGGTGGTTCTCGCTATCGTCGCCTGGAGTATATCACCTGCGGCTGCGGGAGATAATTAGGGATGCGTCGCCGCCTATGTCTGCAAGGGATTTTCACGATGGACGATCTTGCCTTCTACCGTAGAGTTCAATATGCGATGCCTGCTCGTGTTCCTGATGCGGCGCTCCAAGGAACAGTGGGGCGGCGTTCGGTCTTGCCTCGCATGAAGCCACGCAGTAGGGCTCCACAGCTTGGAGTCGCGCGGGAAGCGGAAGCGGAGCTTCTTGGGCGATCGGGGAAGCAGAAAGAGGTCATTGTCCTTTTTTCTTTACAGCAGATTCCAGCGAGAATAGTGCACCGAAGCCCTGATTTGATACCAAGGCGGCGGGAGAAGGCTTGCCTCGTAGTGCCTGTGGCAAGATGCTTGCCAGGAGGTTCCGTGCGATCTGATGGGAGAAGATGCAGGTCCGAGCCTCCGCTTGCGCGTGGAGAATCGCGTCTGGAGCCACCCCGCGATGGATGGTTGTGCGTCCTGGGGTTGCAGTTGTCCCATATCGATGTTGCCTTTGCATAGATTTAGGGTTAAAAAAACCCTAGAAAACTGAACATAATAATCTTCACGACCAAAAATGAATCTCGAACAGATAATGAAGAATAACTCCGCGAGAATTGAACCCGCTCTGATACCATGTTAGAAAATAGGGATGCGGAAGCGAAATGATAAATAGAGCATGAACTAGAAAGATAAAAACATGGAACACAAAATTTTTACGTGGAACCCTACTCCCTAAGGAGCGGGATAAAACCACGGGAGAAGGCCTCAAAGGGCCATATGCTTCATTGTGTTTTCTCAATGGACACAGGAGTTCTGGGGCTCCTTATATAGCCTCCATAGAGCCTCCAAGTCCAACCACTGGTAGATGTGGGACTAAACACATGGATGGGGTAAACAGATCCTAGAGTGATCCATTTACCCATCTACAACTCATGTGGCACACAACCAAATACTCCAACAAAGCCATTTAGCAATAAATGCTATTTCACTCATATCATTCATTATCTGATAAGAAGTGCATTTAAGTTTGCATTATTGATGTGGTTCCTCTGTATTTAAGGTTACATACTTTGGTCAGGATAGATATCATATAATTAATGATCTAAAGAGTTAGATCAAAACAACGGATGTGTATTTGATGATCTAAAGAGTTGGCTTTAGGGCTCATCTAACATTATATAATGTTATCCAATAATGTGATATGTAGTCTGAAATGAGATGACAATCTTCTATGTAGATTAATGTTCAATTGATACTCTAGATGCATGCCCTTTGTATATGATTAGAGATTCAGAGTTGTTGAATTAGTTAATGTTGGAAGAAATGAGTGAGATGTTTATTCCACAAACCCTAAACTCTCTTATATAGGAGAGGCGCCTATGGGTAAATTACATAAAGAGTTCAAAAGAAGAAAGAAAATAAGAAACAATCCATATAACATAACATATATCTCTACACTCCCCCTCAAGATGGAGTATATATGTCAATCATGCTCAGTTTGGACGAGCATTTCTAGAATAGTCCTCTAAGAAGGGCTTTGGTGAAAATATCTGCGGTCTGGTCCCCTGAGCTGACATGAGAAGTGGAGATAAAACCCCTCTGATTCGTATCTCGTATATAGTGACAATCAACCTCAATATGCTTGGTTCGTTCATGAAATGCTGGATCATTTGCAATAAATATAGCAGCTTGATTATCACATTCCAGCGCCATAGGAAGTGACACATCTATATATCAGTAAGAACAACTTTAACCCACATCATTTCTGTACTGACCTGGGCCATAGTCCTATATTCAGACTCTGCACTGGATCTGGCTACAATGGTTTGCTTCTTGCTTCTCCATGAGATGAGAGAATCCCCAATATATACAACAAATCCAGTAGTGGACTTCCTATCTTTAGGACATCCAGCATAATCTGCATCTACGCATGTTGAGATAGTGACCTCCTAGTCTTTCTTAAATAATAGACCTGCACCTGGAGATGATTTAAGATACATGAGTATCATATGTATAGCATCCATATGTACCTGACGTGGTTGTTCCATGAACTGGCTCACCCGACTAACAACAAAGGATATATCGGGTCTGGTAATGGTAACATAGAGAAGTTTCCCAACCGGTTCTTTGTATCTCCTCCTATTTACTTCGTCAGTATCATCATCATATAGTTTCATGCTTGGATCCATAGGTGTAGTGGCAGGCCGACGTCCAAGCATTCATGTTTCACTTAGTAAGTCAGTGACATATTTCCTCTGAGTCATCACAAGTTCTTGTTGATTCCTGGCAAATTCCAGTCCCAGAAAATATCTAAGGACTCCAAGGTCCTTGGTAACAAACTCATGACCCAGCATTTCTTTTACCCTCTTGATTCCTTGTATACCATCTCCTGTAATAAGAATATCATCAACATATACCATAATTGCAACCATACCTCTGGATGTGTTCTGTGTAAACAGGGAACGGTCTGCATTAGAACGTTTGTACCCTTGTTTTTCAAACAGGTCTGAAAGCTTTTGGAACCAAGCTCTAGGGCTCTGCTTAGGGCCATAGATCGCCTTATGAAGTCTACACACCTGTGAGTACTCCCCCTCAATAGCAAAACCGGGTGGCTGTTGCATGTAGACTTCCTCCTGAAGATCACCATATAAGAATGCATTCTTGACATCTAATTGAAATAGTGGCCAATCTCGAATAACTACAACAGATATGAGAATCCGTAAGGTGGAATGTCGAGCAACAGGTAAGAATGTGTCAAGATAATCCACCCTATATGTTTGTTTAAACCCTCGTGCAACCAGGCACGCCTTGTATCTATCGCGTCTACCAGCTGCATTTTGCTTGATTGTGAACACCCATTTACAGCCAACAGTAGAGACACTCGTAGGAGTAGGAACAAGACTCCAGGTACCTCTTGACTGAAGAGCTGCCATTTCTTCCTCTATAACTAATCGCCGTCTACTGTCCTTCAAAGCCTCCTGGTAATTCTGTGGAATGTCCACAGGAGATAGAGCAAAAGCAAAATTCCTAAATTCACCATACATACGATCAATAGAAACCACATATGCTATAGGATATGACGCACATCTATACTTCTGTTTCCAAAGCACAATAGGTAGATCCAAATCAGTAGCCTCCTCATCTGCCCCTTGTAACGAAGCTTGCTCAGGTAAACCATTAGATCCATCAATAGAAATAATATTCTCAGAACATACTTCATGCGAGCTAGATGATGAGCGATGACCATGAGCAGATGATGGCTGATGGGTATAGTGGTGTGGCAATGGTGGAACAGGAACTGTAATAGGAAGGGAGGACGGTGGTGGATGCAACGGTGGTGGTGGTGGAGGTGATGGTGGTGTCGGAGATGGTTGTGGTGGAGGTGGTGACATGTATATGACATCATCATTGTCTGAAGACATCAACCTATCACTTGAAGGGGAGAAGTACATAACATACTCAAAAAATGCAACATTGGCACTAACATAATATTTTCTGCTCATCGGATCATAACACTGGTACCCTTTTTGTGTCCTGGAGTACCCGACAAAAACACATTTGATAGCTCTAGGAGAGAACTTGTCAATACCAGGAGATGGCTGATGTACAAAGGCAACCGAGCCAAACACACAAGGAGTAAGTGAGAACAATTCCTTTTCAGGAAAAGCCACAGAGAAAGGAATCTTCTCACCCAAGACAGACGATGGCATGCCATTGATAAGGTAGCATGACATTAGAACAGCATCGCCCCAGAAGGAATGAGGAGCACGACTCTGTATGAGAAGTGTCCTAGTGACATCAAGCAAATGACGAGGTTTTCTCTCTGCAACTCCATTTTGTTGGGAAGTATAGGTACATGTTGTTTGGTGAATAATTCCTTGGGTAGAAAAATAACTAGAAAGAGTATTGGTACAAAATTCCAAGGCATTATCAGTCCTAACAATTTTTACAGAAGTAGAAAAAACATTACGAACTTCATTTATGGAATTTTTGATAACACTGCCAGCTTTAGATTTATTCTTTAACAAGAATACACACGACAATCGAGAAAAATCATCAACGACGACAAGGTAAAACATGTGCCCCTGATGATCAGGGACATGACTCGGACCCCAAATGTCAACATGAAACAACTCAAAATTAGAGGTACTACTCCGACTCTAACGACTGGAAAAGATAGACCGATGATGCTTTCCCAACTGACAAGCCTCACATTGAAAGGACGTGTGAGGTGAAATCTGGGGCAGAACACGACATAACTTCTAAAGCAGGAGATGACCAAAGCGCAGGTGCCACATAAATGGTGAAACAGGTCCAGCAGGTAGGGAGGAGAATCTGGCATATGGAGGCCGAACAAGGCGATAGAGACCTCCCTGCTCACGGCCATGACCAATCACGTTGCCCGTAAGGATGTCCTGAAAAATAAGAAAAAAAGGATCAAAGATGGCTCGACAATGTAAATCCTTCGTAATCTGGCTAATCGATAACAAATTCATTGAGAAATCAGGTGCATGCAACACATTCTTTAGATGCATAGAATATGTCAAGCTAATCTCTCCCTGACCAGTAATCAGGGAGTGGGTTCCATCTGCAATAACCACAATGCGTCCTGGGGAAACCTGTCTGTAAGCTGTAAGTTGACCCCGGTCTCCACACAGATGATGTGTAGCACCAAAATCCATAATCCACTATCAGATCCAATACTGCTAGTGAGGCATAAGTACTACCTGAGGTACTAGAGGAGGATGAAGAGGCAACATCTGGATGGCTCTCGGATACTGGCAAAGGCATCATAGGACCAGATGGGGGTATAATACCCCTCAAACGAGCTACAAGATCATCAAAGCTTTGATCCAACGAGGAAGCAGCTAGAGTCTCAATCTGTTCAGCCACTCTTGCAGAAGCCGAGAATCCATGCTTGGAGTAGCATGTATCCTCAGTATGTCCAGGGCGATGACTGAAAGTACATGGTTGGTGAACACGACCTCCTCTTCCATGAGGTCCACGACCGCGAAACGAAGGGGAACCACCGCGACCTCGGGATGCTGCCATAGTTGAGGGTGTCTGATTTGTAGTAGATGGGATAGTGATACGACTGAGTCTGCGAAAAGCTTCCTTCATAGGAGGAATAGTAGAGTCTGCCAGTATCTGAGAACGTGTCGCTTCGTATTCTGGATCAAGTGCTGCCAGGAATACACCTATCATGGTGGCATTCCTATAGGTCTTCTTCTGCTCAGGAGTAGACGCGAGAGGCATAAAGCTATACAGCTTCTCAAACATCCCACGTAGGGATGTATATAAATAGTGCAGTGGCCGTCCATTCTGTTTGATAGTGAAGATATCATGTTGTAGCTGTAAAATCTTCATCTTGTTCGTAGCTTGTGAATACGTAGCAACAAGAATATCCCACATCGTTTTGGCAGTGGGCTGATGGATATCATTAGCAATCTCAATTGCTAACATGCCTGATAGCCAAACCTTGGCGTATGCATCATCCGCCTCCTATGAGGCATTAACCCCAGTCTTCTCAGCAGGTTCTTCCTCGGTAAGAATGTGCTTCTTAGTGGTGGACTTTATCATACTCATGAACTGCATAGCCCATAGTTCATAGTTTGACCCATCCATCTTTACAATAGGTGCAAGACCTCTGAAGGTGTATGTGGAGGGAATATCGACCTTGCTTTCTGACATAATGGTAATAGAAGATTAGGACTGTAGACTGGATAGACTTTTGTCTACATTGACATTCTCGGGTTCAGTTGCATGTGTAGACTCAAGCAACCAAACTCATAATGAAGAAGGTTCGACGAGAACCTAGGTAACGGCTAGGCCGATAGAAGCCTTGGCGGCAACGGAACCCGAGGCGGCAACAGCCTCGGCGAAGGAGAGCCTAGGTGGCACGGAAACTGAGGCGCGGCCTTGGACGCAACACGGAAGCCGGGGCATGGAAGCCTAGGTGAGGCAATGCACGGGATGCTGCACGGGGAGGTGCGGCGCGGGGAGGAGAGGCATCGCGGGGAGGAGGGGCGGCGCAGGGAGGAAGGGCTTGCGGTGGGGGTTAGGGTTAGGGTTTCGGTACAAAAGCTCCGGTCTAGGACCGTCGCTCTGATACCATGTTGGAAGAAATGAGTGAGATGTTTATTCCACAAACCCTAGGCTCTCTTATATAGGAGAGGTGCCTATGGGTAAATTACATAAAGAGTTCAAAAGAAGAAAGAAAATAAGAAACAGTCCATATAACATAACATATATCTCTACAGTTAATGTTAACTGTAGCAGAAGCAGACACATGCAAGCACAAACAAGCAAACCACGTGTACACGTATTTACAAGCTTCACCCTTAATTGGGCTTTGGGCAGTGGTGAATTGTTTCACTATTTGTGGAGAAATGGAAAATAGAGAGGAGGAAAATAGAGAGGATTTAGACGATGATGAAAATACTAGTGCTATGGGGGTTTATAAAGTACCCCATATACAATAAAATCTCTACAAATAGACAGATTCTAATTTCTCTTTAAATAGACAAATTTCCTAAATATCCTTAAACAAGAGGATCTCCAAATATCCCCCATAAGGAAGAGTAGATGTGTTAAGGAAACAATTAGAATCCAGACTTATCCTCCAATCAATTATGATCTGGATGGATTCTCGAATCAAAATATGGATAAATACTATGATAGATCAACATATGGAAGCATCTTCAAACCAGTTAGAATCTAGACGGATCTCAATCATTTAGGATTCAAAATCATATCAATACTCTCCATCGTGAATGGAATCTTTTAGTAGAACAACCATTGTTAAACTCCGCCTTGAGTTGTGTTAGAAAATAAACATGCGGAAGCGAACATGGAAAAAGATAAAGAAATATAAAGAAGACGGGATTTTACGTGGAACCCTACTCCGTGAGGAGCGGGATGAAACCACGGGAGAAGCCCTCAAAGGAGGCGGATATTCTATTGAATTTCTCTTCTGTTACAGGAGGCCTGGGGCTCCTTATATAGTTTCCACAGGGCCTCCAAGTCCCACCACTAGGCGGTATGGGACTAAACTCAGTGGTGGGGTAAATGGACCCTGGAGGGATCCATTTACCCACCTATTACATAAGTGACGCATGCACTGAATACTCTAACACTCCCCCTCAAGCTGGAGCATGCAATGCTCAGCTTGGACAAACAGGAAGAAACTCAACTCACAATACATGACACTACAGACAATATCAACCCAACGCGCACAGCTGCTGCAGTCGAGGACGTTGCTTCTCATGGCGTGCATGTGAGGAGGACGAACGGGGCTGGAGTGTCTATCTGGCTCAGAAAATGGTACTCTACTGTGGAGTCCCTATGATACCACATGAAAACCCTTGCCCTTAATGGCATAGGGAATAGTCCTCTGCTATGGAGTCCCTATGGCTCACATGAAAACTCTGGCCGACCAACAAGAATGATAAATGATTGGCATGCGTCATCGTCGAGTCCGAATCTGAGATTTGTAGAGTCTGATCGTCTGACCGGTCTGGAAAATCTGAATCTTGGAACAAGACCTGTGACTCTCCATATACTCCCCCTTTCTCCCATACTGGTCTGAATGACATTGTTGACCACGTTGGGAGAAGATAAGATAATACATAATTATGGGGAAAACGTGAATATTCCCAAAAGATTTCAAAAGATTCCTTGTGGCTTTTCATAATAATTTTTTTTAAGCCATCTCATCATCATTTTTTTTTGAAACATTTTTTTAAGCCGTTGACTCTTTTTTTTCGGCTTTTCATCAACATTTTTTTTAAACTATGCGTACGGCTTTTGAGATGTACGCGCCTTTTTTTTTCATTTTTTTTAATTGCGTGCGATTTTTTTTAATGCACGCTCCTTTTCTTTCCTCTCTTCTTTTTTTTTTTTTAACTCAAGACCCAATTGGGCTGCAAAAGAGCTGACTCTGCCCCTTATTTTTTTAAAAAAAAAAACGGGCCTAACAATAGGTGCACATAACATAACCACGGTGGCCTTTAGGGTTTCTTAGGATTTCATGATGAGAAACCCTCTCTGAAATCGGCGCCGACCTCCCCTTTTTTTTTATAATAAATAGGCCATCGGCCTTAGGGTTCCCATCGTGGGAACCCAGAATAGAAAAGAACGCCGCCTGTGGGTTACGCGCCGCCAGTGCTGGAGAGATGGAGGATCGGCCCGCCTGGGCCATCTTGAAGGAGGTACCGCGCGGCTTGGAGCCGCCTGGAGGGAAGGCTGCACTGGTGCGCACGCCTGAGAATAGCGCCGCCTGCTGGAGAAGTTCACGCGTCGCCTGTGGAGAGGAGGGCTTGGGGCGCAGGGCTGGAGCATGATTGCCTGCGGGGCTGGTGGGACCTGGAGCAGCCTGCCGCCTGTTGGGAGAAGACTCGCGGAGGTGCCGCGCTTCCTGAGGCGGTGATGGACGTTGCGAATCGCGCGGGTGCTGCACCCTCTGTGCAGCGCTTGGAGTGACGCCTCGTGAAACAACGCCGCCTCTTGATCTGTGGGATTGCAGGGATGATCTCGCGGAGGAGATGGGGCTCGCTGGAGCCTGCTGGGGCTCGATGGTGGCAGCCTGCATGTGCTGCAAGGAGGAAGCCTCCGCCCGAGGAGGAAGGCCATGGCACGGTGGTGCGCCGCTTCGAAGTGCGAGGCTGCCAGGGTTCGTGTGCCGTGGGGAACCCTAACGGGAGGCGCGCACACTAAATCTGTGAAAAAAAATTCTCCGAAGAATTTGAACAAGCATGATCCGAACTCCAAGAATTAGAGTTTCAATAGAAACCCTAGAATTTACAAAACTTTGACGGAATAATAATCTTCACAATAAAAACACAAATCGAATCTCGAATACAATATGAACATGAAATCCCGAGTTCGAATCTCGAATACAATATGAACATGAAATCCCGAGAATCGAACCCGCTCTGATACCATGTTAGAAAATAAACATGCGGAAGCGAACATGGAAAAAGATAAAGAAATATAAAGAAGACGGGATTTTACGTGGAACCCTACTCCGTGAGGAGCGGGATGAAACCACGGGAGAAGCCCTCAAAGGAGGCGGATATTCTATTGAATTTCTCTTCTGTTACAGGAGGCCTGGGGCTCCTTATATAGTTTCCACAGGGCCTCCAAGTCCCACCACTAGGCGGTATGGGACTAAACTCAGTGGTGGGGTAAATAGACCCTGGAGGGATCCATTTACCCACCTATTACATAAGTGACGCATGCACTGAATACTCTAACAAGTTGAATTCTCATATAGCAGAATAAACCACTGCTAGACATCATCGTGGGTTGAATTCTCAGATAGCAGAAAAAACCAGTACCAGACTTCATTGTGAGTTGGATTCTCATATAACAGAATTAACCACTACTAGAATTCATCGTAGGTTGAATTTTAGAAAGCAGAAAAATATAGCCATTTCTACATATCCGAATAGTAGGATTTAAGGAATTATCAACAATCTCCATCTTGAGTTTTATCTTCAAAATATGGACCATCACCTGCTAGTGCTAGAAGCTAGATTCCACTATCACTTTTCCCTCATGGGGCTACTACTAAATATCGATATCAAGGGAGCCCAAACAATGTTTGGACTTACTCACAGCAACTACAGACCCCCCCCAAGAACATAAGGGGTTTTTTTGCTTAGTACCTTGGATCATGATTGTCCCTTCTTTGAGTAGTTGCAATACTTATCCTACAAAATTCTAATCATACCCTTTAAGTCAAAGACCGAGAGATTTAACATTGTGGGGTTGGCTTATAAATTATGCAAACTCTGCAGAACGCCTAATGGAATATAAGAGGAGGATTCGCGAGGAGCGCAAGATTAGGAGTAATGTGCAAGAAACGATCTCTATGCTTGACCAACTAGAGGACGTTCGGGAGTTGACGGTCGAGAGATAGATGAGAGGGCCAACCACTTGCATTCTATTCTTATGGAGCATCAGAAGGAGGTGGTGGAATTGAGGCATCGATCACGGTAACATTTGCTCAAGGATGGTGACACTAACACTAGATTTTTACATTCTATGGCTAGTGACAGAAGACAAATGAATTACATCGACTCCATATCGATTGATGGCACTTTGGTGCATGGTGATGTTTGATGTTAGGAGGGCAAAGCGTGATGGTTGGGCTAGCATGGCAGGGGAATTTTATGTATCTCACAAGACTAGGCCGACTTGCTTACGGCTGATTTTGAGCTTGAGGAGATTCAAAGAATAGGTTACCAACTAAATACGGATGGTGCCCCTAGACCTGATGGTTTTGTGGTACTTTTCTACAAGGAGTTTTGAGTCATTGTTAAGGATGGCCTCTTAGTGGTCATGCGAGAATTCATGACGGGTAGTTTTGGTTTCGAGGCCTAAACAAGGCATTGCTTTTTCTTTTACCAAAGCACGATGGGATTGCAACAACAGAAGTCATTCGTCTAATCGCGCTCTCCAACGTTGTTTACCTTATTATTACCAAGGTGTGTGCTAATCGTCTACAATGCATGCTTAATGACATTATTCCCCACTGGTAGATCGCTTTTGTTCCTGGTAGAGTTACGGCTGATGACCTTGTTCTCATGTTTAAGATGGTGTTGCATTGGAAGAGAACGAGCTGGAAGGGCATGGTCTGGAAGGTTGATTTATCCAATGCATATGACTGCGTGGATTTCACTGAGGAAGAGAGGATATCCCGAGAGTTGGGTTGCATGGATGAAGAGTCGCATTACTACAGCCTCTTACGCAGTTCTTGTGAATGACCGTGGAGAGGGTGGCTTCTTCCAACCTCAACGGAGGGTTCGCTAGAGATACCTGTTGGTACTCCTCCTTTTCGTAATTGTGGCAGATGCACTGGCAACATTGACAAGTTGTCCTTAGACGGTGGTTTCTTCCATGTCTATAAGAATGGTGACATATCCATCCCCTTGTTACAGTATGCTAATGACACAGTAGTCTTTCTGGAGGGAGGTGTGGAGCAGGAGAAGTGCACATCCAGGATTTATGGATATCTTTGGTGACATCTCGGGCCTCCAAATTAACAACGAGAAGTCGGTCTTTGTGCTCTTCGGGCTTGCTTAAGATGAGATCCAGAGTGTGGGGTGGGTACTACGCAGCTCGACGTCAAGCCTACCTATCATGTATCCCGGTCTCCCCTTGAATGGTGGTAGGTTATGTTCTCATGATTGGCATCGTCTTTTGAAAAGATTGGAGAGGAAGTTGATGGGAGTGGAAGGCGGTTGTGTTATCTAGAGGAGGAGACCCATTCTCAAGCACATCTTGGCGACAATCCCTATCTTCTTTTGATCTACCTGCTCTCTGTGGAGGTGAGATTGCATGTTGAAGCACTTATGAGGCATTTTTTCTAGAGACTTTTGGTCGTGATAAGGGGGCATCCATCTTGTTGATTGGAAGATCACGAAAAGACAGAAAGCGAAGGGTGGTCTGGGCATCCCTTTGTTAGACCACGTGAATAAGGCCCCGACTGCCAAATGGATTGTGAGGCTTTGAAGTAAGCAGGACGACTTGGTATGTCGTCTTATGCAGAGATTCTATGGCATTTCGAGTGAGCTGCCTACCCATCATGTATGCCACTCATCCTCCCTTTGGCAGGGAATCTCGAGGACTCTCCTTCAAATGTGGGCTTTATTGATAGCAATGTTGGGGAATGGCTAGACATTCCACTTTTGGCTTGATAATTGGATTGCACGGGCTCTTTTGATAATCGATATCCTAGGTTGTGCATGATCTCTAATGATTGTGGTGCATCTGTTGTTAGGATTGGTTCTGATGATGCGTGAACCCCTTCTTTGTAGCTGATCTTTCTGAGCAGTGATTCACTGAATTTCTGAGTATGATGGCAGACTCGGACATGGTGGATAGACCTTCTCTGGGGAGGGATCATTGGGTATGGGCGAATGTTAGTTTCTCAGTGAAGAAGGCTTATAGGGGCCTTTGCACAGGAGTAACAGGAGGTGCATGAAGATCTTCGTCGTGACTCCTTGTTGATCTGGAGTAGGGCCCCACATAGAATTAAGGTTTTTTTTTGTCTTGCTAGGCACGAGAAGCTGTTTATGAAGGAGCGCACAGACAAGTTGCCGCGGACAGGGGATACTATGTTCCCAAGAAGTGATGACGATGTGGAAGACCTCGACCATGTCCTATTCAAATGTACTCTCTCAGCAAAGGTGTGAAAAGAAGCGAATATTTTGTGGTTAAGGACGGATGGTTGTGATGCTTTCTAGCGGACCTTATGCAAGAACTCTCATAAGGAGTGTTTAATGCCCTCCGCTTTTCTGTGGATCATTTAGCATGCCAGGCACGATGTTATTTTTTTGGTCAGTCCTTTTATTCTAAAAATGTACTTGAGCATTGCAAGGACCTTCACTTGGCTTGTAACTATGTACGACAATATTTTTATTTAATGCATTAGTATGGTGAGTCCCAGCTCGGGATTTCACCCTTTCTCTCTTAAAAAAAACCTCCCTAGCAACAAGGCTCCCAAAGAAAAGATGCTCAACACTCTCCTCTGTTGTCGTGCAATGCCCGCACGTACCGTCACACCCAGGGAAGAATCATGCTCTTATATCCCTCCTCATAAGTTGGTTCCTCTGCAGTAGCCAAATAAAAATCTAGATGCGCAACGGTATCTTCTAGCTCCACAGATCAGAGAGTCGAATCGAGATCAACGCTTGATCCTTTACCTCCATATGATAGAAGTCCATATAGGTTTTCCACACAGTAAAACACCCATCAGTCCAGGACCAACAATCAACAATGCCATCCATCCGTCCATCAACCGGTAGTGCTTTAAGCAACAACAAGAAGTCCATGAAAGATCCAACAACTTAGTATGAAAGGTAAGTATCCAATTGCTGCCCTCCCCACAATCTCTGACATAAATCTCAATGTTAGTTCAAAAATTGTGCGCAAAGTCCTGCATAACAAATCCGTTCCTTATGCCCACATTTAGGTCACCCACTTTGCAGGTAGTGCATGATTCATTGCCTCCAAATTGTTGATCCTCAGTACGTCATCTTTCTTTGTCAACATAACAGTTTTCCACCAAACCAAAGGCATTCCCTATAGCTCTCCAAAAGATGCCTAGAAAAATCGTCCCATAATCATCTCCAAACGCCCTTTCACCCCCAACGGAAAAGAGGAGCATATAGACGAAAACACACCAGGATAGCCGAGAGGACTGCCTTCAATAGTACAAGGCGACCACCATTCGACATGCATCTAGCCTGCCAGCTTGCCACCTTCTTTTCCGACCTCTCAACAACGACTGCTACTCAGATAGACACATTTTACTACCCACCAAAGTCAAGCCAAGGTATGTGATAGGGAGATCCCTCGTTGTGTCTGCAAGGCATTCTCACAACATGTCACCTCCTCATTTATACCAAAAGGCCAAAAGCAGACTTAGTATGATTAATCCTCAAACCTGAGACCAATACATACAACTCCATAATGGTTCATATTCCCTCCACAACAAAAGAGCCATCCTCCACTGAAAATAGTATCGTGTGTACTGGATGATGAGAAATTGAGATCCCACAAGTATGGAACTTCGCAAGGAAACCACCCTCACCAGCCTTCACCACCATTCTCGCCAGAGCATCAGCCACCACCACAAATAGAAAGGCGCCAAAGGGTAACCTTATCTAACACTTCGTTGTGGTTGAAAGAAACCAACCTCTTGTCTGTCATTCACCAACACCGTAAAGGAAGCAGTTGTCTCATGCATCTTTATCCAGACGATCTACTCGCTTGGGAACCCCCTAAGATGTAGGAACAACCAAAGAAACAACTAATCAATGCAGTTATAAGCCTTTGAGAAATCTACATTCCACAAAAGACCCATCGCCTTCTTCCTTTGCCACTCTACTACAATCTCAGATGCCAACACCACACCATCCATCATGTGATGACTTGGGATGACCGATGTTTACGTAGGATCGATTATCGAGCCTAGCATTTCTCACAATTAATGTTTGAAAAAAGCGAAAGTTGGAATGAGGCATTTTCCTCAGAATCGAGGTTAGGCATAGCCTCAAGGCGGTTGAGGCATAAGCCTAGGTTTATAGATAAAAATATGTATAAAACTATAAATATATATATATATATGATATGTAATTATATGTTCTTTGCCCAATATATACTACTTAACACTATAAAATGTGATGAAATAATAGAGATAAGAACACGTAATAGAAGATAGAACAACATCATATCTCTTTCTACACATTTTCTTCCAATCAAAGAAGAATTCATTGTCTATAAATATTGTGAAAGAATTAAACAATACATATCTATCTTAAAAATATTGTTGTAATTAGAAGCACGATTAAATATACGTCGAAGAAATTTATGTTATGTGTCTAACATATAATATATGGCCGCATGAGAAACCGTGAATCATATCCATTTTGAGCAAACCTTTGAAATATTATTGTAATTAAAAGTACGATTAAATATACGCCGAAGAAATTTATGTTATATGTCAAACATATAATATATGACAGCATAATAAATCGTGAACCCTATCTATTTCATTTTGCTTGATATATTGCAAAGCTCATTAAGTTTACGAGTATTGTTGGATTTGATATTTATGAATTCATTAAAAGAGAAATAGTAAGAGTTTGTGAAATAGTTGGACACAATTATTAGTAAATATGAAGTTATGGACACGAAAGCAACATCGGATTTAGGCATTTATCTCGTATAGTCATTATCCTAAAGAAGCAGATATTTATAAGCTTCTCAGACTACCAAGTAAACCATTAAACAAAATTATGCCTCGCAAAACACCTCGATCGCCTCAAGGCGGAACGCCTCGAGGCTACGCCTCAACCTCCTGAGGTGCATGCCTCATTGGACTGGACTGAGGCGCACGCCTCGAGGCTAAAAAGGACCACCTCGTCCGAGGCGTACGCCTCGACCGCCTCGAGGCTAGTTTTTTCATACCATGTTCACAGTCTATTGGCAAGCACCTTTGCCACAATCAAATAAACATCATTGGACAATGCAATTGACCGTAAATCCTCGACGCAACGCATTAAATAACTTAATGAGATCGAAGTGGATGAAAGTCTCATATCATAAACTGTCATGAGATGGACAATGATCAAAAAGGGGGGAATTTACAAGGGAAACCCCAACTTTTGACTGATATGGACCGACATATAGATGTATCGTCAATATCTCGTGAGATATCAGTCAATATCTGAGAATCGATATACGGGGTATATCGAGACGGCCCCCTTGTGATATTGATATATCGTCGATAGATAATATCTCGAACCATGGTCGAGAGAGATGAAGGGATGGATTAATTGGATCTTGCCTGGATCAATTAACTGAACTCTTCGTCCCTGTCAACAAGGTTAGGGTGGAGAGACAACACTGGCAGGAGAGCCGCACACAGAGTAGATGGGCAGGGAGTGGTAGAATACTTGGCAGGATATCATTATACAAATCTTAGGATTTTCCTCCTTGTGAGAGATAGAACTAAGTTGATTATGATCACATATCCTCTTTCACAAGGGCCAAAATACACTCTTATAGGAGGAATGAAAAATTATTTGATGATATAAGAAATAAAAAACATACAAAAGGTTAATTTAACTCGAGCCTTGTGTAAATTTGGAGACAGGACCATGGATAATTGGGGTAGTTTTTTTGGGTGGAAGGACTTCTATCATAGGAGAGATAGGACTTCAAAAAGTATAACTGGAGATAGTTGTGGGTGATTGATGTTTTGTCATAATGGAGATTCTGACTTAGATTATGACTTATGATGCCGGGGTCTCCGCAAAATCCGGGAAGGAGATTCAGTGTTACATGACAAATGACCAGGAAAGGTCTGGATTACAGATTTCAGTCCCCACGAAAAGAGACCCAATTATTGGTACATGATACATCCCCTCAATTTATAGTAATCCTCCAATTTTGCCACTATTCAAGTTTAAACTTTGTAATCCCAATGTTTACCAAGATTGCTTTTGGTGCTTTGTACACCATAACCTTTTTTACACAGTAGCTTCACATTTTCCAAAAAAAATCCATGATAAGTAGAAACGGCCTTTTCTCAGTTTTTTAGGTTTTTTTTTAAATCCGTTTGTTTAATTATACTTCGGCCAGATGAACTGTTTGCTATGTCATATTTGCTTTGACTTTGCCATTACTATTGTAGTTCTCTCGCCATGAGCCCGGTGTGACCCACGTACTCGTGACTGGAGGAGCTGGTTACATAGGGTCACATGCTGCACTTAGACTTCTAAGGGACTTGTATCGTGTGACTATAGTGGTAAGAATGATCTTAAATTCCTTGACTGATGTCTCAAAATTATACATCTTCCATGTATCTTATTTCACAAACACTTCTTTGTTCTCATTTTAATAGGATAATCTTTCTAGGGGAAATCTGGGTGCTATCAAGGTTCTAAAGGACCTATATCCTCAACCAGGAAGGCTGCAATTTATTTTTGCTGATTTAGGAGATGCAAATGCTGTATCCTGATTGTATATCCGTGTTTTCCGTTTCTAGTGAAAGTACCTTACCATCAGAGGCTCAAATTCTTAACCATACATAGGTGAATCGTATATTTGCAGAAAATGCATTTGATGCTGTAATGCACTTTGCTGCTGTTGCTTATGTGGGTGAAAGCACGCTTGAACCACTTAGGTATGGTGTAATCATGGCCTCAAATTTCAACGAAATTCCGCCGAAGTTCTCCGAAATTTCCATTTCTTTAGGTCACCGAAATCGAAGCGCTGCTTTATTTCTTTTTCCAGAATTTCAATGAAATGTCAGAAAAATGTCAGCGAAATTTCATCGAAATTATATATCATTTCGACCAAACAACAAAAATGAGGGAAACCACCCTTCGCTTTCATCAAAATTTGCATATATTTATGAATTTTCACTTATTTATTCACTAATGTGTTGAGATGTTAGATTGCTTTACATTATTTAAAGAAGTTTCTTTAGTTAGTTTATAAGGTTTAGATCTAAATCCAATGAAATCAGTTGGATACAAGATTTAAGAGTTAAATTCAAGTTTTAATGGAAGATCTTTATATTTTTTTTCCTTTACTTTGATATATATGTTTTTATTAGTAGTTATCATAGGTGTCACCTCATTCTTATTGAAGAGGAGCTCTTTCTTGCTATGTTCTTCTCTGTTATTATTGTACATATCACTATTCTCTTCATGTTCAAGAGGGGAAACCAATGGCTTTTAATTACGATTCTAAATTTGATTTTGGTTTTGAGCAACATACTACTTTGTTGAACTATTGGGACAATTGGATGGAAATTTAATGTAACATATCATGTTAATATCCCATATTAGCAAAAAATTATCTTTATATCTCATTTATTGAGTTGAAGAATATTATAAATCTTTATTTTTTAAAAAAATAGTTTTCAAGTAACTTCCCCAATTTCTGGTCATTTCACCGAAATTCTACCGAATTTCTCTTTCTGGACTTCACCGAAACGAAACCGAAATCCGACATTAAAGGCCTTGGGTGTAATATGTATAATATATTATGATATCTTAAATATTATATTCTGCAGGTCGACCTACTGATTACAGACCTAAGATGGCTACTTTATGGTACTGTAGTTTTATAATTTTATAAGGGTGTCTGACATGATATAAACAAAAAAAAGTGTGTCAGATAATCAAATGTCATAAAAAAAAACTATGGGACGGAGCTTTCATTTTGGAAGTTTTCTTGTGAAGTTATATTGAAATGTCATATCAAAATAATCCTTGAGGTGGAAATGGATGAAGTTGTAATGCATCATCATAAACCAACTCTAGTTTATGCCATCAAGTATGCATCATCTTCAACTCTGTATGTAATCTGTATGTGATGGAAAGTCGCTTCATGAACATGTAATACTATGAAAGATCTTGAAATAATTTGCAAAAGGAATATAAAAGAAGGATATGAATCGAAAAAAAGAACCGGTGACTGCATCTTAAGAAAAAATATTTTATAGGAAATAATAATCTTCTATTCGTTGTAATCATTAGCAGAAGAATAAATATCCGTATATGTAGTATAAGTTATATAGAGAATCTCTTTCAAAAAAGTTGCTCAGAGAAGTAGAAAGGATCTACAATAATCATTACCTTATTTTTATATGTATACACATTAATGGTAAGAATAGTGTGCTTACCACCCAAAAGAGTAGGGTTCAAATCCCTTATTAAGAAGGGTTGCATTAGGATGCTGACAAATAACTGTAAAAAACAGTTGGATCTTTCGACATGAATTTGATAAGAATCCATATAACCGACCCTACTTACAGTGGGAGAAAATTTGTCATTATATATACACGTTTATGGTAAGAAAGCAGAGGGGATGATTTCACATTAAAGCATACATTGAAATGGGGATTTTTATTTGTAGTTTATAATAGCACTTGAAATGGGGAACTTTCTTATAGAACGTGCCTCTATCTAATCTACCCATAATCGTACCCAAGTTTAAACCGAAATTAGGTCTATCTTTACTCATTCACCTTACCATCCTTCCGTGGTTTTCCCGGACTACTATGGTAAAACTCATTGTCAAAATTGTTAGACTATCACATGATAATTAGCATAATACACCTCAAGTCACCGTATTGATAATGACATAATCATCGATAGGCACTTATATTTATTCATTTTTGCAACTTGCAAAAATTTATAAAACTATTTGATACAAAGCCCCAAAAGTAAAAACAAGTTTTGCTTAAGAATGCCTTAAGTTCTATCTTTATTCCACGTATAAGTATTTGTAAAAGCTCGCATATATTTGGGTTTGAATACATGTTCATAAGAATGCAAATTACCAACTCCAATTACAAATTTGCATACATACGCTAAGGCTGCTGAATTTTTAGTGTCTGTCTAAGAACAATCGATCACTTCTTATTCATTGGTCGACCATTTTTAGTGTCTAGTTATTCACTGATCAATCACCTTATGTTGAACTGATCGATTACGTTTTGATATTGGTTATGCGTTCATCTATCACCTTGTATGAACTAATCGATCACTTTTTGCTATTACCTATTTTTTATTGATCACTTGAATTGATCAGATCGATTACTTCTTGAATATTAAGTTACATTGATGTAGTTGTCGCTTTACTAATCGATCACTTTTTTCTATTCCTATTTTTTATTGATCAATTTAATTGATCAGACCGATTTCTTTTTGCAATCACCAAGTAGATGGCATTCGAAAGTGCAATGGGTAAAAGTCTTGTGCTTGATTTGGTATCTTCTTCGACAGGAGGAAAATGAGCACTCTATTGAGCATGTTGAACCCAGCATTACCATATATAAACTCGTCCATGGTAACCATACACAACCCCCAACTACGTCCCAAAACTCAGTAGAAGAACACAGGAAACCATCAGTCCTTGGGACACCTTCTGCACTCAACTCCATCAACACTACTTTCACCTCGTCCCGGTTAAAAGACCTTGTCAAACAGGCATGCTGCTCTATAGAAAGGAGAGATGCACCTGAGTACAATGGTTCCCTGCTAAGTAGATTCAAGACAATATATGAAATGCAATTTCTATGTCGAGATAGTTAAATATTTAAGGAAGGTGAAACTTGGAACAAACTCTGATCTCAGTCAGACTTTAAATAGTTTGGTTCTGTTTTTGTGGGATTGAGTAATTGACGGAGACGTGAATTATATAATTAATATAGGGTGGCAGTAAAGCAAAAGGGCTATAAGCTTCTCTATAAGATTTTTTTTAGATAATAGCTAAATGCTATAAAACTGCATCAAGACATGAATGCTAAGTATTAGGCATTAAACTACAGCTATTTAATGAAAATAAAAATGACAGTATATGAGTGAAGTTGTTTTCACAATACTCAGTTGACTATGTTCTGACTATCCTCCGTTTGGGTGATTGAAAAGAATAACTCTATTTGATCACGATTGAATAGTCGGCCTTTGATTGGGCTTCAGTTGGTAATTTAATCTAGTTAAGTAATGGTCAAATATATATAATATATAACAATAATATGCATTATTCTTTTATATTTCAAATAATAAATAAAATAGATAACCAATTACTCCATGTAATCACCAGACCATCCTTTATTCTTTTATTCCGTGGACTTTCTGAATGTCTACCAGAATACCATTTATTCTTTTAATCAGCGACCTTTCCAGACTGACTTTTGCAACAGTGTTCGTGACCATGTAAAGAAGGATTGGATTCACACCGAGAATTTCGGACAAAAGTTGGTGTGCAGCCAATAGAAGGTAAAATGAGGAAAACTTCTTTAAGGTGGCTTGGATACGTGGAAAGAACGCTGTATTATGCATTGGTTCGGCAGTATGAGAGTTTAGAAGAAGACCATTGTAGGAGTGAAGGTGGTAGACCATAGAAAAGATGGAAGTAAACTATTAAGGATTTGAATTTAAACCTGGGTATGACCCAGCTGTGTTTCTTTAAATTTTCCATGGTGATGAAATTGGGCAAGTATTTCTTTGATGATTGTGACATGTCTCCAAGTGTGCATCACTTCCCTCGAAATATGCTTCTAAAAGAAAAAGAAAAGAACCTTAGAAGTTCTTTCACAGTATGTCATATATTCAATTCAAGTAGAGCAGCTTACACCTAAAGGTTGACTTTGAATTGCCTGTGCACAGTAAGATGCAGACAAGTCCTTGCATGATTAATGCAGTGGTTTTTGCTTTTGAGATCCCTTTTCAGATTAGGGGGACCATGCAACTTGATCCGCAAAATTTTTCATTCTGTTGGCAAGATGGTTTGTCTCGGTCTTGTCTGTGATGGGAATCACAAAATTTCCGGTGTTGCAGGTACTATCACAACATCACATCAAATACCCTCGTTATCCTAGAGGCAATGGCAGCTCATGGTGTTAATACATTGATATATTCTAGTACATGTGCGACGTATGGAGAGCCTACAAAAATGCCAATCACAGAAGAAACTCCTCAGGTATTTTTCATTGTCCTCCGGCTATGAGGTCTCAAGTGAATGTAACTTAGATGGGATCATGTAAAATCTAGGAACCTATAAACCCATATGGAAAGGCGAAGAAAATGGCAGAAGACATCATTCTGGACTTCTCAAAGAAATCTGGCATGGCAGTCATGATCTTAAGGTATTTTTTGTAGTTTTGTATGGTATCAAACCTTTCCTTCTAATACATAAAATTTGTAAGATGTAAAAATCCCTGTATTTTTGATGTCAGGTATTTCAATGTTATTGGATCTGATCCGGAGGGAAGGTTAGGTGAATCTCCCAGACCTGAGCTCCGGGAGCATGGTAGGATTTCTGGTGCCTGTTTTGATTCTGCATCTGGAATAATTCCTGGGGTTAAGGTACATGTTGCAGCCCTTGCATAGATCAGGAGTTGGTTAATACAATACCCGCAAGGCGACCTGATTTGGTTCAATCCTGTTTTCTAACCTTTCAGGTTAAGGGAACTGACTATGACACACCTGACGGGACCTGCATACGGGACTATATTGACGTTACTGATCTAGTCGATGCTCATGTGAAAGCTCTTGACAAGGCAAGACCAAGCAATGTTGGCATATACAATGTCGGAACAGGAAAAGGTGAGGACCAGTCACCAAATTGTGCTTTATGTATATAACTGTGATATTGATATGTCAATATACAGAAATTTGATTGGATAATGATTGTCATGAGCAGGTAGATCAGTAAAAGAGTTTGTGGAAGCATGCAAGAAAGCAACAGGTATCAACGTAAAGGTAGAGTACCTAAGCCGCAGACCAGGTGACTATGCCGAAGTTTATAGCGACCCCTCAAAGATCAGGCGTGAACTGAACTGGACTGCTCAGCACACTGATCTTGAAGAGAGTCTTCGGGTTGCATGGAGATGGCAGAGATCTCATCCGAATGGGTATTATTCCACCTCAGTTTCGGATTATTGATGGTTTTCGTGCTCAGCCAGCCTTTTTTTGCATAAACTGGTGGCGTGATGTAGTATTATAGGGGGGACTTTCCAGTAGCCCATTTGAATCAGTGTTTTTTTTGGTAGGTTTTAGGTCCATACATATAGCTTTCATTATAATTATTCATGTATTTATTGTGATGTCGGAGTTGATATGTAACACTAAGTTGCTACAGATGGTGGTCAACATCTTGTAATATTCTTTTATTCAGATTTTACAGTCTTTTCCTGCCATTTTTGAAAACCCATTTCGCGGAAATTCTCATTCCATTACAGTGCCGAAGACCCTAAATAAGTGGCAGACAGATAAATGCTGCTTCCTCTCTTTTAGGCAATGGAAGGTTGGAATCTTTGTTGGAAACTTTAAATTTCTTACAGGCAGTCAGAAGCACAAGGACACCCATGGATAAGGCTCGGTACGTTTGAGCGATCATGACCTTTGTGAAGGAAATAACGATTTGATTGCTATTGAAGAAGCTTTGGATCTCTTTGCACGGGGAGGTGGGGGGGCTGGATAACAATTATAATGTGAGTCCAGAATTTAAAAACAAGGGACATCCTTAATCTCTATTCAAACAACCCCTATTTCAAGTTGGATAAAATAAACTCCGGTCAATGTCCTGAAATTGTTTAGATTTATACAACTGTTGGTTGTTAATTTATGAGCATGGTTCATTGAAAAGAGCCACTTCTTGGACAGCATAGCATGTATTATATACTTTCATGATTTATGCAAATTCAGCTTTTTTTTATTTGGAGACATTTTTCCCTCTCTTCTCTACTTTGATTGACCTACAGAAACCAGTATTAGATCTTTTTAAGTGCTGCATAATCAACATTGTTGCGGCTCAACATATTGAAGTGCCCAAGGCTCTTGACATGAAATATTCCCTAGAGGCGATTTTAAGTGGGGAACTTTACGAGGAAAATTCGATGGGATGCTGCACGTGGAAACTTATTCCCCATGACATCCAGGCGAACTTATTGTTTGTTAATTATCTTAAGAAAGCTGTGGCCTCTAGAAACCGCTTCCTTTAGAAGGGAGCCGTTTCCAGAGGCAACAACTCCCTTCGATAGAACATGTCTCCTGGTTACGACTGGAGCCTAAATAAAGCCCCAACCGTGACTCCACCTCGTCCCCATGCGAACAGAACTCATCTTCCACCCTCCTGCTCCATCATCGTTGCCCCCACCCGTGACCCCTTTACTCCTGACTCTCCCCTTTAGCTCTGCCCTCAGGTGTGGTCACTTTGATGGGAGACTCTTGTCGATCCCCGTGCATTCTATTCCCGGTGTTCTCTTCTCCAAATGTGAGTATGTCTATCCCCATTTCCAAGCAATCCCATTTTTTGTGTGATGTATGTTTTATTAGTGTATTGTTAGTGTGTAAGTTTGTTTGTAGTGTATTGAAAATAGTGTATTGTTCGTGTGCAATGTTGTTCTCATTTTTTTAAGCGATTCCAAGCCATGAAAGTGATGTACTTAAGTCACGTGTGTGGGAAAGTGGTTAGGGTTGGGAAAGAAGTCAGATACGAGGGAGGTCAGGTGAAGCCCATAAGAATCAGGATGGGTTTGACCTTTATCGGATTGGTTGAGAATATTGTAACCTCGTTTCATGTCGACATTATCAATGGTGCAGAACTTTATGTATTTTACAAGATGTTGGAGAACAATAACACATTTCCGGTGAATGTCGAGTATGAAAGTGATGTTGCCGATATTTTGCGGTATGCTGAGATGATGGGAGGCTCATACCGATTAGTTCTGTTTACTGACCTCGTATGCTTATGAGATCATACGTCGGTTCCCCCGATATTCCGTGGCTACGAGCTGAGGAACCCATTATGTGTCTCATACACCCATTGAGATACGATCTTCCATGGCCCATGAACCTCATATATCCCCAACTCCAGTTGAGATGACAACACCAGTGTATGTTCCCCAATCTTTGGGACCCAACACAGATGACCCACAATCATGGTCCCAGATAGAGGGATTCGCTTAGTGGAGACTCACATCAGCACAATTGGGGAGGATCATGATACTGAGATTGATCGTATGATGGAAAATACCCCACATAATACTAATGATAAAATGGAAAATGGTGATGATGAATTGTTGAATGCTGAGAACCAAGAGGTCCATGTCGAGTCTGACATTCCTTTCTATAACACACGTGGTGGTGATGGTTACATTAAAAATGGTGATGACATGATGGATTTTCATTGATGGACTTGTTATTTCAGACAAGTTGAAGAATGGGATAACCTTCAAGTCGAAAGATGACTTAGTTCATTCAATTAAAATGTTCCACATAAACCACCATTATGATTTTATGGTGCATAAATCCGACCATCATGGATGGGTAGTTTATTCTAGTGAGAGGAGCAGGGGATGCGTGTGGCGGTTGTATGGCCATCGCCACCCTCTTGATGGCCTCTTTGTGATATTTAAAATGGATGCACCGAATACATGATTGCATCGTGTGATAAACCAAGATCATCTTTAGCTTGATTGCAACTTCATGGCAAATACAATTCTGAATTAAATCAAGATCTTAGCTGTCCTGAATGTTTCATTATTGCGTCAATCTATTTCCGATGACTACGAGTACATGGTGAGTCATAGGAGGATATGGAATGCCAGGCGAAAAGGAATAGAGACAGTAAACGGTGACTGGGTCGACTTGTATAATGAACTATCGTACTTATTTCGTGCATTGGGGACATCAATCTCTGGTATCATGACAGATGTCTACGACGATCCAGTTGGTCGATTTGAGAAAGTTTTCTGGTGGGCGTTCTGGGCATTCGGTCCATGTATCAGTGCAAGGAGACGTTGTAGGCCAAATATTAGTGTCGATGGTATCCATATGCATTGTAGGTAGAAGCAGAAGGTGCTCATTGCGTGTGGATGCAACACAACTAACCACATCCTACCCATACCTTTTGCCTTTGTCAATGAGGAGGATGATGATAGCTGGGCTTGGTTTCTAGAGAGGGTTTGTCTTCATGTCTTTGGGGATCGTAGGAGAGGTCCAATTTGTATTCGCATGATGTGGCTCATAGAGCACTTTTCTGTGCTTCTAGATGATGTTAATCAGGAGACCAATCTGTGCCATGCTCGTGCATACATAGTGCATCTATTAGGAGGGGTTGTCTTTTTAAACAAGTCAGGGAATAAGGTCTCGTTGATATACCTTCCCCTACTCGAGGACATGGAGGTATGCGGATAGTTCAGCTAGGGATCCGCTTGTCTAGCTTTCCTTTAAAGGTAGTTATATGTAGCATCCAAGGAGAAGTAATCGAGATTTGTGTTCCTCTCGTCCTACTCCAATTGTGGGCCTGGAACATTTTCCCCACATAGTACTCATTGTGCATCAGAGGCCCAATTGGCAAGGGAGCCTCTTAGGATGCAGTTAGAGGGTTGATTTTGATGTCACCACTAGGCCCACATACATGGTAGGGTTGTACCATGAAGCATTTGATCTTCAGACAACCTTACAGGTATATAGGCAAATCTACTATGCTGCTATGATACTATTTCTTACATTGTTTAAATATAATTCAATCGATTTTCATAGGTTGTTTGGACATCGTACATGACAGATATGGTTCATATGTTTCCCTTTACTCCTTAGAAACGCAAGATCTACATGTAGCAAGAGTATCACTCATCCATTTCTGTTTGCTTGAGTTATATACTCCAGATCGTGTCCTATGCCAATTTAGAGTAGTGCAAGGGATTCCAGGGCCATGCAACACTTGCACACGGCTCCACTCGATAGATCTTCAAGGGAAGATCAACATTGATTGTATTCAATTCCATACCAACTTCTTGGGGATGTGGAACAACTAGAGGGATTACATCATGGAGACAATCCCTATACTGCCAGTAGGAGATGGGGTCACCGATGAGTACATGACTTGGTACAACCAAATCACACGATGATTCATTGGCAGACACGAGTGCATCATGGACTTTGTTGTAACCCTTTGAAATTCTTTACATTTTCAACATATCAAAAATAAGACACAAGATTTTCTCCATTTCAGGATTAAGGTTCAGGGAGATCCATCTTGCGATGGATGACCTTGACCATGTGGGATTTTTGGTGGTTGATTCAAAGCGTCGACTTCAAGATACCATCGAAAGGCAGTTTAGAGATGACCCAGATGACGACGAGGAGGGCAGAGGAAATGAAGAAGGGGAGTCTGCAGAACCAACTCATGCAGAGAGGGGTCGAGGGTGAGGACATGGGCGAGGACGTGATGCATGAGTTGGAGGAGGATGGCGGTGGCGTAGCCAAGCAGTTGACTTTGGGGACTCCTCACAACAGATGCCCGCAGAGATGGCCTCAGGGGTTGATATTCACACTCCATTTCAGGTGCATGCCATCCCTAGCTGCCCATCCACACCAACAACCCTGATGAAGGAGAGGGGCCTATAGACGCCGACCCTTCACATTTCTCCCCGTTGCGGGCACTGCATATAAACGCCGTTGAAGTTGACAATGTTGATGGATCTCGAATTTTACAGATTTATCAAGCTAGTCAGATCTGGCTCGCCACCCAACTGGAACTTAAGGCGCCTCTTTAGGAACTAGAGGAAAGACCAGCAAAGCTTAGAATCTTCTGAAGCTCAGTGATGTACCTGTTATATATACTACTATGTATTACATGTAAAATCAATGGACGTTTTTTCTGATAACACGTACTTCCTCTCATGTATGAGATTGTTCACTTTTTATTAATGTTTATATATTATTTGAGGTCTCATATGTATGGGTCAATTGCATGAAATAGCTCGAGTATAGGGCCTTACAAAATGTTTGAATGTATCCCAAAATGTTTGAATGTTTTTGGAACCAGAGAGCAGCTCATGTTGCGATATAATGCACGCTTTTTGTGGATTTCACCCAGTTGGACGTATCAAAAAACCCATGGGTAAAGAACTTGGTTGTTTGAGGAACAAGAGAACAACTCCTTGGAAAGGGGAGTTGTCTGGATACAGGTTTCAGACAAAGGGGACATGGCTTCCTTCGAAAGGAGTCGTAGCCTCTGGAAACAACAGCTTCCTTATGGTACTTAACAAATAATAAGTTCGTCTGAGGGTCACAGGGAATAAGTTTCCACGTGCACCGCCCAGGCAAAATTTTCTCGGAACTTTACCTCGATATTCATTCATACTTCTGCTATTGTATTTTGACTCCTCCTCGAACTACACTTACCCTTGTAGTGACTTTGTTTACACTTTAACCCTTCTATTCTTTTAAGTCTACTAACCTAACCATTCCTTAGGTTAACTAACCGGGAGTAGACCTAATGGTTCATATTTTTTGATTTTTTATTCTCTCCCCTTCTCCCTCCCTCACATTCTCCCCTGCTATTCAAGAAAAATACCTCGAGATTGATCTTGAAGCTCAAAGGGGATCTCTAGAGCTAATATCTCTAGTTGGGCCCTTGAGCAACTTCTTGGCCCATTCGACTAACTTAACCATCTCCCTTGAGAGTTGAGAGGGTGGGGTTTATAACGTGTCTTTTGCATATAACCTTGAGCAAGACTACCACGAATGAATAGACATTAAATTTCTTTGAGAAGTTGCTGCCTCCTGAAATACTCCGGATCTAGATTTCAAAAACTACCTTTAACTGCAGTGCTAATTTGTGTTTGGTCCAATTCAGGGTTCGATTTTTGAGATCCTGAAGTTTGCAACTTCTTCTAGTAGATTTTCATAGTTTACGAATTCGATGCCACGATGTATGATGGCCTTTGCTTGAATGATGTGAACATAATGAAGCCATGTGGCCGCCCCGATACTAATCGGGAAAGGATTCTATGTTGTAATGGATGTTGTAATTCTCATTTATTTATTTTTGCTATTTGGATTTTGAAAATCCAACCTTATGGATTATATCTTCTACTAATGTTCCACGTATCTTCCAAATTTCACTAAAAAAATCCGAGGTCATTTGCTATTTTATCTTAAAGGTCAATGGTCCGATCGACATTTAAGCAACTTAATCCCATTTTAAAAGGAGATCTAGTTGCTTAAATATCGATCAGATCATTGACCATTAAGATAAAATAGCAAATGACCTCAGATTTTAGCGAAATTTGAAGGATATGTGGAACATTATAGAAGATATAATCTATAAGTTTGGATTTTTCAAAATCCAAACCGCAAAAATAAATGGGGATTACAGTCCTTTCCCTAGTCTCCAACCTATGTTCGCATGACAGCATCGAATGGTTCGACCTGTAAAGATGTCTTGTAAGAGTTCCTCTCTCCATGTTCTTATATAAAACTAAGAAAAGTAACATCTCATTCCCTTTATCCCAGTATCTGATCAAGTAAACTAGATGATGGTGACGTAGTCGTGATAGAAGGTCTATCTCCATCCGAAACTCGTCGGTATCCTACTGAGTAGCATGGATCGTCTACTGGAGTGTTGTCTCTGCAGTAACCGCTCAATCTTGATCAAGCGGTTCACACGATTTTGCACGATACGAGCCCACAAAAAGTGCGAAATCGTGGGAACCGCTCGATCACGATCGAGCGGCTCAAGCGGGTGCTGCAGAATCTGCAGTAGTCATGGAAAGCCATATCGATATCAATATCGTTTCGGTCCGTCCGGAAATGGATATATCGGGATATATCGACGATATCGGTGGAAATGTCGAAAATGGCTCAAAAAAGCCAAATTTTTAGCATTTTTTTCAGAAATTAAGATCATCCAAGATATTAGAACAACAAATAACCTACAAATACACACTTATATCACACATATCGGTCATTATAGACCATATATCGCACATATCGGTCATCATATCGAACATATCGTTGTTAATGTTTATTCCTGACCTATAGATATTGGAAATGGATTACATTCAAGTTTTTACAATATTAAATAACTTACAAATATATACTTAGATGACACATATAGATCATTTGCGAAGACTATGATTCTTATATTGCACATATCGATCATATCGAAATATCACCGGTACTGTTAGTTGTTGACCTATATATATTGAAAATGGAGTTCATCCAAGTTCTTAGATAACTAAATAGCTTATAAATATACTCTTAGATCACACATATCGATCAATCTATGAAGATTATATCGCATATATCGATCATTTTGAACATATCGATATTAATGTTTGATTCTTGACTTATAGATATTTTGTTTTTGAAGAACTGACTTATAAATATTGGAAATCGATTTCATTCAAGTCTTACAACATGAATAACTTGTAAACATACACCAAGTTGAAGAACCATTGTATGCACCCTCCTGTCGCACCATACCCTACCAGTGCGGGGGGCAGCTCCCCCGACCCGAAATAAAATATATATAAACCATTTGTGTTTTACTACTAGGTATTTTAATACTATATGTTGAATCAATCTTCCATGAATAATAGCAGTGATATATAGAGATATCGGCGAAATATCGACGATATCGATCGATATCCGGGATTTTTTTTACTGAAACCAGATATTTTTGAGCGATATGAGCCGATATGGCGATATGAGCCGATATGACGATATATCGCCGATATCCCTGTAAAAAGAGATATTGGGTAATATCGAAACCTCTACCCTGTCGAAACCGATATATCGGCGATATATCGTCGATACGGCCTTCCATGGCTGCAGTCCCGCTACAGCAGACGACCCGTTCCCCTTACTGAGACTTGGGAGTGTTGCGCTTCACTGCCACCTTGGTATCAACTCTGAGCTTTCCCTTGCAGACCTTCCCAAAACCACGGACTCGTTATTTGTTGCTTCTTGGAAGGCGAAGAAAGGAAACACAAGTCCAAGCGTGGTGTTTAATTTGGACGGGCTAGAGGTTAACGTGCCACTGGAAATTTTACTTCCAGATGTGTGAGATGTTCATGTAGTTGTTGAGACGGGAAATCATGGTCTCGACCCTCTTTCCTGTTCTTGCCACTTAAACAGTGACGGAGGGAGGGGGGCGGGAGGGGGTCAGGCCTCCCCGTTTCCGTGTGCCTCCCCTCAACTTTAGGAGCAATGGGTGGTTACTTTATTGGCCCCGTCAAAGTACAGCCTCAACGCCACTCTACATCCTATTTTTTATATTAACACAGAAATTGATACTAAATTTGTTAACTTTCCAAATTAAAAAATAATAATAGATTTAAAAAGAATGTTTATGTACGGTACCAGCCACCATGATTCTCATTGCATTAACTTTCTTGACACAAAGCTAAGCATGTTATTTCCAAATCCCTCCTTGCCGACATCTTTCTTCCCTCCTCTCTCGTCGACGCATCCGAGCTTCAACAACGACAAGGGATTCACGCCTGTGACGTTTTTTGCTTCCTTGGGAGACATTATAGAGAGGTAAACATTTGAGAGCACAATGTTGTCTTTTCATTAATATATGTGATGTCTCTCTATAAAACATGGACAATATTTTTATAGTCTTTCGTATTATATTAGTACATCACATGCTTGTGTATATTTTGAATGTGAGTGATATAACTAAAGTGCTATAAAAAGTTGTAGGGTCATCATAAAAAATTTATACGCATACTATTCTCATAAAAAAATTTGCACGCATACTATTCTTGGACTATAAAATAACATGCACAAGGGAGATACATAACACGTTACGAAAAAATAAAAAGATTGGCTAAAAAATGACATACATGTTGCTTTTGCACTATAAATAAAAGGTGCCAAAGAGATACGGAAAATACCATTAAAAATATAAAGTTCATAACAAAAAAATAACAAACATGTTATTCTTGCACAACAACTTAAATAGCCGGTGGAAGATTGTAGCAACGTGCTATAAAAAAAATCTAATTATAATATAACATATGGGAGATAAAAAATGAACATGTTTTGAAAAAATTGATATGGTTATCACAAAAATAACAATAATGGTTTTCTTGTGTACTACGAAGAAGTGACATATTTACCATAAATAAAATAAACATACTATTTTTATTCTATAAAATTGCATGTTGTGTAATATACCCATGTTCAAATGGTGTGGAGGTAAGTATGACTAAGTTTGGTATTCATCACGAAAGCATGTTATGATGTCTAAAAATATGAACTTTAGGGTATGAATTATAGTATCATAACACATAGTGATCAATATTTTAAATGTTTATTCCATGAAATGGTGAAATTAAACTTAAGCATATTATCTAAGTAGTTATGATATTAGTGCGATGTGTTTATGATATTAGTGGGACTTTAGTTTTTTGATTTTCAAGATCATATATTTATCATCTTGGCAGGCATCTTCCCCTTCCTAGGTTCAACAACATAGTCTCTTTGACACCATCTCAAGCTCGTCCTCTGCTTATATTGATTTGATCCAATCTTCATTTATTACTCACTAGAAGAACATGTACCAATATTGTTGAATATATTTTAAATTTATTATTCATTTTTAATTGATATAATGATAAAATCATTGGGTATACCAATCACATATTTTCCTTTCTAGATTAAATTTAAAATATTCTCTTCTGAATAAGCTAACGTATTTTTATTATATTTAAAATTATGACATTAATTTGGTGCTTTTAGATCAACAATGTCAAAGAGGTCCATCACCGCATATTTTGTAAAGTCGACGAATGAAAGTAGTAGTAAAGAAAATGTACTTCCTTCTCAAAATCCTGAAGAAGAGAGACTTCATCCTTCAAAAATTTCACAAGTTGATATATATAAATTTATTAATGATTCATTAGAAAGAGATCCCAGGTTATGTCAAATGATATGGGAGTATCCACATGATAAGAGAGAAGAAATAATACGTAATTATTTAAATTTAGGACCAAACCAATACAATATGACAAACTATCCGTATAATAACAATGAGAAACATCGTCGAAGATTTCAGGCATCTTAGTTTTAGACAACATTCTTGGTTAGAGTACTCACCTTCCAAAGATGCCGCATTTTGCTTTCCTTGCTTTCTTTTTTCGGGTAAGCTCAATTTAAAGTAAGACATAAATATCTTGTTGTTGATGGATTCTGAAACTATCCGTATAATAACAATGAGAAACATCGTCGAAGATTTCAGGCATCTTGGTTTAGACAACATTCATGGTTAGAGTATTCACCTTCCAAAGATGCCGCATTTTGCTTTCCTTGCTATCTTTTTTCGGGTAAGCTCAATTTAAAGCAAGACATAAATATCTTGTTGTTGATGGATTCTGAAATTAGAAGAAAGTTAACAATGGAAAAGATTGCTCATTCTTGAGTCACATAGGAAGTAATGGTTCTACACATAATTTGGCAGAAGAAAAGTAGAAGAAATTTTATGAATAGGGCACAATATATTGAACATGTCATCCAAAAACACAATGTCAAGCAAATTCAAGCAATCGATTACGCTTAAGGACTACAATTGATGTTGTTCGTTGGCTATCATTCCAAGCATGTGCATTCAGAGAAATGATGAATGACCAAGTTCTACCAATCATGGAAATTTTATCGAGTTAATGAAATTTGTGGCATCTTATAATGAAGAAGTAGAAAAAGTTGTATTAGAAATGCTCCGGAAATGCTAAATATACGTCACCAGATGTTCAGAATGAGATTCTTCAAATTATAGCCGGTAAAGTAAGTAATACTATTCGTGAAGAGATTGCAGATGTTGCATTTTGTGTATAATTGACGAAGCTAGAGATGAAGGAAAGAGAGGACAAATGGCTATTGTTCTTAGATTTGTTGATACAAAGTGGTTATTTACGTGAGAGATTTTTTGACTTGGTCCATGTACCAGATACACGAATAATCACATTAAAAAGTAGATTATTTGAAGTTCTTTTGCAAAATAATCTTGATTATAAAAAAATTAGAGGTCAAGGATATGATGGAGCTAGTAATATGCGTGGAGAATGGAATGGATTTACAAGCCTTAATCATGAATGAAAATCAATATGCTTATTATATACATTGTTTGGCTCATCGTCTTCAACTAGCCCTTGTAACTACTTCAAGGGAGGTGATTCTCATTCACAAGTTTTTAACAAGTTGGGGTGGTATAGTCAATATTGTCAATGCATCATCTAAACGACATGATGAATTACAAGCTGCTTATGCGGATGATATTGCTTATTTATTATCAACGAATGAAATTCAATCTGGCACGAGACATAATCAGATGGGTACACTACAACGTCCAGGTGAAACTCGATGGAGTTCTCATTATAGATCTATCTGACAGTTTATAAAAACGTATAGTGCAATCTGCAAGGTACTTTTAACCATCATTGATGGAGGTGATAATTATCACAGCCGTGCAGAAGCAGATGAATCACATGAAGATGTAACTTCTTTTGAATTATTCTCATCATGCATATTATGAAAGAAATTTTGGGAATAACAGAAGATTATGCCAAGTTCTTCAATGAAAAAATATAGATATTTTCAATGAAGATGGTTGGGATGCACTATTTTTGAAAACTATTGCATTTTCTCAAAGAAGAAATATTGAAGTTCCATACCAAAGCTCTTTCTATTCTTACAGCCGAATTAGGTCTCGTGGTCAAGAAACTAAAGTTACGCTGCTTCATCATTATCGAGTGGATATATTTACAGCTGCAATAGATTCTCAATTATCAGAACTTAATAATCGCTTTAATGAAAATTCCACCAAACTTCTTACACTTAGTGCAGATTTAGATCCTAGAGACAATTACAAATCATTCAACAGTGCTGATATTTACAAATTAGCAGGAGAGTTCTATCCAGCAGATTTCTCAGAGCAAGACCTATTGTTGCTTGAAAAACAACTATTACATTATAAAATCAGATTTTGGCACTCATCCAGTTCTTAAAAATTCTTCTGATCTTGTTGATCTTTGTCAGAAATTTGCACAAACTGGTAAATCAAGTATATATTATCTGGTTGATCGATTGATTCGGATTATTTTGACTCTTCCCGTCTCCACTGCGACATCTGAAAGAGCATTTTCATCAATGAAGATTATTAAATGTAGGCTTCGTGACAAGATGGAAGATGATTTTCTTAGAAATTATTTATTGATTTACATTGAGAAAGAAGTTGAAAAAAATATTTCAACGGAATCAGTATTGATGAATATGATTCAAAGTCAAGGAGAGTGTGTTTTAAATAGCTCAAGTTAAAGGTATGTTTTATCTCTTTTTATTTTTTTAATATTATAAAAATTATAACATATTTTTTTCTTTAAGAGCTATTCTATATTACAAGAGATGAGTGACTCCTTACATTTGCAATTTTTATATCAAGAGATATTTGTGCCCCAGTTTAATTTCAATGCAATGAGTTTTTTGGTAATTTTATTATTCAATTATTTTCTTTTTATATCTTTTAAAAATGTTGCGATTTGCTATGAAAGTTCTTTATGTTTTTAGATCTCATATGATATAACTCAAAATATTTTTTGCATCAGAAGTTAAAAATCTTTATATTTAAAGATTTCTATTATATATGGCCCCCCTAGCCAACATTCTTGGCTTCGTCCCATGCACGTAAACAAGGGTGACGAAAAAGGACTCCTCCAAGAACCCACAAGGGTGACGAAATGACTCCTCCAAGAACCCCAACTACTATGCCCACTGTGACAGCAATACGGAATTTTGATCTTTGATCGGAAGTTCTATATCTGAAGCTAATACCATCAAGACATTCGAAGTGTAGAATAGCTGTCGTGACCGACGTGGTTACGCAGCCGCCTCCGGCGGTTGTGGCAAGGCTGAGTCTCCCGCAGACCCTAACCGCAAGGGCGTGGGAAGGGGGCGGGCGTGGCAAGGGTATACGCCCTATAAATAACCTCCTAGGGAGGGGAACGCTATCCATCGGAACTCGCTCGCCTAACGGGAGCCCCATACGACCGTATCCCTCCCTCTCTCTCGATCTCCCTCTCTCTCTCTCGTTCTCTCGCAGCCAAAACGGAAAGGGTGAACCTCGACGAGATCCATCATGGTATAGCATGCACGCTTACGTGTTCCGATCAGCACCTGCTGCCGGAGGATCTCCCTGATCGACATCTTCATCTCTGCCGCCGCTCCCAAAGGCACTCAAGGTGTTTGTCCTCCCGAACCCAAAAACAGGGTCTCAGGTTCTGATAAACCCCAGAATCAAGCGGTCTTGTATTCCATACGAGGCGGGAACACAGCCGAAGTGTTGACCACTCAAAATCTGAATTTAATCAACAATTAACCACAATAAAGAATAAATATCAATTAAGTCCCAAAATTTGTGAATTAACATTTAACTCTACCACAAAATGCATAGTGAATAAGCATGTAGATGGTCGAACCACAAAGAGCAATACAAAAATTAAGTAGCCTATGATGTTCATGTACAACAGAGTCATCCTTGCATGAATCCTATTTTTGTGGGTTTTAGGGGTTTTATTAGTTTTTATTATTTTTTTTAAATTATATATTATTTCTTTATATGTATACTTATATATATATAGACATATTTATATAATATAGACATATAAAGATATGCACCCATAAAGGGTTTTGTATAGAGAATATAATACATATATATATAAAGATGTTTATATATATATTTTATTTCGAATTTTTTGTATTTTGATTTTTTTTAATTTTCTGAACCTTCTATTTTATATTATATATATATTTCTTTTTTTCTCTTTTTTTAGTGTTGGAATATATAAACTCCATAATAAGAGAGGTACTAGAATATTCATAAAAGTATGCAAAATGCTCAAAAATTCAGAAAGAAGATATTTTTGGTCTTTTCATGATTTTTTACTGTTTTTGTGATTTTTGGTATTTTTTAGAGTCTTTTTGATATTTTTCAAAAATAACACAATAGAAATCAGGGACTTAAGCAATTGGACAGAATTGAAATGAGGTTAAAAAAGAGAAAATGATATCCAAAAGTCCTCAAATCAATTTTAAATGATAGATAATAAAAGAAGGAAACTACAGAAACTTAATTTGTATTTTTAGGCTTTTTCTAGGATTTTTTAGATTTTTATGTAGTTTTTTTAGGGTTTTCTTATTTTTAAGGTTTTTCTTTTGAGTTTTTAGTGATTTTTGGACTGACACTAAAGTAGGATAAAATAGACAGTAGGTAATTTTTTTGGAATTTTTCTAGGTGTTTAACTATTTTTGGTATTTTCTAAGCTAGACAGTAAGAATAAAACATGTTTTTGATTTTTTAATAAATATTAAAATGCAACAAAAATAAAATGCAAAATTATGGCGTGAAAGTGCAAGTTAACAGGAGCTTGGCATGATTTTTGTGGAATTTTTCAAGTGAATATGATGCATTACAAAAATGGAGCAAGCAAGCAAAAATACATGGCCTGGCAGGGGCATTTTTGCAAATAAAAACAAAGGCAGGGGCTATAGTGCAAAAACACCGAAATATATAAACGTGTTCTGTAATTTTAAGGACTAAAACTAAATAAGCAAACCCGCCAGGGCCCCCTTGCAATTTGACCATCACGTGGGACTACACGTGATCCGCACCCACAGGGACCAAAATGTTATATCAACAAAGTTCGGGGTCCTGGTTACAATTTTCACAAAAATAATATACTTAAAATTTTAATTTTATGGACTAAAGATAAATATACAAACATACAGGGGGTCTTGTGCAATTTAACCACCTCCACGTGGGACGACACGTGAGGTGACGTGGACTGGACCTAAAAGTAATATCACAAACATACAGGGGGGTCCATGCAAATATCCACAATAAAATGCACTTCGACTTTTATTTACAAGACTAGACAATAAAATACAAAAACACAGGGGGTAAGATCTGCAAATTACCCATAAGTGTGTGCTGGTGGACGGCGATGATGATTTCACTTGGACACGTGTCACGCATCCAACGACAGGTACTGCTTCGCCGATGAAGGGCTGAGATTAGATCAGCCGAGATGATCTAACGGTGATGGCGACGCTTCATCTAACGTTCTGATGGAATCTGGGGGTCCCTCCTGATCGGACGGCGATGGAGCCTCTTGGAAGAACAGGGAAGAAGCTCGCGTGAGGCGAGCCTTCGATCTTGAAGCATGGGCTCCTCCGGGGTTCTACCTCGCGTCCTGAGGTGCTCTGATCGTAGCTGAGGCGTCCCGCGTCTGCTAGTGGTCTTGGCGTGGCTCCCGGTCTTCCAAGGAGGTCAGGCGAGGTCGATGAAGGTCGGGACCTCCAGGAGCTCTTCCTGGATCGATTCGAGTCCACAGGGGCTCGTTGCTTCGTGTGACCTGCATAAGAAGAACCAGGGGAACGAGGGCTATCTCCTCGACCCTGGTTTGTGAAGCTTTGGTGCAAGATGAGGAGAGGCGGAGGAGCCTCCGGCGATAGGTGGAGGTGGAGCTCCGATTCGCAAGGACTGGGGGTTCTTGGTTGAACAAAAATGATCAGGAGATGGAGCATGCGATGGGGAACGAAGTGAGGTGAATATGGCGGTCGGAGACAGTGGGTATCACGGTGAAGAAGTCGCCGGAGGCGGAGCTCCGGTGAACTTCGATTTTGCTATTTTACGAGACTATATTGATCAAAAAGCTAAACTAAGCATGGGAATTAAAAGCTGGAAACTTAAATCTACCTAAAAAAGCAAGAAAGGACAGCTCTTATACCTGGGGGCCGCCAGGGAGCAGGACGGACGCCGGAGCTCCGCCACGACAAAACTTATCCCTCCTCCGGCCACTTCACGTTGCTGAAATGCTCCCCCTGTCATGAGGAACCTCCCAGGAACTGATTCGGAGGCGTTTGGGTGGTGTAAATTGGCCAAATTTGAGGAGGAGGTCGATGACTCTTATTTATAGACATTATGAATGCCCTACTTGGCCCGCATATTCCGACGAGTGCAATGATCGTTTTCTCGATCCAACAAGCGTGCGTGATAGATGGATGATCCCTCTACAGATCTCGTGAAGGCGGCGAGCGAGAATAAGGGATGAGACGCCCGGGAAAAATGGCACAAGTCATGGGAACAGCAAGGTTCAGAGGCGCCAGGTCCCGATGGGACAGTTGACCAGAGGTCAACGAAGGCTGGCTCCTCATTGGTCCACATCGGCCGTAAACGGACAAAATAGGGAAATTCGTTCAAAAATGATTTATTTGACATAGTAAATGATTTTATTAGAATTTGCTTATAAAATAAAAAATGTGTATTAATTCATGTAGTATTTATTTATGATTTTTATTTAATTTTTGATGTATTTTATTATGTATTTTATTATGGTTTTATTTTAATAATGTATTTATGCATGTATTTACATATATTTTGTATATTTTCTTTTTCTTGTTTATTTTATTTTATTATTTTATTTTCTTATTTTATAAATTTATAATTTATTTTTGTGAGTGTGAGGATATTTTTATTTAATTTTTATGAGTTGATTTTCATATTTAAATAAATAGGTATATGTATATGTAGGTATACTTATAGGTATTTTACCTATATATTATATATACTTTATTTATTTCATCTATTTTCTTTGTTTTTATTTTGGATTTGTGTTTTTGATATATGATATGTAATATGTACAATATTATAAAAATAAAATAATTAAAGAATGTTTTCCCTTTTTATTTATGTACATACTCATCATAGGTATTTTGCCTATATCTTGCATAGACTTATTTTATTTTACAAATTCTTTTTGGTTTTATTCAAGTTTCAATATGTACATGTATTATATACATTATTTAAAAATTCTAAAAATATGATTTTGTAAAAATAATGAACAATGAATAAATTGAATATTTTAATAAGGCAGATTGCACAATGAAGGCCAAAAACCTAACTTTCACAGATTAAACTCTAAAAATTATGAAACCAATTTTATAAAATACTTCTTGAGAAGCTATATACAAATAAAGGTGATTTGGGTAATTTTGAGTTTTTATTTGCAAGATACGGGTCTGTGAAGTTGAGATTTTGGCTTTTTATTCTGTGTATAAAATGTACACTATGTATCATTTTTGTACAAACTCAATTTTGTATTTTTATTGACATTATTGTCTACAACTTTCATGTACAAAGTTTCTCTATTTGATGAATGAATAATTATATACAAAATAAGTATAAAAAATGCTTGAATAAATGAATAAATAAATAAGGTATTTATTGTACTGTTGGCCCTTATCGTCCCCTACTTTATTCCTTGTCGACCAATTCCATGCTGGCCTTGGTCTCGGGGTTCGGGTCATAAAATATTTGCAATATTTTATTCTTTTTTCTTTTCTTCTCTTTATTCTATATTTTTAGCATTAAAAACCTTATTCTATGTACAATGAATGCAACAAATAGTGAATGCTTTTATAGACAAATTAATGTTATTTTCATGCATTTGCTGGGGTTTTTAAGGCCAAAATGATAGAATAAAGGTGATGAAATGGAGATTCATCACCCCCTATACTTGCCTTTGCTAGTCCCTAGCAAATACTTATGCAATAAGTACAAAAAGAATAAAGAAAAGAAAAAGAGAATTGAAGAAGGATAGAGTGAATAGGGGTGCTTTCAGTACAATGTATGTCTGTAAAAAATCTTAATTTGGAGCCTCTATCAGCCCTTGGGTGTAGATGTGTGTGGAGCCTAGTCGGGAATCAGCTTTAAAACACAACAGCATTCGAGAGTCACAGAACTTGGTTCAACCCACCTCAATAGTCTGGTCAGAACTGGTCTACATCATACGCAAACCCTTATAACTATGAAGCTGACTTGTACAGTGTAAGTGATAGTGGCTCCCCCAACTGAAAGGACAAAGGAACTGACTTCTCCATAATGACAACCCAATGATTCCCCAATCCAACAGCTCTTTCCTCGAGGAGCGGGGTATTCCCTTCTAAGTTCAAGTGGTAACCAGCTCAAGAGGAGGGGGTGAAGAGAAGAATGGACGGTAGCCAGTGTAGTTACCTATCCGAGGATGCAAGACCAGTGTAGTCAAGTCATCCAATTGCAGGCTCACATATTTGACTTTGGAACTCAAGCTTGCTTATTGGCTTTACAACATGTGTACATACTTTGCAGGCATTTTATTTTTGTACAGGCCTGACCATTTTTTTGGCATACTATTCACAGCAGCATTTACATAAGGAGTTTTTCCTCTTGAGCTAGTAGACTATCCCTCTTTTGAAGCTTTATTGCAACCTACAATCTCCTGTCGTTAGACCTCATGGCTACTAGACCAGGTTGGGGTGCACTTCCCTCCCTAGACGAGGACGAGTGTTTCCACCCGTGTGCGTCTCAGACTGGCAAATCCAACCCCCTCACCACTCCAACTGAGTTGAGCCAGGTGAAAGGGGCAAGTGTCCAAGATAGGTTACGGTCGTCAAGAGTCATGCATGTGTTTCGAAAAGTTCTAGTTAGCCAGTTGAGGTGACTTGAACCCAGCCCTGATTTCTCAAAGAATTAAGTCTACATAGACCTGAAGTACCTTAAACCTAGTTCCCATAAGGTTCCAGTGCAGTTAGGTGCGGTAAGGTCCAACCAAGCTCCAATTTTAGACTTTATTGGACTGATTCAATCATCAAGCTCACTCAAAAAGAATATGAATGGTATGCTCATGCTATGCACAATGAATGATGCAATTTTTCACAAAGAATTTTCAAAAATCAAAGAATCTTCTTACACAAAGAATTTTTTTTGCAAATAAGAAGCTTGACACATACAAAAAGTACATACAATTATTTACACGGGCGTGCCACTTTATTTACAAATTTATAGATTTTAAAGACTTTACAGGTTTTGATGAAGTAGTTTATTCATGTTATCTTTTTATACAGAAAGAATTTTATGTATTTTATTTACGATTTACATGTATTTGTAATGATGCTTTTATTTCTTAGATTTATTTTGAAAAGAATTTTTGCAAACTATAGTACACAATAATTTTTACAAGCATTTACACACATTTGAAAACTATTTTTGCAAAGATTTTTCACACTATATACATTTTCCACAATAGTTTTTACAAACATTTTCCAAAACATTTGCACTTAGGTTTTTCAAATCATTTATTTCACACAAAGAAAAAGTTTTTCAGACAAGGCAATTTTGCACAGGTTGAAAACATTTCACAGCACATTTAAACAGTTCGCACTATTTTCAAATCATGCTATAAAAGTATTTAACCCTGATTTATTAGTCAATATATACAAAGAAAAACTGTATTTTATGTACAACATGGTTTAGGTTTTATTTGAAATTATTGCTTATTTTTGTACGAGAGATTTTTGTGTAAACTCCTCAAACTTTGAGAATTATTTTCAAAAGCTTCTTGAAAACTATAGTCCAAAATAATTTTACAAACATGTACACGTATTTGAAAATGATTTTGCAAAGGTTTTTCACTCAGAATAGATAGATTTTTCAAAATAATTTGACAACCAAATTTTTCAATCATTTGCAAACTAATTTTCACACATTTTTATTCTACTCAAAGAAAATAAATTTTACAAATGAAACTGATTTTACAAAGTTTGAATACTTGTACACACTATTTTTCAAGCAATTTTCAAAAGATTTTTCAAAGAGACTATTTTTCACAAAATGCTTTTCCTGACTTATTAATCAGTACAAGTACAAAGAGTCAGAGGAGCTCATAATCATCTTTCATTATTATAGAACTACTGTTTACATTAGTTTTTAGCTTGAAGTGTGTTTTATTTTTCAGTATGAGTTATGGCTTATAGTATATACATAGTATATACGACCCCCTATACTTAGCTTGAGCTATGTCCTCATAGATCGAAGAGAAAAGAGAAGACATAACTCGTACTGAGTATAGACGAGTCTAAAGAATATATATGAATAAGAAATGAACGAATGAGAAGTTGACCGTCTCCCCTATACTTAGGATCAAGTAATCCTAAGTATAGCAGACTGTACAGTAAGCAGGGAGGGTCTAGGGTGGGAATACACAGATCGTACTCAGATTGTCTCCCCCTATACTTAGGGTAAGATACTCCTAAGTATAGACAAGAAGAGGAGACAATGGAGAGGATCAAAGAATAGAAGAACTCTTGGTGCATACCCCCTATACTTAGGAAAAAGTACGTCCTAAGTATAGAAGACTGATAAAAAGGAGCAGCACCTTCTGATACAAAAATGCAGAAAAAGACGAAAAGAAGAAAAGAAGAAACTCAGATAAACAGTCTTTGGGATGCATCGTCTGAATCTTCTGATGCTGCCACTGTTGTGGATATGTTATCATGGTGTATGAGCTGAATGGAGTCTACAACGGCCAAGAATGTATCTGGTTCGAGGTAAGGCTTCTAGAGTTGACCGTTGACGATGAATGGCTGTGCGTCAGGAGACAATTCTGATATAGCAATACTTCCATTGTCATGCACTTCACAAACTCGGAATGGCCCTGTCCACTTACTCTTTAATTTGCCAGGGAAGATCCGCAAACCACACCTTCTGTCCAACATCAAAGGTCTTTCGTCTGATGTGCCGGTCATGCCAGCGTTTCACCTTCTCCTTGTACATTAATGTGTTATCGTATGCATAGTCTCGGAACTCCAAGAGTCTGTTCAGATCATCCTTTCTTTTCTGACCACTTTTCGTGAGTCCAAATTGCAACTGCCCATAAAGACTTGTGAATCAATTCAACGGGCAGATGGCACGGCTTTCCGTATACAAGACGATAGGGCGACATGCCCAAGGGAGACTTGTAAGAGGTTCTGTAAGCCCATAAGACTGAATCAAAGAGTCGGGACCAGTCTTTCCTGTTTGGCCTGACAAGTTTCTGCAGGATAGTCTTGATTTCTCTGTTTGATAATTCTACCATGCCATTAGTCTGAGGATGGTAAGGAGATGCGACACGATGATCGATGATGTACTCCTTCGTCGATTTCTTGACCTCTTTGTTAATAAAATGGCTACCCCCATCTGATATGAGAATTTTAGGTATCCCGAACCGCGAGATGATGTTCTTCTTTAGGAACTGACACACTATTCGGCTGTCGGCGGCTCGAGCAGGGATAGCTTCAACCCAACGACTCACGTAATCGACGGCAAGAAGGATGTGCTCAAAAACTTGACTATTAGGGATAGGTCACATGAAGTCAGTGCCCCATGCATCGAAAACATCTGCTATCTGAATGATTTTCTGGGGCATAGAATCTTTTGCAGTGAGTGTACCTTTCAATCTCTGACAGTCAATACATCTTTTGATAAATTCTGTTGCATCCTTAAATAACGTGGGCCACCAGAAGCCACACTGAAGTACTTTGGTTGCCGTACGGTCTCCAGAGTGATGTCCACCAGATTCGAGCGAGTGACAATGCTCGAGGACACTAAAATGCTCCTCCTGAGGGATGCACCTGCGCCAAATGCAATCTGCTCCTTCCCTGAATAAATGGGGATCCTCCCATTGATAGAATTGGATGGTCAACATGAATTTATTCTTCTGATTCTTCGTCCAATCCGCTGGTGTTACCCCAGAGGTGAGGTAATTGACTATATCAGCATACCAAGGAAGGGAATCCACTGCTAAGATTGATTCGTTAGGAAAGGTTTCTGTAATGTAATGGGTGCACTGTGTCAGAGGAGGCTCGTGCTGCTCAATTCTGGAGAGATGGTCTGCTACCACATTCTGAACTCCAGGCTTGTCTTTGATTTCCAGATCAAATTCCTAGAGGAGAAGGATCCATCAAATCAGTCTCGGCTTGGCATCCTTCTTCTGTTGGAGGTACCGGATAGTAGAGTGGTCTGTAAAAATTGTGACTTTCGATCCAAGCAAACAAGATCTGAACTTCTCAAGGGCGAAAACCACGACCAGCAACTCTTTCTCTGTCACTGTATAATTTCTTTGCGCCTCATCTAATGTTCTACTGGTATAGTGAATGGCATAGGGCGCTCTTTCTTTCCTTTGCCCAAGAACAGCCCCGACTGCAAAGTCTGACGCATCGGTCATGATCTCAAAGGGAAGAGACCAGTCTGGCGGCTGTAGGATCGGAGCCTGAGTAATAAGCTCCTTCAACTGATTGAAAGCAAGGAGAACCTGCTGATCTACATTGAACTCAGTTTCCTTACACAGAAGTTCTGTCAAAGGTCGGGCAATGCGGCTGAAATCCTTGATGAATCGTCTGTAAAATCCCACATGCCCCAGGAATGACCTTACTTTTTCACTGACTGAGGTGCTCTAGATTTTTAATAACATCCACCTTCGCCGGGTCGACTTCCATGCCACGTTTGGAAACGACGTGACCCAGCACAATGCCTTCGGTGACCATGAAGTGGCTCTTTTCCCATGAAAGCACTAGATTAACTTCACGACACTTCTGAAGCACTCTGTCTAGGTGCACAAGACAAGAATCAAAACTATCACCATAGACAGAGAAGTCGTCCATGAACACCTCGAGAAAACTGCCTACCATCTCGGCGAAGACTGCTAGCATGCATCTTTGGAAGGTTGCAGGTGCATTGGTCCAAAGGGCATTCTCTTGAAGGCGTAGGTTCCGAACGGGCAAGTGAAGGTAGTCTTCTCTTGATCTTCAGGGGCGATAGCTACTTGCTTGTACCCAGAATACCCATCCAAAAAGCAGAAGAACTCCTTGCCTGTTAGTCTCTCCAGAACTTGATCAATGAATGGCAAGGGGAAGTGGTCCTTCTTAGTTGCTGCATTAAGACGGCGGTAGTCAACGCACACCCGCTAGGATGTTGGTACTCGAGTGGATATTTCCTCTCCTTTGTCATTGGTAACCACGGTGAGCCCGGGTTTCTTTGTAACTACGTGCAGGGGGCTCACCCATTTTGAATCGGAGATGGATACATAAAGCATGCATCACACCATTTGGTTATCTCTTTCATGACGACGTCCCGGAGGTTAGGGTTCAACCTTCTTTGGAATTCGCGGGACGGCTTGGCATCTTCTTCCAAATAGATGTGGTGTGACCACAAAGCTGGATTTATCCCTCGGAGATCTGATACACACCAACCAAGTGCCTTGCGGTTTCTTTCTAGAACCTCGAGAAGACGAGATTCCTGATCCGGATTCAGCCTGTTGCTGATGATGACCGGATACATTTGTTCTCCACCCGCAAGGAAAGCATACTTCAGGCCTACGGGAAGTGGCTTGAGTTCTGGTTTTGACCTGTCCAACTTGTTGGTCACTTCAGACACTATGATGGTGGTGGGGTGTACTTCTTTGAGGGGGCTACCATCCTCATCATTCTGTTGAGATCCTAGTGAGGTGCCGAACGGTTCTGCGCTAGGCTGATCGTGTTCGGTCTGGAGTGAATGATCAAAGAGATGCGCCTGCATCTGAGAATCTGTCTCCCAAGAATCATCGGAGCATAGGTTAACTGTGCTTTCCAAGTCCTCCTCGAGTGTGAGGATTTCTCGGGTCCATGAATCATTCAATGACAAGGATGAATCTCTGACCTCTGCAATAAAGTCACAGTCTGCTTCGGATGCTGCATGCCTCTCATCAGTCGTGGCGTTCGGCTCTCTGCTCATGTTGATAGTGATCTGCTTGGTGTTCGAGCTAAAAGTAATCTTGCCAGACCCGTAATCAACCACGACACCTGAAGTACGTAGGAATGGTCGACCAAGGATGATAGGGGTCTGGAGCAGGGGTGCTGGTGAGTCCATATCAAGGACTACAAAATCAGTTGGGAATTGCATCTCCTGCACTTTAACCACAACGTCTTCCAATAGACCTCGGGGTCGCTTGATGATCGATCAGCGAACTGAAGGATCATTCGTGTCTGCTTGAGCGGACCTAGCCCAAATTCTTGCATTATTGATGATGGCAAAAGGTTGATGGAAGACCCACTGTCGAGGAGAGTACGCTCGAAAACCTTATCAAAAATCTCACAACTGATAAGAGGTGCTCCTGTGTCTTGTTTCTTTTATGGGAGGTTGTTGATAGCTGCAACAGTGGCCATGGAGAGCACGGGCTTTTCTACATCTCTGCGTCTGTTCTTCTTGTGTTGGGCGATGCTTGTTGGTACATGCCTCCTTTAGTCCTTTCTTCACAGCTGGCATGTACTCCACGACCTTCAATAAGGGAATCTCAACAGTCAACTTGTCTAGTATTTCCACAACTCCCGGATCAGACAATGCCTTTTTTCGTTTTGCATTTTTTTTGGATTTTTCTATTGCAGGAGGAAAAGGAATATGTACATCTCTAGCAGGAAAAATAGAGTTCTTATTTACATTCAAAATCATTGCCCATAGAATGTTGTATCCGGACGACAAAAAGGAGTACAGACTGTATCATGACACGCTGGTGTTGCAGGGCGAGCAAAAGTATAGCGTCTGCTCCGTCGGCTGGCGAGGGATCGGCAGCTGCTGGCGGCTCCTCCAAGGCTGGCGCGGCTTCGCTTTGGCTGCAAACTTCTTTTTGTTGTTTTTGATTTTTCTGATTTTTTTGTATTTTTGACTGGGACTGCTGATACTGCACGACGACTGGAATGACTTCTCCTTCTTCTTCCTCCTCACCCGCCCCTGTAGCTGGCACGGCTGATGCGGAAGATGACGATCCACCTGTTTCTTTATTCACCCCATTCTTGTTAGCAAGCGGAGGCAAGGCCCTACCACTCCTGAGAGTAACATCATTAGAACAAACAGTAATATCATTGTCAGACACGAACAGGACATCACATTCTACCTGCTCTTTCTTTTTGAAGTTATTAGGGTTGGCCTCGACCTGAGCTGGAATAGTGGTTCTGGTGGCGGTCAGGTCGTCAAGCCTCTTGGTCATTTCCGCCAGTCCTTTGATGAGTTGGGCCAGGCAATCCATGGTAGGGTTCACAGAGGGTACCTCGGTTGGTTCAGCATGCAGACCACGTTGCTGTTGCATGGATGGGTGCGGAGGTTGTTGCTGGTGGTGCTGGGGTGGTGCAGGAAGTTGAAGTTGCTGATAAGAGGGAGGAGGATACTGCTGATACTGCTGAGGTGGGGCAGTCGCATACTTGTTGAAACGGCTGTGGGTGGCGGTATTGCGGCTGCTGGTATGACTGATTCTGCCTCCATTGATTTGTATATTGGGGAGGCTGATGATACTGCTGCAGTGGTTGAGAGGACTGTCGAAAACGACCACCCTGAGGTTAGTGGTATTGCCGGTTGGCAAGTGTCTGACCCTGGGGTTGTCCCATAGGACGGGTTGGCTGTGCTTCGTTGGTCCATACCCCGTTCACTTCCTGAATTAGGGGTGATGGTGGGAAGACTGGATCAGATCCTGAAAGAAACTCCGATTGGTACACAACCATCTGCTGCTGCGGCTGGCCCTGGTCGGGCGCCTGCACGTAGTACGCGTGCTAGACTGCCGGTGGCTACTGGCTCGGCTGAGGCTGATGCTACGGTTGCTGCTCTTCCTTCTTCTCAGCTGGAGCTTCTGATGGTGCTGCCGACTGAACAGAGTTGATGGTGCCCACCAACAGTTCAAGGTGCTTGTTGATCTGATCAAGCTTGTCTAAATTCTAAGTCCTCTTCTCGATCACAGCTAGTTTTTCAAGGTCCTGTGATCGCTTCTCAATAATGTCAACTTTCGAGAGATGGCCTCCGATGATACTGAGGTTGGAGCTCTCATCTCTCTCTGCTTCTCTGGACGCCGCCATGTGTACTTGTTTCTGGAGGATCTGGGGCTGCTTCTGATAGGCTTTTAATGAAGAGAGGACGACCTCTCCTTCGGCCATTTCTTCGAATATCTGCCAGACCACGTCTTCATCCTTGTTGAAGTGCGAACCCCCACATGTTGCGTCAACGAGCCTTTGGCTCTCGATGTTCAGTCCCCCAAAGAAGTGTTGGACCAAGCTGGTCTTCGGGATCTCATGATGGGGACATTTCTCCTGCAGATCAGTGAATCTTTCCCATGCTTCATGTACTGACTCGTGGGTTCCTTGGGAGAAATTACTGATTCGGGCTCGCATCTGGTTGAGCCGACCGAGAGGGTAAAACTTATGCAGAAAAGCTGACTTCAGCTCCTCCCAGGTCGTCACAACCTTCCCCAGATGGTTGACCCAATAGAGGGCATTGTCCTGTAAGCTGAAGGGGTATGCCATCATCTTGACAATGTCCAAAGGGACATTGGGATAGTGAGTAGTACGGCAAATGCGTGAGAATTGCTGCAGGTGAATGTACGGCTCTTCACTGGTGTTTCCATGGAATGCAGGAAGAAGAGCAAGGAACTGGGGTTTCAGCTCAAAGTGAGCGTGTACCGGTGGGATGAGGATCCACTCGGTCATCTGGCTATCTCTCGGATTGTATGTCTCTTTTAGTGTAGGCTTGGGTGGTGGTAGTTCAGGTTCTTCATCATCAGGGTGTCCACCACCTACACCTCCACCTCCTCCTCTGCCTCTGCCTCCTCCTCCTCCTCCTCCCTCTGCTCGGTTCATCACATCGTTCAACACATCCAGAAATACTGTCTGCGCGAGGGCCTGCTCGGTCAGCTGCTGTTGGATGGCCTGGATAGACGCCAGCAGTTGTGCATTGACTTGATTCTGGTATGTCATCTGTCCTTCTGGTTGGGGTGGCTGGTGACCCTTGCCCTTTCCTTGGGGAGCCATATCGGGGTCTGAGTCGGAAGAAATGAACTCCGGAGTAGTCTCCAGGGCTTGATCTGTCTTCTATCTGCAAAATGAGATAGTCTACATCAGACCACTTGCAATAGTGTTCAGCTGTCATGATGAAACTGGAATTCAAGTCAATCCCAGCATGATGTGAACGGAAAAGATGTGGACTGTAATCGACTTCCATTCACAACGGAGAAAGAGGGACAAAAGTGATCCCAGTTTATTGGGTGGCCAAGAGAAAGGTAGAAAACGAGGAGTCTGGAGATCGACCCACAAAGTCCGGATCGGGTTCTCGGGAATCGCCTCGAATTTATTGGCAGAGTTGAGTCTATGGAATCGATGTGGGTGTCAGCATGGTCCCGACGGAAACCATCCATGGATCAACTTCGTGAAGCACAATAGAGGATCGGATGTTGGAAGAAGGATACGATGGTCAACGAGGAATAAAAAAAGGAGTGCGAAATAGTAGAAAGGCTCGGCTGAGCGAGGGTCAAGGGAGAATGATACCACAAAATTTGCGCAAAGGCGCGGGACTTGATCTTTGAACCTTAATCTAGATCCATACAAACGCAATACAAAATTGGGTTCACCAACTCACGCCATGTGAAGCCGTAAAGGTTCAGCTATTTATTATCTTGTCAAGTTTTAGAGTTGTTATTTCAGGCATATCTTGTAACAAGTCCTTAGTACGCTACCCTATAGGAGAGAGACTACTGCCAGAAGAGTATCCCGTACTTGTCCTCCTCCTGTGTAACCTGTAGTCTGTACTTTTTGGAGTCCTTGTAACCCTTCCTGGATCCCTACTCAGCCAAAGAAATAGAGAGAGGAAGCCGATAGGCGAAACCAATACTTCGGTTCTCGCTCGCAACGGAATCACCCGTGAGCGTGCAAGAACCTACTCGGACGCAGGACAATGAGACAGACATCCCCGTGAAGGCCTGGCCTATGCTCGATACTTCAGACAGGGTCGATGCTCTACACAACAGAGAGTCATCACTGGTGACCAAGTCCTACTTGCCTACGAACGATAGAAGCGTCATTACTTCAGAAATCCAGGCGATACACAAGGCAGTTGCAGACTGGGTTTTTGGCTTTAATCCTTATGGGGTCGCACTCGCTCAAGGTAGTAGGGTTTTGGTCCCCCTCCAAGGTACCTAAAAACAATGAGGGCTTTATGAACCCGGTACAATGATAGTCCATTACAGATTTTAATTAAGGTTAAAGTTTATTTAGCAGTCCCCTTGTTTTAATTTTTTGAATTTTCACTTTTTTTGAGTCGATTTTCATACCAGCGCTTAACGTTTTGTATATTTTCATTTAAGTCCTAAGTGCTCAAAATCAGAGGGAGATAGCGGAAAAGCCGTGCAAGTGGTTCCATGATGGAAATCTCACCATTGAACCGAATGATGCATGCTGAGTTAGAAGACTTACAGTGCATCCTAGCTCTCTCCATGCGGTATGCAAAACAGAATTTTTAAACCTATCTACATGTCGGTATGCAAGGCACAAAATCGCCCCTAAACATTAGCTGCTATTAGCGTGAAGAACCATAAGTCGCTCATTCATCTTAAGCCCAAAAAGTCCGGTCTTGGCTCACCCCTCCTCTACTCAACACACTTGAGTTAGGAGAAAGCGCTTTATGGGGCTTGCTATGGCACAAGGTCTAAGAGACAAATGAACGGCTTGTTTAAGTTTGACTAGATCCATACGAAGTATACTATAGGAACATGCATTCTTATTAATGTTTGGACCTAGCTACCGAGTTAAGCAACCTATATCTAGAGGCTCCAAGCACACAAAACAAAGTAAAATAAAGGAGGAAAGCTCAAAACTTCGGGAAACAAAGAAAAGAAAGCGATGGAAAACTCGAAAAACCGCGATGAGGCCCACAGGTGAACAATCACCCGGGCACTGGACCTCATTGTGAAGAGTAGAGTCCTATTAATTATTACATGCCAAAATTTCTCTCTCACACCATAAATTACAACAATAATCCTAATTGCTCTAGACCTATCTAATTCCCATCTCCTTGCATCCTTGGTGCTCTCTCCAGTTGGTCATGAAGTGAAGACCAACCTCCTCCAAGCTCGGCTGCCTTGGCTCCCTAAGAAACCATCCTTGCGTGGTGGGCCCTCGCAACAAAGTCACAAAGAGATTGAATTAATATAAGCTTAATCAATAAAATAAAGCAGATAGGAATTAATCACAATAAATAAATAAATCAAGCATGGTGATCAATTGCAAAAGAAACAGCTGCTCACAAAATCAATGATAAATCAATTTCTAAATAAGAATGACACAATATGATAGGCTACGCTCATTGCTCCCCGGCAACGGCGTCATTTGATAAACCCCAGAATCAAGCGGTCTTGTATTCCACACGAGGCGGGAACACAGCCGAAGTGTTGACCACTCAAAATCTGAATTTAATCAATAATTAACCCACAATAAAAGAATAAATCAATTAAGTCCCAAAATTTGTGAATTAACATTTAACTCTACCACAAAATGCATAGTGAATTAGCATGTAGAGGTCGAACCACATAGAGCAATACAAAAATTAAGTAGCCTATGATGTTCATGTACAACAGAGTCATTCTTGCATGAATCCTATTTTTGTGGGTTTTAGGGGTTTTATTTTTTTTATTATTTTTTTAATTATATTATTTTTTTATATGTATACTTATATATATAGACATATTTATATAATATAGACATATAAAGATATGCACCCATAAAGGGTATGTATAGAGAATATAATACATATATATATATAAAGATGTTTATATATATATATATATATATATATATATATATATTTAATTTTTGTATTTTGATTTTTTTTAATTTTTTGAACCTTCTATTATATTATATATATATATATATATTCTTTTTTCTCTTTTTTTAGTGTTGGAATATATAAACTCTATAATAAGAGAGGTACTAGAATATTCATAAAGTATGCAAAAATGCTCAAAAATTCAGAAAGAAGATATTTTTGGTCTTTTCATGATTTTTTATTGTTTTTGTGATTTTTGGGTATTTTTAGAGTCTTTTTGATATTTTTCAAAAATAACACAATAGAAATCAGGGACTCAAGCAACTGGACAGAATTGAAATGAGGTTAAAAAAGAGAAAATGATATCCAAAAATCCTCAAATCAATTTTAAATGATAGATAATAAAAGAAGGAAACTACAGAAACTTAATTTGTATTTTTAGGTTTTTTCTAGGATTTTTTTAGATTTTTATGTAGTTTTTAAGGGTTTTCTTATTTTTAAGGTTTCTGTTTTGAGTTTTTTAGTGATTTTTGAATTGACACTAAAGTAGGATAAAATAGACAGTAGTTAATTTTTTTGGAATTTTTCTAGGTGTTTTACTATTTTTTTGGTATTTTCTAAGCCAGACAGTAGATAAAATACATGTTTTTGATTTTTAATAAATATTAAAATGCAACAAAAATAAAATGCAAAATTATGGCGTGAAAGTGCAAGTTAACAGGAGCTTGGCATGATTTTTGTGGAATTTTTCAAGTGAATATGATGCATTACAAAAATGGAGCAAGCAAGCAAAAATACATGGCATAGCAGGGGCATTTTTGCAAATAAAAACAAAGGCAGGGGCTATAGTGCAAAAACACCAAAATATATGAACATGTTCTGTAATTTTAAGGACTAAAACTAAATAAGCAAACCCGCTAGGGCCCCCTTGCAATTTGACCATCACGTGGGACTACATGTGATCTGCACCCACAGGGACCAAAATGTAATATCAACAAAGTTCGGGGTCCTCGTTGCAATTTTCACAAAAATAATACACTTAAAATTTTATTTTATGGACTAAAGATAAATATACAAACATACAGGGGGTCTTGTGCAATTTAACCACCTCACGTGGGACGACACGTGAGGTGACGTGGACTGGACCTAAAAGTAATATCACAAACGTACAGGGGGGTCCATGCAAAATATCCACAATAAAATGAACTTCGACTTTTATTTACAAGACTAGACAATAAATACAAAAACACAGGGGGTAAGATCTACAAATTACCCATAAGTGCGTGCTGGTGGACGGCGATGATGATTTCACTTGGACACGTGTCGCGCATCCAACGACAGGTACCGCTTCACTGATGAAGGGCTGAGATTAGATCAGCCGAGCTGATCTGACGGTGATGGTGACGCTTCATCTAACGGTTCTGATGGAATCTGGGGGGTCCCTCCTGATCGGACGACGATGGAGCCTCCTGGAAGAAAAGGGAAGAAGCTCGCGCGAGGCGAGCTTCGATCTTGAAGCATGGGCTCCTCCGGGGTTCTCCCTCGTGTCTGAGGCACTCTGATCATAGCTGGAGGCGTCCCGCGTCTGCTAGTGGTCTTGGCGTGGCTCCCGGAGGTCCAAGGAAGTCAGGCGAGGTCGATGAAGGTCGGGACCTCCAGGAGCCTCTTCCTGGATCGATTCGAGTCCACAGGGGCCCGTTGCTTCGTGTGACCTGCATAAGAAGAACCATGGGAATGAGGGCTATCTCCTCGACCCTGGTTTGTGAAGCTTTGGTGTAAGATGAGGTGAGGCAGAGGAGCTCCGGCGATAGGCGGAGGTGGAGCTCCTATTCGCAAGGACTGGGGTCCTTGGTTGAACAAAAATGATCGGGAGATGGAGCATGCGATGGGGAATGAAGTGAGGAGAATATGGCGGTCGGAGACAGTGGGTATCACGGTGAAGAAGTCACCGGAGCGGAGCTCCGGCGAACTTCGATTTTGCTATTTTACGAGACTATACTGATCAAAAATCTAAACTAAGCATGGGAATTGAAAGCTGGAACTTAAATCTACCTAAAAAGCAAGAAAGGACAGCTCTTATACCTGGGGGCCGCCAGGGAGCAGGACGGATGCCGGAGCTCCGCCGCGACAAAACTTATCCCTCCTCCGGCCACTTCACGTTGCTGAAATGCTCCCCCTGTCACGAGGAACCTCCCAGGAACTGATTCGAGGCGTTTGGGTGGATGTAAATTGGCCAAATTTGAGGAGGAGGTCGAGGGTTCTTATTTATAGACATTCTGAACGCCCTACTTGGCCCGCATATTCAGGCGAGTGCAATGATCGTTTTCTCGATCCAACAAGCGTGCGTGATAGATGGATGATCCCTCTACAGATCTCGTGAAGGCGGCGAGCGAGAATAAGGGATGAGACGCCCGGGAAAAATGGCACAAGTCATGGGAACAGCAAGGTTCAAAGGCGCCAGGTCTCGATGGGATAGTTGACCAGAGGTCAACGAAGGCTGGCTCCTCATTGGTCCACATCGGCCGCAAACGGACAAAATAGGGAAATTCGTCCGAAAATGATTTATTTGACATAGTAAATGATTTTATTAGAATTTGCTTATAAAATAAAAAATGTGTATTAATTCATGTAGTATTTATTTATGATTTTTATTTAATTTTTTGATGTATTTTATTATGGTTTTATTTTAATAATGTATTTATGCATGTATTTACATGTATTTTGTATATTTTATTTTTATCTTGTCTATTTTATTTTATTATTTTATTTTCTTATTTTATAAATTTATAATTTATTTTTGTGAGTGTGAGAATATTTTTATTTAATTTTTATGAGTTGATTTTCATATTTAAATAAATAGGTATATGTATATGTAGGTATACTTATAGGTATTTTACCTATATATTATATATACTTTATTTATTTCATGTATTTTCTTGGTTTTTATTTTGGATTTGTGTTTTTGATATATGATATGTAATATGTACAATATTATAAAAATAAAATAATTAAAGAATGTTTTCCCTTTTTATTTATGTACATACTCGTCATAGGTATTTTGCCTATATCTTGCATAGACTTATTTTATTTTACAAATTCTTTTTGGTTTTATTCAAGTTTCAATATGTACATGTATTATATACATTATTTAAAAAATTCTAAAAATATGATCTTGTAAAAATAATGAATAATGAATAAATTGAATATTTTAATCAGGCAGATTGCACGATGAAGGCCAAAAACCTAACTTTCACAGATAAACTCTAAAAATTATGAAACCAATTTTATTAAATACTTCTTGAGAAGCTATATACAATTAAAGGGATTTTGGGTTTTTGAGTTTTTATTTGCAAGATATGGGTCTGTGAAGTTGAGATTTTGGCTTTTTATTCTGTGTATAAAATGTACACTGTGTATCATTTTTATACAAACTCAATTTTGTATTTTTATTGACATTATTGTCTACAACTTTCATGTACAAAGTTTCTCTATTTGATGAATGAATAATTATATACAAAATAAGTATAAAAAATGCTTAAATAAATGAATAAATAAATAAGGTATTTATTGTACTGTTGGCCGTTATCTTCCCCTACTTTATTCCTTGTCGACCAATTCCATGCTGGCCTTGGTCTCGGGGTTCAGGTCATAAAATATTTGCAATATTTTATTCATTTTTCTTTTCTTATCTTTATTCTATATTTTTGGCATTAAAAACCTTATTCTATGTACAATGAATGCAACAAATAATGAATGCTTTTATAGACAAATTAATGCTATTTTCATGCATTTGCTGGGGTTTTTACGGCCAAAATGATAGAATAAAGGTGATGAAATGGAGATTCATCAGGTTCCTCTTTATTTTTTGTCGAGATCTGTTTTTTTCGATTCAATCCGTTGAGGTTCACGAGTTTTTTGTTTGTTTCCTCGGCTGCATCACGTGAACATCTGAATATATTATTATATTGATTTCTTTTTTATCTCTTTCTTCACATGAACGTATCCCTTCCACTTTCTTTCACGTTCTATGAGTTTTTTTTGAACGTGAACTCCCTTGGTGTGCATGTCGTTTTTTTATTATATTGTTTCCATCTTGTGTGTGCCTGTCATTTTTTTAATCTTAAAAAGGGTAATTTTTTTAATTAGATTATTTTTTTATAACGTGAAGTGCCCCTGTTTTGTTTTAATGTGAACTGCCCATGCTTTTTTTTAAACATGAAAAGCCCTGCATTTCTTTTTAACGTGTATACCCCCCCTTTTTTTATAATGTGTTTTCCCACTTTATGTAATTAATATTTTGCTTATCACAACCCTATCAAGTCTTTGTTTAAAAAATAAATTCTTTTCTCGTTCTCATTAAAATTGCTTAATCTCATTCCAACCTTACATTTATTTTATTAGATCCAAAACCAAGATGACAAGCAAGACTATTACCACTGAGGTAGGGAAAATAGAGTACCTCAATGGTTCTAAGTATGAGTTGTGGAGTAGAAAGATCTACTTTGGCCTGCTACACAATAGCATACACTTCATAATAGATAAACCCGGCCCTACATTATCTAAGAAACCAACTGTGGAAGAAATTAGGTCCCGTGAACAGTGGGAGAAAACAGATAAAAGGGCTAGAAGTTTTATACTAACCCATATGGAATTGAATCTGATTCGGGTCTTCGAGACCTGTAAATCAGCGTATGAGCTCTGGACTGCGGTTAAGGAGAAATATCATTCCAAATCGGAAGTGAGCGTCCAGCTTCTTCTACACAAGTACGACTCATGTAGAATGAAGGAATCTGAAAGCATCCTCGAGCACGTAAACAAGATGATCATGATGGCCAAAGATCTAACGGTTGTTGAATGCGCAATTCCGGAGAGGATGCAGATAGCAACCATCTTAGGAAGTCTCCCGCCGTCATTCAGCATGGTTGCTACATCCTTAAGGATGAACGATAATATATAGAGTGTGACGGACCTACCTGCACAACTGGCAATTGAAAAGACCTCTCAAAGCAAAGATCGAAAGTCGAGATATTTGAGGTTGAGGAGGAGGAAGAAGAAGCTAATGTGATATACGCGAAGAAAAGGCTAGGCCCCTCCAAGGTGAATTTCCAGGGAAAGAGTGGGAAATACCCACGTGGTTCTTGCTACGGTTGTGGCAAATATGGCCATTTCAAGGTCAATTGCCCCAACAAAAAGAAGCCAGGAAATTCTAAAATGCCTGAAAACAAAGGCAAGAAGAAAATGGAATTCGCAGCTATCGTGGAATGCAACTCCTTCATCACGGACAGTGACAGATGGTGGATCGACTCTAGAGCAACCAGACACATCGCGAAGATGAAGGAGGGCCTGGTGGACTTCAAGGAGCTAAGCAAAGGAGAATAAAGAATCTTCATGGAGAACAATACCTACCTGGACGTGGAAGGCGTTGGGACATATAGACTTGACCTGGGGATAGTATTATGATACTGAATGATGTACCGTATGCCCCAGGGATACACCGGAACCTGATCTCTGTCCCAAAGCTGCTCAAGAAGGATTTCAAAGTCTGCTTTTATAATAAGCGTGTATCTACAGGCAAGAATAAGAAGGTCTATGCGATGGGAAAGTTTGTGCCCGAGCATGACCTGTTTTGTCTTGCTGTAATAAATTCTAGTGAATCAATGAATGTCTCTTCTGAGTTTTCCTTGTGTTGTTTGTCTAACTATGACTTGTGGCACATGAGACTGGGTCATCCAAGAAATTCTAAGATGGATCAAATAATTAAGGTAAATCTGTTGCCTAAGATTACAGGTGCAAGAACATTGCCCTGCAAACACTGTCTGACAGGTAAAATGATGAGAAGACCCTTCTCAATTGGAATTCAGTCTACAGAGTTACTAGGATTGATCCACTCAGACATATGTGGACCATTGAGCGTTAGTACATATAGAAATAAGAAATACTTAACATTCATCGATGACTACTCGAAGTTCTCCTATCTCTATCTCTTAGGAAGGAAGTCGGAAGCACTTGAAACATTTAAGAGATATAAGACGGAAGTGGAGACAAGATTGGGAAAACCAATTAAGACACTTAGGACAGGTAGAGGTGGGGAATATACCTCAAAAGAGTTTGAGGATTACTGTATTCAGACAGGCATTCATAGGCAGACTACAATGCCCTATACACCACAGCAGAAAGGTGTAACAGAAAGAAAGAATCGAACTTTGATGAATGCAGTAAGGTGTATGCTTTCAAACTCAAGACTCTCCAAGAAATTCTGGAGAGAGACAGTGTTGACTGCGAACTGTATACAGAATAGGATTCCCACAAAGTCCGTAGAATCAATGCTATATAAAATATGAAATGGCAGAAAGCCCGAGTTAGGCCATCTCCAGAAATGGAGATGTGTTGCACATGTTCTGGCACCGAGTCAGCTTAGGGACAAGCTAGACTTCAGGACATTAAAGTGCAACTTTATTGGATATAGTGAACATTCTAAAGGGTATAGGTTCTTCCCTGAAACTAAAGGTCTGATCGAAAGTCGGGATGCGACTTTTCTTGAAATTCATCAAGAAAAGAAAGCATGAAGTAGAGGAATCAGATCCTCTGATTGTCCTACGGGACAATGAAGACGAATTGAGTATTAGACAAGAACTTGAGGATGATATCGATCATTAAAATATAGAGAATGAACCTGTGGAACATGATGATCAATTAGAGGAAGTGGGTGGACCCACACAACCCACGAGTATAATCAGCAACAAGAGACCCAGAACACGGCCCGCATGGATGGAAGATTATAATTTCTATGGATACGAGGCATCGTGTTACACTGTGGATGAGAATGTCATGGATTGTACAGATCTCATATCCTTTGATAAAGCTATGGCTTCGTCTGAGTCGGAATCATGGTCGGTCGCCATGAGGGACGAGTTGGACTCAATCGACCAAAACAACTTATGGGAATTATGTGATTTGCCAGAAGGTAGGCAATCTATAGGATGTAAGTGCATATTCAAGAAAAAGTACCGAGTTGATGGTACAGTTGATAAATACAAAGCAATATTAGTTGCCAAGGGTTATACTCAACAAGCTGGAATAGATTTCCAAGAAATCTACTCTCCAGTGGCTAAGTTTGCATCCATTCGGATGATCTTAGCCATAGTCGCATATATGGAATTGGAATTGTTCCAAATAGATGTGAAGATGGCCTTCCTTAATAGAGAATTAAAGGAGGAGATTTATGTGCGACAACCTGATGGATCTCAGGTTGAAGGTCAGGAGAAAAAGATTTACAAGTTAAGAAAGTCATTATATGGCTTGAAGCAGTCTTCACGACAATGGTATCTCAAATTTCATGAGAAAGTTATCCAATTTGGATTTCTTTCAAATAAATTGGATAATTGTGTGCATGTCATGAAGAGTGGGAGCAATTTTGCAATTATGTCATTATATGTTGATTACATTCTACTTGCAGGTAATGACATATAAATGCTCAATGAAATCAAACAAAGATTGTGCAATGAATTTGAGATGAAGGACATGGGCGAAGCATCCTATGTTCTTGGAATTCAAATAACAAGAGACGGTGACTCAAGGATATTGAGCCTTAGTCAGGAAAGATATTTGCATACCGTATTAAGGAGATTTGGAATGCAGAACAGTACTCCAGCTCAAACACCACTTGCGATGGGAAAGAGACTCAGTAAGAGTCAGTGTCCCGGAAAGGGGCAGAAGCCTTTAAATGTACCGTATGCACAAGTGGTGGGAAGTTTAATGTATGCAATGATGTGTACTCGACCTGATTTAGCTTATCCAGTAAGCTTACTCAGTAGATATCAAAGTAATCCCGATCCAACACATTGGGAAGCTGTAAAGAGGATCCTTCAATATCTGAAAGGGACAGTACATCTGAAACTTGTGTATCAAGCAGAATCGCTTGAAGAGGTAGGATACTCCGATGACGATTTCGAAGGGCATGCGGATGATAGAAAATCCACATCGGGTTACCTGTTCATGTTTGGTGGTGCAGTCGTTTCTTGGTGTAGCGAGAAACAAGGGTGTGTATCTCGACATACACAGGAGACTGAGTACATTGCATGTAGCATGGCCACCACTCATGCTATGTGGATCAGGCATTTTCTAGAGAATCTAAGCCTCGAATTGGTCAAAGGACCAATTGAGATGTATTGTGACGATCAACTACGATAAGCTTAATTAATATTGGGGCTAATAGTTCTAAAGAAAAACACATTGAGATCCAATATCACTATATACAAGATATAGTGGCGAAGCAAGAAATCACGGTAACCTACATACCTACCAGCGACATGTTGGCCGATTCCCTAACCAAGGGAATAGCTGCAGGAACATACATTAAGCATGTTGGTTTAATGGAACTCAGGAATGTTTGAGTCAAGGAAGAGGTTTCATAGATAATGATCCTCACATGATAAATCTCCATGTATATACTACACGAATAATGGGAGTATATATATATTTTGACCACTTTGGTCAAGTGGGAGATGTAGAAAAGCCGTCGTGACTGACGTGGTCACACAACCACCTCCGGCGGTTGCGGCAAGGTCGGGTCTCCCGGAGACCCTAACCGCAAGGGCGTGGGAAGGGGGCGGACCGTGGCGAGGGCATACGCCCTGTAAATAACCTCCTAGGGGAGGGGAACGCCATCCATCGGAATTCGCTCGCCTAACGGGAACCTCCATTCGACCATATCCCTCCCTCTTTCTCGATCTCCCTCCCTCTCCCGTTCTCTCGCAGCCAAAACGAAAAGGGCGTACCTCGACAAGATCATTCACGAAGGAGTTGTTCATCTTTTTGATCTCCAAACCGTTAAGAATCATGTTTACATCTATAAGAGACGAAGTTGAAGGTCTTGACCTGAAAACTACGATCTATCATTGATTCCAAGGTTTACGTTTACAAGGAATCTCCGGTCGGGGACCCAAGATTTCCACAGGGTGTTGGCGGGGGAGACGACCGGGCCATCTCCAGCACAGAAGCGGTGAAGGAGACGATGTTTTCTCCTCTAGCTTTTTATCTCAAAGCTTTTCTTGATCATTGTGGGGTGTTGTTATTCCCATTATCTGATGATAGAGAGTGGGGGGCAACATGTTTCATTCAAGGATGAGGAGGGAGGCTTGATGGGGAGAGATAGAGATATGGAATATTAGCAAATATTATGAACTTAGAGGGGTAAAATTGTCAACATTTGACCGTTCCCGTCAACGCTAATGGAGAAGAATTGTGTTGCCATGTTGATATGGGGATTTAATGTAAGGAAACTACAAAAATAGTACAACTAGTATAGTTGTACTAGTGTACACATACCTTGAACTATGGTATAAGCTGCAGAAGCTCAAGGTTAAATACTGCTCACAATATATCTGAAGGAACGCCAAAGGTACGCCATCTTCGACCTTCTTGTTGAGAGAATGAGAGAGAGGGGGATCGGGAGAGGGATGGATGGTGGTAGGTCAAGAAGGGGGCTCCCGTAGAGCGAGTTTCCAGATCGATGCATTTCCCCTCCCTATAGGGAGGTTTATATATGGCGTATGCCCTCGTCATGTCCTCCCCCTTCGACCACGCCCTTACGGTTACGGTCTCCATGAGACCTGGCTTTGCCGCAACTGCCGGAGGCGGTTGCTTGATCACGTCAGTCATGGTGGCCGTTCTACATCTCCCACTTGACCGAAGTGGTCAAAACGTATATGCTCCCACTATTCGTGTAGAATATACATGGAGATTTATCATATGAGGATCATTATATAGGATAGGTTATTGTGATTTTTTGCTTCTTCACTATATCTTGTATATAGTGATATTGTATCTCAATGTATTTTCCTTTAGAACTATTAGCCCCACTATTAATTAAACTTATCGCAGCTTGACTGTCACAATACATCTCAATTGGTCCTTTGACCAATTCGAGGCTTAAATTCTCTAGAAAATGCCTGATCCATATAACAAGAGTGGTGGCCATACTACATGCAATGTACTCAGCCTCTTGTGTATGTCGAGATACACATCGTTGTTTCTTGTTATCCCAAGAAACGGGTGTACCACCAAACATGAGTAGGTAACCCGATGTGCATTTTCTATCATCCACATCCCCTCCGAAATGGTCATCGGAGTATCCTACCACTTCAAGCGATCATGCTTGATACACAAGTTTCAAATGTACTGTCCCTTTCAGATATCGAAGAACCTCTTACAGCTTCCCAATGTGCTGGACCAGGATTGCTTTGATATCTACTGACTAAGCTTACTGGATATGCTAAGTCAGGTCGAGTACACATCATTTCATACATTAGACTTTCCACCGCTTGTGAATATGGTACATCTAAAGGTTTATGCCCCTTTCCGGGACACTGACTCTTGCTAAGTCTCTTTCCCATCACAAGTAGTGTTGGAGCTGGAGTGCTATTCTGCATTCCAAATCTTTTTAATATAGTATACAAATATCTTTCCTGACTATGACTCAATGTCCTTGAGTCTCTGTCTCTTGTTATTTGAATTCCAAGAACATAGGATGCTTCTTCCATGTCCTTCATCTCAAATTCATTGCTCAATTTCTGTTTGATTTCATTGAGCATTTGTATGTCATTACCTGCAAGCAGAATGTCATCCACACACAATGATATTATTGCAAACTTGCTCCCACTCTTCATGACATACACACAGTTATCCAATTTATTTGCAACAAAACCAAATTGGATAACTTTAACATGGAATTTGAGATACCATTGCCGTGAAGACTACTTCAAGCCATATAATGACTTTCTTAACTTGTAAACCTTTTTTTCCTGACCTTCAACCTGAGATCCATCAGGTTGTCGCATATAAATCTCCTCCTTTAATTATTCATTAAGGAAGGTCGTCTTCACATCCATTTGGAACAATTCCAACTCCATATATGTGACTATGGCTAAGATCATCTGAATGGATGCAAACTTAGACACTGGAGAGTAGGTTTCCTGGAAATCTATTCCAGCTTGCTGAGTATAACCCTTGACAACTAATCTGGCTTTGTATTTGTCAACAATACCATTGGCTTGGTACTTCTTCTTGAATACCCACTTACATCATATGGATTTCCTACCTTCTAGCAAATCACATAATTCCCAAACACAGTTTCGCTCAATTGAGTCCAACTCATCCCTCATGGCGAACGTCCATGATTCTGACTCAGACGAAGCCATAGCTCCATCAAAGGATATGGGATCTGTATAATCTGCTACATCCTCGTCCATGGTGTAACACGATGCCTCGCATCCATAGAAATGGTAATCTTTTCGATTATACTCATGGGTTGTGTGGGTCTATTAACTTCTTTTAAAGGATCATTATGTTCCATCGGTCCATTCTCTATATTTTGATGATCGATATCATCCCCAAGTTCTTGTCTAATGCTCAAATCATCTTCATTATCCTGTAGGACAATTAGTGGATCTGATTCCTCTACTTCATGCTCCTTTTCTTGATGATTTTCAAGAAAAGTTACATCATGATTTCCAATTAGACTTTTGGAGTCATGGAAGAACCTATATCCTTTAGAATTCTCACTATATCCAATAAATGTGTACTTTAATGTCATGAAGTCTAGCTTGCCCCTAAGTTGATTTGGTACCAGAACATGTGCAACACATCTCTATTTCCGGAGATGGCCCAACTCAGGATTTCTGCCATTACATATTTCATACGGTGTTGATTCTACAGACTTTGTGGGAATCTTGTTATGTATGTAGTTACAGTCAACACTGCCTCTCCCCCAGAATTTCTTGGAGAGGCCTGAGTGTGAAAGCATACATCTTACTGTATTCATCAATGTTCAATTCTTTCTTTCTGCTACACCATTCTGGTGTGGTGTATAGGGCATTGTAGTCTGCCTACGAATGCCTGCCTGATTGCAGTAGTCCTCAAATTCCTTTGAGGTATATTCTCCACCTCTATCTGTCCTAAGAGTCTTGATTGGTTTTCCCAATCTTTTCTTCACTTCTGTCTTATATCTCTTAAATGTTTCAAGTGCTTCCAACTTTCTTCCTAAGAGATAGACATAGGAGAACTTCAAGCAATCATCAATGAATGTTATAAAGTATTCCTTATTTCTCTGTGTGCTGACGCTCAGTGGTCCACATATATCTGAATGGATCAAACCTAGTAACTGTATTGATTGAATTCCGATTGAGAAAGTTCTTCTCGTCATTTTACCGGCCAGGCATTGTTCGCAAGGCAATGTCCTTGCACATATGATCTTAGGCAACAGATTTGCCTTCATCATTTGATCCATCTTACAATTTCCTGGATGACCTAGTCTAATGTGCCACAAGTTATAGTCAGACAAACAACACAAGAAAAACTCAGAAGAGACATTCATTGATTCAATAGAGTTTATTACAGGAAGACAGAATAGGTCAAGCTCGGGCACAAACTTTCCCATCGCATAGACCTCTTTATTCTTGCCTATAGAAACACGCTTATTATAAAAGTGGACTTCGAAGTCCTTCTTGAGCAGCACTGGGACAGAGATCATGTTCCTGCGTATCCCTGGGACATATAGTACATTATTCAATACCATAATGCTATCCCCTAGGTCAAGCCTGTATGTCCCAACACCTTCTACATCCAGGTAGGTGTTGTTCCCCATGAAGATCCTATGTTCTCCTTTGTTCAGCTCCTTGAAGTTCTCAGGCCTTCCTTCGTCGTGGCGATGTGTCTGGTTGCTCCGAAGTCGATCCACCTTCTGTCACTGTCAGTGATGACGGAGTTGCATTCCACGGCAGCAGCGAATTCCATTTTCTTCTTGCCTTTATTTTCAGGGTATTTTAGAATTTCCTGGCTTCTTCTTGTTGGAGCAATTGACCTTGAAATAGTCATATTTGTCGCAATCATAGCAAGAGCCGCATGTGTATTTCCCTCTCTTTCCCTTGAAATTCTCCTTGGAGGGGTCCGGCCTTTTCTTCGTGTGTACGTCATTTGCTTCTTCTTCTTCTTCTTCTTCCTCGATCTCAAACACCTCAGCTTTTGATCTTTGCTTAGAGAGGTCCTGCTCAATTGACAGTTGTGCAGGTAGGTCCTTCACAGACTTAATGTTGCCATTCATCCTCAAAGATGCGACAACCATGTCGAATGATGGAGGGAGACTTCCTAGTATGGATGCGATCTGCATCTTTTCCGGAATGGAGCAATCAGCAGCCGCTAGATCCTTGACCATCACGATCGTCTTATTTACGTGCTCGAGGATGCTTTCATATTCCTTCATTCTACGCGAGTTGTACTTGTGTAGAAGAAGCTGAACATTCACTTCCGACTTGGAGTGATATTTATCCTTAACTGCGGTCCAGAGCTTGTAAATTGATTCGTAGGTCTCAAAGACCCAAATCAGGTTCAAATCCATGTGGATTAGCATGTAGCTTCTAGCCCTATTATATGTTTTCTCCCACTGTTCGCAGGACCTGATTTTCACCATAGTTGGATTTTCAGATAAGGTTGGGCCGGGTTTGTATGGAGTGTATGCTATCGTGCAACATACCATAGTAGATCTTTCTACTCCACAACTCATAATTGGTACCGTTAAGGTACTCAAATTTTCACACCTCAATGACAATAGTATATCTTGTCATATTGGATCTAAAGAAATAAGTGTAAGTTTATACGAGATTAAGTAAATTAAAGAAGGATTTTTTTATAAATAATAAGATAAGGTATTGATATATTCAATTGCAAATAGAGAAGCAATATAAATCCAATTTAAGCAAAAATATTAATTATTAATTGCAACTTTATCAACAAAAAAATAAAAGACTAAAAAGCCTATTTTACTGAAGGTAATCAACGGGATTCTTAAAAAAAATCAACTACTCTAATTCAACCAATAAAGATATTAACTTCTATCTTAAACTTTAATGAACATATTAATATAAAAAAATAACAAGAATCTTCTCAAACTTAAGTTTTTTTAAGAAAGGAAACAAAAGCAGATCAATATTGTTGTTTTCTCAAAAAATAGGCCAATCAAGGTTCCCGTGAAGACAGTAAAAAGAACAGGCCAATTTATATCTTGAAAAGAAAAAAAGACAAAAAAAATCACAACTTACGTTAAACAAGTTTTGTTTTTAACACTATAAGGTTTTAAAAAAACTTAATAAAAAAACAAGGTTAAAGAAACCTATTAAAAAAATTACAACTAACAAAAAAACAAAAAATAGAACATATATTAGTGGATCCAACGAACTATACCCAAAAAATATACCGGCAATGAAAAAAATACATTACGGAGCTTAAAAAACGTACAGGCAAAATTGGGCCCAAAAAAACTTGACTTCTTAGGGCTTTAATGTGAATCTCACGTGTTTTTTTTAAAACAACAGCTGGGCAAAAAAAAGAAAGATTGGTGTGGGTTCTTTTTCCAGGGGAATAGTCGCGGCGGTGTGTCTAAAGAGCAAGGGCGGACTGCAGTATCGGCGTGTCAACGTCGAGGATAGCTCTGATACCAGTGAAGGAACGCCAAAGGTATGTCATCTTCGACCTTCTTGTTGAGAGAACGAGAGAGGGGGGGATCGGGAGAGGGATGGATGGTGGTAGGTCAGGAACGGGGCTCCCGTAGAGCGAGTTTCCATATCGATGCATTTCCCCTCCCTTAGGGAGGTTTATATAGGACGTATGCCCTCGTCACGTCCGCCCCTTTCGACCGCGCCCTTACGGTTACGGTCTCCGTGAGACCTGACCTTGCCGCAACCGCCTTGACCACGCCGGTCACAGTGACCATTCTACATCAACCTAGACGGACTTCCGAAGAGTACGTATGAGAGGAAAGCTCACTGCAGCTAAAGCATGCTATCACTATGTTGTAAAGAAGAGAGAGGTGTTCATGTTCCATTGTTTAGTTTACATTTAGTTACCGTTTCCAAACCTATACGTTCAGTAATGGTATATTAACTAATGCAAACCATGTACAATGGTCGATTGTTCTACGTTGTATAATGTTAACTATTTGTACTTTGTATGTATGTGTATTATTAATAAGCATATTATTTATACGTTTAAACACATGTTTCTATGGGTCAATCGTATATAAATTGAGTTCAAATAATCTCATAATCTGTCACAACATATGCAGTGGAGCAGCCAACTCAAGCAAGTTAAACCCCAAGTTCAGCTCATTTACCTCTCCTAGAGCAGAGTATACCACTATCAAACGAGACCGCATCGTGTGAACCCGAATGATGAAGTAAAGTTTTTTCAATGAGTGATGTAGTAAGGATGTGGAACACGCCGACGATACCCGTAGCACTACATTCAACCGACAGGGTTGCAAAATAAATTGAGAGCACTCGAAATGCGTTCGCTTTCAGGTATGCCAACTTCTCTAAGCATAATACATGCAAACAAATATTCTTAAAATAATTTTTTATATTGATTTCATGTATACATATATCAATAATTCATACTTATTTCTTATTGTGTCAGGTTTCCTGCATGTTGGGATCAAATTTCAGATATGTCATTTATTGATCCACCTTATGTTGCTATGTTTTATTTGACCAAGGACAACTCTGAACCAAGTGGCATCTCCTCATTTGACCATTGGCACCTTATATCTTATATCATATTACTCGTCATTCGACTTGTATTAATTTATATGGTTCTCCCATATGTTTTCACAAGATTCTCAATTTGTTGCAATTAATCATCTCTCATATAGACCTAACTTATTCATTAGGTTAAGTTACATGTTTTCTAGTTCATGTGCAACTAGTCAGTTGGTCCGCTTGGACAGATACTTAGCCACTCATAGTATGTACATTTAATTATTCAATTTTAGTATCATGGATGATCTGCAGTTTTGATCAAGTAGGGTCTCATGCTATGACTCCAAGGTACTTAGTACCATAGCGACGGATTTCCTCCGTAAGCATGCATTTGAGGTGTGTGCATCCTACTAAGTTCCCAACATTACATTTATTTCATTAATCTACACACACACACATATATATAGAAATTAGTGGTGAGCTAACTTAGCTCCCTCCTTCCTATTTTTTCCATTTTTTATTTTTTTAAATGCTTCCGTGGATTTTCATAAATATATCCCTATATTATGTCATTTAAATTTCGTGTGAAAAAGAGACTCCTATGACCTTCATCTAGACAAGGTTGATTTCAACTACTCTGCGACCGTTAAAAAATGATTGTTTGGATAGTATTTTTGAAACCGGACCGGACCGGACGGTTCGACCGGTCCGACCGGTGAACTGGGCCTGGACCGGTCTGGTTAACCGGTTTATGCCGGTTCGATTCGATTGTTCAAATTTTAATTAACATGTCCGGTTCAACCTATTTTTTGACCCGGTTTAACCAGGTTCAATCGAAGTTGAACCACATTTAATTTTTAAATTATTTAAAAATTTTATTGATAGTGGAAGTTGAACCCATGACCTTTGGTTATCTATTTCACACTTCCAACCAACCATACTAACACAACTTTTTGCATGTATTGGGTTTTAAACATAATTAAATTATTATCATGTTATAGAGCATCCAGTCCAAATAATATATATATATATATGTATATGTATGTATGTTATGTATGATATTTGATGGTGTATAAGAAAAATACTTTATGTATAGTGGGAAACATATACATTATCTATGTATTTTATATATATCTCAGGATATTAAGTGTATATTATATATATTATTTCATTTCGGTTTGATTAGCCGGTTCAACCACTTTTTTTCACCGGTCCGGTTTAATCCGATTTTAAATAATGATGATGTCATCATCCGATTGAACCGGTTTGATTACATGATTCGACCTGATCCGACCATTTCAGCAAGTTTTCCGGTTCGGTGTCCGGTTCGGTTTCAAAAACCTTGGTTTGGACGGGGGTTGTAGGAGTCTTTATTTCGCACGAAACTTAAATGACATAATATAGGGATATAGTGATGAATTTCTATAGAAGCATTTTCAAAAAAATAAAAAAAATTGAGAAAATGAGGTGGGGGAGCTAAGTTAACTCCCGTGGGGGCAGTCCCATTTAACCCATATATATAGGGTTCAATGGGGCTGTCTCCGCCTCATTTTCGATGTTTTTTTGTATTTTTTTAAAATATCACCATGTATATTCATCTATATATCCCTCCTATAAGTCATTCGAATTTCATCAAAAACAGAGACGCATATGCCCTCCATATAGAACAGGTCGATTACAACAATGTTTAGACCGTTAAAATTATATGTTCTAGATGGATGGCATAGGGGTCTCTGTATCTGATGAAATTCGAACAACATATTGGAGGGATATATAGATGGATATACATGGTGATATTTTCAAAAAAAAATACAGAAAAATATGGGTGGGGGCAGCCACATTTTTTCCATATATATAGGGTAAAATGGGACTGCCCCCATGGGGGGAGCTAACTTGGCTCCCCCCGCGCCATTTCGCCCGGTTTTTTTTATTTTTTTGAAAATTTTTTACGTGGATTTTCATCAATATATACCTATATTATGTCATTTAAATTTCACACGAAACAGCGATTCCTACGACCTCCATCCAGAAGGGTCATTTTTAGCAATGTTGTTACCGTTAAAAAATGACTGTCTAGATGGAGGCCGTAGGAGTCTCTGTTTCGCACGAAATTTGAATAATATAGTATAGGGATATAGGGATGAATATTCACGGAAGAAATTTTCAAAAAATAAAAACAAAAAAAGCAGGTGAAATGGCGCGGGAGGAGCCAAGTTAGCTCCTCCCAGGGGCAGTCCCATTTAACCCATATATATATATATATATATGATTTTTATCGAATGAGCTCTATGCCCATTTGAGTCATGGTAAGCACCCAATCGCAGCCATCCATGTACAAAATTCAATCCCAAAAAGATAGAAATCTAATTGTAATGGAAATAAAATAAATTCGAAATTTAAAATATTTCTAAAAATAGGTCTACGTTTCTTGAAGTGGAAGGTTGTATTCAATTGACAAAACCTATTGTTTCATTCCAACACAGGACGATTCTTTCATTCCAACGCAAGGTGGAGGTATGTTATTTGTTTTCATGATTTTAGTCGTTTATTTCTATCATAATTTTGTTATTGTAATAATTTTTTCACGTCTATCAATAGTTTTTAAGGATAAAAAGATTGAGATGATGAGTTTAATAATATTTATTTCATGAATGCTGCCTATTTTCGATCATAAGCAATTTTTATTTGAGAATTTTTATATAAATATGATAAAGTTATGTTCATAATATCAATTTTTATTTTTTTGATCCACAATCTCTAGATCTAATTGATTTTTTTATCAAATGCATTTATTTAATTTACTTATGTATTTACTTATTTTTATCAAATTACTAATATTTATTTGTTTTTATCAAATTACTAATGTATCTACTTAATTTACTTATAAGATATTTTATGTTACTATCGCTAACACAATTGTTACTTTTCATGCATTACTTTGAAAGTATACTAAGTTACTAATGTATTTACATTGTTTACGGAGACGATATTTTTATTTTACTATTGCCTACGCAAGTGTTACTACTTCCTTTTTAGTTCTTACAACTCGCAACTACTGATTTACTAATTCATTTTTATTTTAGGTATGCTTGATGCCTGAACACTTCTGATGATTCGTGGATGAAAAAATTAAAAAATGAAACATTGATGATTGTTGTATACTTCTTGATTAAAGAGGCAGGAAGAACATTTTTGACAATCATATTAAGAACCAATCATTTTATAACTAATACAATAGGTAATAACAAATACAGTTATCAAATGAATATATTGATGTGTAACCTTAATTCCAGTAATTAATCACAATGACTTGGTAATATGGACATGAATATTAAGTAATTCTTCATATAGCATCAGTAATATTCCTACTCAATTATCTAGTAATTATTCAGAAGTATTAATTAACTATATTTTCAATAACCATCATCATTAGTTCAATAATATGGTCATTGTAAACAGTAATTGTTGTATGTACACTAGTAATTACATAACCAGTAATTGATGAATGGATACTAGTAACCATAACTTCAGTAACAATTATAATGAGTTCAATAATATGGACATTTGTAAGTAGTTATTGCTATATGAACATTATTAACTATAAATTCAGTAACTAATCATTCTGTAACTATAATTTCAATAACTAATCACATTGAGTCGGTAATATGAACATGAATATTCAGTAATTGTTCATATAAACATAAGTATTTTATCTATTCAATTGTCTAGTACATATTCAGAAGTACTAAATAACTATAACTTCAGTAACAATCATAATATGTTCAGTAATATGAACATTTATAATCGGTAATTATTGTATGATCATTGGTAATTTACGTAATCAGTAATTATTGTAATCGTTAATTTATCTTTTCTAATATATGCGTGGAATGATCATTACATAAATAAACTGTATGCCAGCAATAATTTAAACGTGGATTTTTTTATCTTACTAAAACCGATCACATCTTTTTAAGGAAATTATTTAACTCGAATTCTTATTATGTTAATAATGCAAAGTACACTGTTATTGCCAAAACCGTCTCCTACCAAATAGAACCAACATATACATGTGTCGAGCCCACGTTTGGTGCTCACCACAACTCAAATGGGCATATAGCTCATTGGATACGTCATATATATAGTTGATCCTGCGAGAGTCAAAAACTGAGAGCATGAGAGCAGTGATTCTAGACCACTAGATTATGTCTTCTCTCTCCTGATTGATTGGAGGAGGAAGAGATGAGCAGAATCTAGTGGTCCACAATCACTGCTCTCACAAGATCAGCCCTTTATACACACACACAGAGATGCATACTCACATACATATATATACACACATACATAGATGCATACGCACACATATCCATGTGTGTGTGTGTGTATAGGCTTATTACCTAAGTGTGCATATCACATTTAGTTGTATTAAGTCATAAATCACATCTAGAGACGCCCTGTTTGAGGTACCCTAAATCATATTAATGTAATGGAGAACTCTTAAAAGGTGCACACACCATGGCAGTACCCAACTTTAATATCTTAATCACACAAAGAGCAGCATTCTCAAAGTGGAACTTTCGTCACTTGGCAATATGGTCAATTTGTGGGGAAATCTATCTACAAACCTTCAACACTAATATTTTCTTGGGAGTTTTGATCTCATCCGATATTTTCTCACTTTTGTAAAGTGGCAACTCGAATATCTCACTCTTAATCATTAATTTATAAGGGAAAACATGCATTCCATCATCCAATTATTCACTACAAGGAAGAGGAGTCGATTACTTTTCAAACTATTTTTATGGTCCATTTTTAGAAGTACCCAACCTTTGTTTCTCATCTACCCTAAAGTGAAGGGTGTGATTGTCATTTCTCGTGCTCATTTTTAAAATATATCACATTGCATTCACTTATTCCAGGTGATCAATCAGACCTTGCAGGTTGACCGATCTCTTGCTTCTTTTTGATTCTAGCCGAAAAGAGCATGTTGATCGATCAATTTGCTAAAGTGATCGATCACTCTGATGTTTCACTATTAGACAGATTCTGAGACTGATTGATCATTCTTATCCACAATTCTCCTTTCATATTCATTTTAGTCTTTATAAAAAATGTTTATTTATGTCCCATATAACTTAGTAATACCTGAAATACCTTGGGAAAACTCTAATTTTAAAATTCCTTATTTTTTAGTTGAGAAGATCGGTTGATCAACTCCACGACAGTCTACTATATGGCAGATTTTACCCCAATTTATTCTGCGATTTCAGGAGCTACACAACTCTAGTCTAGATGATCTCAGATGCATTGAAAAGTTTGTTTCAAGATATATAAAATTATATATTTTATTTTACCAAAATAGTCAATTTGTTTTCGAGAAAATCGACCAAAGCAATCTTACGTGTTCAACACATGCTATATTTACTATAATTTAGGGCATACAAGACTACCATCCATATACACATCTATATACATGTGTACACAAATATTCAAGGCTTCTAACAAGCATCTAGTCTCTTTTTAAACTATCTACCATTTGATTTAATCCCATTATACAGTCAACTTGCAAACACCTCTCTTTTATGGCTTTTAATTTGGATCATGAACAAAAAATCACGTACCCTACACAAAAGATAGGAAATCCATGTAGCAAGTAAAGATTAGATCCCATGAGAAGCACACGTGCCATATTAGCAAGAAAATGCAAGGGAAGGTATTGTATCTCAAGTCTCTCGTGCAAACTCACAGATAATGATGAGTGGGAGCTCTCCTCGAAAAATAGCGACGACCCACCAACTCCGGTGACCTCGACGGCCCTTCGATGAAGCTCCAGCAAGCCTTGGATGGTGGTGTTAGTGGAGATGAACTTAGAAATGAGAAAGAGGGTTCATCTATAGGTTATGTCACCCACTTAATTGGATTTGGGTGGATTCTTAGACGGATCTCACCAAAAAATCCATAGCTCAAATTCAAATTTGACCCCTCTTTACTAAACTGACCATATCTCCCTCATCTAATGTCTAATTTGTAAAATATCAGATGTAATGTATTGGATTCCCAAGGATGACACACATTTAACAAAGTATTATTTGCCCCAATCAAATCCAAGTTGAACTTTTTTTATCAATTTCTAGTAAGTTATACACATTTAATCATCATCAAATTACTTGAATCTTCATATTGAAACCCGAGATTTTACATCATAACAATCTCAAAACAAGTCTCACCCTCAAGAATTCAGAAAGTAGTAAGAGAAAGGGTCACCTTTATTTCTATTATCATCTTATTTATTTCAAGATATCATAATGTAGCGATGTCATTCATGTTGGACTCCAGTCCATTATGATTCACATGACAATATGTAAAGCATGTCGTTATCAACATAGCGATAATAATCTCGAAAGAAACTTCCTTATAGTAGAGGTGGTAACATCTGAAAGAATTCTCCTTATCTCTAGAAGATACATCCTTATCCAGATACCACTTATAGTGCAGATACCACTTATAGTGAAAGTGATAAAAATCTTAAATAGACAACAGTTATCACGGTCAATGATAACAATCTTAAAAAGATTACAACCGCCATATTCAGTGATAACAATCTTAAATAGACAATTATTATCATTGTCAGTTATAATAATCTTAAAAGAATTGAACCACATCCATTCAATTTACTCTTCCAAACTGTGATCCTGTCTTATGATGTAATGTAGATTATCTTATGTGAATTTGTGTCGTGTCTTACAAGTTGATACCCACTATTATATGAAATTCTTCAATGCATAACTAAAAACTTTACACGAGTAGAGCATAATTAAAACTTGACATGAGTAGTCTTTAAAATCATTTCAATCCTTCTTTTATAGGATTTGTACCTAGGCGATCAACTATTGCCAAAACCAAAATCACTAAAAGGAGTAACCAAACTTTACTTACCACATCATTGTTTTTGTAAGCACACTTATGCTAGCATACGGCCAACGCATAACATCAAGCCTGACCATATGCATATAATTGCCATAGTAAGCAATTTTGTTTTCTCCGTTATAAAAAAAAGTTATGATAACAATCAAAATTTATTATGTTATTCATAGGTCTTGACCAGTCTTATTCATTTTCATCAACCTAGGAATACACGTGTCGCAACACTAGCATTGTCAACTCATTGTGTAAATTCCTCTTGAAGACCCGCTACTTCCTTCGATACATTAGTAGTGGTTCTTGTACCAGTCTCATGCATAGGTTCCTAAGGTAGGCAATCACAGGTCATAATTGGATAAAGCATGATAGGTTCTTATCATTGCAGCCATGATCTTTTGATGATGTCATTTCAACCTTTCGTTGCTATGTATGCTTTCCATATGAGATATGACCTCCACCATCTTGTGTAAAGTAGATGGTTAACATCAGAGAGTTTGTCTTGAATATCAATTGAAGTCCATAACAAAATCTGAGGATTCGTTCATCCTTACACATTTTAAGCATGGTTGGATGATGTGCTAACTCATCAAAATTGATCCGATTTTTTCTAGATATCATTGATCCTTATTTCATCTCATTCATCTCTTTTCTATTTCTCCTCACCTAGTAGTTGGGGAGAAATTATTCTCGAAATGGCCCCACAAAATAGTCCCAAATCAAGGGATGAGGTGATTATCGTTACAGAGCATTCCAACGTCATTTGAAATGTCACAGCAGTCCGGCAATGGTTATGTCACAGTATTTTGTTCAGAAAAGTCCAGTAGATCTTTGAATTTTACCAGGAAATTCTTTGAAACATGTATCCTTTCTCTGCTACATACATATTCAAAAGGTAAAATTATGATCCTAGTTTTTATGCATGAAATTAACCACCACTTGACGAACTATATAGTTTATTGGTTCGATTAGAATCGAGATCAAAGCTCAGGAAATCTTCTTGCAAGAAATTACCCAATAAGTATATAAATCGGAATAGGAAAGAAAAGGGCAAGGCAAGGCGGCAATCCGACTCCTACTCCTACTCCTTTGTTCCAAAGATTTCGAGAGTTATTACACAACCACTTCTTAATCCGAGTCCCATTAGGACTAAATCATAGCGCCCATAGATGTTCGTGTATAAATAGATCACAGGCAAAAGCAGAAGCAGAAACCATTCATCCATCTTGCGCTGCGCCATCTACAAGACCTGATGTCTTCGCGGTGCACGGCGGCGTTGGCGGCGGGATGCCTCGGCGGCGTACGCGTGCGTGCAGCACCGGTGAGAGCAACCTACAAGGACATGCCGGGCCCCGACGTGGGCGGTGAGCGGCGGCGACAACGTTGCGCGAAGGTGGTGAACAGCTACTCATGCAAGCAGATGTACGAATTCTCCAAGAAGAGCGTCGTGTTCCAGAGGGCCAAGAGGAGCTGCCGGAGGAAGTTGCGTTGCTCGGCACTGCTTGCCTTCTTGCGCAAGCTCTTGTCGCGTGCGCGGAAGGTGGATATCGCGGCGGAGGGCTGCTCGGCGAGACGGGAGACGAGGGCTTGATGACCGGAGAGACCTGACACTTTTGTTACGGCGAGAAGGAATCACGTCTGCATTTGGTTAATTCGTTCGGTTCTGTCCATAACATTTAGAATAATAGTTCGCCGAACATTGTTGTGGGTTATGCGTACGTGGGTCGGAATTATACCCACAACAAATGCTATTGTTAAAAAGAAAAGAATTATCTTCTCCTTGATTTCTCCTGTTTATGGTACTGCCGCCTTGAAAAAAGAATATACCATTTCGTACAGAACTTGTACTTTCACATTGATATCTGGATTTTGCTGGCGATTTTAAAAAAAATAATAGTGTCTTGTGTAGAGAACCACTCGAAACAAAATCCAGTTAATCAAACACAAATAACAAACACCAAATTAGTGTTTGTTTCACTATTTATTTATTCAAGCAAGCGTGCTTGGGTCGAACACAAGGAGTCGAAAAATCATGCTTAAAATTTTCAAGGGGAGAAAATATTTTTTTGTGATTTTTTAATCTCTCTTTTCTTCTCTTCCTCAATGAAAAAACTCTTTTTGAAATTTTTGTTTACTCTTTTTATTTGATTTTTAATTTTTGCAATTTTTATTTAATTTTTAAAGGGACACTTTCAATCAATTTATCTACAATATAGTATGTTAAAGTGTAGGGAAATATAGGTGATACTATATAGTGGAGAAATTGCTTGAGTAGCGGGCTTGAGAAAGGGCACGAAAAGATATAAAAACGACTCGATATTTGAAGAGCAAAATTCAAAGAGAATATAATGAAATCCTTGAAAATCAAAGCAAATAAAATGTAAAAAATATGCTACAATAATACAATTATCACAAAATTTCCAATATAGTCCAATGTCAAAGTAGAAGTATGTAAAAAACACAACAAAAAGATAAGTTGCTTTCTTGCAATTAGGTCCCTGGTCAAGGACCTGATTGTAATAAAAACTCTAAAATCGTATAATCAGATCCCTACATGGGAACCTAATTGCAATTTTGGCAAAACTTCTGAGCGGGAGTAAATTCTGAAATCTGTTGAGGGTTATTTATTAAATTATCTACCGTTTCGCGGATACGGCTAGGATTAGATGCTACGGAGCGATCAGGGCCCTTAGATTCCGACATGCGTTGCGAGGCTGGAGCTTGTTTTCTTGAGGCTGTTCTTCCCCAATATATGATGCTAGGGTTTGTCTTCTCTGGCGATCGAGGCGGCTCATGACGGTTGTGTGAGTGATCGACGATGCTCCGACTACTTGGAGGTAGGGCCAGAAGGGGGCTCCTCCTCCTTCGAGCTCGCCTACTACGTGAGGATAGTGGTCGAGAGAAGATGAGTTCTAGGTCTCCAGACCTGGAAATGGTGAAACTCCCAGGTTCGTTGTAGCTCGAAGTTCTTGCGCGCAGGTGTTGATGCTGATCAAATTAGAACGAAAGATCTCTCCAAACGCTTTCCCCGATTCGCTCCAGACAACAAAAGATCTCGCGAGAAAGTATATATGGTTCGATTCCTGATGGAATCGACCTGCAAATAATGGAGTTCTTGTGCAGTAGATGAAAGTTCAGATATGAGTGGTTTTCAGGTCGAGTTTTAAATAAAATGAAATCAATTGAGTCGAATTGAAAGTGGAATTTGATTGCGAAAGAAAGATGGTTGATTTTCCTAACCAATTCTGTAATTTAACGCTATAATATGAGATTAAACCGAGAAGAAGAAATGGTAGAAGAAGTCACCTGGGAAGGAGGTTGTATGAACCTTTATCGTAGCTCAAGGGCTGGTGTTGCCCGAGCTCTACGTTTTTTTTTTGGAAGGTAAATATGATTATATTTGAATATAAGAACAGAAAACTGTACAATATATGGGGCATGAAGCCCTACAAACTCAAAAAGATGTATGGGGCATGAAGCTCTACGTTGCCTGATGGCGACTAAACAAGTCGAGTCACAGCTTGGAACTCTCCTTTGACGACCAAGCTTCCACGTAGATGTGTGACCAGGTGCTGTCACCATCGAGAGAAGCCAAAACGGAGCGAGGAAGAGATGTGGTCGGCCAGGTGAATCTGGAAAATGAAAAGTAGGTTTTGAAGCTGGATGTTGTGATCAATAAATAAGAACGAGGGAGAAGGGTTGTTAAAGATCGAAGGTACGCATGGATCTAGTTTGTTGGGAGATTAGGATCGAGGGGTTAGATCGATTTAAGGGTTGAAGATGGACACGAGAAAAAGGCTGGAAGAAGGGCTGTTAGAACAGAATACCAGCTGTTGGCTCTTGAGGAAAGAACCCTCAGGTGCTAACACGTGTCAGCATCTGCTAGGTCAGAAAAATAAATAAAAATAGTAAATAACATTATTTCAAATAAGTATAAAAATAAAAAATATATGAATAATTTATCTATATTATGGTATAATTTATTTTAGTAAATTATATGTATTTTGTGAATAATGACTTTAATATTTATAAATAATTATATAGTATACTTGATAAATAGGTTTTTGATTTTTAATAATTTAAAAAATAATACGTTATTTTTATATTTCAGTAATTTTAAGATAATAAACAATGATTGTATAAATTTTCTTGGATTTTAATAATTTAATATATATATATATATAGATATAGATATATGTGCTACAGTACAAAATCAATTATAAATTAGGGTTTTTGATTTATTTTAAATATTCAATATTGGTAAAATTTTTTGAAATAATTTATAGGTAATATACAAGATCAAAAAATAATAAAAAATTATAAAATCACTAAAACTATAAAAAGTGTGTTCTGAATAAAATAATTAGCCCAGAAACCAGTTGTCATTAGGTCCCAAAACCGACTTTTTACAAACAGACTTTGATTTTAATGAAATCACCTTCATTAATTAGAGAATATTATTTTATGAACTTTAAAGATGAGTAGAGTGAAATTGGAGTTCATATGAAGAAGTTAGGATGTTCGGAAGTTGAGAAATTGATAATTTGAAAGTTGATTTCTTGGCATATATACATGATGTGATTTTTTAGGAATTTTATATTTTTTAGAAATAAACAAGAGAATAGTTGGTGAAAAATATGTACACATGAATTCATTAAAAATCATTGAAGTTTTAATAATTATTGGGTAAATAATGAATAATGTATAGAGTGCATAATTACTTCTTTTTGTGTTTTCTTCCTTATCTGTAAAACCCCAAAATCCGAGCAGGCACTCACTTAACTGCAAAATCCAGTTGGATCTGGGCTTAATTGCAAATATGTTTTTATTCCAGTATTTAAAAAAACTATTTGAGTAGTCCATTGAGTAGAGCTCGTCGATATCTTTCCAACGAGTTCAAGAACACAAAAATCCGACTTCGGGAGCTCGAGTTATGGCCATTTTAGCGAGGAGGGGTACAAGTCACATTCGAATCCGAACCCGGATCCGAATTTGGGTTGGACCGAACCGACCCTCCCCATTCGTAAATCATACCCAACCGCCCCCAAATCCCTTCCTTCGACATCCAGCCCTTCCCTCCTCCATTCCTCCCCTCTCTCCTTCACCAAGGGTCGCCGAAGCACATTGGATCGATGACATGAAGCCGCACTCGTGTAGAGGAGGTACGATCTCCCTTCCCTCTTGCTGCGATTCCACACAATTTTGAACATACATGCTTGATCATCTAGAAACCTTATAGACTTTGTGGTATGGTGATGGTTGAAACTGCACCTTTATAAGTCACCTTTAATGTAATGGATACCTCATGGTTAGCTTGCGATCGATTAAATCTTAGTATATCTATGGATTGAGCAGAAATTGGGGGTGGGGATGAGTCATTTCTCACAGCTATGATTCTTGACAATTTAAAATAGGCAGATCCCAGTTATCTCTATGTACAGAGAATTATTTTTCAAAACTCCAGGATACCTGATCGGTGGATAATCAAATTTACATATAGTGAAAATGGGTATTTCTATGGGACCATGACAAGCCATCTAAGATGATACAGGAAAACTTTCCTGTTGTGTGTGGAGATTTTTTTGTGAACAAGTAAAACAAGAAGGCCATGCCCGTTGAGTTTTGTCTCACTCCCGGAAGGACCACATTAGCTAAATCATAAATAGAATTAGGAAAGAATTATGTCCCTTCATATTTCCAAGGATGTTAATTTTGTCTTATGTGGCATAATATGATATAAGTTCCATGCCATTGGACTATTAAAACACGAAAGCATGGTTTTGGCTCAGAATAGATACCACTATGGAATCATGGTGCTCAGTGGTCCATGTCGGATGTTGCTATGATGGAGAGAGATGCAACATCATATTACTTAAGTGTGGTGCCTATAGTGACCGTTGAATAAGAAACAACACAATGAGATAGATGACAAACGACAGACACACACCTTCATCACACTAACAGTTTAACAAATAAACATAAATACACTTTATTTGTTCAAAGATAATTAAACAATCATCGAATTCAAGCCTATAATTAAAATGGTCAAGTCATTCTTGCACCTAAAAAAAGTATTAGTTATTTACAAAAGCATGCTCAGGGGAGGCAAACCTTGTTTGGTTTTGCATATAAATCTGTATCTTAGTAGCAGTTGTAAACTAAATTTTATTTTTTAATCCCACAGATTGTAACGGATCACTCCTTTTCTATGTTGATAAATTGGAATATTCCCAAACAAATCAATTGGAAGTCTAAGCTGTGACAGGCTTGTGAATGAATCTAACTACATTGTGATAAAGGGCTAACTAGCGGAAAGGGAACTTCCCTAGATATTAAATACTTCCATGTCACTGCAACTTGAGACATTAATGCTGGAGGGAACCAATGGTTCATCAAGATGATGTTGTAGCACTATCCTCCATAAAGTTTTATTTTGGGGTCAATAGGATTAGTATTTTTACCAGTATTGGGGTTCTAATATTTGGTTTTCGACAACTATATGTTACTATGCATCCTTATATAGTGACAAAAAGGTGCCAGTTAAAAGTTGGTGAAACTTGCAAAGTTATTGGTAGTTTCATGCATTCAACTTTTAGTGACTACATCTAAAATTCAATCAGCTTCTGAAACCATGTAACTTACGTGTAAAAAAAACAAAGAACTTTATATATCCTCTAAAATTTACCCATATGAATTTATATTGTGAGGAGATTGTTGACTACGTATGAAGTGTTCTTTTTTTGTATGTTGATCAGCTGTGTAGATAATAAACGGATTACATTTCATGGTGCTTGGGTAAGTGGAGTAGGCACCGTCAAGGGAGGGGCATGCATCCCTTGGAGGTCCCGGATAGAAGCCTAGATGACCACGATCCCAACTGCTATTGTAGCTGCGATGGTTGGGGGATATGTTGCTTGGCACACCGAGGTGCTAATCTGACAGTGTTGGCCTCGGTACTTATGTGCTTTAGCCCGGTGCTTGAGCGCGGACGAAGTAGTCATGGCTGATTTAATAATGTTTCGCTTGTCACTTAGAGTTAACACTCGTGTACCAGCCAATATAGGCCACATTGGTTGGTATTCCGAGTGGGAGCACTAAGAGGGGAGTTTCGGAGGAAATGTGATTAATGAAGTTGGGAATGGGATATCAGTTTCCTGTGCATAAGGAGGATTGAGTTAGTCACGATGATTCACAGGTTAGAATCTTAATTATGAATCGGAAGTAAGTGGACGTGTTGAGAACTTAGTAAGGATGCATTGTACCCCATCGCATGCCTACGGAGGCACCCCAACCCTAAGGTGTTCTTTTTACCTTACAGTAATAGTGTGATGTTTCATTTAGACCAAGACCACAGACTATCCACGAAGCTTGGTTACTCATATCCATATCCATATCCAGATCAAATAATAATAATAAAGATGTAATTCTTGTGGGACCAGTTACACAGTTGTTCTTTTGCACACATTTAATCATATCTTGCTTGTTGTTGTATAGTTTGTTTATTTCGTATTGGGCAACTTTGCTCATAACCTACCTACGTGTGAATCCGCAAGTCCTCAGCAGTGAGCAACTTGGAGTTACCTTTTTGTGCAGCTTCACGATACTTTTTGTGGTACAGTTGTTGATAGTTTTACTATCATTCTTTACTTGTAGCATTTTTGTTGAGAGATAAGGCATGTAACATGTATGTTGGGACATATCTTTTAAATATGCATATATGTATATTTTGTGAACATGGATGGATAATGAAAGTGAAATGAATGGAATGTGAATGTGGGCAGGTTGAATGAGAAGCAAAGTTTCTAAATTCCAATGCATGTTGTTATTTTCTCCTTCTTTTGTGAATGTCAAATGTTCGAATGTGGAATGTATGTAAGTGGATTGGTTTGCCGAGTACCCGGATCCTAGGGGCGTGATATTATCTCCCCCTACTTATTTGTTTGTCAACCAATCCATGCTGATTGGTCTTGAGGGTTAGGTTATATAAATATATCCTTCAACTATATTTATATCTCATAGTCATACTGTAAATTATATACATATTTACAGTCTGCCTTCTTCTTATTTTTTTTTCTTTTTATTCTTTTATTTACTAACATGTTTTTAGTGCATAAAAATGTATTTTTATTCATGAGTGATGCTCTGATAATAAATGAGAATTAATGAATATTTACATGCATTTGTTAAGGATTTTAAAATAAAATACGACAAAAGTGTTAATGAATCATGGATTCATCACACATATGAACTCCAAGAAACCTTGAAAGTATTCTTGCTTAAAAGTTAATTTTGTGTACATCATTTTAAAGATGAGTATTGTTCAATATGTGATTGTATGCAAGAGAAATCTGTCTCAAAATACAAATATGTTCAAACTTAGGGTTCAACATTTAAAGCTACACTTATTTTACAGACATTCAAACATATGATCAAATGGAAATATCTTTTTTTGTAAAACCATTAAGTGATTTTTATGTAATAAATGATGATGATTGATCGAAAATAAATGGTTGATATTACATGTTCGTTAGTTCGATAATGAGGCATGTGCTCATTGGCATGCCTATATATATCTACCTTAAGGCACACAACCTTGTGATAACCGCTACATTATAATTGTTAAAATCCTCGTATAAACAATATCAAGTAATTAGTAGACAAATCAACTCATTTGAGAGACATCATGCATCATTTCATGGACGAGTTAGAATACTCAATTTATTTAAGATTTTTAATATAACAACACTTTTATAATATGAATCAAGATCCATGATTTTGCTTTATATTTTAATAAAAAAATACATATTATCTTGGACCTAGATCTAGGCTAGTATGAAGGACAACTAACCCTCACAACTTATTATACTTGGACCAAACTTGACCCGTTTACCGCCGCCTAAATTATTTAAGCTCAAGTTTCATAACCACTCTCAAACTTTGTGATTACTAGATGTTGGATTTCGTTTGAGTTGCTACAATATACTCCACTTATATTTGCTGCATTTTCATTGCCATATACCCATCACTTATTCCTATTTATAATGACGATTGAATGCTCTGATTTTTTCCTCGTATCTCCTTGATAGGAGTGGCTTCACTTCTTTGGTAGCATTTTCTACTATAAAAAGGGGATAATATTTGAATGTCCCAGAGTCTAGACTTGAGACGTTATCGAGGAATATTGACCCTCACTAGACCCAACTAAACTTGTCGACTACAACTCAAAATGTTTAAGCCTAAACTATGAAGCAATAGTTTTTCTTTTTTATTCATCACTTCCACAATTTGTTTATACAAGATGTACAACTATCTTGTCAGACTTTTTCTGTTGTAACACGAAATCTTACTAGAAATAATCTTAATTAGAAATAATCTTAATTAGATTATTACTAGAAACAATTTCCAAATGCGCATTATACGACCGTGTGCATATGTGAGCGTGCGTGAATATGTATGCGCGGAAGTGACCTGAGAGGGCAGCAGCTCCAAATGGGGGCGTTGGATCTCCGAAGGATGATGCTGGTGGCGGGGATCCTGCGGATACTTCTGGTGTTGTACGGGGAATGGCAAGATGCCCACATGGAGGTGCGCTACACAGACGTGGATTACCTCGTCTTCTCCGACGCTGCCGCTCTGCTCGCCGCCGGGAAGTCCCCGTTCCAGCGCTCCACCTACAGGTATTCGCCTCTGCTGGCTGCGATCCTCGTCCCCAATTCGATCCTCCACCGGACTTGGGGCAAATTCATCTTCTCCTTCGCTGGTAATTCCGGCCACCTTTTGCTCACATCGTTTTGTTTTGGATCATCGTTTTGTTTTGGATCATTTAGGGTATTAGTTTTTCATTTTCTAGATATACTGGAGGATGTTCCGCTTTGATTTTTGATTTTCATGAATTAGACACGAAATTTATGCTGGCTGTGTTGATGGAAGGGGGATTGCCGTTGTAATCGACCTCTCGCAAAGTCGCAATATCATAAAAGTTGGAGAGGACAAGATAAATAGCCATACGTATTGTTATCTGGAGGATTTAATGCCACCAACTGCTCCATTACAGCTGCAGAGCACGCAAGTCATCCATTGTAAAAGGGAGTAGATGCAGAAGAGAGGTGTAGAAGATCTGCAACTCTTCTTTAGTAGATCTCTTCCACTTGAGCCAGATGGTCTTATGGTTCCACAAAGTGCTTCAATAACTGCCCATTCTCTGCACTAGATGAACTAGGATATGTAAATGCCACCATTGCAATGTGCCGTTCTGATTAGGCATGGCTCTTCTGCATCTCCTCCCTCTCTTACCTTTTCTTTTATAATGGGGAAAAAGATGCTAAAATACTAGCTCGGGTAATAAACATGGTCTAAACTGGTATTGCATTTTTAGTGGAACTAGTTATCGATTTCCATCGAAGATGTGATGTGGATGGGATTTTATAGCAAAGTTAGATTCTGATTGCCTCCCTTATGATGTTCTTTGGTTGCATACAAATAGTAACACTTTGATTTTTGAAGTTGCTTCATGGTGATTGATCGTAAAGATCTCGACCATATAGATAAAGAATGAGTGAGTGCTTACTGGCACAACAACTACAACAAATCCTTTTCCCACATTAAGTAGGGTCAGCTACTTGGATTCTTTGCCTTCATTCAGATCTATCTTAGGCCGTTTTCGGGCTTAGATAAAAATAACTAAGATCCCTTCGGATCCCACACTTCCTGGACCTTCCTCGCCTTCTCTTAGTTGGCTCAACATCCCAAATCTCACGTCTTCTAACTGACGCATTTGCCGACCTCCTTTGCAACTGGATAAATCATCTTAAGCGGTTTTCTCTCATCTTATCCTCTATTGGAGCGACACCAACTTTCCTTCTAATTGCATCATTCTGAATCTGATCTTTTCGTGTATGACCAGACACATCTACCTTAACATTTTCATTTTTGCTACCGTCGTTCGTTGCACATGTCTATGGCTCATAGGCCAACTTTTGTCATCATTCTGACATGTTGCCGATTGAAGAAGACTAGGGTTGTTTATTAGAAACTATTGTCTACACCGACATATAGGGATTTGGTTGCATGTGTAGACTCAAGCAACCAATCCCATCAAGCAACGGTCGAAGGCTTCGGACCCGAGGCAAATCGGGCACCTATAGAAAGATGAGCCCTAGATAGAGGTGCGACTACACCCGATGAGAGACAAGGGGTTGCAGCGACACCCTTTTAAGGGATAGGAGCCGCTAAAGCGGCACCCGTTGGGAGGTGCGACAACCCCTGAGGTGCGGCAGCGCCCGTTGGTAGGTGCTGCGGCGTCCGCTGGAGGGCGACGACACCTACTGTGGTGGTGGCAGCCGTTGGAGGAGACGACAGAGGATGAGAGAAAGGGCAACAAAATGGGGTTAGGGTTTTTGGGTATGAGAGCTCCGGTCTAGGATTGCCGCTCTGATACCATGTTGATAGAGGAGAGACCTATGGATAAATTACATAAGATAGACAAAAGAAAAAGAAACTAAGAAAACGATACATAAACATGAATATATCTCTACACATACAATTTCTAGTCAAGAGATGTTAGAATGGTTTGCAAGTTTTCCTTTGTGCAATTATATTTAGATGGGAATTTCAGTATCAAGTGTTTATACCCAAATAGGAAAACATGTTTTTAGCATAACAACTTGGAAGAAGGTCGGCGATGTATGTAAATGGACTTACAACTCTTGGGAGTAGCAAGTCCTTAGTATTGAAACCTAATACATGTAGCTTTACTCAATTTTGTTGCCATGTCACTCAAGACTTCAATTTGGCTCAACTAATCTGGAAGTTTTGTTACGACCAAGCCATTAGAGGTTAGCTCCATTGCATCCTGTAGAGATATATGTTATGTTATTGTACTGTTTCATATTTTCTATATTTTTATGGACTCTTGATGTAATTTACCCATAGGCTACTCCCCTATATAAGAGAGCCTAAGGAGTATGGAATAAACAAGTCTCTTATTTTTCCCAACATGGTATTAGAGCGACGGTCCTAGACCGGAGTTCTCGAACCAAACCCTAACCCTAGCCCCCACCTCCAAGCCCTCCACACGCCGCCCCTCGGGCCTCGGCCCCGTGCGCCTCTCCGTGAGGCCCTCCGCGCCCCTCTGCACCGCGCGCCCCTGGTCTCGTGCTGTGCGTGACTCGACCACGGTGCACGCCGCCTCTCTTTATGCGTGACTCGACCCCGGCACACGCTGCCTCACGTGCTGTACATGACTTGGCCCCGGTGCACGCCACGTACTGTGCGTGACTCTTCCGTTGAGCCTCTTCGGCCTCACGTGCAACCCCACGTCCTAGGGTTCGGCCAACCCTAGGATATCTTCGTCATCAAGGAGACTTTCGCCCGCGTCTCCACGTTAATGGGTTTGGTTGCTTGAGTCTACACATGCAACCGAACCCGCGAATGTTAGTGTAGACAATCATATCTTCAGTCTACAACCCTAGTCTTCTATTATCAGCATGTCAGAAAGTAAGGCAGATGTTCCATCTACATGCGCTTTCAGAGGTCCTGCGCCTATTGTGAAGATGGACGGATCAAATTACGAACTGTGGGCAATGCAATTCATGATTATTATGAAGTCGACCGGTAAGAAGCACATTCTTACTGAGGAAGAGCCTGCTGAGAAGACTGGGGTCAACGTCTCATGGGAGGCAGATGATGCATACACCAAGGTTTGGCTATCAGGAACATTAACAATTGAGATTGCAAATGATATTCTCCATCAGCCCACTGCAAAAGCTATGTAGGATATTCTGGCTGCTACCTATTCACAGGCGAAGAATGAGACAAAGATTCTGCAACTCCAGCATGACATCTTTACAATCAACCAGAATTGACGGCCTCTACACTCATTATACACGTCTTTACGTGGAATGTTTGAGAAGCTTTACAGCTTCATGCCTCTCACAACCACTCCTGAGCAACAGAAGACCTACAGGAATGCCACTATGGTTGGTGTATTCCTGGCAGCCCTTGATCCAGAGTACGAGGCAACACGTTCCCAGATCTTGGCAGATTCCACTATTCCTCCGATGGAGGAAGCCTTTCACAGACTGAGTCGTATTACTGTTCCTTCATCTACTGCCAATCAGACCGCCTCAGCTATGGCAGCATCTCGAGATCGTGGGGGTCATCATTAGTTTCGTGGTCATGAACCTCAAGGCAGAGGGGGTCGTGTTCGGGCCATCATGCACTTTCTGCCACCGTTCTGGACATACCGAGGACACATGCTATTCCAAACATGGATTTCCTGCCTCTGCACGCGTAGCTGAACAGATTGAACCTCCATCTGCTTCTTCTTTGGATCAGCGATTTGATGATCTTGTAGCTCGTCTGAGGGGTATTATTCCTCCATCCGGTCCTGTTGCATCCGCGCCTGCCCCTGAGAGTCATTCTGACGTTGCTGCTTCTGCATCCACCAGTACCTCAGGTAGTACTTATGCATTCACTATCAGTAGTGGATATGATGCTTTAAAGTGGATTATGGACTCTGGTATCACACACCATCTGTGTGGTGACCAAGATCTACTTACAGCCTACCGACAGGTTCCTCCAGGCCATACTGTGGTGATTGCTAATGGGACGCACTCCCCGATTACCGGTCAGGGGGAGATTAGCCTGACACCATCTATGCACCTCAAGAATGTGCTGCACGCACCTGATTTTTTTTATGAATTTGTTATCCATTAGACAACTTACAAAGGATTTACATTGTCGAGCAATTTTTGATCTATCTTCTCTTATTTTTCAGGACATCCTTACGGGCAACGTGATTGGGCGTGGCTATGAGCAGGGTAGCCTATATCATCTCAGTCGGACCCCATATGCCGGAATCTCCTCTCTTCCTGCTGGACCTGTCTCTCCATTTATATGGCATTTGCACTTTGGCCATCTACCGCTTCAGAAATTGTGTCGTGTTTTACCTCAGGTTTCACCTCACACGTCCATCCAATGTGAGGCTTGTCAGTTGGGAAAGCATCATCGGTCTACCTTTCCCAGTCGTCAAACTCGGAGTAGTAGCTCCAAGTTTGAGTTGTTACACGTTGATATCTTGGGTCCTAGTCGTGTTCATGATCATCAGGGACACAAGTTTTATATGGTCATTGTGGATGATTTTTCTCGTTTATCTTGGGTCTTTTTATTAAAGAATAAATCTGAAGTTAGGAATATTATCATAAATTTCATAAATGAAGTTCGTAATGTCTTTTCTACGTCTGTTAAGATTGTGAGAAGTGATAATGCCTTGGAATTTTGTACTCATACTCTCTCAAATTACTTTTCAACACAAGGGATTATCCACCAAACATCCTGTGCCTATACTTCCCAACAAAATAGAGTTGCAGAAAGGAAATATCGTCATTTACTTGATGCCATCAGGACGCTTCTCATACAGAGTCATGCTCCTCATTCTTTCTGGGGCGATGCTGTCCTAACGGCATGTTATCTCATTAATCCCATGCTGTCGTCTGTCTTAGGTGAGAAGATTCCTTTCTCCCTAGTTTTCCCTGGAAAAGAATTGTTCAATCTTACTCCACGTGTGTTTGGCTCGATTGCCTTTGTCCACCAGTTGTCTCCAGGTATTGACAAGCTCTCTCCTAGGGCTGTCAAGTGTGTCTTCGTCGGGTACTCTTTAATACAAAAAGGGTACATGTGTTATGATCCGTTGCGCAGGAAATACTTTGTTAATGCTGATGTCACCTTTTTTGAGTCTGTTATGTACTTCTCTCCTACCTCAGACACTGATGAAGCCATATACATGCCGCCACCACCACCACCACCTCCACCACTACCTACATCACGTACACCTCCTGTTACAGTTCTTGTTCCCCCGTTGCCACTCCACTATACCCGTCAACCTGCTCATGGTCACCGCTCATCATCTAGCTCGCGTGAGGTATGTTCTGAGAATATAATCAATAATGATGGATCTAATGATTTACCTGAGCAGGTTGTGTTACCGAGGACAGATGAGGATGCTAGTGATTTGGATCTACCTATTGCACTTCGGAAACAGAAGCGTACCTGCGTGTCATATCCTATAGCATCCACGGTTTCTTTTGATCGTTTATCTGGTGAATTCATGAGCTTTGCCATTGCACTATCTGCAGTGGATATTCCACAGAATTATCAAGATGCATTGAAGGACAATAGATGGCGTTTAGCTATGGAAGAAGAGATGGTTGCTCTTCAGTCAAGAGGTACCTGGAGCCTTGTCCCTGCACCTACCGGTGTGTCTACAGTGAGCTGTAAGTGAGTCTTCACAGTTAAGCAGAATGCAGATGGCAACATTGACAGATACAAGGCACGCCTGGTTGCTCGTGGGTTTACACAGACATATGAGGTGGATTATCTTGATACATTCTCGCTGGTTGCTCGCCATTCCACTTTACGGATCCTTCTTTCTTTTGCGGCTACTCGTGATTGACCATTATTCCAATTAGATGTTAAGAATGCATTTTTATATGGTGACTTGCAGGAGGAAGTCTACATGCAACAACCACTTGGTTTTGCTGTTGAGGGGGAGTATTCCAAGGTGTGTAGACTTCATAAGGCCATCTATGGCCTTAAGCAGTGCCCTAGAGCTTGGTTCCTGAAGCTCTCAGACTTGTTTGAAAAACAGGGGTACAAACGTTCCAATGCAGACCATTTCCTATTTATACAGAAAATATCCAGAGATATTATTGCAATTATGGTGTATGTAGATGATATCCTGATTACATGTGATGATGGACAAGGAATTCAGAGGGCGAAAGAAATGTCGGGTCGTGAATTTGTCACCAAGGATCTTGGAGTCCTTAGATATTTTCTGGGACTGGAGTTCGCCAAAAATCCACATGGACTTGTAATGACCCAGAGGAAATATGTTACTAACCTGCTGAGTGAAACACGAATGCTTGGATGCCGACCGGCCACTACACCTATGGATCCGAGCATGAAATTATATGATAACGACACTGATGAGGTGGATAGGAGAAGATACAGGGAACTGGTGGGAAAACTTCTTTATGTTACCATTACCAGACCCGATATTTCTTTTGCTGTTAGTTGGGTGAACCAGTTCATGGAGCAACCACGTCAGGTACATATGGATGCTATACATATGATACTCATGTATCTTAAATCATCTCCATGTGCAGGTCTATTGTTCAAGAAAGACAAGGAGATTTCTATCTCAGCGTGTGCAGATGCAGACTACGCAGGATGTCCCAAGGATAGGAAGTCCACCACTGGATTTGCTGTATATGTTGGAAACTCTCTTGTCTCATGGAGAAGCAAGAACCAAACTGTTGTAGCCAGATCTAGTGCTGAGTCTGAATATAGGGCTATGGCCCAGGTCAGTACAGAAATGATGTGGGTGAAAGCTGTTCTTCAGATCTATATATATAGAAGTCCCACTCCCTATGGCTCTGGAATGTGACAATCAAGCTGCTTTATTTATTGCCAATAGTCCATCATTTCATGAACGAACCAAGCACATTGAAGTTGATTGCCACTATATACGAGATATGATTCAGAAGGGTTTTATTTCTACATCTCATGTTAGCTAAGGGGACCAAACTGCAGATATCTTTACCAAGGCGTTACTTAGAGGGCCATTCCAGAAGTGCTCGTCCAAGCTGGGCATGATCAACATCTATGCTCCATCTTGAGGGGGAGTGTAGAGATATATGTTATGTTATTTGTACTGTTTCATATTTTCTATATTTTTATGGACTCTTGATGTAATTTACCCATAGGCTACTCCCCTATATAAGAGAGCCTAGGGAGTATGGAATAAACAAGTCTCTTATTTTTCCCAAGACATCCCAAACATGTTACCATAATGCTACAAATCTTCTTGACTAGAATATCCATTGCGAGCCACGTGTTTATATTTTGAGAGATCTTGCTTTATGATAAGAGTTCTACTTATCTTTACCCATAAAGAGGGGTGGACATATATTATTAGGACCCAAAAACATTAAAAAGACAAGTAATGGATATAGAGAGAAAAAAATGGCATCCTCGACTCAATTTTCCCAACACCTGCTCAAGCTAGAATATAGATATCACATATGCTCAACCTGAAAACACGATAATCAAATAAGATTCTTGTATGGGGCTTGGTAAAATATCTATAATGTGATCACTAGATGAAGCATGTGGAATTTGAAGATCTTTCTAGTCACGACGTGAGTGTAGTGATAGTTAACTTCCATATGTTTGATCCTATCATGAAAAACAAGGTTGTTGGCAATGAAGATGGCAGTTTGGTTTTTACAAAGAGAATGTGCTGATACATTGTAACCGTTTAGTTGATGATTGGTCGTTGGTTTAGTTCCCTTTTTGGTATCGCGGTGGATACCTTGTAAAGTTCCTTTTCTTTTTTTCTTTTTAATATATTGCAGGGGCGGGCACCACTGAATGTTTCACCCTTTTTAGACTTCAAAAAAAAAGTTTGGTTATCATTTTTTTTTGACGCTCAAGTTTGGTTATCATATTGCTTCTTCATAGTTAATGTCACCATAATGCTAAAAAATTCAAAAATAGGTTTCACCTACATTACAATTCTACTGCAATCTATTCCGTAACTTTGTTGTTTGACTCCACACTCGGCCGAATAACATTCCTTTTGCTACACTACTTAATAATATTACCTCATACTGTACTGCATAGCCCTGCAAAGGACATATGGTTTTGCCTAGAGGCAACATATCAGCATCCATGTATTCTAATCTGCAAAGAAGGACCAATCTGAACAAGAGTCCTTTCCTTGAGTAGGTCGTGAGATGTCTAGGAATATGCACAACAATGTCAAAATTCTGTCATGGGACAATGCATGAATTGGTTGACTTGGTTCACTACAAAGGCAATGCCAGATTTGATAATCATAATATAAAGACACTTGCCTTTGGGATGCTGCATGTTTGACATGTTACATGGAAAAAAAGAATAATACCATTTGATATCAATGTGGTCCCCAAACTTATAAATTTAAAAATCCGAGTTCCAGACTATTCTAAAGGTAATGTGGTCCATAGCTAGTTCTAATGATGTTACATGAATTGAACTTTGGAGGTTGCCTTTAAAATAGTTTAGGACTCAAATCGTTACATTTATAAGTGTGAAGACCACATTGATTTCAAATATAAAGTTCGGTGACCTTCCTGTAAATTACTCAAAAAAACCAATCTTAGTTGTTGTCCTGTTGCTTGGCCTATATCAACCGGTCCATGTATCTCCTTTCTTATAAAACTGGTTCATGTATCACCATATCTCACAGACAAATGCTCTCCTTTATAACTTAAGTGACACAATCAAAGATTTTTCAATTCTTTTAGTTACTGATTTATGGATCGGGTTTCACTCGCTCCATGGTTGGGAACTCATGATTGGTTCGGTATACAACGATTTTGGATTGGCTCATAACGATCAAATTATATCTGGTCTTATTTCTACTTTTCCAGTTATTCTAGATACAATTGTGAAATATTGGATTTTCCATTATTTAAATCGTGTAGCTCCTTCACTTATAGTTATTTATCATTCACTGTATGAATAATTCATTTGATCTCCTGATATCAATCAACTTCCAATCTTTCTTTGTGCATATGTTACATAAATAATTCTAGTATTTTAATCTGACTTACTCTTTCGACTTCTATCTCTTCAAAGTCTTCTACCATATTTCAAATTCTTCCATTACAATGGCAAACTCGTGGATAGGAAACTATACATCTCTTTCGAAACTTCAAATTTTATGTTGTTACTTTAATTTTAGGTGGACTGAAGACAGGTGATTTTGCTTGCTTGTTTTTTGTGTTCTGATCACATCAAAATTCTATTTGACTGCAGATATACTTGTGGGATTGTTCACCTACATAATTTTGAGGAAACGTGGTGTTCCTGAGGCTACTTGCCTTTATTCAGTTGCAGCTTGGCTTTTCAATCCCTTTACATTTACGATTGGTACTCGTGGAAATTGTGAACCTGTTGTCTGTGCAATGATTTTATGGATTATTGTCTGTCTAATGGATGGTGAGTGTCCTGTACTTCTTTGTGATTTCATTTGTTATTGTACTGCTTTATGCGATCCTATTTTTTTGAAAAATTAAATGATACCTTCCTAAGTAGTTTTTCCTTTAAAATTTAGCATATATGCATACAACGAAATTGACTAGCACTAAGGAGGGAGGGAAATTATTTTTTCACCTTCGTCAACCCTATCAAGTGTAAGCACCTATGAAATTCTAGATTATGAGATCCTGAGTTTGCAGTTTATCTTCTTTTCCAAGTACTGTTTATGATCTTAATATCTGCAGAAGCATTTTTTTCATGCTTATATTTGTATAACTGCATGGTACACTGTTTTTTTTTTCAAATTAGAGAGGATGTACACCTAGCTTGTGCACCAAAAAAGTATTAATAAAATAACATCAAACAGAACTTGAATAGATTTCTAACATGAACCACTAAAATTGCTACACAGAACTTCTCATTTCACCACTTTTTTTGCTAGCCACAAGGCCCACAAAAATGCGAGTGATTTGACACGGTCCCTTTTAGAGCGTACACTGCCACTCCTAAGGAGTTCCACAATGCTAAAAGATAGAGCTGTTCACCCAACAAAGGTCTGCCTTTTTACATCTCTTTTGCAACCTCATAATTGAAAAAAAAACAAGTTCTCCACATCCTCCTGATGACACACGCACAATAGACAACTAGCATCAATTCCAAGGGTGGTTTGTGTCTTAAACACCTTTTTTATCACACGCATCCGGCAAATCATCCACATAAAAATCTTTACTTTTAGTGAAGTCTTTATATCTCACTCAGAACAATCTATAATTTCTGGCTAAGTTGTTAGTGACTTGTGTTAAAAATGGGTTGGTGCTTGCTATGCTTCCTTGTTAAGAAGTAGCCATCCGTTCGAACCCAATGATCTCTACTTGATGTAAGACCCTACGCCATGCTCAAAAATTCTATTATCTCCAAGAATAGCAGAAAGTGTTGCTCAAAGAAGTCTTTGCATGCTTTCTTAATTGAGAAGTGTTCACCTGTTTAACCCAATAATTTCTACCTGATGTAGGGGCCCTCCTCCCTAATCAACAATCATTTTAGTGCCATGAAGTTTTGTAACCTTTGCTAAGAGAAGTCCAAGTGAAAATGCGTCGCCTACACTCCTTTCTCTGACTTAGATGTCCATCATTGGCACATCGTGGTTTAATGCAAATGCAAATAGCTATGCGTATCAGCTACAGAAACAAGCGTTCTCAGCCTATTCATCTTTCTAAAATCGAAAATAAGTACCATCATCGAGGATATGGCACAAGAGGGGGGCATATCAAGCATAGTCCTCTTGAATGCCATTAACGATACGAGGTTCCAATCGAAGTCTCTAGTGAAGATGAGAGGCCATATCCTCATGATCTTGTAGAATAGATCCTCATTATCACCCTAAATTCTCACAACCCATTTCATTAGCTAAACTTTGTTCATCTTCTTAAGCTTTAATAGATCGATCCCGTTATTACCAAATGGATTAATAATCGAACCCTATTCAGCAAGTGCAATCCTTCGCCCCACTTGTCTGAAGCTCAAGCAGAAGAATCTTCTCATTATGTTCTCAACACACTTTCAATTTCCACCGGTATATCATGAACCGATGTAAAAAATGATATGGCTGATGTGACAGATTTCAGTAGAACCAGCTTTCTCCCTTTGGATAAGCATCTGGCTTTTCCACGTAGCTTGCTTCTCCTCCAACTTTTCCAAAAGAGGCACCAAATTAAGGGTGTTATGTGGAGGGCCTTAGATCTGATTACACTCCTACCGTAACTCAACTGACAAGTGAAAAGGAGCAATCACTGTATTGTTCCATGTTTACACTTAGGCAACTCCTAGGTTAATATACCCCTTTCGCATCCTTTGCTCACCCCCTCCATGAAGAAAAGCGACCTTCACATGTTGAAGACTAGAATAGAAAACTCATGCCAGGTAACTTGAGAAAATCCTTTTCTAAAATACATGAACTTTTGTCATTGTCAGGCCATCAAAGCAATCATGGGGGCATAAGCAGCAACTCTGTCTAACCTTTCACCATGGTTGAAATGAGCCATCCTCCGGATGCTTGATAACTAGAGAAATATAGGACACTATCGTTAAGTATCTCTTCATTCACACAATTCATATGTCTAGAATGCCTTACATGTGTAGAAAAGACCAAGGAATCTCTAATCAAGGATGTTGTATGCCTTGGAAAAAGGGTGTAAACTCATATGAGTTACATCTAAATCTATTAGATCAATAATACATTTACCGGGACCGTAAACATGGCCATGGCGTGGTGGATTACATTGTCCTTATATTTTAGCTCCTACCAAAAATCAACCTATTCCACGAAAGCCAAATTACCAAAGCTAACCACAAATGGTGGAAGACAACCCCCACAGGAAACAGCACACACGGTTTGCATAAAAGCCTAAAAACCATCAACATTTGAGTGATTCAGCCATATAAGCGCCAATCATCTCCATATTTCTTCCAAGCACGTGTACTTAAATAACACGTGTTCCATAGTTTCCGCTACACCATCACATCACGGGCATGTCATATCATTATCTTGTGACTGCTTTGCGCAAAAAATCTTCATTATCAGTCGATATTGCCGCATCTGCCACATGAAAATCTTCACCCTTGTGGGTAAAGGAGAGTGCCTAATAAGCTGTTGGTCATCAGTTCCATTGCCTCTAACCACTTCCAACTTCGAGGTAAGGGCTCCATATACCTTTTATATATAAAAGTTTCCGTCCACCCAAGTCCACGAATCCCACCAGATGGACCCTCCCATCTACCAATGTCTTGAAGCAAATCTAAGAAATCCTTCAACCGTTGATAAAAAAAACCTGAAGTAAAGGAGGGGCACCAAGACGTTCATCCATTTCTCTATAATATGTGCATTTTTTTGACTAAAAGTTGTGACATCAAGGATATGCCTACCCGTATACTTTTATTTATTCACATTATCAAAAAGATCTAGCTACAAGGACCAAAAGGTCAGCAGGTTTTTTTGTGCTCTAATACTTTTTCATGTACATTTTCTCTCATCGGAATATGGACCCATTCTGTGCCAGTCACATAGACAATAGTATAGCCGTCACCCAAGTCTTGGTTGGGCTACTCTCATGTCACAGACTCACAACCCAACTAAAGATTCCAAAACCCTGCCCAATCAGAGGTCGACACAAACTCAACATACAATGTTGCCCGGACCTCCCTCGTAATAGAGCAACCAAGGAAGAGATGCTCAACATCCTCCTCCGTTGACATGCAATGTTGATACATGCCTCTAGTTTTGGGGAAAAACCTAACTCTTTGTTCTCTACTCATCAACCGATCCCTTCTTAGCAATCAGATGAAAATTCAAACTCGTAGAGGGGCCTTGGCCGCCTTGCACCTCCAGATGTCCTCGAATTGATCCGAGGAGATCCCAGGATCAAAGATCATCTCCAAATAGAAGGCCTTGTATGCCTTCAACACCATGAAGCGTCTATTAGTTCAGGAGCAGTGATCAAAAGTGTCATAAAGGCCCTACTGACTGGCATGGACTCCAAAGATGTAAAATTTTTGCAAAATGCTGATATGATAAAATATAACTCAGCCATGGCCGGTCAAGCCCGAGTAAATGAGGAGGGTTGCGTCACGTAGTCGACAACCAACGTAAAACAATCGGAGACAACTTCCGAAATAGTATCTTTTTAAAATTACTATTTAGGAAGTTGCCTCATGACAGTCGGGTCTTTTTCAACATGGATTTAAGCAAACATTTAGGTTTCGTTGAGGCGTTCCCTACTTGCGACGCGTTGCATCGCTCGAATGCAATGAAAAATTGACAAGGGTCGCCACATCGCAGCCTGGATGTAGTTCAAAATTTGTAAGGGTTCTCGCATGAGGAATGCGTGCGAGTAAATAAGCTAGTTCCCTTGCATCATCATTCGGATGCAGTCCAAAATTTGCAAGGATTCTCGCATGATGGATGCATGCGAGTAAAGAAGTTAGTCCAAAAGAGGTTGTTTTGGGAGAAAAGAAATTCTTATTCTAAATGAGACCCAAGAGCTCTCTTATATAGGAGAAGAGCCATGCGTTAATTACATAAGAGGGACATCAAGAGAACATAAAACATGAATAACACCATGAAATACACTTATCTCAAGACTCCCCCTCAAGCTGGAGCATATATATTTATCATGCTCAGCTTAGAGCAACATCTCTGAAAGCGACCTCTAGCTATGGCCTTGGTGAAGATATCTGCCGTCTGATCTCTAGTGGAAACATGGAAGGTGGATATGAGACCTTTGTGGATCATGTCTCTAGTGTAATGACAATCTACCTCTATATGCTTTGTCCGTTCATGAATTGCAGGATTATTGGCATTAAAAAGAGCTGCTTGATTATCACATAAAAGCTGCATAGGAAGAGAAACCTCAATAGTAATGTCAGTCAACACAGATCTAACCCACATCATTTCTGCACTTCCCTGTGCCATGGCCCTGTATTCAGATTCTGCACTTGATCTAACTACCACTGTCTACTTCTTGCTTTTCCATGAAACAAGTAAGATGCCGACAAAAATAGCAAAGCCAGAAGTAGACTTTCTGTCTCTGGGACAATCTGCATAATCTGCATCTGCACACGCTGTCACCTCAAGAGATGTATCCATATTGAATATATGACCCGAACCAGGTGAGGTCTTCAAATATCTCAAGATCATATGGACAAGTAACATCCATATGCACCTTCCTGGGCTGCTCCATGAACTGACTAACTTTGCTCACTGCAAAGGCTGTATCCGGTCTGGTGATGGTGGCGTATAAGAGCTTCCCAACAAGCTCTCTGTATCTCCTCCTGTCTACCTCCTCAATGTCATCATCATATAGTCTCATACTTGGATCCATAGGGGTAGTAACAGGGTTGCACCCTGTTATACGTGTCTCAGAAAGAAGATCCATAACAAACTTCCTCTGAGTCATCACAAGACCATGCTGGTTCCTGGCGAACTCCAATCCAAGGAAGTATTGAAGATTGTCAAGGTCCTTAGTTACAAACTGTTGACCTAGGAACTCCTTGACAACCCGAATACCCTTCTCATCATCCTCTGTAACAACTATATCATCCACATAAACAAGAATAACAATAGTACCTCTCTGTGTCCTCTGAACAAAAAGTGAGTGATCCGCAGTTTAGACCGCATAAACATTGCTCTATCAACTCTGATAGCTTCTGGTACTAAGCTCTCGGACTCTGCTTCAGGCCATAAATTGCCTTATGGAGCTTGCATACCTTCTGTGACTCCCCCTCAATAGCAAACTTTGGTGGCTGTTGCATATATACTTCCTCCTGTAGGTCCCCATGAAGAAATGCATTCTTCACATCAAGCTGGTAAAGAGGCCAGTTCTGTGAAACAACAACGGATAGAAGAATGCGTAGTGTCGAGTGCCTGGCCACTAGAGAGAAGGTATCCTGATAGTCCACCCCGTAGGTTTGGGTGAACCCACGTGCCACAATTCTGGCCTTGTAGCGGTCCACACTGCCATCTGCCCTCTGCTTTACCGTAAATATCCATTTGCATCTCACAACAGAAGCACCTGACGGAGTAGATACAATGCTCCAGGTACCACGCGATTGCAGAGCTGCCATCTCCTCTTCTATTGCAAGTCATCACCTACTGTCCTGTAGCGCCTCCTGGTATGTACGTGGGATAGTAACAACAGAGAGTCCCACCACAAACTTCTTGTATTCCTCTGAAAGATGATCCAAGGAAACATGCACAGCAAGTGGATACTTGGCACATCGTCGACGAGGCTTCTTTAGGGGCAATAGGTATCTCCAGGTCATCAGCCTCGCTGTCCTCTAGAATTAATGCTTCCTGTGTATCATTCAAGACTCCAGTGCCATCAGTAGAAATAATGTGCTCATGACATACCTGAGGCGTGGTGGATGATGTGGACGATGCATGAGCAGAGGGGCGAGTAGAAGACCTGCGAGTGTAAACATGGTAAAAACTTGGACTGGGTAGACGGAGGTGGAGGTGGTGGAGGTGGAGCATGGGTGGCATATGATGGGGAAGACGGTAGAGGAACCACAACATCCTCTCCAGAACTAGTATTAGACAACCTGTCACCTGTAGGAGAAAAATGCATAATAGATTCAAAAAATGTGACATATGCACTGACATAATATTTTCATCCTACATGATCAAAACATCTGTACCCTTTTTGGGTACGAGAATAACCGACAAACACACATTTGACAGCTCTAGGTGAGAGCTTGTCACGGCCAGGAGTGAAGTTGTGGACAAAGGTCACAGATCCAAAGACTCTGGGAGTGAGTGAGAATAGTTCCTTCTCGAGAAATGCAATCAAGAAGGGAACTTTCTCTCCAAGAACAGTAGATGGCATGCGGTTCACCAAGTAGCAGGCGGTGAGAACCGCATCCCCCCAGAAAGAATGAGGGGTACGACTCTGAATCAACATGGTCCTTGTGACATCAAGAAGGTGACGATGTTTACGTTCTGCCACATCATTTTGCTGTGAAGTATAATTGCAAGAAGTCTGATGAACTATACCAAGAGACCTGAGAAATTCCGATAAATGTAATGTTGAAAATTCCAAAGCATTATCCGTACGAATGAATTTGACATTAGCAGAGAAGATATCGTTTACTTCAATAAGAAAAGCTCTAATGATAGCACCTGCTTCAGACTTATGTTTTACAAGAATACACAAGATATTCTAGAATAATCATCCACAACAACCATATAAAAACGATGCCCCTGATAATCATGAACACGACTAGGACCCAAAATGTCCAAATGAAACAACTCAAAAGACCGACTACTGTGACGACGCGGACGACTTGGAAATGAGGAGCGATGATGCTTCCCAAGCTGACATGCTTCACAATCCAATGTAGTACCTGTAGATATCTGCGGGAGCACATGAATCATCTTTTGAAGAGGAATGTGGCCAAAGCGAAGATGCCACATGAAAGGAGAAACAGATCCAGAAGGAATAGAAGCAACCCCAGCGTATGGTGGAATGGTAAGCTTATACAATCCTCTCTGCTCACGGCCATGACCAATCACCATGCCATTTAGTATGTCATGGAACACAAGAGAAGAGGGATCAAAGATGGCACGACAATGTATATCTTTTGTAATTTGACTAATAGACAAAAGATTCATCTGAAAATCAGGAGCATATAAGACGTTTTGAAGATGCATAGAAGGGGCTAGCACCATCTCCCCCTGACCAACAATGGGTAGTCCAACCCCATTAGCAATGACCACGGATCTCCCAGGTGGGATAGACTTGTAAGAGCTAAACTGCGCCCGATCTCCACACATATGATGTGACGCTCCAGAATCCATAATCCAATCCGTCACATCGGAACTGCTACAACTGGTAAACACATAAGGAGTACCTGATGAACTGGACGATGCTCTGGCAGTAGCTGCTGCATCTGAGGGACCTGCAGTCGGAGTCGTAGGGGTGCTCATCATCTCTCGAAGTTTTGACACAATATCATCCAAACGTGTATCCGGAGTAGGCGCAAACAAAGAGTCAGTCTGCTCAGCAACACGCACAGACGCCGGATATCCATGCTTCTGAAAGCATGTCTCCTCCCGAATGACCAGGATGATGGCAATGGGAACATGGGCCACGCTTCTACCTTGACCACGAAATTAGGAAGACCCTCCTCTGCTATGAGAAGCTGCCATAGCAGAGGGAGTCGTCTGGACTGTAGTAGTGGATGTGATAGTAATCCTGCTCAATCGTTTGTATACCTCCTCCATTGGCGGTATCGTCTCTCCAGTCAGAAGTTGAGTACGGGCTGCATCGTACTCAGAGTCAAGAGATGACAGGAAGACTCTCGTCATTGTAGCATTCCGATATAACTGTTGTTGCTCAGTGGTGGTGGTAATGGGCATGGAGCTGTGTAGTCGCTCAAACATGCCTCTCAGATGGGAGAAGTGTGTGTGGAACAGTCGACCATTCTGTTTGGTCGAAAAAATGTCGAACTGCAGTTGAAGGATCTTGCTTTCATTCTTTGCCTGCCCGTATGTGTCCGCTAATATGTCCCACATAGCCTTTGCCGTGGGCTGATTAACAATATCCTTGGCAATCTCCGTGGTAAATGTCCCAGAGAGCCAGATGCGAGCATATGCGTCATCTTGCTTCCAAGATGCATTAATCCCTGTCTTGTCCGCCGGTTCTGATTCCGTCAGAATGTGCTCCTTATTATGGCACTACATAAGAGTACGAAATTGCATGGACCACAACTCGTAGTTTGTCCCATCCATCTTCACGATGGGAGCCGGGCCTTTGAAGGCCCCATAAGAAGAGAAGACGTCATTCTTGATTTCCGACATTAACCAATGAGTAGAACCACGTACAAACTGAGGAGTAGACTGATTAGAGAATGTCTACACAATCATAAGGAGGAGTGGTTGTATCTGTAGACTCATACAACCATCCTCCTAGCCTCTTTGTAAGTTTTAGAGTCGTAAGACGTGATTTAGACGTGAAAAATCACATTTTCTGACTCAAATCAGACTGTTGGACGTCACGGAATAGGCCGTACGGCAGCAGCCCGACCGCAGAAAGCGTGCAACGACAAACATCAGGAGTGGGGCTGGAGGTGCCTAGCGGCGGCGGCTGGAAGTGTCCGGCGGCGACGCGAGGAGGGATGGAACGCCCTGGAGGGGCGGCACGGTAGGGCTGGAAGCCCTGGCAGGGCCCGACGGCGGTGGCGGCCGGCTGGGGGGGGGCTTGGACGTGTAGGGTTAGGGTTTAGGGTGGGATACGAGAACCTCGGTCTAGGACCGTTGCTCTGATACCATATTGGGAGAAAAGAAATTCTTATTCTAAATGAGACCCAAGGGCTCTCTTATATAGGAGAAGAGCCACGGGTTAATTACATAAGAGCTACATCAAGAAAACATAAAACACAAATAACACCGTGAAATATACTTATCTCAACAGGTTGTAAAGGAAGTTGCGGATTGGTAGTTGGAATATTGGCACTTAAACCGGAAAATTGATAGAGATAGTGGATACGATGGAATGAAGGGAGATTTATATACTATGTCTTCAAGAAACTAAATGGGTCGGAGAGAAAGCAAGGGAGATCGAGAAGACATGCTTTAAACTTTGGTATTCAAGTAAAGATAAGGGCATAAACGATGTTGGAGTGATTGTTTATAAGGATTTGAGGGATTGTGTGGTTGAGGTGCAACGATTCAGGGATCAGATTATTGTGCTAAAATTGATGCTTGAGGAAGAAATTCTGAATATCATCTCAGTTTATGCACCACAAATTGGTTTAGATGAAATGACTAAACAAGCTTTTTGGGAGGATCTGGATAAGATTTTGCAAGGAATCCCACAAAGAGAGATGATTTGCATAGGTGGAGATCTTAATGGACATGTGGAAAAGGATGCTTTAGGGTATGCTAGTGTTCATGGAGGCCATGGTTTCGTGGATAGAATGAAGAAGGAAAAATCGTTTTGGATTTTTTTTGAAGCCAAGAAAGGGGGAGACACTCAATGGTGTTCACCCCTAGTATTTATTAAAAGAAGGAAAGCTAGAAGGAAGTACAAAAAAATGTGCTAAGCGATCCAGGAGCTTAACAAGCTCGACACCTGTAATTTAACATTTTCCAAATAAAACCTCTGCCCCGAGAACAGTAGCGCGTTCCTGGCCAGCCAGATGGCCCAAATCGTAGCCAACGGCCGCAACAAGTCCCTCCTCGCCCGCTGGCCAGCCATCACTAAACCACCGCAGAATGCCCCAACGTCCGAGATGTCGACACACCTTAGGGATGGGTCGTCCCAAAGGGGCGCCACCCCCCGACAAGAGAAGAAAAGATGTGTAATGGCATATGATCTTTTCATAGCAAAAACTCTCTTCAAGAAGAGGGAGGAGCATTTAATTACTTATAATAGTGGCCCGACTAGAACACAAATAGATCAATTTACGTTGAGGAGAAAGATCGGTTGTGTTGTAAAGACTGCAAAGTAATTCCAGGAGAGAGTCTGACAACCAACATCGGTTGTTAGTCATGGATATGCAAATAAAGGGCTGGTAAAGAAAAGGAGGGTTCCCAAGATCACTAGAACTAGATGGTGGAATCTTCAACTGAAGCAATCAAGCTTCAGGGAGAAGGTTTTAGAAGACTTATCTTGGGATTGTAGCGGAAGTGCAAACGAGATGTGGGAGGTGGTAGCAACTATTATCCAAAAGATAACCAAAGAGATGTTAGGCGAGTCGAAGGGAGGAGCTCCAGATCAAAAGGAGACTTGGTGGTGGAGGTAAGGGGTGTAAGAGAAGCTAAAAATTAAAAGAGCATGCTTTAAAGTTATGTCTAAGGATAGAACAGAGGAAATTGTCATAAACTACAAAATAGCGAAGAAGGAAGCAACGAAGGCTTTAAGCGAAGCAAAGTCAAAAGCTTATGAAGTTTTGTACAAAATTATCGACTCTAAGGAGGGTCAGAAGGATATGTTCAGGTCGACGAAAGCAAGAGAAAGAAAGAAAGAAAGACCAAAGACCTTTCTCAAGTGAGATGCATTAAGGATGAGGAAGGCCACGTGCTTGTTATTCAGAAGAATATAAAGACTAGATGGAAGCAATACTTCCGTAAACTTTTCATTGGGGAAGGAAATAGAGAGATCACTTTGGGTGATCTATTTAATAATGAAAGTTACTTGAATCGTGCAAGCTATAGACGAACACAAAGAAAGGAAGTAGAGGAGGCTTTGAAGGTTATGAGACATGGGAAAAGTGTAGGACCAGATGACATCCCTGTAGAAGTATGGAGAGTTTTAGGTGAGCATGGTTTAACTTGGCTTACGAATTTATTCAATGTAATTTGGCGAAGCAAGAAAATGCCCGAAGATTGGAGGAAGAGTATCGTGGTGCTTCTTTATAAGAACAAAGGAGACATTTCTAAATTGTTCCAATTACAGAGGTATCAAGCTGATGAGTTAGGGAACGTGTGATCGAAAGAAGGTCGAGGCAAGTTTCCAAAGTAAAAGAAAACCAATTCGGATTCATGCCGGGTCGCTCAACTATTGAAGCCATCCATTTCCTGAGGAGAACGATTGAGATTTATAGAGCTAAAAGGAAGAATCTCCATATGGTTTTTATTGATTTGGAGAAGGCTTATGATTCTGTCCCACGGGAGATATTGTGGAGAGTTTTGGAGAAGAAACAAGTACTTGTCCTATACATTAACCTTATAAAGGACATGTATGATAGGGCTTTATCTTGTGTAAGGATGCATTCTGGGAAGACTGAATATTTTGACATCAACAGTGGTTTACATCAAGGTTCAGCTTTGAGTTAATTTCTTTTTACTTTGATTATGGACGAGTTGACAAGTCACATTCAGGATGAGATATCTTGGTGTATGCTATTTGTTGATGATATTGTGTTGATTGATGAGACTAAAGATAGAGAAAATGATAAGCTTGAGGTCTGGAGACATGCATTGGAGACTAAAGGATTTCGTATAAATAGAGGGCTAAGACTGATTATATGGAGTGCACTTTTAATGGAAGTAATGGTGAAGAAATCGAGGTAAAGATTGGTGACGATAACATTCAGAAGAGATTCTTTTAGATACCTGGGATCTATTTCGCAACATGATGGAGAAATTGATGGAGATGTTACTAATAGAATAAATGCGAATGGTTAAAGTGGAGAGGAGCCTCTACTGTTCTCTATGATAAGAAAATTCCTTTTAAAAATCAAAGGAATGTTTTACAAAGCAGCCGTGAGACCTGTTATGCTTTATGGATATGAATGTTGGCCTGTGAACCATAGACATGTGCAGAGAATGGCTGTAGTAGAAACGAAAATGCTAAGGTGGATGCGTGGATACACAAGTAAAGATCGGATCCAGAATGATGCAATCAGAAAGAAAGTTGGTGTAGCTTCGATCGATGATAAGATGCGAGAAAACACTTAAGATGGTTTGATCATTTGCAAAGAAGGTCAACTAATGCACTAGTTAGGAGATGCGAGTTTTGGGATGTTGAGTCGGGTAAGAGAGGGCGAGGACAACCGAAGAAGTGTTGTAATGAGACTATACGAAGGGATTTTAGTTTTTTGGATATAAGCTCGAGATTGACCCAAGATAGATCTGAATGGAGGCAAAGAATCCATGTAGCCGACCCTACTTAATTGTGGGAAAAGGCTTTGTTGTTGTTGTTGTGCTGATATGGTAAAATTGCATGAAAGGGCACCGTTTGCATCAACCACAACCTGATATAGCAATGGATGTTCTCTTGTTGAAGAGACTTCTAGTACCTAAGAGTTATTGTGACTATATCCATGTGGGTCTGTCATGACTACTTCATCAACTGACTGACTTTGCTTACAATAAAGGAGATATCAATTCCTGTTGATCCTCACATAGAGGAGATTCCCATCCAGCTTTCTGTACCTCCTTTGTCAACTTTGTCATTGTCATCATCATAGAGCTTCATATTGGTGTCCACGGGAACAATTAGAAGTCTATAATGTACTATCATAGTTTCCAAAAGAGAATCAATCACATACTTCCTTTGATTCATCATGAACCCTTTAGTAGTTTCTTGAGAACTCTAGACCAAGTAGTAAAGATCCCCAAGATCCTTGGTGTTGAACCGCTTCCCACGATATTCTTTTGCTTTAATAATGCCCTACATGTCATCTCTTATAATAGTAATGCCATCCACTTACACTAGAATGGCACCTTTCAGTGTCCTGTGTATGGACAATGAATGGTCATCAGTAAATCTGGTGAAGTCATGTTGTTCTATCAAGTCTGTCAGCTTTTAAAACCATGCCTTCGAGCTCTTCTTAAGATCATAAATAGCCTTGTGAACAAGGTTTAAAAAAGCGCGAGGCAGTTCGAGGTGTTTTTTTTGAAATTGAGGTTAGGCATAGCCTCATTTTTTTGGAAAAAATAACAATTAACCAAAAAATACATTAAAAAGTATATAATAATATTAAATTTGGTGAAAAACATATTTAAGAATAATTTAACACTAACAAAATATACAGTACGTAAGCGATGGAGGCATTGAAGTTAAAAAAAAACTAATATTAAGCCACTAATATACGAAATATCAAGTTCTAACCCCAACTTCAATGATTCTATATGAATATTGAACTAAAGTCTGTACTTAATATTAAAGTACAATAGAAATCATAATTTTATTGTTCGAAATAAAAAATATTAATATGCCTTGAATGCCAACCATTTGTCTTGCCAGACGTAGTTGGATAACTGTCATATGCATCTCCTCCTGCCATATCATACCCCAACAAGACAGAGGTCTCGCTGCTTTGGCCAGTGAGCCTGTGAGGGGGGGGGTCTGGGGGGAGCATGAGCGCTCCCCCTGCAGGGGTATGGGTTAACGCCCCCGACGAATTTTGTACTAATGATATCTTTTTTATTCAGTTATTCACAATAAAATGTAATAAATATGTTGACGCATATGCTTTATTTGTACCGTTTTGTTATTTTATTTTCTTGTCATTCTCTTTATGTAATTTACCCATAGGCTACTCTCCTATATAAGAGAGCCTAGGGCTATGGAATAGAGTATCAACTTCACGTTTCCCAACATGGTATCAGAGCGACGGTCCTAGACCGGAGTTCTCGAAACCCTAACCCTAACCCGCCCCACCCGCCGGCCTCTCCTCTCTTCTCTCTCTTCTCTCGGCGATCGCCTCTCCCCCGATCGCTCATAGGCGCAGCCCCCAGCCCCGATCGCCTCTCCAGTGCTTAGGGCTTCTCGCCGTGGGGTCGGCTTCTCGCTGATCGCCGTGGTGCAGCCCCACAGCGTTGGCTTCTCGCAGATCGCCTGGCGCCTCTCGATCGCCTGGCGCCTCTCGATCGCCTGGCGCCTCTCAATCACCACAGCGAGCCCTAGAGCCGATCGCCTAGCGCTCCTTGCGCTACTCGCCGACTGCTGCGCTGCATAGCGCGCATCCTGTGCGCCTCCTAGTGCGGTGCACCTCCTGTCCTGTGCACCTCCTGTGCGGTGCGCCTCCTGTGCTGCCTGCTGTCCTGTGCACCATCCTGTGCGGCACCATCACCTGTGCGGCAAGCGTGCTCTAGGGTTTCTACAATAGAAACCGGTACGTGTGCGGATCGTAGCGCGCGTAGGTCCATGGGGATAGTTGCTTGAGGTCTACACATGCAACTCATCCCGTCTATGTCATTGTAGACAAATATTATCTGTTGCAGGTCGCTCCAGTCTTCCGTATCCAGTATGTCAGAAAGCAAGGCAGATATTCCATCCATGGGTGCATTTCGTGGTCCAGCGCCCATTGTCAAGATGGATGGCACGAATTATGAACTGTGGGCAATGCAGTTCATGAGTATGATGAAGTCCACGGGCAAGAAGCATAATCTCACAGAGCCCGAGCCTGCAGAGAAGACTGGAGTCCATGCCTCATGGGAGGCTGACGATGCATATGCAAAGGTGTGGCTATCTGGCACATTGGCTATTGAAATCGCCAATGACATTCTTCATCAGCCCACAGCCAAAGACATGTGGGATATCCTAGCAGCGACATATTCTCAAGCGAGGAATGAGACGAAGATCCTGCAACTTCAACATGATATATTCACAATTAAACAGAATGGCCGCCCATTACATTCTCTCTATACATCTTTGAGAGGAATGTTTGAGAAGCTCCATAGCTTCATGCCTCTTACCGCCACACCTGAACAGCAAAAGACATACAGGAATGCGACAATGGTGGGTGTGTTTCTCGCAGCACTTGATCCAGAGTATGAGGCAGCACGTTCACAGATTTTGGCGGACTCGACTATTCCTCCCATGGAGGAAGCTTTTCACAGATTGAGCAGGATTACTGTACCTTCAGCAGCCACTAGTCAGAATCCCTCAGCCATGGCAGCCAACAGGGGCCGTGGTTCCCAATACCAGGGTCGTGGACGTATTCCCCGTGGAAGGGGTGGCCGCACTAGGCCAACATGCTCATATTGTCACAGAGTCGGCCATACTGAAGACACATGCTACTCAAAGCATGGATTTCCTGCATCTGCACGAGCTGCTGAGCAGATAGAGCCCCCGTCTGCATCTACACTGGATCAACGATTTGATGATCTGGTTGCCCGTCTTAGGGGCATTATACCACCATCTGGCCCAGCACCGCCGACAGAGAATCATACAGATGCCGCTGCTTCTGCTTCTGCCTCTACGAGTACTTCAGGTAGTACACTTGCTCTTCACAGTAGTAGATCAGATACATTGCCGTGGATCATGGACTCGGGCGCTACACATCACCTATGTGGCGACCAGAGTCTACTTACAGGATATACTCAGATTCCTCCAGGACGGACAGTAGTGATTGCCAATGGCACTCATTCCCCTATCACGGGTCAGGGGGAGATTAGATTGACATCCTCGATGCAGCTCAAGAATGTTTTGCATGCACCGCATTTTTCCATGAATCTGTTGTCGATTAGTCAGATTACGAAGGATCTCCATTGTCGAGCTATTTTTGATTCATCTTCTTTGATTTTTCAGGACATCCGTACGGGCAACGTGATTGGTCATGGCTATGAGCAAGGAGGCCTTTATCGTCTGAACCAGACCCAGTTTGCCGGAATCACAGCCTCTCCCGCAGAACAAGTATCTCCTCTCCTGTGGCATCTACGCTTCGGTCATTTACCGCTTCAGAAGTTGCGTCTAGTCCTACCCTATAGTCTGTCTCACACAACTGTCCAGTGTGAGGCGTGTCAGTTGGGAAAACATCACAGGTCTTCTTTTCCCAGTAGTCAAGGTCGGAGTAGTAACTCCAAGTTTGAGTTGTTTCATGTCGACGTCTGGGGTCTGAGTCGTGAACCCGATCATCAGGGGCACAGGTTTTATATTGTATTTGTGGATGATTTTTCTAGAGCATCATGGGTATTTCTAATGAAAAATAAGTCTGAAGCTGGAGATATTATTATTCACTTTCTAAATGAGATTCAGAATGTCTTTTCCACAACGGTCAAAATTATGAGAACTGACAATGCCTTAGAGTTGTGCACCAACAATCTAGCCAAATACTATTCCTCAAAAGGGATTGTTCACCAAACATCCTGTGCTCATACGTCTCAACAAAATGGGGTTGCAGAGAAAACACCGTCATCTTCTTGACGTTACAAGGTCTCTTCTCATTCAGAGTCATGTCCCGTATACCTACTGGGGTGATGCAGTCCTTACTGCATGTTACCTTATAAATCGTATGCCCTCGTCTGTCTTGAATGAACAGGTTCCTTTCTCACTCATATATCCTGACAAGGAGCTGTTCACTCTTACCCCTCGTGTCTTTGGGTCTGTCGCTTTTGTCCATCAGTTGTCGCCCGGTTCTGACAAGCTCTCTCCTAGGGCTGTCAAGTGCGTCTTTGTGGGGTACTCCAGAACTCAAAAGGGGTACAAGTGTTTTGACCCTGTGCGTCGGCGGTATATGATCAGTGCGGATGTTACATTCTTTGAATCTATCATGTATTTTTCAGAATCCGGGAACATGCAGCCACCACCATTGTCTCCTGATACCGTATTCATGGCACCACCAACATCACAGCAGTCACCACCAACATCACAGCCGTCACCTCCAGTACCACCACCACCACCACCGCCACCAATAATATCCCCGTTACCATTCCATTACACCCGACGGCCGAATCAAGCTCATGGCCCTGACCAGTCAACTAGCTCGCCTATGGTATGTAATGAAAATATTAATGTTGATGGATCTGACGACATTTCTCAGCAGGATGCAGTACAGGAGCAGGGTGCTACTACAGAGGATCTGGATGTCCCAATCGCTCTACGAAAGCAGAAGAGAAGCTGTGCCAAGTATCCAGTATCAGCTGCGGTATCGTTTGAGAGGCTATCTGGACCATTCAGGACGTTTGCATTGGCACTCTCAGCTACAGATATTCCACGGAACCACCATGAGGCTTTGCAGAATTCTAGATGGCGGCTAGCAATGGAGGAAGAGATGGCGGCTCTTCAGTCTCGAGGTACATGGAGCTTGGTTACCATACCTCCAGATGTCACCTCAGTGAGTTGCAGATGGGTGTTTACAGTGAAACATAATGCAGATGGCTCTATTGACAGGTACAAGGCACGCTTAGTTGCAAGAGGATTCACACAGACATATGGGGTAGATTACCTTGACACGTTCTCCCCTGTAGCTCGTCATTCCACTCTGCGGATACTCTTATCAGTTGCAGTTACTAGAGACTGGCCGCTCTATCAACTGGATGTGAAGAATGCTTTTCTGTATGGTGATCTGCAGGAGGAAGTCTATATGCAACAGCCACCAGGTTTTGCTGTTGAGGGGGAGTGTTCCAAGGTTTGCAGATTACATAAGGCCATCTACGGCCTTAAGCAGAGCCCCAGAGCATGGTTCCAGAAGCTGTCAGACCTCTTTGAGAAACAAGGATATAAACGCTCCAATGCTGATCATTCCTTGTTCGTGCAGAAGACGGCGAGAGGTATTACTGTAATCATGGTTTATGTTGATGATATCTTGATTACAGGTGATGATGACCAAGGCATTAAGCAGGCAAAAGAAAAGCTGGGGACTGAGTTTGTCACCAAGGACTTGGGAGTCCTTAGATATTTTCTGGGGCTGGAATTTGCTAGAAATCCACATGGGTTAGTCATGACGCAAAGGAAGTATGTCACAGATCTACTGAATGAGACAGGTATGCTAGGATGTCGGCCTGCTACGACACCAATGGATCCTAGCATGAAGTTGTATGATGATGACACAGAAGAGGTCGACAAGCGAAGGTACAGAGAACTGGTAGGCAAATTACTGTATGTCACGATCACTAGACCTGATATATCGTTTGCAGTGAGTCGTGTGAGCCAGTTCATGGAGCAACCACGTCAGGTCCATATGGATGCAATACACATGATTCTGAGATATTTAAAATCATCTCCAGGTGCAGGCCTGCTATTTAAGAAAGGAAAGGAGATTTCTATCACAGCATGTGCGGATGCAGACTACGCAGGATGCCCCAAGGACAGGAAGTCAACATCAGGATTTGCAGTCTATGTTGGAGATGCTATAGTTTCGTGGAAGAGCAAGAAGCAGACAGTAGTAGCCAGATTCAGTGCTGAATCAGAATATAGGGCTATGGCCCAGGCTACCACAGAAATGATGTGGGTGAAATCCTTACTTGCAGATCTATGCCTTGACATACCTCTTCCTATGATGTTGGAATGTGACAATCAGGCTGCCTTATTCATTGCAAATAACCCAGCGTTTCATGAAAGGACCAAACATATTGAGGTCGACTGTCATTACATACGTGATATGATTCAGAAGGGGTTCATTGCTACATCTCACGTCACATCAGAGAATCAGACTGCTGATATCTTCACCAAGGCACTACTTAGAGGCCCATTCCAGAAGTGCGCGTCCAAGCTGAGCATGATTGATATCTATGCTCCATCTTGAGGGGGAGTGTTGACGCATATGCTTTATTTGTACCGTTTTGTTATTTTATTTTCTTGTCATTCTCTTTATGTAATTTACCCATAGGCTACTCTCCTATATAAGAGAGCCTAGGGCTATGGAATAGAGTATCAACTTCACGTTTCCCAACAAAATATTTTATTTCACGTGTTTATTTTCAATCTTGCTTCTTCGTATATGTGATAACTATTCCAAGATTCACAGCTTATACAACCAAATAAAAACATCAAGCTAGAAACTTGCAATTAATATAAAATTACAATTCAAACTCAAATATGTGTACAATAGAACTAGTATGTATAGATATATGATAAATTGAACATGATGTATAAAAGATCATGGAGCTTCGCTTGTTTCAAACGATCTCTTCTCTTTGCATGGAACTATATATAAAAATATGCAGGGTTTAACATGGAAACAAAAACACAACCGTAAAAAAATACAATGCTTACGGAAAAACAAGGTCATGTGCAACTCATATAACAAAAAGGTAAAAAAGCCTCGTGCTCGAGGCTTACGCCTCCACCTTGCCTCGAACGCCTCACGTCTCAAACGCCTCACGCCAAGTCAATGTGTACGGCGTGCGCCTCGAGGCAATTTTAGTGCACCTCGCCTCGAGGCGTATGCCTTTGCGCCTCGAGGCGGCGCTTTTTAAAACCATGCTTATGAAGCTCACATATCTTCCAACACTCCCCGTCAACAGTAAACCCATATGCCTACTGCATGCACACCTCCTCCTGGAGGTCCCTATAGAGGAAGACATTCTTGACATTAAGCTAAAACAAAGGACACTCTTTGGTAACCACAACAAAGGGAAGGATCTGAAGGGTTCATTGGCGTGTCATACGAGAGAAAGTGTTCGCTAATCCATATTATATGTCTGAGGGAGCCTTTTTACCACGAGATGGGCTTTATAGCTATCCACGCCCATATGCTCGGTGTTTTACTGTGAATATCCACTTGCACCCAACAATGGATATACCAACTTGGGCAGTGACTAAGATCCAGATTCCATTGGACTGCAACATTGCCATTTCCTCTTCCATAGTCAACCGTCACTGGCTATCCTGCAAATGCCTCATGATGTATGTGTGGGATAGTAACAAGATATAGTGCCACCACAAACTTCTTATATTCATTTGAGAGATGCTCAAGAAAGAGGTGTTCTGAGAGAGGGTATCTAGTGCACGTGCATTGACCCTTTTGAAGAGCAATAATCAGGGTCAGATCTTCAGATGAATCATGGATCCCATCATGTTAAATTGTATTATCTGGCTAAGCTGCATCACCTTGCTGATCTGCAGTACCCTCCTAAACGGAAACATCAACTGTGCCATCGTAAAAAAAACAAGTGTTCAATGTTACCCGAGACGTGATGGATGGTGGGGAAGGCACTCTCGCATGAATAGTCTTGTTTCATGTCATGAAACAAGTGTAGAAAAATCGTGCAAGATTATACTAAAATGAATAATCTCGTTTCATATCATGAAACAAGTGTAAAGAGTGCAATTCTTCCCTTTATTGCATGCAAATTTATTCTTGATTTTGAGGTTGCCATAACATTCGATGAGAGGCAAGCTTCTCGCATTGAAGCTGTAGATCTTTATTAGTTTGTATAATCTCATGGTATGAAAGGAATGCAACTGGTGCAAGACCTTGCTTTGTTGCTTTGCAAACTTAATCTTGATCACGTGTTTTGCAGCGTAGGGCTCCATGCTTTTAATCAGCCAGGTGAATAGTGGATCATTAGCTGACTTTGGAGTCATCATAAAGAGTAGGCTTTGGCTTGAGTTTGGAGAATAAATTTTGTCTGCTGCGATCTGATGAATCACTCAAAATAGTAAACTTTAGCTTGAGATTTTTCAGAATATTTATTCTGCTGTGATCTTATGAATCCCTCAAATGTCAGTCTGAAGTTTGTTCCATCGAGTTTGAAGGTTGTGTCTTGTATATGGAGCTTTAACGCCAATAAAGTAAGTCTCCTGAGTATCAGTACTAAAGGAATTTGTCTTGTCATTGAATAAATATATCGTGATCACCAACAAGATAGAAAAAAAATCCACATTTTCTTCTCAACAGGTTAAGCTTGACTCCACATTTGGGATTCTTTCCTGTGCTTGCAACAAGATATAGAGGGGAGAGCAGGTATAGGAAATCGAGGCTGACAAATACACTTGCAAAAGTAGGTTCATGCATACTACCAAGATGGAGCAGACATGCTGAAGTTGCGGTGGAACTGGGAGGCATGGGGGAAGCACACATTAAGAGGGGAAAACCTAGCTTTTTGCCGTTGTAGTGCCAGTGTGACCGTAATGGAACCCTCTATGAGATCAAGTTATTTTGAATTAAACTATGCCCACAAATATAGAGCAACCGATGGGGAAAATTATGACGACACTCAATTGGAGGGACCATAAAAAAAGTATCGGAACTCAATAAGAAATACTACAGTTATCACGCATGACCAATTAGCTGTGACAGCTGTCTAATGTGATTTTTTTGAGTTATATCTAGTTGTAGAGATTTATGTTATGATATTATGTACCGTTTCTTATTTTTTGCTTATTCTCTGGACTCTTTTGTATTTTACCCATGGAGACTCTCTATATAAGAGAGCCTAGGGTTCTACGGAATAATGATTCACTCATTTCCACCAACATGGTATCAGAGCCAAAACCCTAACCCTACCCTCTCTAAGCCCGCCGCCCACCCTCTCTCTCTCTTCTCTCCTCTCGGCTCGCCTCCGCCGCCTTCACCGGTTTACACTGGTCCTCCGCCGCCAGCCACGCCCCGTCCAGGCCCCGTCAAGCCCCAGCCCTCCGCCGCCGAGCCCCAGCCAGGCCCCGACCGGGACCCCTTCGCCGAGCCACCTCCCAGCCCGCAGTCTTCGCAGGGCCTCCCTCCCAGCCCACCTGGCCCTGTCACCTCCCGCCGGGCTCCGCTAGGCCCTATCAGGCCTTTCCGAGCAACCCCCAAGCTCGGAGCCCACCGCCCAGTCCACCGCCGGATCCTCTTCTCCAGCCTCCCCTCGGCCATACGAGTCCCTGCCAGCCGCTTTACCACTCGTCGGCCGATACAGTGACATGGATTTGAGTGCATGAGTCTACTTATGCACTCAAATCCTATCCGGTTGATGTAGACACCGTCTCTTATCCACAAACCCTAGTTTTTCATCTCCGGCTAAATGTCAGAAAGTAAAGTCGATATGCCCTCCAAGGCGCCTTCAAAGGTCCTGCACCAATAGTCAAGATGGATGGGACGAACTATGAGCTCTGGGCGATGCAGTTCACGAGTCTCATGAAATCAAACGGTAAGAAGCATATACTTACCGAGGATGAGCTGACAGAGAAGAATGGGATCTATGCCTCTTGGGAGGCCGATGACTCTTATGCCAAGGTTTGGCTATCAGGCACACTGTCGATGGAGATTGCCAATGATGTCCTCCATCAACCCATTGCCAAGGCAATGTGGGATATTCTGGCCGCTACATATTCCCAAGTGCGGAACGAGACCAAGATGTTACAGCTCCAGCATGATATATTCACAATGAAGCAGAATGGGCGGCCGCTTCACTCCTTGTACACGTCCCTGAGGGGGATGTTCGAGAAATTATATAGCACCATACCACTCACGGTGACACCAGAGCAGCAGAAGACCTTTCGGAATGCTACCATGGTGGGCGTTCTACTTGCTGCGCTTGATCTTGAGTATGAGGCAGCCCGCTCTCAGATACTTGCCGATGCAGTTATTCCTCCCATGGAGGACATTTACCGGAGGCTCAGTCGCATATCTGTTTCTTCCAGCACATCTACTCCACCTCCATCGGCGATGGCGGTATCACGTGGGAGAGGTGGTCAGTCTTCTGGTCGTGGACGTGGACCTCGTGGACGAGGTCGCTTTCGCCAGCCGTGTTCATTCTGTCATCGCACAGGTCACTCAGAGGAGACATGCTACTCTAAGCATGGGTTCCCAACATCAGCGCGTGTAGCCGAGCATGTCACATCTCAGTCAGCATCCACTACAGATAATCGGTTCGAAGAGCTTGTGGCATATCTACGAGATATTATGCCTCGATCGTCTACTGATTCTCCAGGTAGATCTTCAGATGTTGCTGCTACAGCTTCTGCGAGTTCATCTGCCGCTGCCAGTACCTCAGGTAGTGCCACTGCCTTTATATCTTGTCATGATCTCTCCGATTGGATTATAGATTCTGGCGCCACCCATCATCTCTACCGTGACAGAGAGAGACTTGAGTCATACAGGGACATCCCATCTGACCGCTCAGTGTTGATAGCAGATGGGACTCATTCCCCCATTGTTGGACAGGGGGAGATCACCTTATCACCTTCTATGCATCTACAGAATGTTCTACATGCTCCTAAGTTTTCCATGAATTTGTTATCCATTAGTCAGATTACGAAGGATTTGCACTGTCGTGCTATATTTGACCCATCCTCTCTCATTTTTCAGGACATACTAACTGGCAGGGTGATTAGCTGTGGCTCTGAGCAGAATGGTCTCTATCGTCTGGTCCAGAATTCCTATGCTGGCGTCTCTTCACATTCAACCGGATCAGTCTCTCCATACACCTGGCATCTTTGCTTTGGCCATCTCCCGCTCCAGAAAATGCGACATCTCTTACCTCTGATCTCTCCGAGTTCGTCATTTTGTTGTGAAGCGTGTCAGTTGGGAAAGCATCATCGGTCTAGCTTTCCTAGTCGTCAGAGTCGGAGCAGTAGCTCCCCGTTTGAGTTGTTTCATATTGATAGTTGGGACCCGAGTCGTGTACCTGATCATCAGGGACACATGTTTTATCTAGTTGTGGTTGATGATTTTTCACGTGTATCTTTGGTCTTTCTTTTAAAGAATAAATCTGAAGCAGAGGATGTTATTAAAAATTTGATTAATGAAGTGCAGAATGTCTTCTCTTCTACTATCAAATATGTTCGTACAGATAATGCATTGGAATTCTGCACCCGTTCTCTCTCTCTCTCAGTTTTTTTCGTCTAAGGGTATTATCCACCAAACCACCTGTGCATACACTTATCAACAGAATGGAGTGGCAGAGAGAAAGCATCGTCACCTTCTTGACATCACTCGAACCCTGCTTATCCAGAGTTGTGCGCCTATCACTTTTTGGGGGGGATGCTGTCCTTACAGCCTGCTACCTTGTCAATCGCATGCCATCATCTGTTCTTGGTGAGAAAATCCCTCTTTCCATTATTTTCCCTGATAAGGAATTATTCTCACTTACTCCTTGTATCTTTGGTACTGTGGCATTTGTTCATCACCTATCTCCTGGACTTGACAAACTCTCTCCTAGAGATGTCAAGTGTATCTTTGTAGGTTACTCTCGGACTCAGAAGGATTATCGTTGCTATGTCCCCATAAACAAGAAATATTTTGTCAGTGTTGGTGTTACATTCTTTGAGTCTGTTATGTACTTCTCCCCTGCAGGTGACAGGTTGGTCTCGTCTACTTCCGATGATGATGTCTATGTTCCTCCTCCTTCTAGTCTGAGTCCATCTGAGTCCACTCTTACTCCTGTTGCTACGCTACCACCACCACCACCTCCACAACCACCTGTCCCACCTTTACCTAAATTCTATACACGTCGGTGAGGTCCTGCTTTGACTACACGTCAGGCATCCATCACGCCTCAGGTATGTTCAGATGGCATTACTAATTTACTACTGATGGGTCAGATATTGTACATGTGCAGGATTCTTCATTGCAGGAGGAGGTTGCACCATCCAGTACAACGGATGACGATCTTGATGTTCCCATTGCTATTCGGAAGCAGAAAAGGACGTGCGCGTCTTATCCCTTTGCTTCCCAGGTGTCCTTTCATCGCCTTACAGATGACTTTCAGAGGTTTGCTGCGGCTTTGTCTTCCGTGGATATACCACAGACCTATCAAGAAGCTATGAAGATTGATTGCTGGCGATTGGCTATGGAAGAAGAGATGCGTGCTTTACAGTCTCGTGGTACATGGAGCTTGGTGAATGCTCCATCTGGCGCATCCATTGTTAGCTGCAAGTGGGTATTCACAGTTAAATACCATTCAGATGGCAGTCTCGATCGGTACAAAGCACGACTTATTGCGAGAGGTTTCACACAGACCTATGGCGTGGACTATATGGATACATTTTCTCCAGTGGCTCGTCGCTCTACTCTTCGCATTCTTCTATCAGTTGCTGTGGTACGTGACTGGTCTATATCTCAACTTGATGTCAAGAATGCCTTCTTGTATGGAGATCTGCATGAGCAGCCACCATGGTTCACTGCTGAGGGGGAGAGTCATATGGTGTGTAGACTTCACAAGGCGATTTATGGCCTTAAACAAAGTCCAAGAGCATGGTTCTAGAAGCTTTTTCACCTAATTGAACGACATGTATTCAAAAGATCAAATGCGGATCACTCGTTGTTCATTCAGAAGACTTCTACAGGTATGGTTGTCATCATGGTCTATGTTGATGATATTCAGGTTACAGGAGATGATGTTCAGGGAGTAGAGAGAGCAAAAGCATTCTTGGGTCGTCAGTTTGTCACGAAGGACCTTGCTACCCTAAGATACTTTCTGGGGTTGGAATTTGCCAAGAATGCACAGGGTCTGGTGATGACCCAAAGGAAATACATTACAGATTTTCTGATTGCAACAGGCATGGTTGGACCATCAAGTACTCCTATGGATCCGAGCATGAAACTGTATGACAATGATACTGAAGAAGTCGACAAGAGAAGATATAGAGAGATGGTGGGTAAGCTCCTTTATATCACCATACTCGACCCGATATTGCTTTTGCAGTAAGTCGGGTGAGTCAATTTATGGAGCAGCCAAGACAAGTTCATATGAATGCCATATACATGATACTGAGGTATCTAAAGTCTTCTCCAGGCTCAGGGTTACTATTTCGAAATAGCACAGATTTATCTATTTCAGCATGTGCAGACGCAGACTATGCAGGGTGTCGTAAGGATGGAAAGTCTACGTCAGGATTCGCCGTTTTTGTTGGGAGCTCTCTGGTTTCTTGGAAAAGCAAGAAACAACTGTTGTGGCAAGGTCCAGCGCTGAATCTGAATATAGGGCCATGGCGCAAGCAAGCACGGAGATGATGTGGGTTCGAGCTGTGCTAGAAGATCTACATATAGTTGTACCTTTACCCATGCAGCTTCAGTGTGACAATCAGGCAGCATTGTTTATTACCAACAATCCAGCATTTCATGAAAGAACAAAGCATATCGAAGTTGATTGCCATTACACTAGAGACACGATCCAGAGAGGCTTGATATCTATGTCTCACGTTAGCTCAGAGGATCAGACTGTCGACATATTTACCAAGCCGCTGCTCAGAGGACCCTTTCAGAGATGTTCTTCCAAGCTGAGCATGATAGACATCTATGCTCCATCTTGAGGGGGAGTGTAGAGATTTATGTTATGATATTATGTACCGTTTCTTATTTTTTGCTTATTCTTTGGACTCTTATGTATTTTACCCATGGGGTCTATATAAGAGAGCCTAGAGTTCTACGGAACAATGATTCACTCATTTCCACCAACTGTGTCATGTTCTTCCACTTTGTTTTAATTTTTTTGTTGTGATTAAGGGGTTGCTGCATTGTGGGTATTCTTAAATCTTTTTTGGATGACACCTGAATTTTTCTTTCAGGTAATGTGCTTCAGGCAGCCCTTTGGTATGGTCTTGTCGTCCATTTCAGGATATACCCAATAATTTATTCCATTCCTCTTGTAATTGTTCTAAATAAAGATGACTCCCAACCTTCAAAGCGCTTGCTTCGAGCCTATGATTGTACGCAAAGCCCGGAAAACACAAATTCTTATGATAAAATATCTGATCTATTGAAGATGGCTGGTAAGCCACGCCATTTTCTCAGGAGCATTCTGATTCGGGAAAGGGTGATGTTTACATTATTTTCTGCCTCCATCTTTTTTTTCTGCACCATATTTTTCTTCTGTATCTACGGATTTGATTTTTTGCACGAGGCATTGCTGTATCACCTTACACGTGTTGATCCGAGGCACAACTTCTCGATGTACTTCTACCACATCTATCTAAGTCATCAATCGAATATCTCGATTCTGGAGAAGCTTGTCTCCTTCTTGCCGCAGTTAATGGTGCAAGCTGTCCTCATCCTTAGTTTTGCTCAGGATCTTCCCTTCTGTTTTTTTGTGCAGACAGTTGCATTTGTAGCATTTAACAAGGTAATTCTTTTTAACCTCAAATACTTAATCTTGATTTTGATTCTTGTTCAACTCTCAGTAATCTAAAGAAAACCCTTTCCTACTTTGCATCAAGTGGTAAAAAACTTTTATGTGCTGTGCCCATGTACCCCTCAACTGCTTTAGAGACAAGTCATGCTGGGTGACCCTGATTTTTTGTTTACATCCTTTATCAGGTTATCACAGCACAGTACTTCGTGTGGTTCTTCTGTCTGTTACCTTTGATTCTTCCTTGGAGCACCATGAAGTTCAAGGGCCAGGGCTTGCTTTGCATTCTTGTATGGATGCTTGCTCAGATGCATTGGCTGGCTTGGGCGTACCTTTTAGAATTCAAGGGCAAAAATGTGTTTATCCAGCTTTGGCTTGCAAGCATCCTGTTTTTGGTCGCAAATTCGTATGTTTTGGTGAACATTATCAGGCACCATTCTTTTTCTCCTGTCTTTATTATGGTTCATGACGAAAATTCATTACCTGCTAAAAAGATTAATTAGCTGTGGTCTTGTCATGTAAAATTCCTCAACTCAATGTTCTTGCTGCTCTCCTTTTTGAACCTAGAAGTGAACTTGTAGATTTTTGCCACAAGTGCTCCTCGCGGCATCATCTGAAGGGGCTATGCTTTTGTGATGTTTTTTCCTTGTGTTCTTTCTTGGTGTGGTGTGTAGTATTTTAACAGTTTTAGTAAGTTTATGTCTGGTTTAGTTTGGGTCTGTCAAAAACAAAAGGCGGCATTTTATTTCGTTTTTCTTTACATTTTTAGCCATCTGAAAATTTCAGAATTAGGGTGTTTAGCTACTTGAGCATCTACCTGTATAAAAAGTGATCATAAGTAGCTGAAGGCGGAAGCTCGTGCAATGTGTGGAGTCTTAGCATGTGTGTGACTACTACTAATAGCTCAATTATATAGTGAAATGCCATTCATTTTAAAATGGAGGCCCTACTAAACCCATGCCTCTCTCAGTTACACATCAATAATCCTTGTCTTGTGAAAACTATTCTTCTAATTGGGCAGGTTGTGCTTTTAACTGCTTTTTATGGCATGGTTATGTGAGCCTGATATTGATGTACTGGTTTTGCTTTGAGAACATGTTTCATGGACACTAAGTCCTAAATCATTCTTGTATAAGTTTAATCAAGTCAGTTGGAAACTCAAAATCTGGGGATGTCAGAATTTGTTCCTTGATATGGTCGGGCATGTATAATCTAGTAGACCAGATCATCTTCTGTAGTTACAGTAGAGGTGCTGTAATGGTTTTTTTTGCAAATCACATTCCAAAATCCATCCTTATAGATTTAATCCTCGGTTAATGTTCTACGTGTTCAAGTTTTGCTAAAATCCTATGTAAGTTGCTATTTTATCTTAATGGTCAAAGTTCCAGTCAATATTAAAGCAATTTAAATCCCAATAAAAAAGAAACTAGACCTTTGACCATAAAATAAAATAGCAAATTATATCGGATTCTAGCGAAATTTGGAGGACATGTACAACATTAATTAACCGAGGATTAAATCTATAAGGATGGATTTTGGAATGGGATTCACAAAAAAAGCCCATTACAACCCCTCTGTTGTAACTCATTACAGTAGAGGATCCATTCTCATAATCTAGACCTATTTGTTGGTGTCATCTAGCATATAGTTGAAGTGTTTGTGTTGGACTAATATTAGGGATGAAAACGGTTGGATACATATATAGATATAACCATAGTTGTAAAAGTTGGTGGACTATTTTTACGTAGAGTTTTTTTTTTAATTTTTGCTTTTTTTCCAAAAGTAATTTTATTCTAATAAACTTAATGTTATATTTACAGTCAATTATTTTTTTCGTTATGATAGTAAAGAAAAATGTACAAATCTATGTAAATGTATAAGAATATAGGTATAAAAATGATTTATATATTTAAAATAATTAAAAATTGGGATATTTACCCAGCAGACCCTGAAATCTTTCGAAATTATCTCTACGACCTTTGAAACATCATAATTCCTCCCACGACCCCGTAATCTTGCTCCGTCTTACCCTACGAACCCTGCCGTTAAATTGTCACATCTTGAGTTAACTTCATTGAGTTAAAAACGAGTTAATCTAACCAATCCGTGATCGGACGGCTAGAATCAACCAAAAGCCTCTTCCATCTCTCCTCCCTCATCAAGGGCATTTTCCTGGCCGGAGGAGGTGTGCGTGAGGGGGCGTGGTGGCACTTCGGCTCGACCTGAGCTGGGGCTGGGCTGGAGGAAGTTCATGGAAGGGAGGAGGTTGGCGACGGCCTGGAGGGAGGTGGGGGGCTTCGAGAAGGAGAGGCGGACAGGTGGGTGGGGGAGGGGGGGGGACTTCGAGCGGCTGTCGGAAGGGGGGGGGGGGGAGGATCAAGCCCGGTGGGGGAGGGGGGGACTTCGAGCGGCTGCGCTGGGGGCTCCGGGGGTCTTCGAGCACTGGGAGCTTCAAGCGCCGGGAGCTTCGAGCGCCGGGGGTCTTCGAGCGCTGGGAGCACTGGGGGTCTTCGAGGCCGGGGTCTCCGGGAGCTCGAAGCGCCGGGAGCTTCGAGCGCTGGGGGCTCTGGGGGAAAGGGCGCTTCGAGCTCTGGGGGCTCCGGGGGTCTTCGAGCACTGGGAGCTTCAAGCGCTGGGGGGGGGGGGGTCTTCGAGCACCGCGCGCCGGGAGGGGGGCTCCAGCGGCAGGGGGCAAGGAGGTGGGGAGCTTCGAGCAGCCGCCGGGAGGAGGGCCAGGAGGTGTTGGGTGGTGGGGAAAGGAGGCGGCGGGAGGAGGGGGTGCCGAGGGTGAGGGCAGAGTTGGGAACGAGGACGAGGAGGAGGCGGAGGTCGGGGAGGAGGGCCATGGAGGGAGGAGGTGTTGGGTGGTGGGGAAAAGGAGGAGGGTAGAGGGAGTGGCAGTGAAGGTAAATTCGACAAATAAAATAGGCATAAGATAAAAGAATTTAACGGAATCTGGTTAGTTTTAACGGGTAAATGGATGGGGGTTAACCACAGGGTTTATTGGGTAAGGGTTAGTAAGATTACGGGGTCGTAGGAGGAATTACGAGGTTTCAAAGGTCGTAGAGATAATTTCGAAAGATTTCAGGGTCTGCTGGGTAAATATCCCTTAAAAATTCAAAATCAACTAAATCTGATTACTTGCTCGGCCGTCGATTAATCCTTAATTAGGGACCTTGTTGATCGAGTATCGACTACCGATTTCTGCAACCTTGGATAATCATATCCTTATCCAATTTCAAATACAAATATGAATACGAACAACATATATGAAAAATGTATTGCCATATCTTTAAAAAATACCATGAATACGAATAGGATACAAATAATAGCAAAAATATTTTATAGATTAACTAACAAATACATGTTTAGGATGGCTTGCACATAAAATAGATATACCGATTATTTATATGTTTCATGATAACTATATCAACAATGGTGAATGCAATCATAAAGTGTTACACATAATTATAGATAAATCTATGATTATATTTATATACTAAAATGGATATACAAATATGAAAATGAACATTAGTGAATGTCAAAGTGATATCTATACCCAAATCCACTTTAAACGAATGTCAAAATATGTATAAAGCGAATACGATAGTGGATCAGATATTGATATATTTATATCCATTTTCATCCCTAAGTAATACTATATATAGAACAACTTATATAAAAGCCTTTAAGGTTGCACTCAATTTTTATTAGGGTAAGCGAGATCGCGATATATCAACGATATATCAGTATCAACAAGTGACCGTTATATCGTCGATATGGTTTATATTTGCCCTTCCAAGGTCATTTTCTTCACAAAAATTAGGCCGATTTGGGTGATATGGTGTCGATATATCGTCGATATATCATTGATATACCGTACGCAACATTCCAACGTGATTGATTTTTGAAAAAAAATCGGTAACAGTGTGATTCATTCGTAATAATGGATGTTGTATGATAAAATTCTCAGTATTTTTATTTGGAAAATACTGTCATTCTTTTTATTTGGAAAAAATGCCGAGCCTGCCATGAAATTCTGAGATATAGTATAAAGACCCACAAACAAACTAAAAAAACATGCCCAAATTCAACGTGGAATTTGATGTGACGTCCACCTCAATTGAATGCATTACTAGTCATTTTCTCCCTTTCACATCAACAAAGATTTGATATAAACTACTACATGAATTCAATTTGAATTTTTTTTCTTTCAACAAACTTCTTTTTGGGGGAAGAACAAAAACATCAAAATTTACCTCCAAGCGAAGCTCCGAAGAAATAGTAGATTTGAGAAAATAGCAGAAATATGGAGGTGCTTATGGCAGAAGAGGAGCATTAAGAGTGCGTTTGGTTAGCAGGTTAAGGCGCGGGTTAAATTGGTAGGGGGTAACATGTTTTTGGGTTTTAGTGTTTGGATAGAGGGTTAAACTGTGGGTGGGTTAGAAGTGAGTTTGTTGTGATATGATTGCATTGAAGTTTGAAAAAGTGAGTAGTTATTGTGATGTGATTGTATTGAAGTTTGGAAAAGTGAGTAGAAGTGGAGTAGTTTATAATTTTTATATGATATGATGGTATAATATATTATTTTTGATAGGATTGATGATGTAAAATTGATTTATTTAATTTTTTTAAAAAAGAATAAAGTGTGGCCCACATGAGAGAGAGAGGGTGGGTTAAGAGGGGTTAAACTCCCCCTTTCCGAACAGTACCTAAGGAAATTTCAAGTTAGTGTGACACTTAATATTCAAATAGCAGTATAAATGTATTTTTTTATCAGTAGATAACAAGCACAATGAGAGGAAATAGGTTGATAAAGACAAATTGTAGGTTGCTTGTGATTTAGCAACAGATAATAACAATAGAATGCGAAGGAAATAGCATGATACACAAACAAATAGCAGGAAAACGGAATTAGCGTGAGCATCATATAGATGAAATAACAACATATGAATGAAATAGAATGCCAAAGGAGGTAAGAAAAGTTGGGATTCATACATGAACAAATAATAGGTTTGTGGTATTTAATAATCAAATATCGAATTAAATATATTTTAGTAATGTAGAGCATGTATAACGACAGAAAATAGCATGATGAAAATGCAAATAGCAGGTTGTTTGATTACAAGACAAAGGAAATAACATCATACGCAACGAAAAAAAGAGAAAGATAAAGAAGTGAATATTAGGTTTATGGTAGCAGGGAAATAACATGATGCACGAGGTAAATAACATGAATATGCAAGGAAATAGTCGGAGGAAGGAAATATCTTGATACAACAACAACAAAACCTTTTCTCACGTTAAGTAGCATTGGCAAGGAAATATCATGATACACAAGAAAAATTATAGCACTAAATTGTACGCGAACTCAACAAAATGCAAACTGACGGGAGATAAAATGAGGTAGGAAATACACACATCAACTATACATGAAAACATGTTATATACCGAAAATGCTATGGTGTGAAGTAGGGCTTTCGGGTATGCCACGCTGCATTCTAGATTATCAAGATGCTTACGTCAGATGGAATGCTCTGAGTAGTTTTGGCTCATCTGTGCTTGCCGCCATGGTCCTTCCTTCCTTTTTTCTTGCTACTACTATGGATTTCATTCCCAAAAAGATGACAAGAGCAGCGGAAGAACCACACCCCACCACAACCCAAGAAGATCAGTGGCGAGCTGATCTTTCCCCTCCTATGCTAATCTAGTGTCAGGGACTAGTTTTTGAAGGCCACTTTTGGCCAGTCCTAAAATGAAAGGTCCACTCTTGCATCCAAGCAATATATGTTAGCCATGTGAGCCCAAGGTGAACTATTCCTATGATAAATGTTATTATAATGTTTGATTTATCAGTAAAAGTTATTGGCTATTTCATTCCCTACCTGAGTTTAAATGAATGAATGCACTATAAGGTCCCTCCGTACAATTAGGGTTATGTACATAACCATCTTGATGATCATACATCTGTTGATTCAACCGTTGAATCATAGATGCTGGTGCTTGGATGAATATCTAAAGAGTTAGATTGATGACTTATCAAGTACCGTCAAATGATTGTTAAGAGATGATCTCTAGCATGAGTAAGAGATGGCAATCCTTTCTCTTTTGGCTGATGTCTGACCGACCTCTTGATGTAGGTCCTCTGCATGGGAATAGCAATTTGAAGATGTCAGATTAGTTAGGTCAAACAGTTGACTTAACGAGATCGAGATAACCAAGTCCTATATCAAATACAGTCACGATATATGCATGCATCCTCTGGACGGAGACAGATGTATTGCTATATGTTTGAGTATGTACAATTGGCAGACCGATAGGTTGATGACCTAATTAAGGTCTATACACTGACGAGCTAGTTTGCATATAAGGGCATATGAGTGATACGATTTCTCAAAGAGATCATATAGATTCACTTGTGAATTGGAAGACATGAGCTCACTCACGATGTATTGGGATCGATCGAATTCCATGCATGGTCATCTTGCTTTGGAAGCATGGTAAGAATTTATAGGTATGATATATGCATTTGGAAATCTTATGATCGATACCAACTCCCGATGATCGAATGAGAAACTTGATAATGAAACCCGGATGATGACAGTAAAATTGATCTACGTCTTTGGCTTTATAGGTATTCCAGTATGTAGGATGCACATGTATTAGGAATACAAGAGGGTGATGTGATCATAACCGATTGTATAACCATGACGCTTCCATTCCAAGGGAGTGATGAAATAGGTCTGGATTTTAGTGACTCCTCTTAGTAGAGAAGTGATCTGATCTTGGTCAAAATATTGAACATTGATCTGAATGTGATTCAAATGCAATGAGAAGATTAGATTTACAATCTTGATTTAATCAAACATCTATGAGAGATCTATGAGATCTGGATTTGAGATGTGATCTCAATATCCAAGTCACTATACGTGGAATGTACAATCACCCCGTTTTATCTCCAAGTATCTGCGGTGAGAGCGCATTATTCTTGAAAGAGTTCAAGAATAATTCCATTGTTGAATTATATCTAAGCATTGAAAAATGGATAACTAAATGTGATTTTATTATCATGAATAATGTGAATTTGATTCATATTATTTAGATGCATGAGAATGATGATCCAATATAATTAAATGAGATTTAATTATCATGGATAAGAATAATGTGGATAGCATTATCCAAATTATTTTTATATATAAATGAGATTTATAATATATTAGAGAGAGCCAATTGTAATTTATATTTTTTGATTAATTATTGATGTGAATTGGATTCACATTTGACAATTAATTGAAAATATAATATACATTTTATTTTGGGTTATGAATGTGATTCACAAATTTCCAATGACATGATTGCAATGTTCACACAATAGTTATTATTTTTGTGAGATAATTTACAATAAATGTTGTTATAAAATATTGGAGATTCTGATGAGATAATGTAATCTCATGGAATGAGATGGAGATTGCCATCTTCCATCTAAAGGTGGTGGACGACCACCAAGTCCTAATTGGAATGGGTGGTCGTCCCCCACTTTTATGGTAGGAGGTTAATCTCCTTCCCAATTATCTTCATAGATAATTGATTTAATTTGAATTTAATTTATATTTATTATTCAATATATATTTCATTTAACTAAATTAATTGTTGTTGTGTTTTTACAATAAAATCATTGAAAGAAACACAAATCAATCTCAACCAATTGACTTTGTGTTGTCCATGGATTGAGATTCATGGACTACCAAAATACTATATAAGAAGAGGCACCCCTTGCTCTTCTTTTTACAACAACTTTTGCTCTCTCTCTTTTTCTCATTCTCAAGCCCCACGTCACCACTCTCTTCATTGTGGGTGGTCGTCCACCCTAATCCTAGGGAGAAGGTCGCCGTCATCGCCGCATCGCGATTTTGCTGCTGCCTCGACTACTTGTGGATCTCCGTCTCCTTTGGTGCGCCTCACGCTTAAAGAAGATGTTTGATCTTGTGAGACGAGATCAGGAGATTCAATGCTTTGATCGATAACTTGGATTGCGAGAAGCATACGAGTCATCTCCGTGCTCGCAAGCGTCTCCTCCGACAGATCGGACTTGAGACATGAGGTCTTTTTGCTTAGAGATTTGATCACAATTACACTACAAGAGGTATTCCTCTATCCAGTATGTGATTTAGATGAATGCTCCGAGAAGTGTTCTTGGATCATGTGGTTTCATCATTTAAAAAATTTTAAATTCCGCTGCACCGAGTAACTTGTGCGACTAGTTGCTCTCGACCGCATATGATGCGATCCTCATGCTTCCGTGATGTGCTTAAGGATTCTTCCATATCCTTCAATATAGTCCCAAAATAGATAGATTTTCCAAAAAAACCAGCTAGTGGAGGAAGACCCCCTAAGGACGAGACATAGTGCTGAAGAGAGATAGAGAGAGTGAAAAAAAAGATATTCTATAGAACTACATATAAGTTACTACTGATTTCCCGCATAACATCAATGGAAGAAAAAAACATGCTATGTACAATGATAAATCCATAAGGATAGCCATGCTTAAATCCATTAGGAAGGCATTGCTTAAATCCATCAAGTTATACTCTACATTATGTCATTCTGAATTACATGAAAGGTCGATGGCTTACAAAGTAGTGCAGAAAAAGGTGTTCCTCTAGATAAGTCCAAGGTTAGATTTTATACAATTGTCGTAGGATTTTTATAAAAATCCTTAAAAAATCCACTTAATAAAAGAATTAATATGGCCAAACAAGGCCTAAGTCTAGTCGACTAACCCATGGTCAACCAAGTCAAGAATTTGACATCCTATCATTTGAGGTTTAAAATTCATGACAATCAACTATTGTTTATTTCAGCCGACTAATTTTGATTCAGTTGACTACTCTCGAATATCCAATTGAGTACTTATTGTACCGGAAGTTTTTGACAGTTAATATCCGTTGAAGAACGATCCTAACTTGATCTATGAAGCTCAAGTTTCAATGGTTTTAGACATTATAGAATACCTTCAACACATTTTTTAGAACACAAGAAATAATCAAATTGGTTAGGCCCCCGGATTCTAATGGAGTAATTTATTAGAAGACATGCCCTCATCCTTCTCCTTGCAAAAAAAACCTTATTTGGATTCTTTTTTACACAATGACAATGAATAAAATTTGCATATGCAAAGTGGCAATAAGAAAATGAAATAATTATAAAATAACAACAATAGTTACAAAAAATGGAAGGCCTCTCTGAAGATAGAACTGTCCGAAATGGAGCACAGCTATGGAAGGACATGGAAAAAATTCAGGCCGGTGCCATGTGTGGTATTGAAGGCTATGTTGGCCACGTATCATGTTCAAAGACCGTGTTGGTGAGGTGCGTTAAAAAGATCATGTGAGCCAAGTGTTTCTTGTAGAGGCTATGCCTTATAAGTGCTTCATTGTAATATCTATTTTTGATTAATGAAATGAGGATAGCCGGATCCCTGAAAACTGTAGCCCTCACTAACATGCAATCATCATTACAAGAAGTCCTTAGTTGTTTCATATACTTCTCGTAATCTTTGTGATGTTAAGTAGACAAAAATTGATTTCCGGCTACGACGGTTTTTGTTTGTGGACAAGGCTTTTAATTTATGGCTTCTATTTTTTGATCCCGAACATTTCCTCCCCTTGGTTATCCAGTTGTACTAAATATCAGACCCTTTCTTTGTATGTTTTTATTGCTTTGCATGGATTCGTGCACAGACCGATGATTTTTTGTTGGTACCGGAAGGTTACTATCCTTTATTCTGGATGAAATGATTTTTGACTTTTTTCAAAAAAATGTTTGTGATGTTGAGACACCTTCTCAAAAAACATTCAATAAAGACGAGAACAAAAATACAATTTCTTTCAACTAAAACATCATTGTGCTTCTTCAAATCAACATTTTCTTCAAATCAACATTTTCCACTAAGTGTTGTAGAGAAAATCAATAAAAGAAAAGTATAGATAAATATCATATATCTCTATATTAACATAACTATACTAAAATGAAAGTATATATAAGTATTATATAGTTTTTAGTATACACAAGCCATTGCATTTTGATGAGAACAACAACTCTTACCCGATCAATAAATTGAAAATCTTCATCCAATCGATTGATTAGAAGCTATGAAACCACACATTGAATGCATAACATGTAAGTGATGCATGCTTATTTTTATATTAGAAAAATAATGAGAAACTATTACACAACACTACTCCAATTAGTATAACAAAAAAAGAATTTACCCTATATGATGCATGTATTTTTAGGTTGCTTTGAATTTATTTTCGTTATTATGTCGCATTTGTATGATTATTACGTTATTGTAAATTTTATAAGATATTGCATTAAATGAGGGATCGACACAATTTGAAAGTATTAATACCATAAAAGTATTTAATTTTAACTTATATTGATTAGGTATATTTTCCTAACATTTAGGAAGCCACTTTAAACTTTCAAAGGATAAAGAACCTACTATGAATGAGGAGCATGAGTACATGTCAAAAATATCCTACCAGTATATTGTTGGTAGCTAGATGTACACAATTATTTGCACAAGAACAAACATCTCTCATGTAGTGAGAATTGTTAGCTTATTCATGGTTGATCCTAGTAAGGAACATCAGAAAGATGTGAAGTGGATTCTACGATATCTGAAAGGTATCTCTAATTTGGCGTTGTGTTATGGAAACACCAACATTTCAATTTGAGGTTTCATGGACTCAGATTTTACAGGAGATATCGATTGCAGAAAAAGCACAATAGGGTACGTCGTTACCTTGGGGAGTGGAGACATTAGTTGGATCTCTAGACTCCAAATGATAGTAACCACCTCGACCACATAAGAAGAATATGTGGCACCAATAGATGCTTGCGATGAAATGATAATTTTGAATGGTCTGATGAAAGAATTGAATAAATGAAGTGAAGATTGTTAATTATTCAGCGACAGTTGAAGTGCAATTCATCTTGAAAAGACTTTTATCTTTCACTCGAGGACCTAACACATTGATGTAAAGTACCACTTATTTGTACGCAGCTATAAGATGGACAATTTGAGTTGAAGAAGATCAACACATTAGAAAATTCTGCTGATATGTTCACCAAGTCCCTAATGGTGAAGAAGGTGAAGAAAAATCCAGCTTCTATTAGTCTTCAAGCATAGAAGACAAGAAAAAGCTCATACGAGGACGATTGATGATGATCCAAGTATGGAAGCTGCAATATATACCACAAATCAACTTTCAAGTGGGTGACTGTTGATATTTATCCCGTAAATACTGATTCGTCAAGTTCGAGTGGAGTGGATTGTTGATGTAGATGATCTCTCTCTTGTCTTCTGATTGTCTGAGAACTGTTGGGTTGGATTACTGAGATGCTTGATCCGTCTCATGCAACTTAATTAGATGAGAGTTGTTAGGTTGGATTGTCAAGATGCCTAATACGTCTCTTTCATCATAATGATTTGGGAGCTGATGATGGGGATTGCGGAATATAATGGGTATTCTTTTATTGTAGTATATAAGGGCAGCTAGGGCACCACATATTGTATCCCAAATATCATTCAAGTAATAATCATGAGAGTCTCGTATGGGGAAGTGAAGTATGCACATTGCCAAACCACTATAAATCCTCATCTTGTGCGGTTGTGCGTGCTTTTCTTTTTTAATCATAATTCTACTTGTGTGGTGCTTGATCAGATATGTCCCTATCACACACTTGTTATATTAAAAGTATATCCACTATATGTTGTCACGACTCACCTATTATATATCAAGATATGATGCATTTCTCCTTTTGTTGTTATATACATTATATATCAAGCTATTTTTTGTTCTTACTGAAGGATATGTAAGAATCCTTAAGCGCATCACTGAAGTGTGATGATCACATCATATACGATCGAGAGCGACTAGTCGCATTAGTTGCTCAGAGCAGTGGAACTTAAAAATTTTAATCGATTAAATCACATGATCCAAGAATACTTCTTGGATCATTTCATCTAAATCACACACTAGATAAAGTAATATCTCTTGTAGCATGGTTATGACCAAGTCTCTAAACAAAGAGACCTCTTGTCTCAAGTCTAATCTATCGGAGGAGATGCTTGCGAGCGCGGAGATGAAACACATGCTTCTCGCAATCCAAGTAGTTGACCAAGCAATGAATCTCTTGATCTCATCTCACGAGATCAAACATCTTCTTCACGAGCGAGGTGTACCAAAGAAGACGGATATGCACGAGTAGTCGAGGCAGCAACACAACGGTGATGCGACGGCGTCGGTGACCTCTCTCTAGGGTTAGAGTGAAAGGCTACTTAAGATAGAGAGAGAGGGTGGCATGAGAATGAGGGAGAAAGAGAGAGCAGTTGTTGATGTTGCTTGAAGATGAAGGGGTGCCTATTATTATGTAGTATTTTGGGAGTCCATGGATCTCAATCCATGGACAACACAAAATCAATGGATGAGATTGATTTGTGTTTCTTTCAGTGGACATGATTTTTTTGCAAAAACACACTATCAATTAATTAAATTATATATAGATATATTTAATAATTAATATAAATTAATTTCAAATTAAATCAATTATACTTGGAGATAATTAGAAAGGTGATTAGCCTCGTCCCTTAAAAGGGAGGGGACTGTCACCCATTCCAATTAGGACTTGGTGGCCGTCCACCACCATTAATTGGAAGGAGGCAATCTTCTTCCAATTCATGAGATTACATTATCTCATGAAAATCTCCAATATTTCCAACAACATTTGTTGTAAATTATCTCATAAAAATAATTCATAATTATCTTGTGAACATTGCAATCATGCCATTGGAAATTTTGTTAAACACATTCGCAATCTAAAATAAAATATAAATTATATTTTCAATTAATTGTTCAATGTGAATCCAATTCACATCAATAATTAATCAACAAATATAAATTACAATAGGCTCTCTCAAATATATTATAAATCACATTTATAATATATATATATGAATAATTGGATAGTGCTATCCACATTCTTCTTATCCATAATAAGTAAATCACATTTGATTATATAGGATCATCATTCTCATGCATCTAAATAATATGAATTAAATTCGCATTATTCATGATAATTAAATCACATTTAATTATCTATTTCTCAATGCTTGGATTTAATCTAACAATAGAATTATTCTCGAACTCTTTCAAGAATAATGCACTTTCTCCACAGATACTTTGAGATAAGGACAGGATGGTTGTATGTTCCACGTGGAGTGACTTGGATATTGAGATTACATCTCAATTCCAGATCCCATGGACCTCTCATAGATTCTTGATTAAATCAAGACAACAAATCTAATCTTCTCATTGCATCTGAATCACATTCAGATCAATGTCCAACATTTGGACCAAGATCAGATCACTTTCTCTACTGAGAGGAGTCACTAAAATCCATATATATTTCATCATTCCCTCGAAATGGAAGCATTATGGTTATACAATCATTTATGATCACGTCACCCTCATGCATTCCTAACAACTGTACATCCTGCATAGTGGAAGTAATAAACCTGAAGATATAGATCAACTTTCACTATCATCTTCAAGATTTCATTATCAAGTTTCTCATTTGGTCATTGGGAGTTGGCATTAATCATATGCTTTCCAAAAGCATATACCACACCTTCAAATTCTTGTCATGCTTCCAAAGCACGAGGACCATGCATGGAATTTGATCAGTCCTAATACCTCATGAGTGAGCTCATGCCTTCTGATTTACAAGTGAATATGTATGATCTCTTTGAGAGATCGTATTACTTGCATGACCTTATATGCACACCAGCTCACCGGTGTATAAACCTTGATTAGGCCATCAACCTATTGGTCTGTCAAATGTACATACTTAGATATATAACAACACATCTGTCTCCAGTCAGAGGGTGTGTGCCTATATCATGATAATATATGACATAGAACTTGGTTATCTCGATCTCGTTAAGTCAACTCTTTGACCTAACTAATCTGACACCTCCGAATCTCTATTCCCATGCAGAGGACCTGCATCAAGAGGTCGGTCATATATCAGCCAAATGAGGAAGGATTGTCATCTACTACTCAAGCTGGAAATCATCTCTTAACAATCATTTGATGGTGCTTATGAGTCCACAATCTAACTCCTTAGATATTCATCCAAACACCAGCCTCTATGATTCAACCATTGAATCAACAGTTGTATGATCACTAAGATGGCCATGGTAAATAACCCTAATTGTACAGAGGGACCTTATAACGCATTCATTCATTTAATCTTAGGTAGGAAGTGAAATAACCAATAACTTTTATTGATAAATCAAACATTACAATAACATTTATTGTAGCAATGGTTTGCCTTGGGATCACATGGCTAACAATCTCCCACTAGCCCTCAAAACCATTCAGGTGCAATCCTTAAACCCAGCTCATTACATGCTGGTCAAAAACCTTTTGCGTCAAAGGTTTGGTAAGAGGATCTGTAATGTTGTCGGCAGAGGCCACCTTGGTGATGATGATGTCACCACACATTTGAATATCTCAAATGATGTGGTATTTCCTTTCTACATGCTTGCTCTTTTGATGCCATCTGGGTTCTTTCGCCTTGGCAATGGCTCCCGTGTTATCGTAGAGTAATGGGATTGGAGTATCAAGGAAACTACGCCAAGTTCCAAGATGAACTTATGTAATCACACCGCCACCTTCGCAACATCCGATGCAACAATGCATTCAGGTTTTTTTGTTGAATCGATCGCAGTATCCAGCTTCTTACTTCTCCAGCTCACAACACCACCGTTCAACAAGAACACATCCCTGATTTCGACTTTCGATCATCAATATCTGTCTGGAAGTCTGAATCTGTGTATCCCAAGATTTGGAGATCACCATCTCCATAGACCAAGATATAATCTTACATCCGTCTTAGATACTTGAAGATGTTCTTCACTGCATTCTAGTGTTGTTCTCCATAGCAAGATTGGTAATGACTTACCACTCTTACTGCATGGTAGATATCTGGCCTTGTACACATCATGGTGTACATCAAGCTTCCTACAACTGATGTGTAGGGGCATCCAACCATGACTTTCTTTTCTCAACACTTTGAGGAGCCATCCCTTTAGATAGGTGGATACCATGTCTTAAGGCAAGGATCTTGGAATTCTCCATATGGATACGTTCCAAAATTTTCTTATTGTGTCCATGTTGTGATAATCCCAATATCCTCTTTTCTCAGTTTCTGAACAGCTTTAGACCCAAGATATAAGAGGCTTCTCCAAGATTTTTCATCTCGAAGGTATGAGATAGCTAAATCTTAACACTAGTCATCATCCCTGTAGCATTGCCAATAAAAAGGATGTCATCTACGTAAAGCACGATGAACACAATGATGCTCCCACTAAGCTTCTTGTACACACATAGTTCATCAGGATTCTGCATAAAATCATAACTCTTTATGGTTTCATCAAATCTGATGTTCCAGCTACAAGAAGCTTGTTTGAGCCCATAGATAGATTTCTTCAGTTTGCATACTTTACCTTCCTCGATTATGAAGTCCAAAGGATGCTCCATATAGATACCATCCTCGAGATATCCATTGAGGAAAGTCGTCTTGACGTCCATTTGCCAGATGTCATAGTCAAGAGACGCAACTATAGTTAGCAGTGCCCTGATAGACTTAAGCATAGCCACAGGGGAAAATGTTTCATCGTAGTCGATACCTTCTCTCTCTGTGTAGCCCTTGTCTAAAAGCTATGCCTTGAAAGTCTCTACTTTTCCATAAGGTACCCTTTTCCTCTTAAACCTAATGGATTTTACACCTTTAGGTGCATCCTCTAGGGTCCATACACCATTCTTATGCATGGAGTCCATTTCTGACTTCATTGCTAGCATCCATCTATCCATACCATAATTTACGAGTGCTTCATCAACTGAAGTTGGATCATTGTCAATTTCACCTGACACATTGCGCAACCGCCCTCGAACTCCTTTGAAGATGTACTATGTTTCATATTTATTTATCTCTTCAGTTTCTGATTCAGGAAGCTCAGAATCCTTAGGGGAGTCAATGAGTTCCTTTACTTCTTTTTTGTTTGACTTTTAATGAAATCATCCTCCAGAAATTTCACATCTCTAGAGACGAAAACCTTCTGGATCTCAGGGTCATAAAGCTGGTATCCAATACCATCCTTAACATACTCAATGAAGTAGCACTCACGAGTGCGGGATTCTATCTTACTTGCATCCACGTTCATCGCATGGATCAAGTAGCCCTAAACTCTCAAGTGTTTAACACTGGGTTTGATTCCATACCAAAGCTCATGAGGAGTTTTAGGTATGGATTTGCTAGGAATCTTATTCAGGATATATATTACAGTCTCTACTACATATCCCCAGAAACTAAGAGGTAAATGTGCTTTGCTCATTATTGAGCGAACCGTGTCCATGATGGTCTTGTTGCATCTTTTAGTAACACCATTAAGTTGGGGGGGGGGTTCCAAGAGGAGTGAGATTGGAGACAATTGCATTATCTTTAATGTATCCTTGAATTCATCTGAGAGGTACTCACCGCCTCGGTCAGATCGCTCAACCAAAGCCTTGAACTCTTTGAACTTTTCAAAGATTTCAGATTTATGATGTAGTAGGAAGATAAACCCATATCGCGAATGATCATCAATAAACATCTAATAATATTGATATCCATTTTCGGGTTACAGTACTGAAGGGACCACATACATCGGTATGTATTAGGTCAAGAATACCCTCGCATCTTACAACCTTGTTACGGAAAGGCATCCTACTCATTTTACCTCGAATACAATGTTCATATGTAGGCAAAGCTTGAACATGCAGAAAATATAAGGGTTTATCTTTTATCAATCTATTGATCCTATCAACAGACAAATGACCAAGCCTTTGATGCCAAATCATATTTGAATGATTTCAATCCTCCCTAGATCTTTAAGGGTTTTTATTAGTAGTAGTAACATTCATGAAATTTTCATAAATGCACAATTCATGGAGTCCACCAGAAGTCAAAACACCATCTGCAATAAGTTTATCATAATAACTTATGACTACTTTATTGCAGAATCGAACGAATATCCATTTCTAACAAGCTTAGACATATATAAGGTTCCTCCAGACTTTCGGTAAATAAAGACACTCTTTAAGTATTAGGACTCTTCCACTAGGTAATGATAGTTTGTAAGTCCCGATGGCGACTAGTGCAACACTTCCATCAGATCCCATTTGGATGAGTATCTCCTCTTCATCAATACTCTTATTTTCCTGAAATAGATGCAACAAATTGCATACATGAACAGAAGTACCGAAATCGATGACCCAACTACCTTCTCGTCCAACGAGAAAATTGGTTTCAATGATGAAAATATATTTTATACTTGATGGGATTTTACCTTTGTCAGCAGACTTTAGGTAATCCGAGCAATTAGGCCTCCAGTGCCCTGGCTTCTTGTAGTGATGACATACATCGGTTTTCTTCGATGCTATCATAGTGAAAGCATTAGAAGAAGAACCAACACCTTGACTCTTCTTCTTTCTCTTCTGGGTCGGAACCTTTCGAGAAACATGCTTCCAACCACGCTTTACTTTGACTTGTGCAACCATTGCACTGCTAGAGGGGTTATCTTTCTTCATCATGTCTTTTGTAGACTCTAATGCAGCCAATAGCCTAACATTAGTATAATCTACTTTGATCATGTGGTATGTGACCACAAAGCCATTGAAAGATTTAGGGAGTGATAACAGAATGAAGTCAACCTGTATATTATCCATGTCAGCTCCGAGGGTTTCCATCTCAAAAAGGTATCTAAATATTTTGGGAACATTTTCTCTGACAGAAGTCCCTTCCAGCATCTTGCAACGAATAAGTTCTTTCATGATATTATAACGTTGTATGAGATTTATATCACCAGACATTTCTCTCAGATTCACCATTATGTCTTTGCAAGTGTTCATGTCTATATGTTGCTTATGAAGCACATTGGACAATGAACCTAGAATATAACACCTTACCAAAATATGATCTTCATCATACTTTCATTGAATTTAATCTCTTCCAGTGTCTGCGGGTCTTTGTACTTGTCCTTGGATAGCACATAAGAGATGCACTCCGTGCACATGACAAGATCCTAATTTCAGATCCAATCCGAGTAATTTGGTCCGGTCAATTGATTGACCTCCAGGAGCCTGCTAAGTGGGTTTATGGACTTGATTTTCTGAAATTAAGAATGCATTATATTAGAACAACAACAACAACATATAAATAATTATATATTCAATTGAAATATTTGATTAATGATTTTTTTAATCAAATTACTCTTGCATTTTCAACTTTGAAAGTTCATTCTCTTAATCACTTTCAAAGTAGGAGATATACTTACCGCCATATTTCTTGTAAGAACTGGGATCTCCTCTTTACCTCTGTTACAACCCAATAATATGAGAACTTGCAATTCAGATAAAAAGAAGCGAGAACACATTCTACCTTGCAAGTCCAACTTGCATTTACCAATTTGGTCTTTAAATTCTGGGCCCACCACCCCTAAGGTGATGTTGACCTGTCGTTAATTTAACCAACCGTCAAAATGATTAGAACTCGCTATACGCAATCCAATATCGCCTCAATAACATGAATACTCGATATTGGCTATGTATACTGCCTTACTCTTTCGAGAAGCAAAGAGTCCTATCTAGATGTGCTTGTATGCAGGAGCTGTCACTTCGGACAGATATCTCCTACCTGCAATCTCTAGCGACGAAACCCTTCATCTTGACGAGAGACCATGGATGTCACTTATGTGATCCTCTACCTTATATTCAAATTCTAATTAATTATCATAATCATATTCACACAATTAATTCTTCCAAGGGAAATAAACCTCTATTCATAATAGAGTGTTTTAATTAGATATAATCAATTTAATCATATTAAATCAATTATCAATCCAATTCAATCAACCAACAAACTTGATTGTTACTTTAAGAATGGTATAATCTCAAAAAAATATGTATTATTTAAATTTTAATAATTAGATCATGATCACTTCGAACATTATCCCTTCCTTACCCCATGTCATGACTAGTTCCGACAGGAATGGGACAGACCGTTCATGGAGCAACCTTCTACCCCAACGTTCCCCGACTACATACCATATCCGCCTTAGATCAGGACAATGCGACTTGATCATTTTGTATTTTAGATGATACCTGATCTTTCAACAGAAGTTATACCATATAATGATAATCAAAACCATTTTGATTAATATTATAAGGATATTTTCTAAACAAATCACCAATCCTATTCACGTAACAAAGTTTTGCATGTAGATGTTGTCCTACAACTATTGTAGGATAAACTAGGATTTTTATAAAACACTCATTCAATGATGATTGATGTTTAATCAATTACTTCCATAAATAAAAATTAGTCATCAATTAGTCATGGTAAATTCTCAATTTTCTTGATTTACATTGAATGATAAATAAATTAAGAAAGAGATTTTGATGATCCAATCATCATCGGGCCCATCTCCACTAAACATGAAATATCTAGGGCAAACAGAGTCGGAATCACGCAAAATAAAATCGTGTGGTTTGCTGGTTTGATCCTATACTTAATCCAAATATTTATTTCATGTTTTATAACAGTAAAACAATAAGCAAAAATAGTATTATTACAAATCCATGAATACATGCAAAATAATTTTCATTGCGGCAACTATTCGAATCAATTTCATGCACTTTTAGTATGAATAAAAGATTACCATTTTTGATACATATTTAGATATTATAAATACATTTTATCAACTAAAACATGTCCAAATAATGCACAAACAATAGGTTTTTATTTCATCAAAAACCGATTCGAAGCTTGCATCAAATGCAAAAAACAATGACTCCCGCGCATTTAAAATATGAACCATGATTGCCTAGGATTTTGGATCACATCCAAGACCTGACCAAGGCTCTGATACCACTTGATGGATGTGGAAGAATCCTTAAACATATCATGAAAGCGTGATGATCACATCATATACGATTGAGAGCGACTACTCACGCTAGTTGCTCGGTGCAGTGGAATTTAAAAAATTTATTCGATGAAACCACTTTATCCAAGAACACTTCTATGATAATTTCATCTAAACCACATACTAGATAAAGAAATATCTCTTGTAGCGTGTTTGTGATCGAGTCTCTAAAAAAAAAGACCTCCGTCTCAAGTCTGATCTATCGGAGGAGACACTTACAAGCACTGAGATGAATCGCGCGCTTCTCGCAATCCAACTAGTTGATCCAAGCAATGAATTTCCTGATCTCATCTCACGATATCAAACGTCTTCTTCATGAGCGAGGTGCTCCAAAGAAGACAGAGATGCATGAGTAGTCGAGGCAGCAGCACAACGACGTTGCGACGACGACAACGACTTTCTCTCTAGGGTTAGAGTGGATGGCCACTTAAGATAGAGAGAGAGGATGGCGTAAGAATGAGGGAGAGAGAGAGAGCAATTGTTGATGTAACTTGAAGATCAAGGGGTGCCTCTTCTTATATAGTATTTTGAGTGTCCATGGACACAAAATCAATGGATGAGAGTGATTTGTGTCTTTCATTGACCATGATTTTGTTGTAAAAACACAAAAATTAATTTCATTTAAATAAATAAATAAATATTTATTAAACAATCAATATAAATTAATTTCAAATTAAATCAATTATCTTTGGAGATAATTAGGAAGGTGATTAGTCTCATCCCTTAAAAGGAGGGGACGGCCACCCATTCCAATTAGGACTTGGTAGCCGTCCACCACCTTTAATTGGAAGGAGGCAATCTTCTTCCAATTCATGAGATTACATCATCTCATGAAAATCTCTAATATTTAAAACAACACTTGTTGTAAATTATCTTACAAAAATAATTCATAATTATCTTATGAACATTGCAATCATTCATTGGAAATTTTGTGAATCACATTCACAACACAAAATAAAATGTAAATTATATTTTCAATTAATTATCCAATGTGAATCCAATTCACATTAATAATTCATCAACAAATATAAATTACAATAAGCTCTCTCAAATATATTATAAATCATATTTATAATATATATATATATATATGAATAAATGGATAGTGTTATCCACATTATTCTTATCCATAATAAGTAAATCATATTTAATTATATTAGATCATCATTCTCATGTATCTAAATAATATGAATCAAACTTACTCTATTCATTATAATTAAATAACATTTAATCATCCTTTTCTCAGTGGTAGGATTTGATCTAATAATGAAATTATTCTCAGACTCTTTCAAGAATAACGCGCTTTCTTTGTAGATACTTGGAGATAAGAACACGGCGATTATACGTTCCACGTATAGTGACTTCGATATTGAGATCACATCTCAATTTCAGATCTTATGGGCCTCTCATAGATGGTTGATTAAATCAAGATCATAAATCCAATCTTCTCATTGCATCTGAATCACATCCAGATCAATGTCCAACATTTGGACCAAGATTAGATCACTTTCTCTACTGAGAGAAGTCACTAAAATCTATATATATTTCATCACTCCCTCACAATGGAAGCGTCATGGTTATACAATCGTTTATGATCACATCACCCTCATGCATTCCTAACACCTGCACATCCTGCGTACTAGAAGACCTATAATAAACTCAAAGATATAGATCAATTTTCATTATCAACTTCATGTTTCATTATCAAGTTTCTTATTTGGTCATTGGGAGTAGGCATCGATCATATGCTTTCCAAACGTATATATCACACCTTCAAATACTTGTCATGCTTTTAAAGCACGATAACCATGCATGGAATTTGATCGGTCCCAATACCCCATGATTGAGCTCACGTCTTCCGATTCACAAGTGAATTTGTATGATCCCTTTAGGAGATCGTATTACTCATATGCCCTTATATGCACCCAACTCATCGGTTTATAAACCTTGATTTGATCATCAGCCTATTAGTCTACCAAATATACGTACTTAGACATATAGCAACACATTTGTCTCCGGTCAGAGGATGTGTGCCTATATCGTGATCATATACAACATAGGACATGGTTATCTTGATCTCATTAAGTCAACTCTTTGACCTAACTAATCTTACATCTCTGAATATCTATTCCCATGTGGAGGATCTGCATCAAGAGGTCGGTCAAATATCAACCAAATGAGGAAGGATTACCATCTCTTACTCATGCTGGAGATCATCTCTTAACAATTATTTGATGGTGCTTATGAGTCCTCAATCTAACACCTTATATATTCATCCAAACACCAGCCTCTATGATTCAACCATTAAATCAACAGATGTATGATCATTAAGATGACCATGATACATAACCCTAATTGTATAGAGGGACCTTATAGTGCATTCATTCATTTATTATCAAATAGGAAGTGAAATAACCAATAACTTTTATTGATAAATCAAACATTACAATAACATTTATTATAAGAATGGCTTGCCTCGGACTCACATGGTTAACACTTATAATCCATGCTATTTTTGGTTCTTACACATAGCATGATATTTTCTTTCCATGTTATTTTTGTCAGTATATATCACGAACTTATTATTTGATCGTCACAACTCCTTTCTATTTGGCTGTAAGGTTACTTCGAGGTAAACTAGATATCGAAAACGTACCCTCCATTTGATTATGTCTTATGATCTAACCCACGCATTGGAGTTAGTTGTGTGAATCCAATATTTTCTTTGTTATAATATTTTTAACCCCCTTTAAATAAGTAAGTTAACATCAAAAGGATATAATAATCATAAAATAATCAAATATAACATATACATAATATTTACATCACATCACAATTACCATTTCGACTCTCCCACTTATTTAATACCTAATATTCACAAAAGGGTTACTCATGAAACCTTTGAGAGGAGGTTATTCCAACCCAACTCTACCATGTTACAAAAGAAAATTAGAAGTGTGGTTACTCTTAGGGTTGTTTGTTTGAGGAACAAGGAGTGATATCACACGTTATTCCTTTCACTCCATAAATAGTCAACGTTTTGGTCCTTGAGTCAAAATGAAGAATAAGATTTCCCTCACTATTCCTCCATCATAGACCTCTCCCTTAAAAAAATACAAATAATCATCACTTATCTAACATAGTCCATGTATCCCCCCTTATCACATCCCTCTACCGAATAGACAATAGTAAGTAACTATTATTTATTCCTCCTCATCGTCTCTCTCAAACTGAACAAAAACAATATATCCCTTCTTATCTCTTATTTTTCTACCAAACACCTCTAAGGTTCCTTAATAAGATTTTTTAGGGATTTTTACACCTATAACTGTGAGTAATTTCGCAATTACATTCATATCCCTGCATAATCATGAGTTACATGAGAAACCCTGGATAGTCCCTCCGTCTCACACATATAACCCTCTGTTAAGAGGGCAATTAACTCAACCATATCGTGAGTTAATCTAATCTATGATCTATCTGATGGCTATTAAAAATTTTCAAAAAAATAAAAAATTCTCCTACCCACGTCCCCCTCCCTCCAGGCGATCCTCCCCACCTCCAGTTCCCACCCCCTCTAGCCACCGCCGCCCTCCAGGCCCACCCCTCAGAGAGCAGAGCTTTGCCCATTGCCTAGAGCTGGAGGATGTGCAGGCGTTAGGGGAGGTCCGAGATGGAGTCGAGGTTGGGCCTCTCTGCCTGGAGCCGGAGGGTGCGCGGGGAGGTCTATGCGGGAGGTTGGGCCTGGGTTCGATGACGGGGGGGGGGGGCTCTCTGCCCAGAGCCGGTGGGTGCGCAGGGCGTCGTTGGAGGCAAGCCTGGGTTCGGCAACGTCAAAAGGGGGGGGGGGATTGCGCGGGGGCGGAGGGTGCGCGGGCATCGTGGGAGGCGATGGTCGGGCCTGGGTTGGCTGCATTTTCTGGGTTCGACGACGTGGGGGCATGTTTCTTGGGCTAGAGGGTGGGAGTGGAGGTCTAAGCTGCCAGCGGGAGGCATGGTCGGGCCTGGGTTGGCGACATTTTCTGGGTTCAGTGATGTGGGGGGGGGGAGGTGGGGGCTCTCTGCCTGGAGCCGGAGGGTGCGCGGGCGTCGTGGGAGGTCTGGCGGGAGGTGGGGGTTAGGCCTAGGTTCGACGACTCCTGGGGGGGGGTGTTTCTTGGGCTAGCTAGAGGGTGGGCGGGGAGGCATGGTCGGGCCTAGGTTCGGTGGCGCCGGGGGTGGGGTGGACGGGGGTTCTTGGGCTAGAGGGGCGGACCTGCTGCCCAAGAGGAGGTGGGCTGAGGGAGGTCGGGGACGGCCGTCTCGACGGGGGCTCCTCCAAGAACATGCAGAAAATATAACTTTGTTATATTTTTTATAATAGTAGCATATTTTATAAATGTGATATGGTTGTAAGGGTAAAATTAGTAACATATAACTTTTTCCGTGAGAGTTAACGGAAAAAATATATGGCAATTAACACAGGGTTAGGCCATGTAAGGGTTAAGCATTTTTTAAGGTTTTGGTGTAATTCGCGATTTTGCAGGGTTATGAATGTAATTGTGAAATTACTCAGGGTTATGTGTGTAAAAATCCCTTTTTTTATTGGAATTAAAAGTTTTGTTCTAGCATCTCATATTATTATTCTTCAACGATTTTAGTAGGCTTGTTATTTTTATTGTACTCCCATTATATATTATATATTGTATACCATTTTTATATGATTCTCCACATTCTATCTATGATCTGACGGCTGTTGTTTCAATATGTTAGGTGTGAAGTTACTTGGAGGAGAAGTGAACATGGATAAAAATTTTATTGAAGACTTGGTTATGATGAGGGCCACCAAAGTGTTGACTTAATGCATTTACTTCCTCTGTTGGATGATCCGCAAAGTGAGCTACTTCTATTACGATCTTATATGGGTACTACCAAGCTTATGTTCGGCTTACTGACAAGTCAACCCGCATACATGGAACGGGCTGCTACGTGGTTTGACAAAGGGTTACACGGAGCGATTGAGGATATTGTGGTTTGTGGAGGCCTTTTCTTTGGTGACCTCCAATGACGAGTGGCGTCGCTACCCATCATACTCGATGGTTTAGGTATGTACTCAGTTATTGAGGCTTCTTCATATGCTTTTGTGGCCTCCAGAGCTCAATCTTGGATGCTCCAAGACCACATGCTCCGAGACAACGGGATCCATGGTATGGATTCTGATTTTCTTAATGCTCTAGAAGGCCTACATGTCGCAATTCCATCTCTTGATCTTACATATTTTGCTAGTAAGGATACCGTCCCCCCTAAAGTCCAGAATGCTTTGGTGAGTTCTTTTTTAGCAAAACTCGTAAAAAATAGAAGTTGAGTTTGACATGATGGCTAGACAAAAAGTAATTTTCCGTTGTTTACAAGCTGAACATGCTCAAGATTTCCTTCTTGCCATTCCTATTGAGGGGCTTTCAATGCATATGTCATCATTGAATACCGTACTATTCTCAAGTACTGCCTTATGATACCCTGTTCCCAGTAGATGAGGCTTGCCCATTATACCACAAATTCTACTTAGATGCTTTTGGGAACATGTTGTTCATTGTCGCAAACTTCTAGGTTTTAAATATAAACATGATTTTATCAGGGATGTCCTTTTTGATGTACTTGCGGGGGTTGCTTCAAAAAAAAGAAGCACCGGTGAATTTTCTGACTGATCCACAGGAGAGATGGACACTTAGAGCAACAAATGTTTAATATTTGGATGGGTTGGAGGAAAACATGCATGTGTTGATTTGACTGGAGTTTTTCCATTGATGGGTCTGATAAAGAGTGATTATGCTGTAGGATACACTGCACAAAAAGCCGCCTCAGCTAAAGTGACTAAGCATGAGAAGGCATGTATTGACAATCAACATGTATTCATCCCCTTTGGTTTTGATACATTTGAGTTCATGGATAGTGAAGCAGTTGAGCTCTTCAAGAGGGTCCAAAAAAATTATAAATAACAATGTTATGGTTCCTAAATCTATGAATGTTGTGTTTCTAAGGATTGGATTTGCCATCCAAAAAAGACTGACGGCACAGCTTGTTTCCCGTCTCCCATCAATTTCTATGTAATGGAATCTAATATATAATTTACATGAGGTTCAGATTCATGATATAAAAGCCTATTTATTTGAATGCAATTATTTTTTCTCTCCCCATCTTTTGGGGGCATTAATTTTTTAAGAGCGCATGTTAGGTTAGGATTATTGTCACTTATATGAGAATTTATAAATCCAGTCTATTACCGTTATTATTACCAAACAGTTATTCGTTGTTATTTTCCTTTTTGTCAATGGATTTTAATCTATCACTTTTTTCAGTTACATATTTATTCACTATTCATTCCTGTTTGTCAATGGGAAATTACTTGTTCTCATTTAACATCTGATAAAAAATATTCCTTATGACACTGATATTACAAATGAATAATTATTCATCGTCATTATTGAATTTTAATGATAATTAACTATTTGTTGGTCTATTCCATTTTCAAGCGAATGATCGTCCATTTTCCTTTCGGATTTTGTGATAGCCTTCTATATATGCTAATGAATAATTATTTCGATAATTTCTGTATAAATAAAATTTAAGATCGCGTAACAATAATACACCACTTGGCTGAGCATCGAGCGGAACCTCTTTCGATCGAAGGTGACCCGATCTAAGGCCCAATAAAATTAATGACCATGGGTCGGTCCAAAGCTCAAATTTTCTCCCCTTAGCTCACGACCTAACTAATTTGGGCTCAGGTTCTAGTTAGCAGGCCGATCCATTAAAAATTTTGGGTGGTAGCATGAGAAGGAAAATGGGTGATTGAATGTATCTATGTTATTGATGGAACAATGAGGATGAATGGAAATGAGGATTATTGGTAAATTAAATAAAATGTATTATATAGACACATATAGGAGTAACAATAAGAGAAGTGATATTCATCATGCAGTGAAAAGGTTGATGTTACAATGAAGATAATGGAAAAAAGCATAGCCACGAGTTTATTCTAAGATAAAATAGAGGACAATTATACGAATATAGGTAGTAAAGATTAATGGGAATATACAAAATTGCACTCTAATAATTTGAGATCATGGATTATTATATGGGTTGTGTCCTTATCGAGATGAGTCGGTGGGCTAATGGGTTTGTCGAGGTCGGCACAAAGCCAGACCATTTATTTAACAAGCCAATTTTTTGGTTTGAATTTGACTCGATATAAATTGGGTCGGATTTCGTGGGCTAGGCCAGGCCAACCCAACCCAACGCTCATCTCTAAAGGTTCGATGATAATGCATGAATCACAAGCTTTTTGGAAAGAAACCACTGAAAGAATAAGGTCTCTTCATCTCTCCTTGGCCATTGAAGTGCACTTGAAAGGCGACCACCTTTTTTCTCATTCCCTTCTTTTCTCTACCGACCCTACTTGCTTCATGGTGCTCCGAGCACTTAACCTAGAACCAATTAAGCATCAAAGATCTTATTTAGGCTGATGGAACTCCACTACACATGGAACCGATTCTGCTCTTGTCATTCGTTTGATAAAGGAAGGATCCAAAACCTATATCAGATTAGATGCCATGTTCATGTCCCTCCCCTTCCCGTTTATACTAAATCACTCGCCTCACTGGAGTATTCCTTTTCTGGCTGATTGTTTTAAAATCATATCAGACTGTTCCAAGTTTATCTGCCGATATATGATATGGTTCTGTCTGTAGAGGCTAAAACTAGGAATAGATTGCAGGAATGATGTCAGTTGCACTGTATTAAAAAATATTAAAACAAAACGGAGGAAATATAAACATGGCAGAAGCATTTCATGTGACTGACGAACTCAACATTTTACTGATTAATGTTCTCTTCTAATGTTGGGTTTGCCATGTGATAATGCTGTGTTTCAGAGAGAAAATAATTAACATGAGGTTGGCATTATTATCAGACAGGTCTGCCTAAGGAAGAATCTTAAGCAGCACACTGCGCCTGCAGATGCATGTGCTTGAAAGCGCATGTGGGAAAGGGAAAGGCTCTCCCACTAATAATGTTATTACAGTAAACACTGAAAATAAGAAGGGAAAAAGTAAGATACATTTCGGGTATGTGATTAGATATAAGGGGAATATTAAGATATACAAGAGTTTTGTCTTCCTTCTTGCTTGGTTGATCTGAGAGATGTGAAAGAGATAAATATTGAAGGCAGTGATATCAGTATGGACATGGACGAAACCATGATTGCTGGCTTGGGAGTTACATGGAATAGAAAGAGGGTTTCTGCATTTCTCAAAAACTCAGCTATTTCCCTAAATATAAATCAATCAACCTTCGGCTTCTTCAAGCCAACTTGCACGGTTAGGCAAGGAAGTCCACTTTCTCTCCTCATATTCATCAACACGATTAACATCCTCGATGACATGCTCATAAATTTGGCAGGATCAAACTGAATTGAGGGCTTCAGAATAACATGTTTCGACGTCTCTGTTAACAACATGCTCTTTGCTGACAACATTCTCATTTTATTAAAATATGACGCCAGAGCAACCCACTACAGACCGGTGGCTCTAAGGGGACGGTCAAGGAACACCCTCTTTGTCGTTATAACCGCCCCTTCTGATCAGAGGGGACGGTCTCAGAACCGTCCCGTCTGCCACCGTCTCATTTGCTTAGATGGGACGGTTATCACGAACGTCTCCTTTAATAACCCATTGGGGACGGTTGCAACCGTCCCTTTAATTATCAACTTTGGGGACGGTTACAACCGTCCCTAATACCACTAATAGTAGGGACGGTTGTAACCGTCCCCATCTTAGAAGCTTGGGGGACGGTTGTAACCGTCCCTAATGGTGTGCAATCATTTTGCGACATGCACAAAAGATCTGTAGGGACGGTTTACACCGTCCCCATTTGGTCCCACTGGTCGATATCCGCGACAGTGGGCCGATGCCGAACATTGAGGACGGTCGTAACCGTCCCTCTTGAGACGCAGAGGGGACGGTTGTGACCGTCCCTTCCATAAAGAAAGCCTTTTGCGACGCCAGCAGAAGGCTTTAAGGGACGGTTGTAACCGTCCTTATAGCCCTCATTGACACAAAAATGTGCCAGCGAGGTCCTTGGAAGAAGACGGGACGGTCGTAACCATCCCTATTGATAACCACATGGGACGGTTGTAACCGTCTCCTCTGTTGGATAACGCTAAAGGGGACGGCAACAGAAGACCATTAGCGACGGTTTTAACCGTCCCCGTTGGTTCCCCTGACCGCTAAAATGAGACAGAGGGTATTTAACATTCTGACGGGACGGATACAATCGTCGCCATTGTCAATTAAAGGGGACGGTTGCGACCGTCCCATCTAGTATGGGGTCTATAGCGACGCCAACAGAAGCGTATAGGGGACGGTTGTAACCATCCCCATTAATTTTTGAAATGCAAAATTTCATCCCGTGAGCTATACTCAACAGGGGGCATTTCTGTAGCACTGTAGGGGACGGTTATAATCGTCCCCAATACTCCCTGACTGGAAAAAAATACTAGATTCATATTGTTTTGTTCACGCTCCCTCTGCGAAATCAAATAACACATTCCATAAACTCAAAATTCAAGATGTAAATAAGACACTTTATAGTTACATAGAAATTGTTTTGCAATTCTACATAGTCTTAGGCACTACTAGAAATATTACAATAAAATGTTCAAGAAAAAACTAAAATTTACTACAAGGATTGTTATCTACTCAGATCCTTCACTCTTGTCGCTTTCCTCCTCACTCTCCTCATCGTCGCCGAGAGGTGTAGGTTGTACAGGTAGCGTGGCTTGACTTTGAAGACGGCTTATGTAGGACATGACATTCGCTATGTCCAAACGCATCTTTGCCATCTCTTCATCTTGTGCAGACATCTTTGCCCTTACTTCCCGTAGCTCCCTCTCCATCTCTCTTTCCTTCTAGCTCCCTTGCGAGGAAGACTGCGACCCACTTGCACCACCCAATCCGTACCATGTACGGATTGTTTCTTCACATCCTCCACAACAGATGCGTCCACTGTGTTCCGGACGAGTGGCTTGACGGAAGGCATCATCGGCCGACAATGGGGGAGTGCTCGTCCCCGTGCTGTCTAGCGAGGAGGTGGTAGAGAGCCTAATCATTTCTTCCTGCATGTATAAAAATATTAAATATTGTCAATATAATAACTTAAGTTATTATATAAATTAAAAATAAATATTACTTACATGAATTGGTGCATAGGTGTCATCAACCCACTGCACTTCTCCTCCTAAATCTCGGCTCTTTGACCCAGCAAAAACCTCTATGCGGGTCATTTCTCGTTCGTTATCCCTCAACTAAAAAACGTAAAAGAAGTTTTTAAAATAAATTCTACACTCAAGCTTAATAATTCTAGGAATTGTTTAAATACTTACAAAGTCATGCTTCAATTGGTGGGTGTTCTTCCTTCCCATCTTATGGGTGGACCGAAAGCCTTTGGATCGATTCACCATATTTTTGGTAGAAATCGACTGAAATTAAACAACGTTAGTATAAACATAAAACAAATAAAAATTAAACAATGTACGCACCGCAAATTCCTCACTGGACCAAAAATTAATCAACTCCCTCCATTGTTCTAGTGTAACACCAGGTGGGACAATCTGCACAAGCTGCTCATATGGAATCTGGGGTTGTAATACTAAAGATGGAAAAATAAATATCGTTAATCTTAAATCTTCAGAAATAAAAATATAAATATCTCCGTACCTTCGCCTTTATGTGTACCTTGTATCGACGCAACAACTCAGCAGTATGGGAGAGAATCTGGGAATCGACATGGGCATTTTGTTCCTATATGAAGACAACTTTATACAACAAATATAATAAACATTAGTATAATAACTTAATAAAAAATCATTTTTTGATTTTAAAATACCTCCAAATCAGAAAGTATGGCAGCCTTGACAGTATAAGGAAGCTGTCGAAAGTCGTGGGTAGTGATGGGGACACGCGCATGAGCAACCTGGCCATGGTAGCTCTGAAACTCCGTGGAGTTCTCTCCAACCGCATCTCTGCCAACAATACGTATATGTAACGTCTGCCCGATGCAAGACGATCCAAAAATCTACACTGAGACGATCCACGTCGTCTCGGGATACCTCCACTGCCTATATCAGAAGAACCTCTCTGTGGCTGCTGAGGAGGTTCGGGAACCTCCCGAATACGTCTAGGTCTAGAAGCCATCTCTGCAATTCAAAAGGAGTTATTTAAAAAATACATCTAGATAGATCACAATAAATTCAATTATTTGAAAATAAAAATAAAAAATAGCATTACCTTGTATTGCTAGTACCAACGTCGTTGTCTAATACTTTATGAAAAAAATCACTGGAGTTATTTTGGTATGCAACATCATTGTCTAGTGCATCTTCCTCTTCGTTTACATCAAAAAAATCTCTCGGTGTTGTTCTAATGAGTATAATCCATCCACTAACTGAGTTATCTGGAACATAAAAGGCATGTTCTACCTGACTAGCAAGTGCATACGGCTCATTGGTTTGTAACCGACCTATTTGCTTTAAAGAGAGAACTCCATTTCTATCCTTCTTGTAACCTAATCCAACGCGACCCACATCGAACCAGATGCAATGAAATATAACACACCATGCATCATGTGTAAAACTAATTTCTAGTATATCAATAATCTCGCCATAGTATCCGTCAATTTCAGCATTGAGATCGGCCTTCACTATTACTCCAGAAAGCTGTGATGCTTTATTTTCATTAATTGACTTTTTTCGAAATCTAAATCCATTAACGATATAGCTGGAATGTGATACTACTAATGAGTATGGACTCCTGTGGATTATATCGAGATTCGTGCTCCACAGTTCATCTTTGGTAGCTTTTAATAGTTCAATTTTATCTCCGAACCATTTCAGAAAGTCTGATTTGCTAGTGGTTATTGACTGAAACTCTTCAAAGAAAGAATCAACATCGTCTACTTGCATCAAAATATAATAATGAATAAGGTCTCTTTCATCGTCTGAAATACTACGACGGGCACTCCTTAGGATAACTCGTCCATTTTGTTGAAAAATACAAAGTTTGTTTGGATCTTCTGTCCATAACTCACCATCATTATTTCGTTCGAACCGATCGAATCTAATACTCTTTCCATCATCCATATATATGTCACAAAATGTGATACATTCTTCACATAAATATCCCTCGGCAATGCAACCTTCAGGTGCAGCTTTATTAAACACCATATTCTTTAATATCCGTAGGTATCTTTCAATTGGATACATCTATCGATACTGCACAGGACCGCATATTCGAGTTTCTCTAGCAAGATGGATAATTATATGTACCATTATATCGAAAAATGTAGGTGGAAAGAGCTGCTCCAGTTTACATAAAGTGATAACAATATATGTCTCTAGTCTAAACAACACTTCAGGATCTAAAGTCTTCGAACACAAGAAGTTAAAAAATTGACTGAGTTCAATTAGTGGTTGCAAAACATCAGGATGTACAACTCCTCTGATCGTCAACGGGAAATGAACTTGCATCAATATATGACAATCATGACTTTTTAAAGCTGATATCTTTCTTTCCACCAGATTTATACATCTGTTAATTTGAGAGGAGAATCCATAAGATACTCTAATTGATTTAATAAAATTGAGTATCTTATCTTTGTCAGCACTGGATAAAGTATATACCGCTTCGGGAATTATTACTTTAGAATTCTCTGACTCTATCGGATGTAATTTGGGTCGGATACCCAACTGTATTAGATCACGTCTGGCTCGCAAACTGTCTTTGGCAGTACTAGAAATATTTAAAATTCCAAGAATATTTTCCATAACATTCTTCTCTATATGCATCACGTCCAAGTTATGAAGGACATGTTATGCCAATAGGGTAGCTCTTGAAAGAATATACTTTGTTTTCGCCATCCACCGGTTGCCTTCCTCTTAAATAATCGGCCTAGAGAGTAGTTGCCCAAATTTTTTTGTTCCATCCACTCCAGAATTCCACAGAATCTTTAGTTCATCAATCAATGGTTACATATATGTATCTATTGCATTACCTGGTCCTTTTGGACCTGGTATCGATAAAGACATCATCATAAAAGAAGATGCTATTGACATCCATGGTGGCAGATTATATGTAGCAAGTATCACATGTCAAATAGAGTAACTCGCTCATATTTCCGAATGGATTAAAGCCGTCGGAAGCAAGACCCAATCGTACGTTTCTTACTTCTTCAGAAAACGATGGATACATTTCATCAAATTTCCTCCACTCCTCTGTATCTGATGGATGTCGCATAACACCAGTTACATCTTTCTTTTTGATATTACTGTGCCATATCATCATTCTAGCTGTTCTTTCGTATGAATATAATTGCTGTAATCGGGGAATCAAAGGAAAGAATCGTAAAATCTTCTCCAGTTTTTTCCTCTTCGAATCATGACTCATATTCTTGTATTTGCTACTTTTGCAGCCAGGACATGTATCTAATTTTGAATAATCCTTCCAATATAAAATGCAGTCGTTCGGGCATGCGTCAATTTTCTCGTAGTTTAGTCCAAGTGCGTGAAATCTTGACTTAGCATCCTTCCAGTCCTTTGAAAAGTTTTTTGGATTATTTAATAATGTCCAAATCAACTGTAAGACATCTGTCATCGTAATCGCTGTACACCGATTCTTCACTTTTATCTTAAACATCTCCAGAAGAAAACGTAATCGAGATATTTTGACTCCTGAGCATAATGGCTTCTCTACATCTTGTATTTTTTCAAGTAAGGTATCCTGAAGCGAATCCATCATTTCATCGGTGTCATGTCCTCGAATATTATCTACCATCTCAAACATAACATCACGGTCATGTGTTTCAGAGACATCTCTTTCAGTATCACCTTGGACATTACTATATTCTTCTAAAATAACTCCTTCACCATGATATGTCCAATTCGTATAATGAAGTCAAAAACCATTTAATATCAAATGCTCGTAAACTTTGGTTTGATTTTGGGTTAGAGTATTTTTGCATCTTATACAGGGACAATGTATGCTATCTCCTTCACCTCCTACAATATGATAGTGCGATTCATATCGAAAAATCCAGTCTAAGAATCCGATAACTCCTTTGTTATATGTCTGATAGTCATCGAATCTTTTGTTCATCCAACTTTTGTCCATTTCCTAAAGGTAAGATCCAAAGTTAATTACAAGAATGTATGGTAAGTTTCAATAGTGTATGTTAGGTTATATTTTTTTGATCCTCTAAACTAAACTATTAAGCAATTAACAACTATGTTTTTGATCTAACTATGTTTTTGATCCTCTTAACTAAACTATTAATCAATTAAAAAACTACATTACTAATACCTCTACTTTACAAAGATTAAACTATAGTTTAAAAAATCTATACAATCATAAGCAAGCACAATATATTAATAAATTACTAATAAATAAATAAAAAACTTACAACCAAATAAGAGGACGAAATCAAGGCAGAGGGAGGTGGGCGATCGGGTGGAGGACGATGGGCGGACGGCGACGGGTGACGGTCGGGCGGGGCCTGAGGAGGAGGGCGAGAGGGCGGAGGAGGAGGGTGAGAGGGCGAGGGGGCGGAGAGGGCAAGGGGGCGAGGCGGAGGGCGAGAGGCCGAGGGGGCGGAGAGGGCGGAGGAGGAGGGCGACAGGGCGAGGGGGAGGAGGACGAGAGGGCAGAGGCGGAGGACGAGAGGGCGGAAGACGAGAGGGCGGAGGAGGAGGCGACGGGCGGTGCTGGTGCGGAGGAGGAGGACGAGATCGAGTGAGGAATGAGGAATGGATTCACCGGAGTGGGTATATGACCATCAGGGACGGTCGTTCAACCGTCCCTTATAAGAATAATCGGGGATGGTTATAAGTGGACCGTCCCCTTTGGTTGCAGATATTTACACCAGCGCGCCAATTAGATGGGTTTTGGGGACGGTTACGCAACCGTCCCATAAAACCAACTATAGGGGACGGTTGTAACCGTCCCCTATAGTTTCGTATAAGCGACGACCACAGTGGAGTAACGGGGACGGTTATGACCATCATCTAAAGTGCCCGGGTAGATAAAAACCAACTTGGGGCTCTGCTAGTAAGGGACGGTTATATAACCGTCCCTAAAGGTCATATTAACGGCGACGGTCGCTGTTGACTGTCGCTATTACTATACATAAGGGATGGTCAGCATACAACCATCCCCTACAATAGTATAGGGGACGGTTGCTCCATGACCGTCCCCAATAACCGTCCCCAAAGGCCGTCCAGTTTGTAGTGACCATTAACTTCACCTTAAAAACCTTCTCGGAAATATCTGGCCTCCAAGTGAACTGCAATGAGTCTTTCATCCATTGTCTTAACCTTTTCGATGATGAAAAAGACCTAACTGCTTCTATGCTAGGTGGAACTTAGAAGACTTCCACACTAATTATCTTGGTAGCCATTGTTACCCAAACCCCTCAAGTGCGATGATTGCCATGCAATTATCAAGAATTTTGAGAAGAAGCTTCTTGGCTCTCTTGAACTCCTCCCTTTCCCCTCTCAGATGAACCCCATGCTCACCTCGTTGAGGATTCCGAAGTATGATCTAGTGGTGATCGACACAATTGGTCATAGAATCCTCTAGCATGGTAACACTAATGGCTAACAACGTCACAAGGCTTGTTGGGAACACATTTTCCGCCCCAAATATAATGATGCGTGAGGCATTTCTAATCTCATTATGTTCAACAACTCCATGTTATCCAAGACATGGATTGGAATCTAAGAAACCCCGACTCTCTTTATGCAATGGTCATCATGGCCTACTACCATCTTTCCAAACCCTACCCATTATGGACACCCTAAAGATGGGAGACTCCCTTTTTTGGAGCTGTTAAATGTAGATCTTTTAGTCTTAGGGCCTTATGCTCAAAATTTATGGGGACCACAACTTAGTCCTTATTATGATCAGATACCCTAAACAATAATAGGCCTTTCAGGTATAGTTCCCCCTCTCCTTGGGAGTATGCAAATATTAAAGGTATTACCATTGTATATGCCCTGAACACTCTCAGCGTCAAACAAAATTGGCTTAAAGTACTTACTCACATTCACTAGGCCTCCTTAATTACTAATGAAGTCAGTGGCTTTAAAGGTTGTATAGGGTAATTTATTTTAGATTCAAACTCTATATACTCAATATACTTCCCATGTAAACAAGTACCATGATACATTAACAAGAAACTCTATCTAACTTTAACTCACATGGGAACCACACCAAAGCTTCACGAGAAATCTTGATCCAAACCATTCCACCCCAGGGTTACTCTTTTTCTGTGGTCAGTGGTGCATTCAAAACTCATTATGTAGGACAAACTATACCTCTTCAATGTTTCCTCTACAAATGTTTGCATGTTTTGCCTAGCGGATGCAGAAATCCTATCCACCTTTTTTTGGAATGCTCCTATTACATATGCTTACCCTTTTTAATATCGATGTTTTCGAAAATAATTTCGCTAAAATTTTTTAAAAGCCCAACCTTGTGTTCAAACTCTCCTTCCTATTGGCATATGAAAGCCAAGAAGTCCTTTGTTTAGTGTTGACCTGGAAGGAGTGTGGTACGTGAATGTTCCAGGATACCTGATGAATCCTCATTTCATCACCTTTATTCTTTCATTTTAGCCTTAAACCCTAGCTAAATGATGTATATACCATTAATTTGTAAAAATAAACACTCAATAAATCACATAAAATACTGTGTAAAATACTATATTTAATTCCAAAATAAAAGAATAAAGGAAAGAAAAGAAAAAATGAAGTGTCAAAGACACTGAGTGACCTTAGACCCCGAGACCTAGTCATCATGATGACTTGGTCGATAAAGAATAAAGTAGGACGAGATAGGGAAGAGAAACTATACAGAAAACCACACAAAAACCCTATTTTTTGCCCAATTATTGCATTTTAGGGACTATTTTTTTATTATTTTTATACCTCAAATAACAAAATCCTAACATGAATATTGTACATAAAAATACAAAGAAATATAAAAAATGATTTTACAGAAAAATAATGCATCGTGTGCCTGAGCCACGTAAAATAAAAAGATGCAAAGAAAACTTTGCAGACCTGTATCTTCTCCAAACATATTCGAAATTGACCAAACTCACCTTATTATTTATAAAATATAATAAGCTATTTAATGAAGGTGATTTCATTCAATTTAAAGTTGAGATGCAAAATTTAGGTTTTGGGTCCCTATTTGTGCAGTATACATGTATATTTTATTCTATATATTTATTCCTTACATTTTTCACTTTATTCTATTTTTATGAAATTGTAAATATGATTTAAAACATATTTACATTATTAAACTAAAATAAAACCATAAAAAATAAATAAAATAAATAAATTACTTAATATATAGATGAAGTGTACCTATATATACCTATAAGTTATATGTGTAGAATTAACTAAGTATGTCAATAAACTCAGAAAAAATATAATAAAAATATCTAAATATTTAGTTGAATACATTAAAAATATATAAAATACTTATTTGTAATAATAAATACAAAATGCAAATTAAAAATAAAATATGTAAAATACATGTATATTTACCTATATATACATGTAAATAAAAACATGTTAGAAATAGTCTTGTAAAAATAAATAAAAATAGGTATAAAATATACATAAAATTACAAACATTTTGTATATTTTAACAAAAAATTAATTAATTACTTTATTATTTTTTTAGCAAATTTACAAAGATTTTTCGATCTCTTTTTCCTGGTTGGTCTACGTGGACCAACCATGACCCTCCAAAAGTCGACCTTGGTCAACTGTACGTCTCCCCCACCATGTCAGACTCATGAGCTGACCCCATTTCTCCAATTTCTCATGACTCACCCTCACCTCCATCTTTGTTGAGCCCTCCACCTTTCTGATCCTTGCACACCCGACTCCCTCACCCTTGCCCTTCCACCTAACCTTCCTCTTTCGTACGCAATCTCACCTAGAAACCATCCATTTCCTCTCCTATAAATATTCCTCTTCTGCCATTTTTGGTTCTTGATCACCCCTTCAGAGGTTCTTAGCCCCTCAGATCCATACAGCTTCCCTCACTAGGTGACAACGAGTTTGGCAGGTCTGCAGCGAGGAGGAGCATCTGTTGGAGTCGATCCACCCAATCACCAGAACTAAAACTCCATTGGTTCAGCCTCATTGGTCCCTCGACAAAGTCGAGGCCATTTTCTTGCTTTCCTTGGTAACCTTTCATCTCCTCTTTTATTTCTATGTTTTAATTTCGTATTTAGTTGTTAGATTTAGGGTTAATTTAAAAGCCCCTTTTGACCTGGAGCTTGAGCTCCATGCCAAATTCACATGTTCCCGACTTTCATTCACCTCATTTTCCATGCCATTTGCTTCTCCTACATCTGCTTCATCTTTGTCCCATCCTCCCGACCCAGATCTCTCTAATATCTAGCGAATCAATCTCCACTCTCCGCTGTTCGTCGGAATTTCCTCGCCGTCCATCTCCGTGTGCTATTCAACTTCTAACCGGGTCGAGAGCAATGCTTTCAAGCCTTGCATCATTCTGTTGCAGGTGACAAGATGCGAGATGGATCCTAGAGCCATTGCGAGCCTTATTCTCTCTCTCCAGGCGGCCAGGAATGAAGGACCTCCCAGATCCCCGTCGATGGGATCTGGTGGCTATTAATGTCCACCAGCAGATGTGTCAAGGCTCCACATAGCTTATGAGCTCATCGAAGAGAAGAAAGAGGGTCGGAGTTGACATGAATCACTGATCAAAGCCAAGGCACAGTGGTATTCTCGGCGTTCTTCCAGGGAGCCTAGGTGCCATCCGATCAAAACCCCTATTCCAGATTTGATTTGGAGTGTCCATTCAAGACAAGCAACATGCCTTCAACACCGTCGATTTCATGAAAGGCTACGTGGCACATCGAGAACCGTCCATCTGAGCCGCATGTGCTAGACACGTGTCCTCCTAGGTAAATTTCAAGCATACCCCGCCACCTTTTTGTAATTTTAATTTAGTCTTGTAAATATAAAACCAAGGTGTAACTTTTATGTAAATTTTACACTTGGCCCCTGATGGTTCAGAATTTTGCAGAACAGTCCACGCCAACTCATCTCACACGGGTCCCCATGTGAGCTGGGCAAATTTTCACTGTACCTCTCCATGTTTTAATATTTCAGTGTAGCTCGGCTCAGCTCAGCTCCACTCTCCTACCGCTCATGAGATAAATGGTGTCAGATAAACAAGTAAGATCAAATGTCATACTGATAATCTAGATTTTGTGAGGGTCTAAAGTAATCTACACAAGGCAAGAACTATAGTGTCGTTGAAGCATATGCTCACGAAATCCCAATTAATCAACAATTAACCCACAATAAGTATAAAGCAATGAAAATACAAGTGTGAAACTAAAATTTACTATAACTCTACAATAGATGTGTATGGTTTGTAAGTACACAAATGTCGAACACATGGAGCAGAATGGATAGATTGTGCAAGTGAAGTGCAGATGTGATTGTGAGCTCTTTGTCTATTTTTATGTGGGTTTTAATTTTATATTTTTTTTAATTTTAGTTTTGTCTTATATTTTTATATTTTATTTTTAAATTTACACTTTTTATATTTTCTTTTCATATTTTTATATTTTTTATTTCCTTTTTCTTTTTATATATAATATAGAATATAATAGACTATATATACAATAATAGATAAAAGAGATATGAATATAACTAAAAATATCCAAAAGTTTCAGAATTATATATTTTTGGATTTTAAATATTTTTTACTATTTTTATGATTTTTTAATGAACTTTGTTAATTTTTATATATTTTCAAAGTTTAAAATACCTTAAAACATTGATTAATTAATAGGCCGAAATTAAAAAGGAAATTAAAAACAATAATTTAATTCCAAAATTCTACAAATTATTTTTATTTTATAAATATTAATGTAAAGAAAATTACAAAATAGAAAATATATTTTTAGGATTATTAGGAATTTTTAATTTTTTATAAGGTTTTTGGGGTTTTTCAATTTTTAAGAGTTTTCTTTTTCTATTTTTAGTGATTGTTGGTCTGAATGTTAAAAATACAAAAATAAATAGAATATATTTTTTTGGGTATTTTTCAAACTATTTTTATATTTTTTGGAATTTTTAGCTAAATAGGAAATAAAAGTGCTATTTTTTATTTTAATAAATAATTAAATGTCATAAATTACAGAAATGTATATATCGTGGAAGTATGTGAAATCAGGAGTGTATATCTATTTTCGGGGTTTTTTTTCGAGCACAATTGGTATTTTAAATAAATAGAGGAAATAAAGAGATAATATAATACTAGTAAGGGCATTTCTGTAAATAAAATATCATCCAAGGGCCTGAGTTGCAAATTTTCAAAAAATATAAAACGTGCATAAAAAGTTTTGGGACCACAACGAAATATAATAAAGCCCAGGGGCACGCTTGTAAAATGCCACCTTACGTGGGGGGTCACGTGAGGTGATATGGCATGGACCTAAATGCAAATCACAAAAGTCTAGGGGTGTTTTTGCAAATATTATAAAACATTCTAAATGATCAAGTCAAGTTTTAGTACTAATTAATAAAATACAAAATAAAAGGATGTATTATGCAAAATACCTAGTCTAAGGGTAGGATCGGATGACGGATGGTTCCACTTATGCCACGTATCATCTCCCTACCGCATGATACCAGTTAGTGATGAATACTCATTCATCACTCTTTATTCTTTTATTTTAGCTATTTATCCTTGCAAAACAACATGCATATAGTTGTAAATACAATAAGTTACCAAAAGACATGCATTTGTTAATATTCAATAATTATCATGTTTTTGTGCAAAAATAAAAGAATAAAGAAATAAAGAAAAAGAAAGAGATATTTAGAATAAATATCGAGTGACCCTAAACCCAAGGGAGGGCCAAGCATTGGCCTGACCGCAAAATAAAACAAGTAGAGGGAGATAGAGCCAGTCAACCTTACACAAATTTTCCCTTCATGTACATATTTTATTTTCACAAAAATTAAATAAAATGAGTTTTTAATATCTTTTTATATTTCTAAAAATAAAATAAAAATCAGAAAAATAAAATTAAAATAAAAAAATGAACTCTCTCTCTCACCCTTGTACATGCCATGTACATATGTATCTGCTCCTATTATTTCACCCTTGTAAATAAACAATAAAAATCAAATAAAATATTTTATACTCTAAAATTTATGTTGTAAATAAATAAAATATAAAATTAGAGTATTTATACAAAAATAATAAAATAAAATAAAAATATAAAATACATTGGTATTTTATACTTGTAAAAAATATACTATATTATATATAACAATTTATTTTTCAAAAAAAAATAAATATCACTAAAAAATAATTTGAAAATAAATAAACATTTTTTATTTTGTAAATATTTTTAAATAAAATCATTTGCTATTTTATTTTTAATTTCTAAATAATTTTGACTAGGAATAATCTGATTGGTCCACGGGGGAACGTTGACCCCGGTCAACTGCCCCCTGGACTGCTTCTCTCGCGGATCCGATTCTTCGCCCGACTTCTCCGATTTATCCCAGATCGATCCGCTCATCTTTCCTCTCGATTCGAGGCTCCCATTGTCGAGGAGCGATCCATGATTCACGCCCGATTCTTCCTATAGGTATCTGCTCCTCGATATGCGTGCTTCACTCCCATGCTTCTCAGACCCTGCATAGTATATAGCCTTGGCGAGCCGTAATTTCTTTCGATCTTTAGCCATCCCCCTCATCTCCGATGAGCTCCTCCTCTTCATCTGAGTGACAACTGATGCGAGAAAGAGTCGTAGTGAGGTAGCGAGTTGCGGAACCTCAGATCTGGCGAGCTTTTCGCCATGCTCCGCCACCAGTGAGCCCGAGTCTCTGGACGCGTCGAACCATCGAGGCGACGACCCCCGGAGGTCCACGACCTCCAGCCCAGACGAATGCCTCCATCAGGTAGCTTAGATATCCTGTAGTTAGCTTTTAATTTTGATTTTTCGATTTCTGGTCAACAAGCTTTCATCCAACATCCCGCGTATTCCGACCACCCATTGATCGCTTTGACCATCCCATCATCTCCACGAGACCACGCTCCACCTTCTTTGCCCCTTCGTTCCCCCTGGTTCGCCCCGGAACAAAATCTAGGTCCTCCTCCGTCGTCGCATCACCGGAGGGCCTCGCTCCGCCTCACCCCTTCGCCCATTCTGCCTGCTAACGGGTCAAGGCATTTTGCCCTCGACCCAGCTTTCGTCCTGTGCAGGTTTAGATGCAAACGGACCTCATCTGGAGGTCCAACTGTTGAAGAATATGAGCTCTAGGTCCACCACGTCGTCGGAGCACTCCAATTGTCCCCGACCTCATCGGAGCCCATCAATAGCTGCGGACGGTCTCGAGCTCCATTTCGCCCAGCAGAGCATCTCCAGAGGACCTCCCAGTCGCGCGTATCAGCCGGTCGAAGATGAGCGGCGACAAGTTCTTCGTCACTCATCCAGGTCCCTCCTCCGCCGTTGGATCGAGACCAACCTCCAGTTCTAATCCTGATAGTCTGCTATCTAAGGATATCGACCACACGATCCATCTGAGGATCGAGTCCCTACCATCCATTGTCGAAGGGGTACAACCCAATCACAACCGTCCGATCTCAAGTGAAGCCCCCTCGACCGTTGGATCTGTAATAAAGGGTAATTTACACTTAGGCCCTTCACTCTTTTTATGTTTCAGTTTGGTCTTGTAAATATTTTAAAAGTTATTTTTAGTTTGGATAAATTGCATTTAGGACCTCGTGTTTATTTTATTTGCAAAATAGTCCCTCTCTATGTGTTACATGTGGTATGTCACGTGCTTTCTGGCATATTTGCACATTTGATCCTAAACTTTATTGCTGTTACCTTTTGAAGTTTTATAAATAGGAATGACAATTATGCCCCTATGTATCTGACTCACGTGCTGACCTCGTGCAATCTAGGATTTTTGTAGTTCAACCCTAGATTATTTACACGTGTTATTATTTGGCTGAATAGTTTTCCATATTTGCACTTAGGTCCTTGTGTGCTGCATGGTTTCGATTGGTTGAATAAAATAGCAAATCTTATCCAAATTTCGTGAAATTTGGACACATGGCTCCTGCCATTGTTGTAAAAATTTCATTGAATTTTTAGTACATTTTTGTTTTCATTTTCTATTTTTAAAAATTCAAAAACTTCTGATTTTGCTTCTGTTTGAATTGAAAAATCAACTAAAAATATTAAAAACCCTCTAAAAAATCCAAAAAAATTACATGTGCTTCTTTTATTGAGTTTTTAATTCTGTCAAATTTTTTTTTGATTTGAATTTATAAAAACATAAAAATCTAAAAACACTAAAAAACTCATAAAAAATACAAAAAATAATAAAAATTCAATTCCAGTTTCCTTAGTTAGCTTTTTATTTTTACTTTATCATAAAATTATCTCTAGAATTTTATAGGCTATTTATATATTTTTAAATAGCCTTTAGATTCTAGCTGCACACTGTTTTTTATTTTTTACCTTATTTCATTTTTATAAAATCAAATAAAAATAATAAAAATCAGAGAAAAACATCAAAAATACTTGAAAAAATATAAAATCTCAAAATATTTTTATTTTAATTTTCTGAGTATTTTTGCTCTTTTAAATAATTATTTTATTGTGCTCTTTTTAGCTCCTTTATCCATTTTTATTAATTTTAAAAATCACAAAAACATTTAAAAATATAAAATCCACCAAAATTTTTTTATTCTTTTTATTTTTAGCCCAGACTACTTTGTAGGATTTGCTCAATCTGCGCTCCTTGTGTTCGACCCTGATAGCTATACCAGGTAAAATAAAATAGTAAGACCGCTATTTATTTTATTTCTTTATTTTTGATTTGGTGGTCTTTCTTTTTCTTGTTGAGTTCGAGCTTCGAGATTCGGGTCGCAATGACCCTTCTTCATATCTTTACTTGGATCATGATTCCCTAGCTCATCAGAATGGCGCCGTTGCCGGGGAGCATAGCTTAGTAGTCGGGTTTTTTCGCGACTTTTGTTTCTTTTGCATTTTTCACGGCTTTTTCGTTTTCTTTTATTTTCTTTTGTTTTATTTTTCTTTGATTTTTGTTTTTATTAGTTTTTGTTTGTTTTTATTTCTTTTTATTTTATTTGTATTTATTTTTATTTTTGCATTTTATTTTATTTCATTTTCATTATTATAATAATGGTGGTCTGACATATCTCTTGTTTATTTTTCTTGCGAGGGCTTGAGGACCGAGGCGACTTTCTTCGGGAAGCAACCACGGGATTCAGAGGCGTCTCTTTTCTGCATAGAGCTGCAGGAGAGAGCGAGCGAGGCGAGCAGGAGTGAGGGAGTGTAGTTAGATTAGACTTAGATTAGTTTTTATTTTCAGCCTGATTATTATTGTCATAATACAGGTATAGACTCAGAAACTCAGACTTTTGTGGTGATTGATCGAGGTCTGTTTTGCCGGGCACCGGTGTGCTCGGGGGACCTCATCGCGGTTTTTCACCGGCTTTGAGTTTTTATCGCTTTTTATTTTTATTTGTTTCTTGAGGATTTGGCCTTAGCTTAGGAATTTATTACTTTGTGACATAATTGATTAGGGCCCAAGCTTAACTATCTTGCTTATTCCTATAGATTGATAATTGGACCTTAATTAATTAATTAATACAAATCTAACCTGGTTACTCGAGGGGTCGTGTGCCGCTAGAGTCTGTATACAGTGCTGGCAGGATCCGTTGTGGTGGACACCAATCAGCATCAGAGACCGAACCCCAACCCCTCCCGTTGACCTGTTAGCTCTTGTGCTTCACGTCTAGAAATTTTTGTTTAAGGACGTTTTCCTCGCTGCATCATTTAGATTAGTTTACTTTCTGCCTTTAAATTTATGCGTGAATCATTTTGCATGTAGACTGTTGGAGAAAGTTACATCTTCTATCTTGTGCATGCATCATTGAGTTTCATCGCACATCGGCTTTTTCGTCTTCTCCTCCTGTTTTGGACTTAATAAAATCAGGAGAATCGAAAAATTCGTTAGGCGTTGTTGGATTTTTGAAAAAGACCTAAAAACAAAAACCATAAAATTAGGACTGTTAATCAAACTTGATCCTAAAAGACACTGACCTAATAATTTGTCTTGGGAGAGCAATCCCCTCATTGCTTCGTTTGGATGAGCGAGAGAGTGACACGCACCCTAGGCTAGAGCCACATCCGACCCTTCTTCAGGCTACTGATTTTGAGCTAGTCGTTCTCCAGTGAGGATCGCTCCGGTCTCCGGTAAAGCGGGCTGCGATATCCTTAACAGAGCGAGCCGATCGGGTAGCCGGTAAATGGTCCACGGCTTGTACTAGCTAGAAAAGATCGAGCTTGGGATCGGGACTGTCTCCTGGGGGCGTTGGATTCCTATCAGCTCGCTTAATCGCTCTAAAAGACTATTTGATCACCTAAATAAAAACGACAAGATAAAAGACCGAACTTTCACGGTCATCAGCTGTGTGTGTAGGTGAATCAGGGGTTTTGCTTGACCGATCCTGTTTGTTTGCCAGATCCCATCCGCCTTCTTCTCCTCTATCTTTCCAGTCATCTGTCTTTTTTTCCCTCCCACCCGGGTTTTTTTCGTTCATTAGTTAGCCGATGGACGGTCTGGATTAGATCATGGAGGATGATCTGATGGTAATGAAGCGACTGGATCCAAAAATTTCTATAGACCACCAAGAACATGCCCAGATCGGACGATGGAGAGAGGTGATGGATGAACAGGGATGAAGTCGCGGAGATGCTAACTTCCTCCTGCTTTATCTTCCTCCTCCGATGCTCTTGCTACCCCGATGGTGTTCCAAAAGCTTCCTGCAGGTGTTGTCTATCTACTGGGGGGTACAAAAAGGGCTAGAGGTCACCGGAGATCTCCCCCGATGTCGGGGATGAGAGCGAGCTTCAGGTGCTTCCGGTGAGGGGCCAAATTGCCTCCATGCATTGTAGTGTTTCTTTACCTGCAAGAAAAGGTTAAGAGGAGTGGGGGAAAACTACCTCAACCCTTAAGGTGACAAAGTGAGGTGAAGGTGGCTCGGGCAGAGGCGGCTTCGGCATATGGCAGAGGTGGAGCAACGAGGTTTCGATCCAAAGGGAGTCGAGATGTTCTGGAGGTGAACACATGTGGAGAAGATGATATGGAGGCGAGTGAAGGTGGTTGCATGGTCGGAGGACAAGGGAAACATGTGGAAATTGTTCGCCAGAGCACATGCTCTGACGAACTATGACTGGGGATCTTATGGCTATGCACACGATAAATGCATAAAACAAAGGCTTAAACAGAACCTAAGGACTAAACTAAGCTAGAAAAATGAAATAAAATGGAGTACCTAAGTGGCCGGAACCATGAAGATTGATCTCGACGACGAGCTCACAGGAGATGAGGGTGGAAGCACCTATGACTTCGTCGGACCTCGCTCAAGGTAGCTGGAGAAGCCCCTATTATGGGCTTCGATCTGGAGCATCAAAGGAAGACCCAAACTTGGTCAAAGGAGGTTCAATATGGAGAAGGACAGATGGTCTTATGTCCAGGCAAAGGAAATTGTGGAATGATCGAGGGGGATCGGCCAAATCCGAGCTCCTCAACCCAAGGCAATGAGCGGGCGTGATAGGTGGATAACCGAGGTAGAAAATCTCAGAAGGAATCAACCCGAGATAATGTTTACATTTTCGGGGAAAAATCGAGGAAATAGGGGGTCAAATTGATAGGTGTCAAAGGCGCAGGTGTAGGCAAGTCAGTTGACTGAGGTCAACTGACGGAGCCTCCTTGTTGATCCACGTGGACCAACCAGGAAAAACCTACCCAAAAATATTTAGAAATTACATAATAAATAATAAATAAATTTATTAAATAGAAGTTATAAAGTATTTTTTTATTTTTTTGTAGAATTTTATTATGATTTTTATTTATTTTAGAGGTATATATTTACAAGTTAGTCATTAGGGTATATATAGGTATATTTATCTATATTTTAGAGTATTTTATTTTTATTTTGTATTTTTGATTTTATTATTTTATTTTCTCATTTTATTAATTTATAACTTACTTTTATAGACTTAAATATATTTTTATTATTTTTTTGATATAATACATACACTTAATTAAACATGTGTAATTATTGTATATGTAAAATTATTTGTATTTCATCTATGTATTATATACATATTTTATTTTAGTGCTTGTTTTATGGTTTTATTTTATTTTTAATATAAACATATGTTATAAATAATATTTATAAAATTAAAAAATATAAGATAATAAAAAGAATCAGGAATAAATAAAATGATTATTTATGCGGGTATATTATACAATATGAGTCCAAAATCTAACTTTCACACCTTAACTCCAAAAAATATTAAACCACCTTCATTAAATAGCTTCTTAAGTTATATAATTAAAGTGATTTTGATATATTTTGAGATTTTATTTGAGAGATATGTGTCTGGGAAGTTGGGATTTTAGAATCTTATTCAAAGTATATCTTTTACACTGTACATTATTTTTGTATAAAATAAATTTTGTATTTTTATAATTATTATTATCTATAACTTTCATGTACAAAGTTCCTTTATTTGAGGTATAAAAAGTGAAAAATAAATAGGTCCCAAAAATGAATAAATAATGAATTATTAAATGGGAATTTTATTGTATTATTGGCCATGATATCCCCCTACTTTATTCATTGTCGACCTAGTCATCAATATGCCTAGGTCTCAGGATTTAGGATAATAAAATACATTTGATATTTTATTCCTTTTCTTTTCTTTATTCTATAATTTTGGCATTAAAAATAGTGTTTTATACAATATTTATGCAACAAAGCATGGATGTTAATTTGCATGAATTAAAGGTAATTACACGCTTTTATTAGGGTTTTTAAGGCCAAAATGATAGAATAAAGGTGATAAAATGGAGATTCATCACCCCCTATACTTGTATTTTCTAGTCCTAGAAAACACTTATGCAATAAGTGTAGAAGATTAAAAAAATAAAGAAAACAAAAAGAAATAAATTGGATTAAATTTAATGATCAAACTCGTCTTCACAAAATCAAAGTTTGGAGCTTAAGTCGGATGTTTGGAATTTTAGTACGGACGGAACCTTATTGGGAATCGGATTTGAAACACGACAGCCCTCATGAATCCCAAAACTCTGCTTAAGTCTCCTCAATAGCCAGGTCAGAATACTTCAACTGATACGCAAACCCTTATGACTTTGAATATGACTTGTACAATATAAGTGATGGTGTCTCTCCCCAACTGAAATGACAAAGAGACTGACTTCTCTGGCATGACAACCCAATGATTCCACAATCCAACAACTCTTTCCTTGACGAGCAGGGTATTCCCTTCTAAGTTCAAGCGGCAACCAACTCAAGAGGAGGGGTGAAGAGAAGAATGAACGGTAGCCAGTGTATCTACCTATCCAAGAATGCATGACCAGTGTAGTTGGCCCATTCACCATACACCTCATGGTTTTCGATACCTTTGGCTCTCTAACCCTCGCTAGAGCACCCTCTCCGAGCATACACCTTCTCCTGTAGGGTTTGCGCACCAACATGCCTCATCTGGATGTCTCGGATACTCTCAGGAAGCTTCAAGACAATCATGCCTCCCCAAGACCCTCTCTTTGGTCCTGAGCCCTTCTGAGCCAACCAGTAGTTGCGTACCATCGCTGACGTCATTTCCCACATCCCAACAGCTCGTTAGGATCCCGGACCGTCATTTGATCGCTGATTGAAACTCTCCAGAGGTGAGTTCATTCCCAGTCATCCAGAACGCCCTCCCAGCCGTTCACTCGGGGCCTCTTCTAGTCTAATCCTAGCTGTCCACCATCTGAGGGCCCTCGATCATCAGATCCATCTGAGGATCCATCATCAGCCGACCATCGTCGAAGGGGTACCCGCATCTCAACCGTCCATAATAAGTGGACCGCCTTCAGCCGGTGGATCATGTTTAATAAAGGGTAATTTGCACTTTAGCCCTTTCATGTTTTAATTTTAATTCCAAGTATTGTAAATATGTGTTGTAGTTGAAATTACTTTGGATATTTAGTAGTTTGACCTTGGATTTTTAGTATTTACATTTGAGTCCAATTTGTGTGAATTCACGTGTAGTCCCATGTGATTTTTTGGGTTAATTGCATGCTATGTCTTTAACTTCTGAGCTGTTATTATTTGAATGGAAAGTTTTTTAGATTTGTATTTATACTGCTGTGAGGCTTGTTCACGTGACGTGCGTGTGGTTCCTTAGGCTTTTTACAATACATGCCTTATATTTTTCCAAAATGTTATTATTTGATCTGGAACTTTGTTGCATTTGCAAGTAGGTCCCTATAAATTGTCTAGTTCTTTTCTAATTAAATAAATACCAAATTGATCTCAAAAATTCTATAAAAATTACTATTAGCTCCTGCTAATACATAGTATTTAGTGCAATTTTTGTGGATTAATTCAGTTGCATTATTATTTTCTAAAAATAAAAAACCCCTAAATAGTGTTCTGTCTATTTTGAAAAAAATATAAAAATTTGAAAAATCACCTTAAAATTATACAAAAATTATTGTGTATGTATTTTTGTATGCTTTGTTTTCATTGTTAGTTTTGTTTGAGAAACCCTCATAAAAATTCTAAAAATTACAAAAGACTAAAAAACTAATAAAAATCAAATAAAATTCTAAAGAAATAAGAAAATACCATTTCAGTTCTTGTTTGTAGCTCTGTTTATATAGTTTCCCATAAAATTTCCCCCAGGATTTTAGGCATTTTAATTATTTTTAATTTGCAATATTGTCCTAACTGTGCACAATTTACATTTTTAACCCTTGTTTGGATTTTCATAAAATCACAAAACACCAGAAAATTCCCAAAAAATTACCAAAAACAATTTAAAATTTTGAAAAATCTAAAAAATGTTTTATTTGAATTTTTGAGCATTTTTAGTCTTGAATAAAAATTTGAAGAGCTTGCTTGTGTGTCTTGTTTCCTTTTTGCTTGATTTTGTCCATTATTCAAAATTATAAAAATTTGAAAAATTAAAATCACCAAAAATATGCTTTCACTTTCCTGAATTTAGACTACTTCATAGATTTACTCGTGCTCCTTGTGTTTGACCCTGGTTGCTATATCGGGTAAAAATAAATAGCGGAGACTGCTTATTTTGCATGCTTTGATTGTTTTATCTATCTCTTTGATTGGGTGTTTTTTCTCTCTTGTGGCTGACTTCACCTTGTGATCCGGGTCGCAACGACCCTTTTATTTATTTGATTTCCTAACCCGAGTTGCAAGGTGTGTCTTCATTGAGTCGAGGGTTCGATCTATGCGGGTGATAGTAGGAAGCGGGGCTTTAACCAGCTAGTCGGAGCAGAGGACCGACAACAATGGGCGAAATGAAGAATCAAAGTGAAGGGAAATGCAGATGAAAGGGGTGATACATGAGGATACCAATGACTCAGAAGCTCAAGGAAAAGGTGGCCGGATATGTTATGACCTCGATCGAGCTACAACAGGAGGAGAGGCTTCTCGCGACGGCTCTCCGGCGATGCGATGAGAGCTATACTTGTTCAGACCTCCAGATGACGCTCCAAGGCACCTCTGAGAAGTTGTCACTCTCCTGGAAGTGGCTAGGGGTATGCGGTGGTGCGAGGAACGAGCTGAAGAGTTGGAGGAGCAGAAGAGGGTATTATATAGGATGCTCGAGGGTCCAAAAAGATCAGAGTGTGGAGTGAAACCCTAGGGCGATCCGGCTAAACCTAGGGATCCGTGAGGATCGTGGATATTAAGACTATAATCAGGCACATGAATCAGAGCAATCAGAGGTTGGAGTCAGGCGCAAGAAATCAGAGAATAGCTCTGGGGAGAGAAATGGCAACCCGACCTGGTGAAAAAGTCATAAATCCCTGGTCTAATTTCTTCTTCAGGTTCCTGCAAAAGAGAAAGATAAGAGTTCATGTTGTTGTATATCAACCAGGTGAGTTTTACCAGAAAAGATTAATTTTTCATTAATCTTCTTTTATTTTATTTATACTCCTAAATTTAAGTTAAGTGTATAGCGGTTAAGAACAGGAATGTCGAATTCAAGGAGGCAAACTATTGGAAACAAGGGTTAAACTATAGAAAATCTAGGTAAATGGGTTCCTAATTTTTATTTTATTTTTAAGATTTTTTCTAGATTTTATATTGTTTTGTGAATTTTGAGTATTTTATTATTTTTATTAATTTATAAAATGGTTTGTAATTTTTATTTGATTTTTTATTATTTTTATATTTTAATTTGTTTTATTATTTTTATGGAATTTTAACAGGCATTTATTATTTTTAAGGACTTTGATTTATTTTTAATATTGAAAATTATATTTTTATTGAAAATGTAATTTTCTTTTGGATTTTTGAAGTAGAAAACAATAGCAAAATATTTTTTTTATTTTTATTAGAAAGTAGATGAAATTATATTTAAAACGATATATTGTGCGTCTTGTGTAATTTTTATTTATTTAGTTATGATTTTTTATAAGTTTTTATGAATTTTATATTTTTTATTAGTTTTATTATTTGATTTTTATTTTGTTTTAGGTTTATTATGTAAAATAAGGTGAAATATACTAAAGGTATTTTATTACATTTTTAAGAGTTTTTTAATTTTTATGTGTTTTTAAAATTTGTTATATTTTGGGGTATTTTTTAATAATTATTAAAAATAGATTTTTTGTACTTTTCAAGAATGATTTTATATTGTATATAGTATGAAATACATTATTTATACGTGTTTTATTATATTTGTATATTTTTAGTTTTAGTTATTAAGTGTAGGAATATGTATAGTGTTGTATACAACAGGGGTGCGGGCATAATTAACATGAATAATAGGGGTGCACATGAACATGCAGAAAATGTGGGGATTTTTGTGCAAAATGCCCAAGACTGTGGCGACATTGAAAGCTGAAGCTCAATGGAGCTCGTACCGGTCGTAGCCTTGATAATCGAGAAATGACCACTCGGGAATAAAGTGCTAATCGGTCGTTGCGACCCACGCGATCAGGCTCGATCAATCAAGAAAAATAGACCACCAAACAAAATCAACTCGAAAGCACGATAGCGGTCTTGCTATTAATTTAACCTGGTATAGCGACCAGGGTCGAACACAAGGAGCACGAATTGGCCTCGCGGCCTACGAAGTAGTCAAAAAGGAAAGAAAAGGAAATAAAAATGGATTTTTGGTGGTTTTTGAGTCTTTTTATATTTTCTTTGGATTTTTAATTAATTAAGAAAATAATAAAAACAAGGAAACAACACACTTCAACAATTTATTTAATGCACTAAAAATCAACCAAAAATTCTAATAAAAATATTTTTATGTGAGGTATTTTTCCTATATAGAGAATAAAACAAGGAAAATTTAAGCACCTAAATTATTATTTTTGGGTTTTTAATTTATTTATTAGAATTTTTATATGATTTTAAGTGTTTTTCAATTTTTAAGTGTTTTAAGTAATGAAAAATAGACAAAATTGGCTAGAAAATCAAGGAAGCAAAGATAAACAGTAAGTAATTTTTTTTGTAATTTTTAGATGAATTTTAATATTTTTTTGTGATTTTTCAACTTAGACAGTAATGAAAATAGATGTTTTTGAATTTTTAAAAATGTCAAAACAAAACAAAAATGTCTCCAAAAATCCTCGAAAATTTTACACTATGGCAGGAGCCATGTATCTAATTTTCGTTGGATTTGGAGTAAATTTGCTATTTTATTCAAAAATAGAAAGAGGGTACTGTGCACAGGGACCTAAGTGCAAATACCCGAAGTCCTAAGGGGTCTGGTGCAAAATACCTAGGAGGTCACGCCCGTCGCGCGTGCCTGGGGCACTCAGGGACCCAAATGTAATAAAAACTAAATCCGAGGACTATTTGGTAACAGGTACCAAAAGTCCAGGGGTTAGTCTGCAAATAACCCAATAAAAAGCGCACATGCACAATTAAAATACGCACAGGCGTATAAATGCAATATCTCAAAAGTTTTCATTCATTCCTTAACATCTCAGAACTACAGGGTATTAAATGCAAAAAGCTCAGACAACCACGTGTCGAAGCACGTGCTACACCATACACAGGGGCATACATGCAAACTACATAAAGAGCAGGGTCCTCTATGCAAATATCCCAAAAACTAAACAACTAGAGTAAATATTTACAAGACTAAACGCTGAATATAATAAAAGCGAGGGCCTACGGGTAAATTACCCTTATTAAGTCGAGCCGCTGGATGATCGCCACGTGGTGGATCTGACGGTGAGGGACGACTGGCGCTCCAAGGCGGGACTCCTCGCTCGAATCTGACGGTCCAGGTGTTGCCACGTAGCAGATCAAGCGGTGGAGAGAGGCGGTGGCTATATCACACTGGATCGACGGTGGAGATCGCCTCTCCAACGATCTAACGGTGAAGGGACCTCCTCAGATGGACGGTCGAGATATGAACTGGAGGTCGGAGGCGATCGAACGGCGACGGAGGATGCTGGACGAACTGGATGCCGGCGACTTTCGCCGGGCTCGTGGCGGTGTTGCTGTCCTCCTGGAAGCACACTGAAGATCGGAGAAGGAGCGTGGGATGCCTCCGCGTCGAGTGGTGGTCTCCGATGACCCTGCCGCGCCCTGGAGCGCTCCGGCGAGGTCAGCGGAGGTGGAGCTTCTGGGCTCAATGGTCCAAGCCCTCGGATGGGCTTGGATGAACCTGCAAAACAGACCAGACAACTCGCGGGTCGAGGGCAAACTGCCTCGACCCGATTAGGCGGAGTGAAGGTGGTCAGAGGGTCGATATGGGCGAGCTCCGGCGAGGGGGGTAGACGGAGGAGCTCGAGCCCAGCTCCTATGCGAGCTGGGTTGAATGGAGGTATGGAGAACGTGCGCGGGAGGGAGACGAAGGATATGGTGCAGCCCGATGGTCGAGGGGATGGCTGACGTGGTCGGAATCGAAGGTGAACGGTGACGGCGATATTTGGGGGAAATCGAAAATTAAGGAAGAAGAAAGCGAAGAGGGTATACCTAGATGGACGAATCGACTGGGGGCGAGCTTGCGCAGCTCCTGGTCGTTGCCTCGAGGAGCGTCGACCTCCGAGGCTTGAGCTCCGGCTCTGGGCGGAGCACGGCGGTGATACTCGCCGGATCGATGGGCCACTGCCCCTCTCCTCGCCGCGACACTTGCTGGAGCAAGCTGTCACTCTTGCCAACACAGTGGAGGTCACGGGTAGCGAAGCAAATGAGCCAAAGATGGAAATGAAGGTGGCGGAGCTCGAGCTATATATGTGTGCAGGTCCGGCTAGAAGAGGTCGGGTAGGGTATTCTGGAGCGCGGATCTCGAGGTGGAGGCTCCGGCGAGGGTCTCGGATGTAACATGAATGAGTCGGACCCGGGGTTTAGGTGATAGGGAGTCAGGTTTAGGTACGAAATTAGGGAGAAATCGGGTCGGGCACCTAACCCGTGGGAAGTGGTCCTGGGGGGGGGGGCAGTTGCCCGGGCGATCAACAATCCCCAGGGCCAATAGGAAGCTGCCACCTGGAAATTACTTGGAAATTCGATTAAAAATAGCAAATGGCTTATTTAATTAAAACTCAAAACATAAAATATTTTTGTTTTAATATTTTCTATTTTTTTAGTGATTTTTAATTAATTTTTCAAAATAAAATTAGGGTATTTACAATATAGTACTATACATAGGTATAAATACAATATAGAATTTTTAGTTTTGATTTTTAATTTGTTATTTTTATACAAATTTATTCCCATTTTATATTTTATTTATTTATATCATAAAATAAGGAATAAAAATATATTTTTATTTTATTTTTATTATTTATATACATGGGTGAAATAAATACATATGTACATTTATATACATGGTATGTTTACAATATATTTTTATGTTTTTAATTTTGTTATTTTTATTTTGTTTTTGTTTTAATTGTTTTTATTTTATTTATTTTCATTATACAATGTAGAATATTTACAAAAATTTTGGAGATTAATTTTATTTATTTACAAAGCTAAATAAATATAGATGTGGTGGTCTATATACAAGGTGGATATATACAAGTGGCCTATTTTTATTTTCTTTTTAATTTTTCTATTTTTCTTTTGTTTTTATAAATATATACAAATATTTACAAGCCTATTTTAAACTATTTTTGGGAGGAAAATATTTTTATTTAATTACACAAATATTTACACATATGAGCCCCTATCTCCCTCTACTTTGGCTTTTATGCGGTCAGGCCCATGCTGAGCCCTCCCTTGGGTTAGGTTGCTCAATATTTATTCTAAACATTTCCCTCTTTTTCTTTTTAATCTTTATTCTTTTATTTTTGCACAAAAATATGCTAATTATAGGTTTTTACACAATGCATGCTTTTGGTAATTATTAATATTTACAACTATCTACATGCATTTGCAAAGGTTTTTGTAGCTAAAATATAAGAATAAAGAGTGATGAATGAGTATTCATCACCCCCTATACTTAACTTTGCTAGTCCCTTAGCAAACACTTATTTGAAAAAGAAGTGAGAAAGAAGAAAAGAAAAAGAAAAGGAGAATGTACATGGATCAAGGTTGATTATTAAACTTGCCTTCATTAAATTAAGGTATGGAGCTCGATCAGATCTTTGGATTCTTAATGTGTCGGAACCTTATTTGGACTTAAGTTTAAAACTTAACAGCCTCTAAGTTCCACTAATCTATAACCAAGACTCCTCAATGCTCCAGATCAGAACAAGTCATCAAACACAAACCCTGAAGACCATGAATCTTTTCTTGTCCTGTGAATGTGAGGTCTAAGCTCTCCACCTCAGAAATGGCAACTTGACAACCCTCCCCAACAAGGTAACTCTATGCCCTCAGTCTGGCCACTCTTTCCTCGAGGAGCGGGGTATTCCCTTCTAAGTTCAAGTTCAACCGGCTCAAGAAGAGGAGGAAGAAGAGAATGGGTCAAGGCCAGTGTAGCCATGTACCCTTGGGAGCTTGACCAGTGTAGCCAAGTCTCCCTGCTGCAAGCTACATAAGGTGAATCATGAACTCAAGCTTTGCTTATTGCATCTATATACATACACCGGTGGGATTATCATTTTCTATCAGACCCACCACTTTTTTGGAGTTATTTTCTTTTTGCATTTTTTTTTCAAGTGCATCTATACAACATGTACATGTGCAACATATATACAAGGAGTTTTTCCTCTTGAGCCAGTAGACTATCCCTCTTTTGAAGCTTTATTGCAACCCACAACTCCCGTCGTTAGACCTCATGGCAACCAGACCAAGTTGAGACGCACTTCCTTCACTAAAAGAAGAAGAGAGGTTCCGCCTAGAAGTACTACCCTCATATGCTACCCCAAGTCAAGGAAGACTGCCTCCTCACCACCTCATATGTAGAGAGCTCGGTGCATAGTGCTGGTGTCCAAGTAAAGCCATTGTCTATATGAGTCATGTGTTGTTGTTAAGTGCTCTACTTAGGCTCATTGAGATGGCATGTGATCATAGCCTAGTGGACTCAAAGAATTAAGTCACCATGGACCTGAAAAGCCTTAAACCTAAGCCCTATAAGGTTCCTCTTAGAAGTTAGGTGGATTAAGATCTTAATCAAGCTCCATTTCTCAATTTGATTCCAGGCTAGTTTAAATGTCAACTATCATCCAGAAAAACTATATACATATGTACAAAAGATGCTATTTACACAAAATTTTACAATCATGCAAAATTTTTGAAAAATGTTTTGAAATCATGAATGGACGATGCATGAAGTGCAAGTTTTGCAAAAAGATATTTACACACATTTACAAAGATTTTTGCAAACTTTTGATTTTCAAAACATTTTGGAAAAATTTTGTACTATATACATAATTTTGATAAGAAAATATTTACACAAGCTTTACACAAAAGATTTTTGAAATCATTTTTACAAAAATAATTTGTACACTAGCTATTTATGTGCAAATAAAAGAATGTTTATGTACATGAAAAATTTTTAATTTTTGTGATTTTTAGGTTTTTAGCCATTTTATTTATTTACACACTCACACAAAGTACGAGTTATGGCTAAAGTATGTATGAAATATATACACCCCCCCTATACTTAGCTCGAACGATGTCCTCAGAGTCAAGAGCGATGAAGAAGACATAACTCGTGCTAGGTATAGGGAAGCGAAAAGGAAGGCTATATGCAAAGACGAATGAATGAATGAGAAAGTCAAGAGGATCTCGGGTCTTCCCCCTATACTTAGGATCAAGCAATCCTAAGTATAGCAGGCTGTACACTAAGGGAGAACCGAGTGGAGAATGTACAGGGTCTACCCCCCCTATACTTAGGGTAAAATATCCCTAAGTATAGGCAACAAAAACAGGGGTAGAAAGAAACAAAAGAAGTACCCGAAGGTCCTACATCCCCCCTATACTTAGGGTAAAGTACACCCTAAGTATAGCATAATCAGAAGATGAAGAAAGGGATGTGGGACTAAAGAATGTAGTGATATAGACATCTGGATCTATACAAGGCGGAAGATCAGTGAAACTCAGGCGTGAGATGCATTAGATGTGAGTCGAAGACCACATCTCACGCAAAATGAATAGGGGCAAGATCAACGACCCGCGGCTCATGATCTAGGAATGGCTTGAGCCGCTGGCCGTTCACTCGAAAGGTACTCTCAGAAGACAACTCGGATATATCAATGCTACCGTTGTCGTGTACCTTTCTGACCAAGTAGGGTCCCTTCCATTTGCTCTGTAGCTTCCCTGGAAATAAACGAAGCCTCGCATCAAACATCCATACTCTCTGTCCCATCTCAAAATGCTTGTGGCTGATGTGAGAATCATGCCACTCCTTCACTCTCTCCTTATACTGTAGGCTGTTTGAGAAGGCGGTATCTCTCAACTTCTCTAGGGCTGCTAACTCTGCCCTCCTCTGGTCTCCTACACCATCTGGATCCATGAGTATATCAGTAACTGCCCATAATGATCTGTGCCTCAGCTCAACAGGTAAATGGCACGGCTTGCCATATACGAGTCGAAAGGGAGATGTGCCCAATGGTGTCTTGAAAGACGTCCTATATTCCCACAAGATCGAGTCCAAAAGCTGTGACCAATCCTTTCGGTCAGGGCGGACGACTTTCTGCAATATAGTCTTGATCTCCCTATTCGACACCTCGGCTAGACCATTCGTCTGTGGATGGTAAGGCGTAGCAACACGATGGTCTATACCGAACTCGCTAGCAAGGGCCTTCAACTGGTCGTTGATGAAATGAGACCCCCCATCAGAAATCAAAACTCGTGGAACCCCGAACCGCGTGATGATGTGCTTCCTCAAAAATCTGCAAACTGTCCTCGCATCAGCGGCTCGGGCAGGGATAGCCTCAACCAAACGACTAACATAATCGACGGCCAACAGAATGTACTCAAATCCCTGACTCTTAGGGAATGGACCCATGAAATCGATGCCCCATGCGTCAAAAACCTCACAGAAGTGAATGGGCTGCATCGGCATCATATCACGCTGTCCACAAGTGCCCATCCTCTGACAGTCAGTACACCTCTTCACGAACTCATCAGAGTCCTTGAAGAGGGTAGGCCACCACAAGCCAGATTGGAGCACTTTCTGTGCCGTTCTCCTCCCAGAATGATGTCCTCCTGCCTCAAGCTTGTGGCAGTAAGTGAGGACGCTATGGTGCTCCTCCTGAGGAATGCATCGAAGCTAGACGCTATCCCCTCCTTCGTGGTAAAGGATGGGATCCTCCCAGTGGTAGGACTTGGCCTTCGCAAGGAAGGTCTCAACCCTCTGCCTGGGCCAATCTTGTGGGACTTTCCCAGCAACGAGAAAGTTCACAATATCGACATACTACGGGAGTGAGGCGATAGCAAGGACCGCCTCATCTGGGAAGGTCTCACAAATGGGATCAATCTGCTCAGACTCCTCAAGCTGCTCTATACGGGAGAGATGATCCGCCACCACATTCTTGACTCCAGGCTTATCCTTGATCTCAATGTCGAACTCCTGGAGTAGAAGGATCCATCTAGTCAGTCTGGCCTTGGCATCCTTCTTTTCCATGAGGTACCTGATGGCGGTGTGATCGGTGTACAAGGTCGCTCTAGATCCAATGATATAAGATCGAAACTTATCTAGGGCGAACACTACGGCTAGCATCTTCTTCTCTGTGACGGTATAATTCCGTTGTGCGGAATCCAAGGTGCGGCTAGCGTAGTGGATAGCAAAGGGGACTCCATCCCTCCTCTGTCCCAGCACAGCCCCTACGACAAAATCGGAGGCGTCCGTCATGATCTCGAATGGGAGAGACCAATCATGCGGCTGGAGGACAGGAGCCTCAATAACACACTGCTGGAGAGTCGCAAAGGACGAAAGACACTTGTCATCGACAAGGAACTCGGTGTCTTTCGTCAAGAGGTCAGTCAACGGTCGGGCAATCCTGCTGAAATCATGAATGAATCTCCTGTAGAAACCAACGTGCCCCAGGAATGACCGTAGCTGCCTCAAATTGGACGGCGGTGCGAGTTTTCTAATGACATCAACCTTGGCCGGATCAACCTCCATGCCCCTGTTGGAGATGATATGGCCAAGCACCGTCCCTTGAGTCACCATGAAGTGACTTTTCTCCCAAGAAAGAACCAAATGGAACTCTATACATCGCTGGAGTACTCGGTCTAGGCAGTCAAGACAGGAGTCGAATCCGTCGCTGTAGACCGAGAAATCGTCCATGAAGACCTCCAAACACTCCCCTACCATGTCCGAAAAGATCGACAGCATGCATCTCTGAAAAGTCGCAGGGGCATTGCATAGCCCAAATGGCATGCGTCGAAAGGCATATGTACCGAAGGGACAGGTAAAGGTGGTCTTCTCCTGATCCTCAGGAGCGATGGCCACCTGGTTGTAGCCCGAGTACCCATCCAGGAAACAATAATGGCTCTTCTCTGTCGGTCTCTCAATGATCTGGTCAATAAAAGGCAGGGGGAAATGGTCCTTCTTGGTGGCCTGGTTGAGTCTCCTGTAGTCAACACAGACCCGCCAAGAGGTGGGTACTCGTGTAGCAATCTCCTCTCCCGACTCACTGATCACATTCGTGATGCCCGTCTTCTTGGGCACCACATGTAAGGGGCTGACCCACTTGGAGTCGGAAATGGGATAAATAAAATATGCACTCCACCATTTTGAGATTTCCTTCATCACGACCTCTCTCAGGTTGGGGTTCAGCCGCCGTTGGAACTCACGCGACGGCTTCGCCCCCTCCTCGAGATAAATATGGTGGGAGCACACTGATGGACTAATCCCCTGGAGATCTGCTAGGCTCCATCCGATTGCCTTGCGGTTCTTTTCAAGAACCCCCATCAAACGGGATTCTTGCTCTCCAGTCAGATCGGCGGAGATGATGACTGGGTACATCTCTGGTTCGCTCGCAAGGAACCGATACTTCAGCGAAGTAGGGAGTGGCTTCAGCTCTGGACAGCTGGGTGCTGGCAAATCTGGCTTCGGAAGAAGGTGCGTGAATGCTGCTAAATCTGCCAAATCTGCCCGGGAGAATGAAAACGAACTCTCGCAAACTGGATCTGGAGAAGGCTGCTCAACTGTACTGTCTCTGATCTGCTCTGCATCTACCTCCTCCTCAGCTGTAGGCTCTAGTGGACTCAGGTCTGGCATCTGATCATCACAATCTGCCCAATCAGACTCTGAATCCTAGGGATCTGCATCAAACAAGGTGGCGTCAGTACCACCGTCACACAAGGTGGCCTCAGTACCACCATCATTGAACTTTGTGTCGCGGTCAAGAACCGGCTCTGCTGCCACTAAAGCATCCTGTACCAGGACTGTGCTCTCCAAGCTCTCCTCTGCTCTCGTCTCGGCATCAGCGGTGTCTGAAAATGAGAGGATGGCCTGTGCTGCAGGGTCTGCCCATGCTGCCTCATCATCTGTGATCACAAAATCACAGTCCTGGTGGATGTCTAACCCGGCATCTGTCAGCTGTTCTGTATCTATGCTGGTCTCTGAGCATGCTCTGTCTCTGGCTCTGTAGTCCTCGACCGTCTCTATTTGTACACTCTCGCCCTCGACGCGAAAGTATACCTTCCGGCTATCATGATCAGTCACCGCCTTGGCTGTGGCCAAGAACGGACGACCAAGAATGATGGGGGTATCGGCCACTGAATCAGGGTTCTCCATGTCCAACACTACGAAGTCCACAGGGAATTGCAGGCCCTGAATAGTGATGATAACGTCTCGTAACAACCCCTTCGGCCTCTTGACAGATCGATCAGCAAACTGAAGGACTGTCCTGCTCTGTCTAAGAGTGCCCAACTCGTAACGGTCGAGAAGGGCTGCCGGAAGGAGGTTGATAGTCGATCCGCTATCCAATAGAGTCCAGTCGAACCTCTGCTCACTGATATGACATCTGACATATGGGGCTCCTGAATCTGGCCTCTTGGCTGGCAGACGGTTCTGGATCGCGAAGCACGTGGCTTTCGTCAGCACATGGATCTCTGATTGGTGGTTCCTCCTCCTCCTCCTCCTGACTGTAGTCCTATCTCTCAACGATCGCTGAAGAAGGGGGATGTGCTGCAAAGCCTCCTGAAGGGTCAGCTGTATATGGAATCGGTCGATCATGCTCTGGCTGAACTCCTCCTGCTCTCTCTTTTTTGGGTTTTTTTCTTTTTTCTTCCCCTTCCCCATCTGAAGGGCCCTGGGGAAGGGGATCACAGGGTCCTTCTCAGATGAAGGACTAGGAATAGGTCTAGATGGCTCGACGGCCGGATCCGCACATACATCAATCACCACAGTGGGACCAGAAGAAACTAAACCTTTTCCTTTATTCACAACAGTGTTCTGAGATACATCAGAATGAGGAAAAACAACTGCTCTCTCTATATGAACACCGGTGGCCTCATTACCACCAAGGGCTGGCTCTACTGGACGTCTCGCGGCCTCAGTACCGCGTGCTGGCTCGGCAACTCGGGTGGCGTCAGTACCACCTCCTCGTACTGTTGAAGTGGCGGCCTCAGCACCGCCTGGGAAATCTGCATCCTTGGTGGCATCAGTACCACCGTCATCATCATGAGCGGCCTCAGTACCGCTCTCCTCCTCCTCATCTGGCGCCCTGGATGGATCCTCGTGTCGTCGCTCAAACGAGGCGCCGCCTGCTGGTGCTCTACCGCTCCTAAGTGTAACGAAATCAGCATCAAACAGATCTGAAGACATATCATCAAACGGATCACTAGGAGTGGCATGCTCAGTGTAAACTACCTGCTCAGACTTCCTCTTCATGCTGTTGGGATTCGGCTCTATCTGGGCAGGAATGGCGACCTTCCCTCTCACGATGTCCCGCATCTCCTGGCGGAACTCGTCCATCTCCCGTCTAAAGGCAGCCTGCTGGTCCGTGAGGAGGCGGGCTATGTCGTCCAAGGCAGGGATCTCGTATGGTGGACCATGAGAGCCCGACGGGTAGCCTCTCTGGTGCTGAGGCTGCTGGAACTGGTGCTGCTGGTGAGAGGGGTAAGAGGATGGATGCTGCTGGTGTGGCTGGTGAGCCTGCTGCTCACGCCTCCAAGACTGTCCCTGCTGATAGGGACGCGGAACGAAGGATGACTGCTGCGGTGACTGGTAGACTGGGGGTTGCTGCTGCTGGTGATCCCTCTGCTGGCTGTACTGGCCTCCCTGGCCAGATGGCTGCTGCTGGGGCTGGGTACCTCCACTCCCCCACCTGAATCCGGGATGGTCTCGTCGGATCCCAGGCTGAGGGCGGTCATACCAAATCCCCTTGACATCCATCAACAGCTCTGCGTCGTACTGGGCTGGCGGGAGTACTGCCAGAGGCTGATCCGGCTGGTATACCACCATCTGCATGTCTAGAGATGGTGGTGACTGGTAAGAGGGTTGCTGCTGCTGGTACGGCTCCGCCTGTACAAGGTGAACCTGTCTAGGCTGCTGGAAGGAGCTGGAGCGCTGGGACGAGCTGCTGCTGCCGTCGGTATCGCCTCGCGACTGAAGACGGGGCTGTGAAGTCGTCTGTGCCTCCTGGAGACACATGAGCTGGGTCTTCATGTCGCTCAGAGTCTGTGCCATCTGCTCCATCTGAGTGATGCCCTGGCACTGCTTCTTCTCGATCAGCTCCATCCGATCCAACTTCTTGCTGATAATACCCATATCCGCAGCAGATGACTCTGCCTGTGCTGCTGCTACTGCGGATGAACTAGATGGACCGGCATCGACCCGTGCTATCCTCTGGTACTGCACGGGTCCTGGCTGCTGCTGTGGTCTGCCCTGAGTGTATAACCGGGTCTGGGACATCACCATATAGTTCTCAGCCATCTCCTCGTAGATGGTCCAGACCTGGTCGTGATCCTTGGCGAAATAAGACCCGCCACAAGAAGCATTCACCAAGCCCTGGAGCTCTGGTGTCAGCCCGCTGAAGAAGCTCTGCACAAGGTTGGGCTTCGAAATATCATGGTGCGGGCATCGGTCAGTCAGCTCACGAAACCTCTCCCATGCCTCATGGAATTGCTCGTTGGGGAGCATGGAGAAGTTGCTGATGAGGGCTCTTGCTGCATTGGTCCGCCCGAGTGGATAGTACTTGTTCAAGTACTCGGTGCGGAGCTGCTCCCAGGTGTAAACAAACTTCCCCAAGTGCTTCAGCCATGTGGCTGCTCAGTCTGCTAGGGAAAAGGGGAAGGCGATCATCCGGATCGTGTCTTGGTCCACCTGACGGTCGTGGACAGTACTGCAAATCATCAGAAACTCCTGTAAGTGGAGATGGGGCTCCTCAGTAGCGAGTCCGTGGAAGCGGGGGAGTAGCTGCAAGGTGTTCGGGGGGAACTTGAAGTCCCCCACGATGGCTGGAAGTACGATCCAGTGGTGCGTCAGCGCCGATCCGGGGTTGTGCAACTCCCGCATCGGTCTCGGTGGTCCTCCGGCCGCGGCTGCGGCGGCTGCGGCTGCTGCATCAGCATCCTCTGGGATCCTCGGCCCGTCTCTCCTCTGGTCTCGCTCTGCTCTCTCTGCTCGCATCTGCTCCATCTCTCTCCTCATGTCGAGCATAAATGCTCCCTGATCCCTCAGCTGCTGCTGGACGGTCTCTAGTGAGGCGATCAGGGTGGAGTTGATCGCACCCTGGTCCAATACGAAGTGCTCTCCTCGGGTGCGATCCTCAGAACTACCGGCCATGACGTCTGCAAAATCAAATGAGCCAAACTCAGGTGCTGTCAAATCTGCTTATCTCTCCTCTGGCTCATGTCTCTCAGAACCGAAAGAAAGGGGGTCGAGGGGGAACAGGGCGGAGTCATACTCGGGCTCGGAGAGCTGGTCTCGGCTCTCACAGGCCAACCTAGATGATCGGGTAGACGTGCCCGAAAGCGGTGCAACCAGAGGCTGCCTAAGAGAGCGTCTACCCATCATCTTGATCTGGCGAGTAGTGCGGATGAGATCTGGAAAAACTATGATCAAAATGCAAACCCCTCTGTTCACCAACGCAACGCGAGCTGAAGACCATAAAGGCTCGGTCAAATTATCTTGTCAGTTTTTATTAGGTGAACAAACAGTCTATCAGAGCGCTTACGTGATCTGTTAGGATACCCGATGCTACCCCAACCGACTAGCCCGCACAGAAGAGTCGGTAGTCAGTCAGGAATAACACCGGAGGGCTCTACCTAGTGTGCGGGTCACTCTCTCGCGCAATCAAACCAAGCAATGAGGGGGTTGCTCTCCCCAAGATAAATTTTTAGGTGGAGTGTCTTTTAGGGTCAATAGTTTTAGCAGTCCCAATTTTATTGTTTTTCTTTTTAATATTTTTCAATAAAAACAAAGGCCTAACGAATTTTTCGGTTCTTCTGGTTATTTAGTCAAAAACAAGGGGGGAGAAGACGAAAAAGCCGATGCGCGAAGAAATCAATGATGCATGCAGAGATAGAAATGCGTACCTGTCTCTAGCACTCTAGCACTCTACATCCACGTAGAAATGTAAAGACAGAAAATAAACTACCTAAATGGTGCAGCGGTGAAAACCGAGTCCTAGATGAGCAAGTCTACTCGAAGAACCGTCTAACTGGTCACCGATCATCCAAGCCAAAGGTCCGGTCTTGGTCTACCCCTCCTCTGCCCGACACATCGGGTTTAGGAGAAAGCGCTTTGTGGGGCAGACTACGGCACGTAGGCTACGAAGGAGATGAGTCAGTTATTTTTATTAATCAATTATTAGTAGGTCCAAGTAATCGCACTATAGGAACAGGCAAGCAATTAGGTGTGGGGACCCTACTAATTACGGCACAATCAAGTATAAAATCCTAAGTCTAGGGGCTCGATGAAAAACCGCTGAAAACCGTCAAAGGCAGTAAAAAGAAACCAAAACCGTGAGAAAAACTGCGAAAACACCTAAGGGTCCCCCGAGCACACCGGTGCTCGGCAAAACAGACCCGCTAAGAGTTCAAGTCCACAGTCCAAGAGTGTCTGAGTCCCTGTATTATTACAATAATCAAATAAAATGAAAAATAAAAGCTATGCTAATCCTCTCCCACTCAGTCTCTCCCTCACGCTCTCCTACGGCTCCATACAGAAGGGAGCCGCCTCCGAGTCTCGCGGTTACGTCGGCTTCTCGAAATCGGCCGCCTCGGTCATCGGGCCCTCGCAAGAAAAAGACAAGTGGTCAGACCAATAATCAAATAATAATAATAAAAATAAATGAAAATAAAATGAGGGTATATATGCAAAAATGCAAAATAAAATAAACACTCAAAATCAAACAAAAGGAAAAATAAAATAAAATAAAAATAAAATAAAGCTAAAATAAAATGAAAGCAAAAAGCCGCAAAAAACCGCGAACTCTGAAAGAGCCGCGAAAAGCTGCGAAAACAAAAATAAAGTAAAGAATAAAACTACTAAGCCGTGCTCCCCGGCAACGGCTCCATTCTGATAATCGAGAAATGACCACTCGGGAATAAGGTGCTAATCGATCGTTGCGACCCAAGCGATCAGGCTCGATCAATCAAGAAAAATAGACCACCAAACAAAATCAACTCGAAAGCACGATAGCGGTCTTGCTATTAATTTAACCTGGTATAGCGACCAGGGTCGAACACAAGGAGCACAAATTGGACTCGCGGCCTACGAAGTAGTCAAAATGGAAAGAAAAGGAAATAAAAATGGATTTTTGGTGGTTTTTGAGTCTTTTTATATTTTTTTGGATTTTTAATTAATTAATAAAATAATAAAAACAAGGAAACAACACACTTCAACAATTTATTTAATGCACTAAAAATCAAACAAAAATTCTAATAAAAATATTTTTGTGTGTTTTATAATTTTTACTGTTTTTAGTGAATTTTTGGAATTTTTCTGATGTTTATTTAATTTTCTAAAAATAAAACAAGGTCAGAAACTGTAGGTACTGTCCAACCGAGCTTAAGGGACTTAGATAAAATATCTAAGAGTCCACAATAAGCTTGGAGGTATTTTTCCTGTATAGAGAATAAAACAAGGAAAATTTGAGCACCTAAATTATTATTTTTGGGTTTTAATTTATTTATTAGAATTTTATACGATTTTAAGTGTTTTTCAAATTTTAGGTGTTTTAAGTAATGAAAAATAGCCAAAATTGGCTAGAAAATCAAGCAAGCAAAGACAAACAGTAAGTAATTTGTTTTGTAATTTTTAGATGAATTTTAATATTTTTTGTGATTTTTCGACTTAGACAGTAATGAAAATAGATGTTTTTGAATTTTTAAAAATATCAAAACAAAATAAAAATGTTTCCAAAAATCCTCGAAAATTTTTACACTATGGCAGGAGCCATGTATCCAATTTTCGTTGGATTTGGAGTAAATTTTCTATTTTATTCAAAAATAGAAAGAGGGTACAGTGCATAGGGACCTAAGTGCAAATACCCGAAGTCCTGAGGGGTCAGGTGCAAAATACCCAGGAGGTCACGCGCGTCGCGCGTACCTGGGGCACTCAGGGACCCAAATGTAATAAAAACTAAATCCGAGGACTATTTGGTAACAGGTACCAAAAGTCCAGGGGTTAGTCTGCAAATAACCCAATAAAAAGCGCTCATGCACAATTAAAATACGCACAGGGGTATAAATGCAATATCTTAAAAGTTTTCATTCATTCCTTAACATCTCAGAACTACATGGTATTAAATGCAAAAAGCCCAGACAACCACGTGTCGAAGCACGTGCTACACCATACATAGGGGCATAAATGCAAACTACATAAAGAGCAGGGTCCTCTATGCAAATATCCCAAAAACTAAATAACTAGACTAAATATTTACAAGACTAAACGCTAAATATAATAAAAGCGAGGGCCTACGGGTAAATTACCCTTATTAAGTCGAGCCGCTGGATGATCGCCACGTGGTGGATCTGACGGTGAGGGACGACTGGCGCTCCAAGGCGGGACTCCTCGCACGAATCTGACGGTCCAGGTGTTGCCACGTAGCAGATCAAGCGGCGGAGAGAGGCGATGGCTATATCACACTGCATCGACTGTGGAGATCGCCTCTCCAACGATCTAACGGTGAAGGGACCTCCTCAGATGGACGGTCGAGATATGAACTGGAGGTCGGAGGCGATCGAACGTCGACGGAGGATGCCGGACGAACTGGACGCTGGCGACTTTCGTCGGGCTCGTGGCGGCGTTGTTGTCCTCTTGGAAGCCACTGAAGATCGGAGAAGGAGCGTGGGATGCTTCCGCGTCGAGTGGTGGTCTCCGATGACCCTGCCGCGCCCTGGAGGGCTCCGGCGAGGTCGGCGGAGGTGGAGCTTCTGGGCTCAATGGTCCAAGCCCTCGGATGGGCTTGGATGAACCTGCAAAACAGACCAGACAGCTCGCGGGTCGAGGGCAAACTGCCTCGACCCAGTTAGGCGGAGTGAAGGTGGTCAGAGGGTCGATATGGGCGAGCTCCGACGAGGGGGGTAGACGGAGGAGCTCGAGCCCCAGCTCCTGTGCGAGCTGGGTTGAATGGAGGTATGGAGAACGTGCGCGGGAGGGAGACGAAGGCTATGGTGCAGCCCGATGGTCGAGGGGATGGCTGACGTGGTCGGAGTCGAAGGTGAAAGGCGACAACGATATTTGGGGGAAATCGGAAATTAAGGAAGAAGAAAGCGAAGAGGGTACACCTAGATGGACGAATCGACTGGGGGCGAGCTTGCGTAGCTCCCGGTCGTTGCCTCGAGGAGCGTTGACCTCCGAGGCTCGAGCTCCGGCTCTGGGCGGAGCACGACGGTAATACTTGCCGGATCGATGGGCCACTGCCCCTCTCCTCGCTGCGACACTTGCTGGAGCAAGCTGTCACTCTTGCCAACATAGTGGAGGTCACGGGTAGCAAAGCAAATGAGACAAAGATGGAAATGAAGGTGGCGGAGTGATGACCGTCTAAATGACTAAGGTAAAAGTGTCAGTCGGTCGTTGTGACTTCAATCACTCAGACTAGGTCGATCAAGAAAAATGATGAACCACTAAATAAATCAAAAATCAATCAAGCACGAATAACGGTCCTGCTATGTGATTAACCTGGTATAGCACCCAGGGTCGAACTCAAGGAGCACGGATTGGCCGAAGGCCTACGAAGTAGTAAAAACAAATAAAATAAAAGAGGAAAATATTTTCAGTGGTTTTTATTTATTTTTATAATTTTTTGGATTTTTAATATATTAAGAAAACAAGAAAAACAAAGGAGAAGCACACTTTAACAAATTATTTCAAGCACCAAAAATCAACCAAAAATCAAAACAAAAATATTTTTATGTGTTTTATATTTTTTCATGTTTTTGGTGAATTTTTGATAATTTTCTGATGTTTATTTTATTTTCTAAAAATCAAACAGTAGCTAAGAACAATGGTACTGTCCAGCCAAGCCAAAAGTCCCTAGATAAAATATCTAAGGGCCTCCAAATGGCCTAGGGGTAATTTTCCTATAAAGTAGAGAAAATAAGGAAAATTCAGATACCAATTTTATTATTTTTGGATTTTTAATTTGTTTATTAGAATTTTTATGGGTTTTTGAGTGTTTTTACGTTTTTAGGGTTTTTAAGCAATGAAAAATAGCCAAAATTAGTTAGAAAATCAAACAAACTAAACTAAACAGTAGACAATTTTTATAGAATTTTAGGGGAGTTTTCATATTTTTTGTGAATTTTCAAGTTAAACATTAACGAAAATGAAGGTTTTTGAATTTTTAAAAATAGCAAACAAAATCAGAAATGTCCTCAAAAATCCGTGAAAATCCTACACCATGGCAGGAGCCATGTGTCAAATTCTCATTAGATTTGGAGGTGATTTGATATTTTATTCAAAAATAAAAAGAGGGTACTGTGCACAGGGACTGAAACGCAAATACCCAAAGTTCTGGGGGTCCCAGTGCAATTAACCCAGCGAAACACGCGCCACGCGCGTGCCTGGGGCACTTAGGGACCTAAATGTAACAAAAATAAGTCCCGAGGGCTTATTGGTAACACGTACCAAAAGTCCAGGGGCCTCACTTGCAAATTACCCAAGAAATATCGCACATGTGTAAATCAATCACGCACAGGGGTATAAGTGCAAATATCTAAAAACTTTCATTCATTTCATAACGACCAGAACTACAAGGGCATATGCTGCAAATAACCCAAAATATCACGTGGCGAAGCACGTGTCCACAACAGGCAAGGGTTTAAATGCAAATAACATGAAGCTCAGGGTCCTCTATGCAAATAAACCTAAAACTAAACAACTGACTTAACTATTCACAGGACTAATACGAAATAAAGCAAAGATAAGGGCCTAAGGGTAAATTACCCTTTATTAACCGGAGCGGCTGGATGACTGCCACGTGTAGATCTGACGGTCCAGATGGGGGCGGCTCTCCAGCGCTGGAATTGCTCTGGCTGATCCAACGGTCGAGGCCAGGACACGTGTGAATCTGACGGTCCGGATCGAACTCCTCAGATCTGACGTCAAAGGGCGCTCCAGGAACCAACGGTGGAGATGGCGTCTGGAGCTGGAGACTGATCCAACGACGCTGGAGGATGCTGGAAGAACTGGTCCCCGACGAGCTTCACCGATCTCGTGCGGGCGTTGGCCTCCTCTTCGGAGCGCTCTGATGGTCGGAGAAGAAAGCTGGTGCGCTCCTGCGTCTGCTGCGATGCTCCGATGATCGGCCCGAGCTCCGCTGAGCTCGGGCGAGGTCGACGGAGCTGGTCTTCTGGCTGAATGACGGAGAGCCTCAGATGGCCCTCGTTCTGACCTGCAAAATGAACCAAAAGACTCGCGGGTCGAGGGCAAATTGCCTCGACCCGGTTAGGCGATGTGGAGGTGGCTGGTGCGTCGGGACGGCGGGCTCCGGCGAAGGTGGTGGACGGAGGAGCCCGGTTCCCAGCTCCTGTGCGAGCTGGGTTGGGTGAGTGGGTGCAGAAGGTGCGTCGGGAGGAGGCGAAGATGTGGGTCGGTTCTGATGATCGAGATGGGTGGCTGGATGATCGGAATCGAAGAAATACGTCGACGGCGAAAATTGGGCGTAACTGGAAATCGAAGGAAATGGGAAAGCTAAATGGCTACCTGAATGGTCGAAGAGACTGTGGCGAAGCTGGGGAAGCTCCCGGTCTTGGCCTCAAGGGACGTCTCGGCCCGAGGCTCGAAGCTCTCTCAGGTGGCGGAGCTACGGCGGCTACGTCGCCGGATTAATGGATTCCTCCTCCTCTCCTCGCTGCAACAGGTGGAATCGCTCGCTGTCACTCTCGCGGTCTCTCTGGAGCTCACAGGGAAGGAGGCGAATGACCAAAGATGGAGAGAGAAGGTGGCAGAGCAGCGGCTTTATATGGCTAGGGGTCTGAGAAGAATGGGTCCGGACAAGCTCAGGAGCGCGCGGATCCCGAGGGAGCGGCTCCGGCGAGGATGTCGGATGCACGGCGAAGGATTCGGACCCGGGGTTTGGTGAATTGGTGATCGGGTCGAGCGGGTACTAATTGGAGAAATCGGGTCCGGAGCTCAGACCCGTGGGAAGTGGTCCTGGGGGGGCTAGTTGACCGGGCGGTCAACATCCCCAGGACCCAATGGGATCAGGCCACGTGGCTAAACTTTGAAGCTAAAAAATAAGGTAGCAAATGGCCGATTTCGCAAAAACTTAAAACATGAATTATTTTTATTTTATTTTTTTCTATTTTTTTGTGATTTTTAATTAATTTTTGGAAATAAAAATAGGCTATATACATAATATGTACTAGATATAGGTATATACAATATATATAGGGTTTGATTTTTTTTATTTTTATATATTATTTTTATACAATTTTATCCTTATTTTATATTTTATTTAATTATAGAATAAAATAAGGAATAAAGTGGTATTTTTATTTTATTTTTATTATTTATGTACATAGGTAAAATAAATAGATATGCATATCTATATACATGGTATATGTACAAGGTATTTTTGTATTTTTAATTTGTGCTATTTTTATTTTGTTTTGATTTTAATTGTTTTTATTTTATTTATTTACAATATATAACATAGACTATTTACAAAAATTATAAAAATTACTTTTTTGTATATTTACAAAGCTAAAGAAATGTATAGGTGTAGTTTATGTGCATGATGAAAAGAGGTATTTTTGATCTTTTTGATTTTTAACTTTTTATTTTGTTTTTATATTTTTATAGCTATACACAAGTATTTACAAGCATATTTTTGGGTGAGGAAAATATAGTTTTATTTATTTACACAAATATTTACACATGAGCCCCTATCTCCCTCTACTTTGGCTTTTATGCGGTCAGGCCCATGCTGAGCCCTCCCTTGGGTTAGGTTGCTCAATATTTATTCTAAATATTTCCCTCTTTTTCTTTTTAATCTTTATTCTTTTATTTTTGCACAAAAACATGCTAATTATAGGTTTTTACACAATGCATGCTTTTGGTAATTATTCCTATTTACACATATCTACATGCATTTGCAAAGGTTTTTGTAGCTAAAATATAAGAATAAAGAGTGATGAATGGGAATTCATCACCCCCCTATACTTAACTTTGCTAGTCCCTTAGCAAACACTTATTTGAAAAAGAAGTGAAAAAGGAAGAAAGAAAAAGAAAAAAGAGGATGTGCATGGATCAAGGTTGATTATTAAACTTGTCTTCATTAAATTGGGGTATGGAGCTCGATCAAATCTTTGGATTATTAGTGTGTCGGAACCTTATTTAGACTTAAGCTTAAAACCTAACAGCCTCTAAGTTCCACTAATCTATAACCAAGACTCCTCAATGCTCCAGATCAGAACAAGTCATCAATCACAAACCCTGAAGACCATGAATCTTTTCTTGTCCTGTGAATGTGAAGACTAAGCTCTCCACCTCAGAAATGGCAACTTGACAACCCTCCTCAACAAGGTAACTCTATGACCTCAATCTGGCCACTCTTTCCTCGAGGAGCGGGGTATTCCCTTCTAAGTTCAAGTTCAACCGGCTCAAGAAGAGGGGGAAGAAGAGAATGGGTCAAGGCCAGTGTAGCCAAGTACCCTTGGGAGCTTGACCAGTGTAGCCAGGTCTCCCTGCTGCAAGCTACAACAAATGGATCATGAAACCAAGCTTTGCTTATTGCACTCTATATACATACTCCGGTGGGATTATCATTTTCTCTCAGACCCACCACTTTTTTGGAGTTCTTTTCTTTTTGCACATTTTTTTTTCAAGTGCATCTGTACAACATATACATGTGCAGCATATATACAAGGAGTTTTTCCTCTTGAGCTAGTAGACTATCCCTCTTTTGAAGCTTTATTGCAACCCACAACTCCCGTCGTTAGACCTCATGGCAACCAGACCAAGTTGAGACGCACTTCCTTCACTATAAGAAGAAGAGAGGTTCCGCCTAGAAGTACTACCCTCATATGCTACCCCAAGTCAAGGAAGACTGCCTCCTCACCACCTCATCCGTAGAGAGCTCGGTGCATAGTGCTGGTGTCCAAGTAAAGCCATAATCTATATGAGTCATGTGTTGTTGTTAAGTGCTCTACTTAGGCTCATTGAGATGACATGTGATCATAGCCTAGTGGACTCAAAGAATTAAGTCACCATGGACCTGAAAAGCCTTAAACCTAATCCCTATAAGGTTCCTCTTAGAAGTTAGGTGGATTAAGATCTTAATCAAGCTCCATTTCTCAATTTGATTCCAGGCTTGTTTAAATGTCAACTATCATCCAGAAAAACTATATACATATGTACAAAAGATGCTTATTTACACAAAGTTTACAATCATGCAAAATTTTTGAAAAATGTTTTGAAATCATGAATGGATGATGCATGAAGTGCAGGTTTTGCAAAAAGATATTTACACACATTTACACAAGATTTTTGCAAACTTTTGATTTTCAAAACATTTTGGAAAAATTTTGTACTATATACATAATTTTGATAAGAAAATATTTACACAAGCTTTTACACAAAAGATTTTTGAAATCATTTTTACAAAAATAATTTGTACACTAGCTATGTATGTGCAAATAAAAGAAGATTATGTACATGAAAATTTTAATTTTTGTGGTTTTTAGCCATTTTTATTTATTAACACACTCACACAAAGTACGAGTTATGGCTAAAGTATATATGAAATATATACACACTTCCCTATACTTAGCTCGAACGACGTCCTCAGAGTCAAGAGCGATGGAGAAGACATAATTCGTGCTAGGTATAGGATAGTGAAAAGAAAGGATGTACAAAAAGAAATGAAAAGTCAAGAGGGACTCAGGTCTCCCCCCTATACTTAGGATCAAGTAATCCTAAGTATAGCAGGCTGTATACTAAGGGAAAACCTGAGTGCAGAATGTACAGGGTCTACCCCCCCTATACTTAGGGTGAAATATCCTAAGTATAGGCAACAAAAGCAGGGGTAAACAGAAACAAAAGAAATACTCAAAAGGTCTCACATCCCCCCTATACTTAGGGTAAAGTGCACCCTAAGTATAGCATAATCATAAGATGAAGAAAGGGATGTGGGACTAAAGAATGTAGTGATATGGACATCTGGATCTATACAAGTCGGAAGATCAGTGAAACTCAGGCGTGAGATGCATTAGATGTGAGTCAAAGACCACATCTCACGCAAAGTGAATAGGGGCAAGATTGGCGACCCGCGACTCATGATCTAGAAATGGCTTGAGCTGCTGGCCGTTCACTCGAAAGGTACTCTCAGAAGACAACTCGGATATATCTATGCTACCGTTGTCGTGTACCTTTCTAACCAGATAAGGTCCCTTCCATTTGCTCTGTAGCTTCCCTGGAAATAATCGTAGCCTCGCATCAAACAGCCATACTCTCTGTCCAATCTCAAAATGTTTGTGGCTGATATGAGAATCATGCCACTCCTTCACTTTTTCCTTATAATGTAGGCTGCTTGAGAAAGCTGCATCTCTAAGCTCCTCCAGGGCAGCTAACTCTACCCTCCTCTGGTCTCCCATACCATCTGGATCCATAAGAATATCTGTGACTGCCCAAAGTGACTTGTGCCTCAGCTCAACAGGTAAATGGCATGGCTTGCCATATACGAGGCGAAAGGGAGATGTGCCCAATGGTGTCTTGAAAGACGTCCTATATGCCCACAAGACCGAGTCAAAAGCTGTGACCAATCCTTTTCGGTCAGGGCGGATGACTTTCTGCAAGATAGTCTTAATCTCCCTATTCGACATCTCGGCTAGACCATTCGTCTGTGGATGGTAAGGTGTAGCAACACGATGGTCTATGCCGAACTCGCTGGCAAGTGCCTTCACCTGGTCGTTGATGAAGTGAGATCCCCCATCAGAAATCAGAACTCGTGGAACCCCGAACCGCGTGATGATGTGCTTCCTCAAAAATCTGCAAACTGTCCTCGCATCCGCGGCTCGGGCGGGGATAGCCTCCACCCAACGACTAACATAATCTACGGCCAACAGAATGCACTCAAATCCCTGACTCTTAGGGAATGGACCCATGAAATCGATGCTCCATGCGTCAAAAACCTCACAGGAGTGAATGGGCTGCATCGGCATCATATCACGCTGTCCACAAGTGCCCATCCTCTGACAGTCAGTACACCTCTTCACGAACTCATCAGAGTCCTTGAAGAGGGTAGGCCACCACAAGCCGGATTGGAGCACCTTCTGTGCCGTTCTCCTCCCAGAATGATGTCCTTCTGCCTCAAGCTTGTGGCAGTAAGTGAGGACCCTATGGTGTTCCTCCTGAGGGATACACCGACGCTAGACGCTATCCCCTCCTTCGTGGTAAAGGATGGGATCCTCCCAATGGTAGGACTTGGCCTTCGCGAGGAAGGTCTCAAGCCTCTGCCTGGACCAATCTTGTGGGACTTTCCCAGCAATGAGAAAGTTCACAATATCGGCGTACCATGGGAGTGAGGCGATAGCAAGGATCACCTCATCTGGGAAGGTATCTCTAATAGGATCGATCTGCTCAGACTCCTCAGGCTGCTCTAATCGGGAGAGATGATCCGCCACCACATTCTTGACTCCAGGCTTATCCTTGATCTCAATGTCGAACTCCTGGAGTAGAAGGATCCATCTAGTCAGTCTGGCCTTGGCATCCTTCTTTGCCATGAGGTACCTGATGGCGGTGTGATCTGTAAACAAAGTCACTCTAGATCCAATGATATATGATCTGAACTTATCTGGGGCAAACACTACGGCTAGCATCTCCTTCTCTGTGACCGTGTAATTCCGCTGGGCGGAATCCAATGTGCGGCTAGCGTAGTGTATGGCAAATGGAACTCCATCCCTCCTCTGTCCCAGCACTGCCCCTACGGCAAAATCGGAGGCATCCGTCATGATCTCGAATGGGAGAGACCAATCGGGCGGCTGGAGGACAGGAGCCTCAATAACACACTGCTGGAGAGTCGCGAACGATGAAAGACACTTGTCATCGACAAGGAACTCAGTGTCTTTCGTCAAGAGGTCAGTTAACGGTCGGGCAATCCTACTGAAATCCCGAATGAACCTCCTATAAAATCCAACGTGCCCCAGGAATGACCGTAGCTGCCTCAAATTGGACGGCGGAGCGAGTTTCCTAATGACATCAACCTTGGCCGGATCAACCTCCATGCCCCTGTTGGAGATGATGTGGCCAAGCACCGTCCCTTGAGTCACCATGAAGTGACTCTTCTCCCAAGATAAAACCAAATGATACTCAATACATCGCTGGAGTACCCGGTCCAGGCAGTCAAGACAGGAGTCGAATCCGTCGCCTTAGACCGAGAAGTTGTCCATGAAGACCTCTAAACACTCCCCTACCATGTTCAAAAAGATCGACAGCATGCACCTCTGAAAAGTCGCAGGGGCATTGCATAGCCCAAATGGCATGCGTCGAAAAGCATATGTGCCGAAGGGACAGGTAAAGGTGGTCTTCTCCTGATCCTCAGGAGCGATGGCCACTTGGTTGTAGCCCGAGTACCCATCCAGGAAGCAGTAATGGCTCTTCCCTGCCAGTCTCTCAATGATCTGGTCAATAAAAGGCAGGGGAAATGGTCCTTCTTGGTGGCCTGGTTGAGTCTCCTGTAGTCAACGCAAACCCTCCAAGAGGTGGGTACTTGTGTAGCGATCTCCTCTCCCGACTCACTGATCACAGTCGTGATGCCCGTCTTCTTGGGCACCACATGCAAGGGGCTGACCCACTTGGAGTCGGAAATGAGATAAATAAAATCTGCACTCCACCATTTCGATATTTCCTTCATCACGACCTCTCTCAGGTTGGGGTTCAGTCGCCGCTGGAACTCACGCGACGGCTTCGCCCCCTCCTCGAGATAGATATGGTGGGAGCACACTGATGGACTAATCCCATGGAGATCTGCTACGCTCCATCCGATCGCCTTGCGGTTCTTTTCAAGAACCCCCATCAAACGGGATTCTTGCTCTCCAGTCAACTCGGCAGAGATGATGACTGGGTACATCTCTGGCTCGCCCGCAAGGAATCGATACTTCAGCGAAGTAGGGAGAGGCTTCAGCTCTGGAATGCTGGGTGCTGGCGAATCTGGCTGTGGAAGAAAGTGAGTGAATGCTGCTAAGTCTGCCAAATCTGCCTGGGAGAAAGAAAGCACACTCTCGCAAACTGGATCGGGGGAAGGCTGCTCAACTGCACTGTCTCTGGTTTGCTCTGCATCTGCCTCCTCCTCATCTGTAGGCTCAGGTGGACTCAGGTCTGGCATCTGATCATCACAATCTGCCCAATCAGACTCTGAATCCGAGGGATCTGTATCAACTGCGGTGGCATCAGTACCACCGTAAAGCAAGGTGGCCTCAACACCACCATCACTGAACATCGTGTCGCGATCGAGGACCGGCTCTGCTGCCTCTGTGGTATCCTGAACCAGGGCTGCGCTCTCCAAACTCTCCTCTACTATCATCTCGGCATCAGCTGTATCTGAAAATGAGAGGATGGTCTGTGTCTCAGGGTCTGCCCAAGCTGCCTCATCGTCTGTGATCACAAAATCACAGTCCTGGTGGATGTCTGGCTCTGCGTCTGTCAGCTGCTCTAAGTCGGTGCTGGCCTCTGAGCGGGATCTCTCTCTAGCTCTGTAGTCCTCGACCGTCTCTATTTGTATACTCTCGCCCTCGACGCGAAAGTACACCTTCCCGCTATCATGATCAGTCACCGCCTTGGCTGTGGCCAAGAACGGACGACCAAGGTTGATGGGGGTATCGGCCACTGACTCAGGGATCTCCATGTCCAACACTACGAAGTCCACGGGGAAGTTCAGGCCCTGAATCGTGACGATAACGTCTCGTAATAACCCCTTCGGCCTCTTGACAGATCGATCAGCGAACTGAAGGACTGTCTTGCTCTGTCGAAGAGTGCCCAACTTGAAGCGGTCGAGAAGGGCTGCCGGAAGAAGGTTGATCGACAATCCACTATCTAGTAGAGTACGGTCGAACCTCTGCTCACCAATCTGGCATCTGACATACGGGGCCCCTGAATCTGGCCTCTTGGCTGGCAGTCGGTTCTGGATCGCAAAACACGTGGCTTTCGTCAGCACATGGATCTCTGAAGTGTGGTTCCTCCTCCTCCTCCGGACTGTGGTCCTGTTTCTCAGAGAAAGCTGGAGAAGGGGGATGTGCTGCAAAGCCTCCTGGAGGGTCAGCTGGATGTAGAATCGGTCTATCATGCTCTGGCTGAACTCCTCAAGCTCTCTCTTTTTGGGACTTTTTTCTTTTTTCTTCCCCTTCCCCATCTGAAGGGCTCTAGGGAAGGGGATCACAGGGTCCTTCGCAGATGAAGGACTAGGAAAAGGCCTAGACGGTTCGATGACCGGATCCACACATACATCATGCACCACAGTGGGACCAGAAGAAACTAAACCTTTTCCTTTATTCAAACCAAAGTTCTGAGATACATCAAGGCGGGGAAAGACAACATCTCTCTCAATACAAGCACCGGTGGCCTCAGTACCACCATGGGCTGCCTCTGCTGCTGCTGCTGCTGGACGTCTCGCGGCATAAGTACCGCGGGCTGGCTCGGCTCTACTGGTGGCGTCAGTACCACCTCCTCGATCTGGTGAAGCGGCGGCCTCAGTACCGCCGGTGGGATCAGCATCCTTGGTGTCCTCAGTGCCACCGTCATCATCTGGAGCGGCCTCAGTACCGCTCTCCTCCTCCTCAGGTGGCATCTCTGAAGTATCCTCGTGGTGAAGCTCAGATGAGGTGCCGCCGCCTGTTGGGGTCCTACAGCTCCTAAGTGTGACAAAATCAGCATCAAATAGATCCGAAGATGTATCAACAAATGGGTCACTAGGAGTGACAAACTCAGTATGCACTACCTGCTCAGATTTCCTCTTGAGGTTATTCGGATTCGGCTCGATCTAGGCTGGAATGGCGGCCTTCCCTCTCACCAAGTCCCGCATCTCCTGGCGGAACTCGTCCATCTCCCGTCTGAATGTGGCCTGCTGGTCCGTGAGGAGGCGGGCGATGTCATCTAAAGCGGGGCTCTCGTGGGAGCCCGACGGGTAGCCTCTCTGGGGATGAGGCTGCTGGAATTGCTGCTGGTGGTAAGAGGGGTATGAGGAGGGGTGCTGTTGCTGAACTGGGTGAGCCTGCTGCTCACGTCTCCACGACTGTCCCTGCTGCTGATAGGGACGAGGGACGAAGGATGATGGCTGGTGCTGCTGGTATGCTGGGGACTGCTGCTGCGGCTGGTGATCTCTTTGCTGGGAGTACTGCCCTCCCTGACCTGACGGCTGCTGCTGGGGCTGGGCACCACCACTCCCCCACCTGAATCCGGGATGGTCTCGTCGGATCCCAGGCTGGGGGTGGTTATACCAAATCCCGTTGACACCCATCAACGGCTCGGTACTGTAGGGGGATGGCAGGAGTACTGCCAGAGGCTGGTCCGGCTGGTATACCACCATCTGCATGTCTGGAGATGGTGGGGACTGGTAGGTGGGCTGCAGCTGCTGGTACGGCTCCGCATGTACAAGATGAACCTGTCTAGGCTGCACAAGGGTGCTGGAGCGCTGGGACGAGCTGCTGCTGCTGCCAGTGTCGCCTCGCGACTGAAGACGGGGCTGTGGAGCCGTCTGTGCCTCCTGGAGACACATGAGCTGTGTCTTCATGTCGCTCAGAACCTGTGCCATCTGTTCCATCTGAGTGATGCTCTGGCACTGCTTCTTCTCAATCAGCTCCATGCGGTCCAACTTCTCGCTGATAATGCCCATGTCCACAGCTGTCGACTCTGCCTGTGCTGCTGCGACTGCGGACGAACTGGATGGACCTGCATCTACCCGTGCTATCCGTTGGTACTGCACGGGTCCTGGCTGCTGTGGCTGGGGTCTCTGAGTATACAACCTGGTCTGGGACATCACCATGTAATTCTCGGCCATCTCCTCGTAGATGGCCCAGACCTGGTCGTGGTCCTTGGCAAAATAGGACCCGCCGCAAGAAGCGTTCACCAGACCCTGAAGCTCTGGCGTCAACCCGCTGAAAAAGCTCTGAACTAGGTTTGGCTTGGAGATGTCGTGGTGCGGGCATCGGTCTAGGAGCTCGCGAAACCTCTCCCATGCCTCGTGAAACTGCTTGTTGGGGAACATGGAGAAGTTGCTGATCAGGGCCCTCGCTGCATTCGTCTGCCCGAGTGGATAGTACTTGTTCAAGTACTCGGTGCGGAGCTGCTCCCAGGTGTAGACAAACCTCCCGAGATGCTTCAGCCAGGTGGCTGCTCTATCTGCCAGTGAAATCAGGAAGGCTATCATCCGGATCGTGTCCTGGTCCACGTGGCGATCGTGGACAGTGCTGCAGATCATAAGAAACTCCTGGAGGTGGAGGTGGGGCTCCTCAGTGGCAAGTCCGTGGAAACGGGGCAGTAACTGCAGGGTGTTCGGGGGGAACTTGAAGTCCCCCACGATCGCTGGCACTACTACCCAATGATGCATGAGTGTCGATCCGGGGTTGTGCAACTCCCGCATCGGTCGTGGTGGTCCTCCTTCCGCGGCGCCTCCTACTGCGGCGGCGGCGGCTGTTGCTGCTGCTGCGGCTCGTGCCTCTGCATCAGGTATCTCCTCAGGCTTGCTCTGCTGGTCTCGCTCTGCTCTGAGCCTCTCCAACTCTCGCCTCATCTCTATCATGAATGCCCCTGATCGCGTAACTGCTGCTGGACTGTCTCAAGTGATGCGATCAGGGTGGAGTTGATCGCTCCCTGGTCTAGTACAAAATGCTCGGGCTGACGGGAGTGATCACCAGAACTGCCGGCTCCGGCCATGACGTCTGCAAAACCAAACGAGCCCAACTCAGGTGCTGTCAAATCAATCAATCTCTCCTCGGGCTCGTGTCTCTCAGGTCGGACAGAAAGGGGGTCGAGGGGGAACAGGGCGGAGTTGTACTCGGGCTCGGAGAGCTGGTCTTGGCTCTCGCGGGCCAACCTAGATGATGAGGTAGACGTGCCCAAAAGCGGTGCATCCAGAGGCTGCCTAAGAGACCGTCTACCCATCATCTCGATCTGGCGAGTAGTGCGGATGAGATCTGGAGAAACTATGATCACAAACAAAACCCCCAGTTCACCAACGCAACGCGAGCTGAAGACCGTGAAAGTTCGGTCAAATTATCTTGTCAATTTTATTTGGTGAACACACAAAATATCAGAGCGCTTACGTGACCTGTTAGGATACCCGATGCTATCCCAACCGACTGGCCTGCACGGAAGAGTCGGTGATCAGTCGGGACTAGCACCGGAGGGCTCTACCTAGGGTGCGGGTCACTCTCTCGCGCATCCAAACCATACAATGAGGGGGTTGCTCTCCCCAAGACAAAATTTTTAGGGTGAGCGTATTTTAAGATCAATAGTATTAGCCAGTCCCAATTTTATGATTTCACTTCTTAGTATTTTTCAAATCAAAGCAAAAGGCCTAACGAATTTTTCGGTTCTCCTGGTTATTAATTCCAAAACAGGGGGGAGAAGACGAAAAAGCCGATGCGCGATGAAATCAATGATGCATGCAAAGTCAGAAATGTGTACCTTGTCTCCAGCACTCTACATGCAATATGATCCGCGCATAAATGTAAAGACAGAAAGGAAACTACCTAAATGATGCAACGGGAAAGCCGAGTCCTAGATGAGCAATTTCTAGCGAAGAACCGTCTAACCGGTCACCGACCTCCAAGCCAAAGAGTCCGGTCTTGGCTCGTCCCTCCTCTGTCCGACAAATCGGGGGTAGGAGAAAGCGCTTTACAGGACGGGCTGCGGCACGTAGGCTACGAAGGTAAATGAGTCGGTTATTTTTATTAATGATTTTTAATAGGTCCAATTAACGTTCTATAGGAACAGATAAGCAGTAAGGTGTGGGGATCCTACTTATTACGGCACAATCACAAGAAATTCCTAAGTCTAGGGGCTCGAGCAAAAACCGCGTAAACACCGGAAAAGGCAGAAAGAAAATAAAAAGAAAACAAAGCCGCGAAAAACCGCGAAAATCCTAAGGGTCCCCCGAGCACACCGGTGCTCGGCGAAACAGACCCGCTAAGTAAGTACACAAATGTCCAAGTGTCTCTGAGAGTGTCCTGTATTATTACAACAATAATGGACTAAAATAAAAAGTTCCTCTCCCACTCAACTCTCTCTCACTCTCTCCTGCGGCTCCGTACAGAAGGGAGCCGCCTCCGAATCCCGCGGTTGCGTCGGCTTCTCGAAATCAGCCGCCTCGGTCCTCGGGCCCTCGCAAGAGAAAATAGAGTGGTCAGTCCAATAAAAATAAGCAAATAATAAGAAAAATAAAATGAAAGAAAATGAGGGTATATATGCAAAAATGCAAAATAAAATAAACACACAAAAGAAAACAAAAACAAAAATAAAAGAAAAAGAAAATAAAACAAAATAAAACAAAATGAAATATGAACAAAAGCCGCGAAAAGCCGCGAGCTCTGAAAGAGCCGCGAAAAGCCGCGAAAACAAAAAAGAAAAGAAAAATAAAACTACTAAGCTGTGCTCCCCGACAACGGCGCCATTCTGAAGACCGTCTAAATGACTAAGGTAAAAGTGTCAGTCGGTCGTTGTGACTTCAATCACTCAGACTAGGTCGATCAAGAAAAATGATGAACCACTAAATAAATCAAAAATCAATCAAGCACGAATAGCGGTCCTGCTATGTGATTAACCTTGTATAGCACCCAGGGTCGAACTCAAGGAGCACGGATTGGCCGAAGGCCTACGAAGTAGTAAAAACAAAAAAAATAAAAGAGGAAAATATTTTCAGTGGTTTTTAATTATTTTTATAATTTTTTGGATTTTTAATATATTAAGAAAACAAGAAAAACAAAGGAGAAGCACACTTTCACAAATTATTTCAAGCACCAAAAATCAACCAAAAATCAAAACAAAAATATTTTTACGTGTTTTATATTTTTTTATGTTTTTGGTGAATTTTTGATAATTTTCTGATGTTTATTTTATTTTCTAAAAATCAAACAGTAGCTAAGAACAATGGTACTGTCCAGCCAAGCCAAAAGTCCCTAGATAAAATATCTAAGGGCCTCCAAATGGCCTGGGGGTAATTTTCCTATAAAGTAGAGAAAACAAGGAAAATTCAGATACCAATTTTATTATTTTTGGATTTTTAATTTATTTATTAGAATTTTTATGGGTTTTTGAGTGTTTTTAAGTTTTTAAGGTTTTTAAGCAATGAAAAATAGCCAAAATTAGTTAGAAAATCAAACAAACTAAACTAAATAGTAGACAATTTTTATAGAATTTTTAGGGGAGTTTTCATATTTTTTTGTGAATTTTCAAGTTAAACAGTAACGAAAATGAAGGTTTTTGAATTTTTAAAAATAGCAAACAAAATCAGAAATGTCCTCAAAAATCCGTGAAAATCCTACACCATGGCAGGAGCCATGTGTCAAATTCTCATTGGATTTGGAGGTGATTGGTATTTTATTCAAAAATAAAAAGAGGGTACTGTGCACAGGGACTGAAACGCAAATACCCAAAGTTCTGGGGGTCCCGGTGCAATTAACCCAGCGAAACACGTGCCACGCGCGTGCCTGGGGCACTAAGGGACCTAAATGTAACAAAAATAAGTCCCGATGGCTTATTGGTAACACGTACCAAAAGTCCAGGGGCCTCACTTGCATATTACCCAAGAAATATCGCACATGTGTAAATCAATCACGCACAGGGGTATAAGTGCAAATATCTAAAAACTTTCATTCATTTCATAACGACCAGAACTACAAGGGCATATGCTGCAAATAACCCAAAATATCACGTGGCGAAGCACGTGTCCACAACAGGCAAGGGTTTAAATGCAAATAACATGAAGCTCAGGGTCCTCTATGCAAATAAACCTAAAACTAAACAACTGACTTAACTATTTACAGGACTAATACGAAATAAAGCAAAGATAAGGGCCTAAGTGTAAATTACCCTTTATTAACCGGAGCGGCTGGATGACTGCCACGTGTAGATCTGACGGTCCAGATGGGGGCGGCTCTCCAGCGCTGGAACTGCTCTGGCTGATGCAACGGTCGAGGCCAGGACACGTGTGGATCTGACGGTCCGGATCGAACTCCTCAGATCTGACGTCAAAGGGCTCTCCAGGAACCAACGGTGGAGATGGCGTCTGGAGCTGGAGACTGATCCAACGACGCTGGAGGATGCTGGAAGAACTGGTCCCCGGCGAGCTTCGCCGGGCTCGTGCGGGTGTTGGCCTCCTCCTCGGAGCGCTCTGATGGTCGGAGAAGAAAGCTGGTGCGCTCCTGCGTCTGCTGCGATGCTCCGATGATCGGCCCGAGCTCCGCTGAGCTCGGGCGAGGTCGACGGAGCTGGTCTTCTGGCTGAATGACGGAGAGCCTCAGATGGCCCTCGTTCTGACCTGCAAAATGAACCAAAAGACTCGCGGGTCGAGGGCAAATTGCCTCGACCCGGTTAGGCGATGTGGAGGTGGCTGGTGCGTCGGGACGGCGGGCTCCGGCGAAGGTGGTGGACGGAGGAGCCCGGTTCCCAGCTCCTGTGCGAGCTGGGTTGGGTGAGTGGGTGCAGAAGGTGCGTCGGGAGGAGGCGAAGATGTGGGTCGGTTCTGATGATCGAGATGGGTGGCTGGATGATCGGAATCGAAGAAATACGTCGACGGCGAAAATTGGGCGTAACTGGAAATCGAAGGAAATGGGAAAGCTAAATGGCTACCTGAATGGTCGAAGAGACTGTGGCGAAGCTGGGGAAGCTCCCGGTCTTGGCCTCAAGGGACGTCTCGGCCTGAGGCTCGAAGCTCGCTCAGGTGGCGGAGCTACGGCGGCTACGTCGCCGGATCAGTGGATTCCTCCTCCTCTCCTCGCTGCAACAGGTGGAATCGCTCGCTGTCACTCTCGCGGTCTCTCTGGAGCTCACAGGGAAGGAGGCGAATGACCAAAGATGGAGAGAGAAGGTGGCGGAGCAGCGGCTTTATATGGCTAGGGGTCCGAGAAGAATGGGTCCGGACAAGCTCAGGAGCGCGCGGATCCCGAGGGAGCGGCTCCGGCGAGGATGTCGGATGCACAGCGAAGGATTCGGACCCGGGGTTTGGTGAATTGGTGATCGGATCGAGCGGGTAATAATTGGAGAAATCGGGTCCGGAGCTCAGACCCGTGGGAAGTGGTCCTGGGGGGGCTAGTTGACCGGGCGGTCAACATCCCCAGGACCCAATGGGATCAGGCCACGTGGCTAAACTTTGAAGCTCAAAAATAAGGTAGCAAATGGCCGATTTTGCAAAAACTTAAAACATGAATTATTTTTATTTTATTTTTTTCTATTTTTTTTGGTGATTTTTAATTAATTTTTGGAAATAAAAATAGGCTATATACATAATATGTACTTGATATAGGTATATACAATATATATAGGGTTTGATTTTTTTTGATTTTTATATATTATTTTTATACAATTTTATCCTTATTTTATATTTTATTTATTTATAGAATAAAATAAGGAATAAAAAGGTATTTTTATTTTATTTTTATTATTTATGTACATAGGCAAAATAAATAGATATGTATATCTATATACATGGTATATGTACAAGGTATTTTTGTATTTTTAATTTTTGCTATTTTTATTTTGTTTTGATTTTAATTGTTTTTATTTTATTTATTTACAATATATAACATAGACTATTTACAAAAATTATAGAAATTACTTTTTTGTATATTTACAAAGCTAAAGAAATGTATAGGTGTAGTTTATGTGCATGATGAAAAGGGGTATTTTTGATCTTTTTGATTTTTAACTTTTTATTTTGTTTTTATATTTTTATAGCTATATACAAGTATTTACAAGCATATTTTTGGGTGAGGAAAATATAGTTTTATTTATTTACACAAATATTTACACATGAGCCCCTATCTCCCTCTACTTTGGCTTTTATGCGGTCAGGCCCATGCTGAGCCCTTCCTTGGGTTAGGTTGCTCGATATTTATTCTAAATATTTCCCTCTTTTTCTTTTTAATCTTTATTCTTTTATTTTTGCACAAAACCATGCTAATTATAGGTTTTTACACAATGCATGCTTTTGGTAATTATTCCTATTTACACATATCTACATGCATTTGCAAAGGTTTTTGTAGCTAAAATATAAGAATAAAGAGTGATGAATGGGTATTCATCACGAAGCTCGAGCTATATATGTGTGCAGGTCCGGCTAGAAGAGGTCGGGTAGGGTATTCTGGAGCGCGGATCTCGAGGTGGAGGCTCCGGTGATGAATACCCATTCATCACTCTTTATTCTTTTATTTTAGCTACAAAAACCTGTGCAAATGCATGTAGATATGTGTAAATAGGAAAAGTTAGCAAAAGCATGCATCTTGTAAATACTTATAATTAGCATGTTTTTGTGCAAAAATAAAAGAATAAAGATGAAAAAGAAAAAGAGGGAAATATTTAGAATAAATATTGAGCAACCTAACCCAAGGGAGGGCTCAGCATGGGCCTGACCGCATAAAAGCCAAGTAGAGGGAGATAGGGGCTCATGTGTATATATATTTGTAAAAAAATAAAATTATCTTTTCCTCACCCAAAAATATGATTGTACATATTTTGTATATATTTAGAAACTATTGAAAACAAAATAAAAATTTAAAAATCAAAAAGACCAAAAATATCCCTTCACCATGTACATAGACCACCTTCTTCATTTATTTAACCTTATAAATAAATAAAATTATTTTCGAAACTTTTTGTAAATATTCTATGTTATATATTGTAAATAACATAAATAAAAAGAATCAAAACAAAAATCAAATAAAAATAACAAAATTAAAATTACAAAAATATATTGTATATATGCCATGTATATAAATGTATATATCTATTTATTTCACCTATGTATATAAATAATAAAAATAAAATAAAAATATCTTTTTATTCCTCATTTTATTCTATAAATAAATAAAATATAAAATAGGAATAAAAATGTACAAAAATAACTAATTAAAAATCAAAATTAAAAACCCTATATTGTACATATACCTATATATAGCCCTAATATGTTAATACCTTATTTTTATTCCCAATAATTAATTAAAAATCACCAAAAAATAGAGAAAAATAAAATAAATATTTTTCATGTTTTAAGTTTTTCGAAATTCGGCCATTTTATGGCCCAAAAAAATCAAATAAAAATTCAAAGCTTGGCGGGCTCTGATTGGTCCACGGGGGATTGTTGACCCCCGGTCAACTCCCCCCCCCCAGGACCACCAGAGCCGGGTCCTCTGTGCCCGACCCGTTTTCTCCCATTTTTCCACAGATGACCCGATCGCCAACCCCCCAAATCCCGGGTCCGGATCACTCCACTCGCATCCGGCATCCTCGCCGGAGCCGCTCCCTCGGGATCCGCGCGCTCCTGAGCTCGCCCGATCACCATCTTTCCGGACCCCTAGCTGTATATAGCCTGAGCTCCGCCCCCATTTTCACGCATCTTTGGCTCTCCACCCTCAATCCCGTGACCTCCATAGCGATCCCTGAGGTGACAGCTCGCGATTGCCCTTGTAGCAGTGAGGAGGGGGTGTCCGGACCACTGATCCGGCGACTTTGCGCCGCCGTGCTCCGCCCCGTGCAGGAGCTCGAGCCTCAGGCCTTGGCGACCTTCGAGGCAACGACCAGGAGCTGCCTAAGCTCCAGCACAGCCTTCCACACCACCCAGGTAACCTTCTAGCCTTCCTGTTTAGCTTAATTTTGAGTTACCCCCAAATCATAGTACCGCCGAGTTCCGTCGATTCCGGCTATATCGCACATCTTTTCGATCATCGGAACCTACGCTCACCATCGCCATCCCTCCGCGCACATTCTTCGCCCCTTCGTTCAACCCAGCTCGCACAGGAGCTGAGGTTCGAGCTCCTCCATCCTCCGCTCGCCGGAGCTCGCTCGCCCCGACCCACAGTTCACCTTCACGCCGCTTCATCGGGTCGAGGCACTTTGCCCTCGACCCGCGAAGCTTCTGGGTTACTTTGCAGGTCACGAGGAGGCCATCTGAGGCTTCCCAACATCAGTCCAGGAGCTCGCCCTCCGTCGACCTCGCCGGAGCCTCTCCAGGGCTCGGCTGGGCCATCGGAGGCTACCACCAGCTGCGGAACGTCAGTGCGAGTCTTCTCCGATCTTCAGAGGCAGCTGAGGAGGCCCACAGCACGCGCACGAGGCCGGCGAACCTCGCCGGCCACCTGTTCTTCGAGGGTCCTCCATCACCGTCCGATAGCCCTCAGAGCTCCAGTTTCAATCGTCGCCGTTCATTCATCAAGGAGCAGCCGCCGTTGATCATCTCGAGGGTCGATCCGGACCGTTAGCACAGAGGAGAGAGGCACCAGCACTTGAGCACCGTTCGATCGTCCACGTGCCCTCCTCTGCGCCGTCGATCGACCCACGTGCGAAAGAGGAGAGAGGCGCCTGAGACCAGAGCCGTCAGATCCGCCACGCGTCCACCATCCAGCCGTCGACGTAATAAAGGGGTAATTTACCTTAGGCCCCCTCTTAGTTTCTGTTTTACGTGTCAGTCCTGTAAATATTTTATGCATTTTCTTTACGTAGGGTAAATTGCACGTTGGACCTCGTGCTTGTTAATATTTGCATTTAGGCCCCTGTATGTGTGAGCCACATGCTTCGTCACGTGTAGTTTTGGTTTAATTGCAATTATTATCCTGTAGTTCTGGTTGCTTTATGAATGAATAGAAACTTTCTGGTATTTGCACTTATGCCCCTGTGAACGTTTTATTTCCGCATGTGCGCCTTTTAGTGGGTTATTTGCAACATAGCCCCTGGACTTTTTGGTACGAGTTACCAAAAGGTCCTAGGACTTGTTTTTATTACCAGAAGGTCCCTGAGTGCCCCAGGCACGCGCCACGCGCGTGACTTGCTGGGAAAATTGCACCTGGACCCCCAGAGCTTCGGGTATTTGCACTTAAGTCCCTGTGCACAGTGCCCCCTTTTGATTTTTGAATAAAATATCAAATCACCTCCAAATTCGATGAAAATTTGACACATGGCTCCTGCCATGTTGTAGGATTTTTGAGAATTTTTGAGGACATTTTTGATTTTATTTGTTATTTTTAAAAATTCAAAAACATCTATTTTAGCTACTGTCTAGAATTAAAAATCCCAAAAAAATATAAAAACACCCCCAAAAATTCTAAAAAAATTAGTTACTGTTCTTTGTGTGTTTCTTGATTTTCTAGCCAATTTTGGCTATTTTTCATTGCTTAAAAACCCTAAAAATTCAAAAATACCTAAAAACTCATAAAAATCATAATAAATAAATTGAAAACCCAAAAACAATAATTTTGGTGCTCAAATTTTCCTTATTTTATCTAGTATACAGGAAAATTACCTCCAGGTCCCTCTGAGATACTTAAATATTTTATCTTTGGGTTTTGGGCCTGGCTGGACAGTACCTTGTCTGTTTCGTACTGTTTGATTTTTAGAAAATAAAATACACCTTATAAAAATCCCAAAAATTCACCAAAAACACAAAAAAACCTAAAAAACATAAAAACAATTTTTCTTGAATTTTTGCTTGATTTTTGGTGCTTTTAATAATTAGCTAAAGTGTGCTTTTATTTGCTTTCTTTTATTTTCTTCACTTTTTAAAAATCCAAAAAAATATAAAAATTATTAAAACCACTAAAAAATCCTTGTATTTTATTTTATTTTATTTTTACTACTTCGTAGGCCTCTGGCCAACCCGTGCTCCTTGTGTTCGACCCTGGGTGCTATACCAGGTTAATCTCATAGCAGGACCGCTCTCTTTTGTGCTTGATTGATTTTACATGTTTTGAGTGGTTGATTTTTCTTGATATACCTCGTCTGAGTGACTGAGGTCGCAACGACCTATTTAGTACCTTTACCTTAGTCATTCAGATCGGATATCAGAATGGCGCCGTTGCCGGGGAGCACGGCTTAGTAGTTCTTTTTGTTTTTATTTTTCATTTTTCGTTTCGCGGCTTTTCGCGGCTCTTCGGAGCTCGCGGCTTTTCGCGGCTTTTGTATCTAGTTTATTTTTGTTTTATTTTGTTTTATTCTGATTTTCTTTTATTTTTATTTTTGTTTTATATTGTGTATTTATTTTATTTTTCATTTTTGCATATATACCCTGACTTGTATTTTCATTGCCTTTTCTTTTCATTTGATTATTTTTACTGGTCTGACCACTCTTTTCTCTGTCTTGCGAGGGCCCGAGGACCGCGGAGGCGACTTTCGAGGAGCCTGAGCAGCCGAGGAACTTGGAGGCGGCTTCTTTCTCTACGAAGCCGCAGGAGAGAGCGAGAGGGAGAGTTGAGTGGGTGAGGATAGCTTAGGACTTTATTTCATTTATTATTATTATTGTAATAATACAGGGACAGGACTTGGACACTTTTGGACTTGTGCCCGTAGCGGGTCTGTTTCGCCGAGCACCGGTGTGCTCGGGGGACCCATTAGGACCTCGCGGTTTTTCGCGGTTTTTACGCGGTTTTATTTTTCTTTCTTACTGTCTTTTCTGGTTTTTCGGGTTTTTTGCTCGAGCCCCTAGATTTAGGACTTTCTGGTGATTGTGACGTAATTAAGTAGGATCCACACACCTTAATGACATATCTGTTCCTATAGACCGTAATTGGACCTACTTAAAATAAATAATAAAAATAACCGACTCGCTAGCCTCCGTAGCCTACGTGCCGTAGCCCGTCCTGTAAAGCGCTTACTCCTACCCCCGATTTGTCGGGCAGGGGAGGGACGGGCCAAGACCGGACTCTTTGGCTTGGAGGTCGGTGACCGGTTAGACGGTTCTTCGCTAGAAGTTGCTCGTCTAGGACTCGGCCTCCCGCTGCATCATTTAGCTTAGTTTTATTTCTGTCTTTTATTTTATGCGCGGATCATATTGCATGTAGAGAGCTGGAGCAAGGTACGCATTTCTGACTTTGCATGCATCATTGATTTCTCGTGCATCGGCTTTTTCGACTTCTCCCCCTTGTTTTTGACTTAATAATCAGGAGAATCGAAAAATTTGTTAGGCGATTTGTTTGCTTTGAAAAAGACTAAAAAGAGAAACCATAAAATTGGGACTGCTAAGATTATTGACCTTAAAACTCGCTCACCCTAAAAATTTTGTCTTGGGGAGAGCAACCCCCTCATTGCTTGGTTTGTATGCGCGAGAGAGTGACCCGCAAACTAGGTAGAGCCCCCCGTTGCTAAACCCGACTGATTACCGACTCTTCCGTGCGGGCTAGTCGGTTGGGTTAGCAGCGGATATCCCAACAGGTCACGTAAGCGCTCTGATATCTTGAGTGTTCACCAAAATAAAATTGACAAGATAATTTGACCGAACTTTCACGGTCTTCAGCTCGCGTTGCGTTGGTGAACCGGGGGTTTGTTTTTAGATCATAATTTTTCCAGATCTCATCCGCCTTACTCGCCAGATCAAGATGATGGGTAGACGGTCTCTTCGGCAGCCTCTGGCTGCACCGCTTTCGGGCGCGTCCACCTCATCATCTAGGTTGGCTCGCAAGAGCTCAGACCCGCTCTCCGAGCCCGAGTACGACTCCACCCTGTTCCCCCTCGATCCCCTTTCTGACCTTCCTGAGAGACACGAGCCCGAGGAGAGACTGATACATTTGACAGCACCTGAGTTGGGCTCGTTTGATTTTGCAGACGTCGATATGGCCGGAGCAGGCAGTTCTGATGATCACTCCCGTCGACCAGAGCACATTGTATTAGACCAGGGAGCGATCAACTCCACCCTGATCGCATCACTCGATACAGTCTAGCAGCAGCTCCGCGATCAGGGAGCATTCATGATAGAGATGAGGAGAGAGTTGGAGAGGCTCCGAGCAGAGCGAGATCAGCAGAGCGAGCCCGAGGAGATCCCGGATGCAGATGCACAGGCACGAGCCGCAGCAGCAGCGGCAGCCGCGGCCGCCGCCGCAGCGGCAGCAGCCGCAGGAGGAGCCGGACCACCTAGACCGATGCGGGAGTTGCACAACCCCGGATCTACACTGATGCACCATTGGGTGGTGGTTCCAGCTATCGTGGGGGACTTCAAGTTCCCCCCGAACACCTTGCAGATGCTTCCTCGGTTCCACGGACTTGCTACAGAGGAGCCCCACCTCCACCTCCAGGAGTTTCTGATGATTTGCAGTACTGTCCACGACAGGCATGTGGACCAGGATACGATCAGGATGATCGCCTTCCCCTTTTCACTGGCAGATAGAGCAGCCACCTGGCTGAAGCATTTGGGGAGATTTGTCTATAACTGGGAGCAGCTCCGCACCGAGTACTTGAACAAGTACTATCCACTCGGGCGGACGAATGCAGCGAGGGCCCTGATCAGCAACTTCTCCATGTTCCCCAACGAGCAGTTTCACGAGGCTTGGGAGAGGTTCAGAGAGCTCCTGGACAGATGCCCGCACCACGACATTACGAAGCCGAACCTAGTTCAGAGCTTCTTCAGCGGGTTGTCACCAGAGCTACAGGGCCTGGTGAATGCTTCTTGTGGCGGGTCCTACTTCGCCAAGGACCACGACCAGGTCTGGGCCATTTTTGAGGAGATGGCAGAGAACTACATGGTGATGTCCCAGACCCGGCTCTATACTCAGAAGACCCAGCCACATCAGCCAGGACCCGTGCAGTACCAGCGGATAGCACGGGTGGATGCAGGTCCATCCAGTTCGTCTGCAGCCGCAGCAGCATAGGCAGAGTCGTCAGCTGCAGACATGGGTATCATTAGCGAGAAGTTGGACCGCATGGAGCTGATCGAGAAGAAGCAGTGCCAGAGTATCACGCAGATGGAGCAGATGGCACAGGTCTTGAGCGACATGAAGACCCAGCTCATGTGTCTACAGGAGGCACAGACGGCTTCTTAGCCCCGTCTTCAGTCGCGAGGCGACACCGGCAACAGCAGCAGCTCGTTCCAGCGCTCCAGTACCCCCGTGCAGCCTAGACAGGTTCACCTTGTACAGGCGGAGCCGTACCAGCAGCCGCAGCCCACCTACCAGTCTCCACCATCTCCAGAGATGCAGATGGTGGTCTACCAGCCGGACCAGCCTCTAGCAGTACTCCCGCCAACCCCCTTCAATGCTGAGCCGTTGATGGATGTCAACGGGATTTGGTACGACCGTCCCCAGCCTGGGATCCGACGAGACCATCCCGGATTCAGGTGGGGGAGTGGTGGTGCCCAGCCCCAGCAGCAGCCGTCAGGACAGGGAGGGCAGTACTCCCATCAGAGAGACCAGCACCAGCCGCAGCAGCAGCCCCCAGCGTATCAGCAGCAGTCATCCTACGGTCCGCGTCCCTATCAGCAGCAGGGACAGTCTTGGAGACGTGAGCAGCAGGCTCACCAGGGATACCAGCAGCACCCTCCATCCTACCCCTCTTACCCACCACAGCAGTTCCAGCAGCCTCACCCACAGAGAGGCCACCCGTCGGGCTCCCACGAGAGCCCCGCCTTGGATGACATCGCCCGCCTCCTCACGAACCAGCAGGCCACATTCAGACGGGAGATGGACGAGTTCCGCCAGGAGATGCGGGACCTGGTGAGAGGGAAGGCCGCCATACCGGCCCAGATAGAGCCCAATCCGAACAGCCTCAAGAGGAAATCTGAGCAGGTAGTACATACCGAGTTAGCCACTCCTAGTGACCCATTTGATGATACTTCTTCGGATCTATTTGATGCTGATTTTGTCACACTTAGGAGCGGTAGGACCCCAGCCGGCGGCGGCGCCTCATCTGAGCACCATCCCGAGGCGCCACAAGAGGAGGAGGTGAGCGGTACTGAGGCCGCTCCAGACGATGACGGTGGCACTGAGGCCACCAAGGATGCTGATCCCACCGGCGGTACTGAGGCCGCCGCTTCACCAGATCTAGGAGGTGGTACTGATGCTACCCATTCAGCCGAGCCAGCAAGCGGTACTGATGCCGCACGACGTCTACCAGCAGCAGCAGAGCAGCCAGCCCGTGGTGGTACTGAGGCCACCGATGTTTGTACAGACAATGATGTTGTTTTTCCTCGTGTTCATGTATCTCGGAACTCTGCTATGAATAAAGGAAAAGGTTTACTTTCTTCTGGTCCCACTGTGGTGCATGATGTATGTGTGGATCCGGTCCTTGAACCGTCTAGACCTTTTCCTAGTCCTTCATCTGAGAAGGACCCAGTGATCCCCTTCCCTAGAGCCCTTCAGATGGGGAAGGGGAAGACAAAAGAAAATCCCAAAAAGAGAGAGCTTGAGGAGTTCAGCCAGAGCATGATCGATCGATTCCACATTCAGCTGACCCTCCAGGAGGCTTTGCAGCACATCCCCCTTCTCCAGCGTTCTTTGAGAGAAAGGACTACAGTCAGAAGGAGAAGGAGGAACCACACTTCAGAGATACAAGTGCTAACCAAAGCCACGTGCTTTGCGATCCAGAACCGACTGCCAGCCAAGAGGCCAGATTCAGGGGCCCCGTATGTCAGATGCCAGATCAGTGAGCAGTGGTTCGACCGTACTCTTCTAGATAGCGGATCGTCGATTAACCTTCTTCCGGCAGCCCTTCTCGACCGCTTTGAGTTGGGCACTCTTCGACAGAGCAGGACAGTCCTTCAGTTCGCTGATCGATCTGTCAAGAGGCCGAAGGGGTTATTACGAGACGTTATCATCACTATTCAGGGCCTGCAATTCCCCGTGGACTTCGTAGTGTTGGACATGGAGATCCCTGAGTCAGTGGCCGATACCCCCATCATCCTTGGTCGTCCGTTCTTGGCCACAGCCAAGGCGGTGACTGATCATGATAGAGGGAAGGTGTACTTTCGCGTCCAGGGCAAGAGTATACAAATAGAGACGGTCGAGGACTATAGAGCCAGATTCAGATCCCGCTCAGATGCGAGTACAGACTCAGAGCAGCTGACAGACGCAGAGCCAGACATCCACCAGGACTGTGATTTTGTGATCACAGATGATGAGGCAGCTTGGGCAGACCTTGAGACACAGACCACCCTCTCACTTTCAGACACAGCTGATGCAGAGATGACAGCAGAGGAGAGTCTGGAGAGCACAGACCTGGTTCAGGATACCATTGAGGCAGCAGAGCCGGTCCTTGATCGCAGCACGATGATTAGTGATGGTGGTGCTGAGGCCACCTTGTTTTCCGGTGGTACTGATGCCACCACTTCTGATACAGATCCCTCGGATTCAGATTCTGAATGGGCCGATTGCTATGATCAGATGCCAGACCTGAGTCCATTTGAGCCTATTGATGAGGAGGAGGTAGATGCAGAGCAGAGCAGAGACAGTGCAGTAGAGCAGCCTTCTCCCGATCCAGTTTGCGAGAGTATGCTTTCACTTTCCCAGGCAGATTTGGCCGACCTTGCAGCTTTCACTCAGTTTCTTCCACAGCCAGATTTGCCAGCACCCAGCATTCCAGAGCTGAAGCCGCTCCCTACTTCGCTGAAGTATCGATTCCTTGCGGGCGAGCCAGAGATGTACCCAGTCATCATCTCCGCCGAGTTGACTGGAGAGCAGGAATCCCGTTTGATGGGGGTTCTTGAAAAGAACCGCAAGGCGATCGGATGGAGCGTAGCAGATCTCCATGGGATTAGTCCATCAGTGTGCTCCCACCATATCTATCTCGAGGAAGGGGCAAAGCCGTCGCGTGAGTTCCAGCGGCGTCTGAACCCCAACCTGAGAGAGGTTGTGATGAAGGAAATATCAAAGTGGTGGGTGCAGGTTTTATTTATCCCATTTCCGACTCCAAGTGGGTCAGCCCCTTGCATGTGGTGCCCAAGAAGACGGGCATCACGACTGTGATCAGTGAGTCGGGAGAGGAGATCGCTACACGAGTACCCACCTCTTGGAGGGTTTGTGTTGACTACAGGAGACTCAACCAAGCCACCAAGAAGGACCATTTCCCCCTGCCTTTTATTGACCAGATCATTGAGAGACTGGCAGGGAAGATCCATTATTGCTTCCTGGATGGGTACTCGGGATACAACCAAGTGGCCATCGCTCCTGAGGACCAGGAGAAGACCACCTTTACCTGTCCTTTCGGCACATACGCTTTTCGACGCATGCCATTTGGGCTATGCAATGCCCCTGCGACTTTTCAGAGATGCATGCTGTCGATCTTTTCGGACATGGTAGGGGAATGCTTGGAGGTCTTCATGGATGATTTCTCGATCTACGGCGACGGATTTGATTCTTGTCTTGACTGCCTAGATCGAGTACTTCAGCGATGTATTGAGTATCACTTGGTGCTATCTTGGGAGAAGAGTCACTTCATGGTGACTCAAGGGACGGTGCTTGGCCACATCATCTCCAACAGGGGCATGGAGGTTGATCCGGCCAAGGTGGATGTCATTAGGAAACTCACACCGCCGTCCAATCTAAGGCAGTTACGGTCATTTCTGGGGCACGTTGGATTTTATAGGAGATTCATTCGGGATTTCAGCAGGATTGCCCGACCGTTGACTGACCTTTTGACGAAAGACACCGAGTTCCTTGTCGATGACAAGTGTCTTGAGTCATTTGCTACTCTCCAGCAGTGTGTGATTGAGGCTCCTGTCCTCCAGCCGCCCGATTGGTCTCTCCCATTCGAGATCATGACGGACGCCTCCGATTTTGCCGTAGGGGCAGTGCTGGCACAGAGGAGGGATGGAGTACCATTTGCTATACACTATGCTAGCCGCACATTGGATTCCGCCCAGCGGAATTACACGGTCACAGAGAAGGAGATGCTAGCCGTGGTGTTTGCCCTGGATAAGTTCAGATCATATATCATTGGATCTAGAGTGACTTTGTTTACAGATCACACCGCCATCAGGTACCTCATGGCAAAGAAGGATGCCAAGGCCAGACTGACTAGATGGATCCTTCTACTCCAGGAGTTCGACATTGAGATTAAGGATAAGCCTGGAGTCAAGAATGTGGTGGCGGATCATCTCTCCCGATTAGAGCAGCCTGAGGAGTCTGAGCAGATTGATCCCATCCGAGATACCTTCCCAGATGAGGCGATCCTTGCTATCGCCTCACTCCCATGGTACGCCGATATTGTGAACTTTCTTGTTGCTGGGAAAGTCCCACAAGATTGGCCCAGGCAGAGGCTTGAGACCTTTCTAGCGAAGGCCAAGTCTTACCATTGGGAGGATCCCATCCTTTACCACGAAGGAGGGGATAGCGTCTGGCGTCGGTGTATTCCTCAGGAGGAACACCATAGCGTCCTCACTTACTGCCACAAGCTTGAGGCAGGAGGACATCATTCTGGGAGGAGAATGGCACAGAAAGTGCTCCAATCCGGCTTGTGGTGGCCTACCCTCTTCAAGGACTCAGATGAGTTCGTGAAGAGGTGTACTGACTGTCAGAGGATGGGCACTTGTGGACAGCGTGATATGATGCCGATGCAGCCCATTCACTTCTGTGAGGTTTTTGACGCATGGGGCATCGATTTCATGGGTCCATTCCCTAAGAGTCAGGGATTTGAGTACATTCTGTTGGCCGTGGATTATGTGAGTCGTTGGGTGGAGGCTATCCCCGCCCGATCCGCTGATGCTAGGACAGTTTGCAGATTTTTGAGAAAACATATCATCACGCGGTTCGGGGTTCCACGAGTTCTTATTTCTGATGGGGGATCTCACTTCATCAACGACCAGGTGAAGGCACTTGCTAGCGAGTTCGGCATAGATCATCGTGTTGCTACACCGTACCATCCACAGACGAATGGTCTAGCCCAAGTGTCGAACAGGGAGATCAAGACTATTCTGCAGAAAGTCGTCCGCCCTGACCGAAAGGATTGGTCACAGCTTTTGGACTCGGTCTTGTGGGCATATAGGACGTCTTTCAAGACACCTTTGGGCACATCTCCCTTTCGCCTCGTATATGGCAAGCCATGCCATTTACCTGTTGAGCTGAGGCACAAGTCACTTTGGGCAGTTACAGACATACTTATGGATCCAGATGGTATAGGAGACCAGAGGAGGGCAGAGCTAGCTGCCCTGGAGGAGCTTAGAGATGCAGCTTTCTCAAGCAGCCTACATTATAAGGAGAAAGTCAAGGAGTGGCATGATTCTCATATCAGCCACAAACATTTTGAGATGGGACAGAGAGTATGGCTGTTTGATGCGAGGCTTAGATTATTTCCAGGGAAGCTACAGAGCAAATGGAAAGGACCTTATCTGGTTAGGAAGGTACACGACAACGGTAGCATCGACATATCCGAGTTGTCTTCTGAGAGTACCTTCCGAGTGAACGGCCAGCGGCTCAAGCCATTTCTAGATCATGAGACGCGGGTCGTTGATATTGCCCCTATTCATTTTGCGTGAGATGTGGTCTTTGACTCACATCTAATGCATCTCACGCCTGAGCTTTACTGATCTTCCGCTGTATATAGATCCAGATGTTCATATCATCACATTCTTTGGTCCCACATCCCTTTCTTCATCTTGTGATTATGCTATACTTAGGGTGCACTTTACCCTAAGTATAGGGGGGATGTGAGACATTTCGGGTATTTCTTTTGTTTCTGTCTACCCCTGTTTTGCTGCCTATACTTAGGGGTATTTCACCCTAAGTATAGAGGGGGTAGACCCTGTACAGTCTCCACTCGGTTTTCCCTTCGTGTACAGCCTGCTATACTTAGGACTACTTGATCCTAAGTATAGGGGGGAGACCTGAGTCCCTCTTAACTTTTTATTCTCCTTTTGTATAGCCTTCCTTTTCACTTCCCTATACATAGCACGAGTTATGTCTTCTTCATCGCTCTTGACTCTGAGGACATCGTTCGAGCTAAGTATAGGGGGGGGTGTATATATTTCATATATACTTTAGCCATAACTCGTACTTTGTGTGAGTGTGTTAATAAATAAAATGGCTAAAAAACACAAAAATTAAAAATTTTTCATGTACATAATCTTCTTTTATTTGCACATACATAGCTAGTGTACAAATTATTTTTGTAAAAATGATTTCAAAAATCTTTTGGGTAAAGCTTGTGTAAATATTTTTGTATCAAAATTATGTATACAGTACAAAATTTTTCCAAAATGTTTTGAAAATCAAAAGTTTGCAAAAATCTTGTGTAAATGTGTGTAAATATCTTTTTGCAAAACTTGCACTTCATGCATCATCATTCATGATTTCAAAACATTTTTCAAAAATTTTGCATGATTGTAAAATATTGTGTAAATATGCATCTTTTTGTACATATGTATATAGTTTTTCTGGATGATATTTGACATTTAAACTAGCCGGGAATCAAATTGAGAAATGGAGCTTGATTAAGATCTTAATCCACCTAATTCTAAGAGGAACCTTATAGGGCTTAGGTTTAAGGCTTTTCAGGTCCATGGTGACTTAATTCTTTGAGTCCACTAGGCTATGATCACATGTCATCTCAATGAGCCTAAGTAGAGCACTTAACAACAACACATGACTCATATAGATTATGGCTTTACTTGGACAACCGCACTATGCACCGAGCTCTCTACGGATGAGGTAGTGAGGAGGCAGTCTTCCTTGACTTGGGGTAGCATATGAGGGTAGTACTTCTAGGCGGAACCTCTCTTCTTCTTATAGTGAAGGAAGTGCGTCTCAACTTGGTCTGGTTGCCATGAGGTCTAACGACGGGAGTTGTGGGTTGCAATAAAGCTTCAAAAGAGGGATAGTCTACTGGCTCAAGAGGAAAAACTCCTTGTATATATGCTGCACATGTATACGTTGTATAGATGCACTCGAAAAAAAAAATGTGCAAAAAGAAAAGAACTCCAAAAAAGTGGTGGGTCTGAGAGAAAATGATAATCCCACCGGAGTATGTATATAAGTGCAATAAGCAAAGCTTGGTTTCATGATCCACCTGTTGTAGCTTGTAGCAGGGAGACTTGGCTACACTGGTCAAGCTCCCAAGGGTACTTGGCTACACTGGCCTTGACCCATTCTCTTCTTCCCCCTCTTCTTGAGACGGTTGTACTTGAACTTAGAAGGGAATACCCCGCTCCTCGAGGAAAGAGTGGCCAGATTGAGGTCATAGAGTTACCTTGTTGGGGAGGGCTGTCAAGTTGCCATTTCTGAGGTGGAGAGCTTAGACCTCACTTTCACAGGACAAGAAAAGATTCATGGTCTTCAGGGTTTGTGATTGATGACTTGTTCTGATCTGGAGCATTGAGGAGTCTTGGTTATAGATTGGTGGAACTTAGAGGCTGTTAGGTTTTAAGCTTAAGTCTAAATAAGGTTCTGACACATTAATAATCCAAAGATCTGATTGAGCTCCATACCTCAATTTAATGAAGGCAAGTTTAATAATCAACCTTGATCCATGTACATTCTCTTTTTCTTTTTCTTTCTTTCTTTTTCACTTCTTTTTCAAATAAGTGTTTGCTAAGGGACTAGCAAAGTATAGTATAGGGGGGTGATGAATACCCATTCATCACTCTTTATTCTTATATTTTAGCTACAAAAACCTGTGCAAATGCATGTAGATATGTGTAAATAGGAAAAGTTAGCAAAAGCATGCATCTTGTAAATACTTATAATTAGCATGTTTTTGTGCAAAAATAAAAGAATAAAGATGAAAAATAAAAAGAGGGAAATATTTAGAATAAATATTGAGCAACCTAACCCAAGGGAGGGCTCAGCATGGGCCTGACCGCATAAAAGCCAAGTAGAGGGAGATAGGGGCTCATGTGTATATATATATTTGTAAAAAAATAAAATTATCTTTTCCTCACCCAAAAATATGATTGTACATATTTTGTATATATTTAGAAACTATTGAAAACAAAATAAAAATTTAAAAATCAAAAAGAACAAAAATATCCCTTCACCATGTACATAGACCACCTTCTTCATTTATTTAACCTTATAAATAAATAAAATTATTTTCGAAACTTTTTGTAAATATTCTATGTTATATATTGTAAATAACATAAATAAAAAGAATCAAAACAAAAATCAAATAAAAATAACAAAATTAAAATTACAAAAAATATATTGTATATATGCCATGTATATAAATGTATATATCTATTTATTTCACCTATGTATATAAATAATAAAAATAAAATAAAAATATCTTTTTATTCCTCATTTTATTCTATAAATAAATAAAATATAAAATAGGAATAAAAATGTACAAAAATAACTAAATAAAAATCAAAATTAAAAACCCTATATTGTACATATACCTATATATAGCCCTAATATGTAAATACCTTATTTTTATTCCCAATAATTAATTAAAAATCACCAAAAAATAGAGAAAAATAAAATAAATATTTTTCATGTTTTATGTTTTTCGAAATTCGGCCATTTTATGGCCCAAAAAAATCAAATAAAAATTCAAAGCTTGGCGGGCTCTGATTGGTCCACGGGGGATTGTTGACCCCCGGTCAACTCCCCCCCCCAGGACCACCAGAGCCGGGTCCTCTGTGCCCGACCCGTTTTCTCCCATTTTTCCACAGATGACCCGATCGCCAACCCCCCAAATCCCGGGTCCGGATCACTCCACTCGCATCCGGCATCCTCGCCGGAGCCGCTCCCTCGGGATCCGCGCGCTCCTGAGCTCGCCCGATCACCATCTTTCCGGACCCCTAGCTGTATATAGCCTGAGCTCCGCCCCCATTTTCACGCATCTTTGGCTCTCCACCCTCAATCCCGTGACCTCCATAGCGATCCCTGAGGTGACAGCTCGCGATTGCCCTTGTAGCAGTGAGGAGGGGGTGTCCGGACCACTGATCCGGCGACTTTGCGCCGCCGTGCTCCGCCCCGTGCAGGAGCTCGAGCCTCAGGCCTTGGCGACCTTCGAGGCAACGACCAGGAGCTGCCTAAGCTCCAGCACAGCCTTCCACACCACCCAGGTAACCTTCTAGCCTTCCTGTTTAGCTTAATTTTGAGTTACCCCCAAATCATAGTACCGCCGAGTTCCGTCGATTCTGGCTATATCGCACATCTTTTCGATCATCGGAACCTACGCTCACCATCGCCATCCCTCCGCGCACATTCTTCGCCCCTTCGTTCAACCCAGCTCACACAGGAGCTGGGGTTCGAGCTCCTCCATCCTCCGCTCGCCGGAGCTCGCTCGCCCCGACCCACAGTTCACCTTCACGCCGCTTCATCGGGTCGAGGCACTTTGCCCTCGACCCGCGAAGCTTCTGGGTTACTTTGCAGGTCACGAGGAGGCCATCTGAGGCTTCCCAACATCAGTCCAGGAGCTCGCCCTCCGTCGACCTCGCCGGAGCCTCTCCAGGGCTCGGCTGGGCCATCGGAGGCTACCACCAGCTGCGGAACATCAGTGCGAGTCTTCTCCGATCTTCAGAGGCAGCTGAGGAGGCCCACAGCACGCGCACGAGGCCGGCGAACCTCGCCGGCCACCTGTTCTTCGAGGGTCCTCCATCACCGTCCGATAGCCCTCAGAGCTCCAGTTTCAATCGTCGTCGTTCATTCATCAAGGAGCAGCCACCGTTGATCATCTCGAGGGTTGATCCGGACCGTTAGCACAGAGGAGAGAGGCACCAGCACTTGAGCACCGTTCGATCGTCCACGTGCCCTCCTCTGTGCCGTCGATCGGCCCACGTGCGAAAGAGGAGAGAGGCGCCTGAGACCAGAGCCGTCAGATCCGCCACGCGTCCACCATCCAGCCGTCGACGTAATAAAGGGGTAATTTACCTTAGGCCCCCTCTTAGTTTCTGTTTTACGTGTCAGTCCTGTAAATATTTTATGCATTTTCTTTACGTAGGGTAAATTGCACATTGGACCTCGTGCTTGTTAATATTTGCATTTAGGCCCCTGTATGTGTGAGCCACGTGCTTCGTCACGTGTAGTTTTGGTTTAATTGCAATTATTATCCTGTAGTTCTGGTTGCTTTATGAATGAATATAAACTTTTTGGTATTTGCACTTATGCCCCTGTGAACGTTTTATTTCCGCATGTGCGCCTTTTAGTGGGTTATTTGCAACATAGCCCCTGGACTTTTTGGTACGAGTTACCAAAAGGTCCTAGGACTTGTTTTTATTACCAGAAGGTCCCTGAGTGCCCCAAGCACGCGCCACGCGCGTGACTTGCTGGGAAAATTGCACCTGGACCCCTGATGAAACACCAAAACCCACTAAGACCCGGGTGAAGGTAATGAAACAAGGGTCGTTGCGACCCGGATCTCAGAGACGGTGTGTATCAAGAAAAATCGAACCGCGAAATGAGTCAAAAATCAAACAAGGCAAAACAAGCGGTCCTAGCTATGATATTAACCTGGTATAGCTCCCAGGGTCGAACACAAGGAGCACGGATTGGCCGTAGGCCTACGAAGTAGTGAAAATGAAATAAAAATAAAAGAAAATGTTTTTTAGAGGTTTTTATGAATTTTTATATTTTTTTGATTTTCAAATTATAAAGAAAATAAAAGAAAGTAAAATCTAGGCAACTTCAACAATTTATTAAACACACCAAAAATAATGCAAAAATTAAGAAAAAATTGTTTTTGTGTTTTTTAAGTTTTTAAGTGTTTTTGGTTAATTTTTGAGATTTTTCTAATGGGTAAATTATTTTCTAAAAATCAAACAGTGCGAAAAAGGAGAGGTACTGTCCAGCAAGGCTTGAAACTCAAAAATAAAATATCTAAGAGTCTCACTAAGCCCTGGAGGTAATTTTCCTATAATCTAGAGAGAATAAGGAAAATTTAGGCACCTTAATTATTGTTTTTGGATTTTTAAATTAATTATTATGATTTTTATGAGTTTTTGAGGGTTTTGCGATTTTTAGGGTTTTTAAGTGATTAAAAATAGCCAAAATTGGCTAGAAAATCAAACAACAAGCAAACAATAGTATCTAATTTTTTTATAATTTTTAGGGGTGTTTTTATATTTTTTTTGGTATTTTTATATCTAGACAGTAACTAAAAAGGCTGTTTTTGAATTTTTAAAAATACTAAATAAAATCAAAAGTGTCCTAAAAAATCACTGAAATTCCTACACCATGGCAGGAGCCATGTGTCAAAATCTCATTGGATTTGGAGGTGATTTGGTATTTTATTCAAAAATAACAAGTGGGCACTGTGCACAGGGACGAATGTGCAAATACCCAGAAGTCTGGGGGCCTTGGTGCAAAATTCCCAGCAAGTCACGCGCGTGGCGCGTGGCTGGGGCACTCAGGGCCTTTTGGTAATAAAAACCAAGTTTCTGGACCTTTTGGTAACTCGTACCAAAAGTCCAGGGGCTTGGATGCAAAAATCCCACTAAAATCCGCACATGCGCATAAACAACACTCATAGGGGCATAAATGCAATTACCAAAAAGTTATCATTCATTTCAGAACAACCCAGATCTACAGGATAAAAGATGTAAAAAGCCCAGCTAAACACGTGACGAAGCACGTGGTCACATACACACAGGGGCATACATGCAATTAAAACTAAGCACAGGGTCCACAATGCAATTTACCCTACGTAAATAAAGTTCTAAAAATATTTACAGGACTAGAAATAAAACGACAAACTAAGAGGGGGCCCTAAGTAATTTACCCCTTTATTCGTCGACGGCCAGATGCGCGCCACGTGGAAGATCGGTCGGCTCTGGTGCGTTGGCGCTCTTCCTCTTCTTCTCTCGGGCCGAATCGACGCTCCAGAAGGAGCCACGTGGAGGATCGGACGGGTCAGGTCTCAGGTGGCTCCCTCTCTCTGCTCTACGGTCCTGATCAGCCCCTCCAGGTGATCGACGGTAGCTGCTCCACGATGAACGGACGGCTGGGATTAAAACTGGAGCGGAGGAGCTATCGGACGGTGCTGGAGGCTCCTCGAAGAACAGGTGGCCGGCGAGGTTCGCCGGCCTCGTGCACGAGCTTGGGACCTCCTCAGCTGCCTCTGAAGATCAGAGCAGGTCCGCCTTGGTATGCCGCAGCTGTGGGTGCTATCCGATGGCCCAACCGAGCCCTGGAGGGGCTCCGGCGAGGCTGGCGGTGCGAAGGAGCTGGCTGGAATGTAAGGGGTCTCAGACGACTCCCTTTGGACCTGCAAAGCAAACCAACAGCTTCGCGGGTCGAGGGCAAAATGCCTCGACCCAAAGAAGCGAAGTGGGGGTGATCGGTGCGGCGGGGCGAAGGAGCTCCGGCGAGCGACAGGTGGTGGAGCTCGACTCCCAGCTCCGGGGCGAGCTGGGTTGAGTGGGAGTGCGAAGAACGTGCGTGAGGAAGTGGCGAAGGTGATGGGGTGCTCCGATGATCGAGATATTAAGCGAGATGGCCGGAATCAGGGAAGCACGTCGGAGAGTGGATTTGGGCGAAATCTGAAATTACACTAAATGGCGGAGCGAAATGGATACCTGGATGATGCGGGAGACTGGGCTGGAGCTTAGCTAGCTCCTGGTCCTTGCCTCAAGGGTCGTCAACGCCCGAGGCTCGAGCTCCGGTCAGACGTCGGAGCACGGCGGCGCAAGGCAGCCGGATCGATGGTCCAAGCACCTCCTCCTCGCTGCGACACCGGTGGATGCAAGCTGTCACCTTGCTGGTTGCGATGGAGCTCACTGGAGAGAGAATGGGGAGCCAAAGATGGATTGAGAGTGCGGTGGAGCTCGGAATATATATGCTTGCAGGTCCGGAAAGGAGGTGGCGGGTAGGGCGAGCTGATGCGCGGATCTCGAGGCCAAAGCTCCGGCGCGCTTCTCGGATGTGACATGGTCATTGCGGACCCGGATTTGGGGTGGATGGAAATCGGGTCATCAAGAGAAAAATCCGAGAAGGCGGGTCGAATGAACAGACCCGGGCTCTGGTGGTCCTGGGGGAGGTGTTGACCGGGGGTCAACAATCCCCCGTGGACCAATCAGAGCCCGCCAATTATTGAAATTTTACTTGATTTTTTTGGGGCCTTAAATGGCCGAATTTTCGAAAACTTAAAACATGAAAAATGTTTGTTTTAATTTTTTCTATTTTTTATGATTTTTAATTAATTTTTGGAAATTAAAAATAAGGTATATACATAGTAGCTATACATAGGTATATATACACTATATTGATTTTTGATTTTTGATTTTTAATTAGTTATTTTTATACATTTTTATTCCCATTTTATATTTTATTTATTTATAAGATAAAATGAGGAATAAAAGGCTATTTTTATTTTATTTTTATTGTTTATATACATAGGGGAAATAATTATTTATGCACAATTATATACATGGTATACAAGATATTTTTGTATTTTTAATTTTGTAATTTTTATTTGATTTTTGTTTTAATTCTTTTTATTTATTTTATGTACAATATATACCATAAAATATTTACAAAAAGTTTTGGAAACAAATAGCTTTATTTACAAGGTGAAATAAGGTAAGGGAGGTGGTCTATGTACATGGTGAAAGGTTCTTTTTGGTATTTTTGATTTTTAGATTTTTATCTTGTTTTTAATAGTTCCTAAGTATATACAAAATATATACAAGTATATTTTTGGTTGAGGAAAATATTATTTTATTGATTTACATAAATATTTACACATGAGCTCCTATCTCCCTCTACTTGTGGCTTTTATGCGGTCAGGCCCATGCTGAGCCCTCCCTTGGGTTAGGTTGCTCAATATTTATTCTAAATATTTCCCTCTTTTTCTTTTTCTTCTTTATTCTTTTATTTTTGCACAAAAACATGCTAATTATCTATAGTTACAAACATGCATGCTTTTGCTAACTTTTCCTATTTACACATATCTACATGCATTTGCATAGGTTTTTGTAGCTAAAATATAAGAATAAAGAGTGATGAATGGGTATTCATCACCCCCCTATACTATACTTTGCTAGTCCCTTAGCAAACACTTATTTGAAAAAGAAGTGCAAAAGAAGGAAAAAGAAAAAGAAAAAGAGAATGTACATGGATCAAGGTTGATTATTAAACTTGCCTTCATTAAATTGAGGTATGGAGCTTAATCAGATCTTTGGATTATTGATGTGTCGGAACCTTATTTAGACTTAAGCTTAAAACCTAACAGCCTCTAAGTTCCACTATCCTATAACCAAGACTCCTCAATGCTCCAGATCAGAACAAGTCATCAATCACAAACCCTGAAGACCATGAATCTTTTCTTGTCCTGTGAAAGTGAGGTCTAAGCTCTCCACCTCAGAAATGGCAACTTGACAACCCTCCCCAACAAGGTAACTCTATGACCTCAATCTGGCCACTCTTTCCTCGAGGAGCGGGGTATTCCCTTCTAAGTTCAAGTACAACCGGCTCAAGAAGAGGGGGAAGAAGAGAATGGGTCAAGCCCAGTGTAGCCAAGTACCCTTGGGAGCTTGACCAGTGTAGCCAAGTCTCCCTGCTGCAAGCTACAACAGGTGGATCATGAAACCAAGCTTTGCTTATTGCACTTATATACATACTCCGGTGGGATTATCATTTTCTCTCAGACCCATCACTTTTTTGGAGTTCTTTTCTTTTTCACATTTTTTTTTCGAGTGCATCTATACAACATGTACATGTGCAGCATATATACAAGGAGTTTTTCCTCTTGAGCCAGTAGACTATCCCTCTTTTGAAGCTTTATTGCAACCCACAACTCCCATCGTTAGACTTCATGGCAACCAGACCAAGTTGAGACGCACTTCCTTCACTAAATGAAGAAGAGAGGTTCCGCCTAGAAGTACTACCCTCATATGCTACCCCAAGCCAAGGAAGACTGCCTCCTCACCACCTCATCCGTAGAGAGCTCGGTGCATAGTGCGGTTGTCCAAGTAAAGCCATAATCTATATGAGTCATGTGTTGTTGTTAAGTGCTCTACTTAGGCTCATTGAGATGACATGTGATCATAGCCTAGTGGACTCAAAGAATTAAGTCACCATGGACCTGAAAAGCCTTAAACCTAAGCCCTATAAGGTTCCTCTTAGAGTTAGGTGGATTAAGATCTTAATCGAGCTCCATTTCTCAATTTGAATTCCAGGCTAGTTTAAATGTCAACTATCATCCAAGGAAAACTATATACATATGTACAAAAAGATGCATATTTACACAAATTTTACAATCATGCAAAATTTTTGAAAAATGTTTTGAAATCATGAATGATGATGCATGAAGTGCAAGTTTTGCAAAAAGATATTTACACATATTTACACAAGATTTTTGCAAACTTTTGATTTTCAAAACATTTTGGAAAAAATTTTGTACCATATACATAATTTTGATACAGAAAATATTTACACAAGATTTACACACAAAAGATTTTTGAAATCATTTTTACAAAAATAATTTGTACACTAGCTATGTATGTGCAAATAAAAGAAGATTATGTACATGAAAATTTTTTAATTTTTTTGTGGTTTTTAGCCATTTTTATTTATTAACACACTCACACAAAGTACGAGTTATGGCTAAAGTATATATGAAATATATACACACCCCCCTATACTTAGCTCGAACGATGTCCTCAGAGTCAAGAGCGATGAAGAAGACATAACTCGTGCTATGTGTAGGGAAGTGAAAAGAAAAGCTATACAAAAGGAGAATGAATTATCAAGTGAAGAGGGACTCGGGTCTTCCCCCTATACTTAGGATCAAGTAATCCTAAGTATAGCAGGCTGTACACGAAGGGAAAACCGAGTGGGGAATGTACAGGGTCTACCCCCCCTATACTTAGGGTAAAATATCCCTAAGTATAGGCAGCAAAACAAGGGTAGACAGAAACAAAAGAAATACCCGGAATGTCTCACATCCCCCCTATACTTAGGGTAAAGTGTACCCTAAGTATAGCATAATCACAAGATGCAGAAAGGGATGTGGGACTAAAGAATGTGCTGATATGGACATCTGGATCTATGTACAGCGGAGGATCAGTAAAGCTCAGGCGTGAGATGCATTAGATGTGAGTCAAAGACCACATCTCACGCAAAATGAATAGGGGCAAGATCAACGACCCGCAGCTCATGATCTAGAAATGGCTTGAGCCGCTGGCCGTTCACTCGGAAGGTACTCTCAGAAGACAACTCAGATATGTCGATGCTACCGTTGTCGTGTACCTTCCGAACCAGATAAGGTCCTTTCCATTTGCTTTGGAGCTTCCCTGGAAATAATCTAAGCCTCGCATCAAACAGCCATACTCTCTGTCCAATCTCAAAATGTTTGTGGCTGATATGAGAATCATGCCACTCCTTGACTTTCTCCTTATAGTGTAGGCTGCTTGAGAAAGCTGCATCTCTAAGCTCTTCCAGGGCAGCTAGCTCTGCCCTCCTCTGGTCTCCTATACCATCTGGATCCATCAGAATGTCTGTAACTGCCCAAAGTGACTTGTGCCTCAGCTCAACTGGTAGGTGACAGGGCTTGCCGTATACGAGGCGAAAGGGAGATGTGCCCAAAGGTGTCTTGAAAGACGTCCTATATGCCCACAAGACCGAGTCCAATAGCTGTGACCAATCCTTTCGGTCAGGGCGGACGACTTTCTGCAGAATAGTCTTGATCTCCCTATTCGACACTTCGGCTAGACCATTCGTCTGTGGATGGTATGGTGTAGCAACGCGATGATCTATGCCGAACTCGCTAGCAAGTGCCTTCACCTGGTCGTTGATGAAGTGAGATCCCCCATCAGAAATAAGAACTCGTGGAACCCCGAACCGCGTGATGATATGCTTCCTCAAGAATCTGCAAACTGTCCTCGCATCAGCGGCTCGGGCGGGGATAGCCTCCACCCAACGACTCACATAATCTACGGCCAACAGAATGTACTCAAATCCCTGACTCCTAGGGAATGGACCCATGAAATCGATGCCCCATGCGTCAAAAACCTCACAGAAGTGAATGGGCTGCATCGGCATCATATCACGCTGTCCACAAGTGCCCATCCTCTGACAGTCAGTACACCTCTTCACGAACTCATCTGAGTCCTTGAAGAGGGTAGGCCACCACAAGCCGGATTGGAGCACTTTCTGTGCCGTTCTCCTCCCAGAATGATGTCCTCCTGCCTCAAGCTTGTGGCAGTAAGTGAGGATGCTATGGTGTTCCTCCTGAGGAATACACCGACGCCAGACGCTATCCCCTCCTTCGTGGTAAAGGATGGGATCCTCCCAATGGTAAGACTTGGCCTTCGCGAGGAAGGTCTCAAGCCTCTGCCTGGGCCAATCTTGTGGGACTTTCCCAGCAACGAGAAAGTTCACAATATCGGCGTACCATGGGAGTGAGGCGATAGCAAGGATCGCCTCATCTGGGAAGGTATCTCGGATAGGATCAATCTGCTCTGACTCCTCAGGCTGCTCTAACCGGGAAAGGTGATCCGCCACCACATTCTTGACTCCAGGCTTATCCTTGATCTCAATGTCGAACTCCTGGAGTAGAAGGATCCATCTAGTCAGTCTGGCCTTGGCATCCTTCTTTGCCATGAGGTACCTGATGGCGGTGTGATCTGTGTACAAAGTCACTCGGGATCCAATGATATACGATCTGAACTTATCCAGGGCAAACACTACTGCTAGCATCTCCTTCTCTGTGACCGTATAATTCCGCTGGGCGGAATCCAATGTGCGGCTAGCATAGTGTATCGCAAATGGCACTCCATCCCTCCTCTGTCCCAGCACTGCCCCTACGGCAAAATCGGAGGCGTCCGTCATGATCTCAAATGGGAGAGACCAATCAGGTGGCTGGAGGACAGGAGCCTCAATCACACATCTCTGGAGAGTAGCAAACGACGAAAGACACTTGTCATCGACAAGGAACTCGGTGTCTTTCGTCAAGAGGTCAGTCAACGGTCGGGCAATCCTGCTAAAATCCTGAATGAATCTCCTGTAAAATCCAACGTGCCCCAGAAATGACCGTAACTGCCTCAGATTGGACGGCGGTGTGAGTTTTCTAATGACATCGACCTTGGCCGGATCAACCTCCATGCCCCTGTTGGAGATGATGTGGCCAAGCACCGTCCCTTGAGTCACCATGAAGTGACTCTTCTCCCAAGATAGCACCAAGTGATACTCAATACATCGCTGGAGTACTCGATCTAGGCAGTCAAGACAAGAATCAAATCCGTCGCCGTAGATCGAGAAATCATCCATGAAGACCTCAAGGCACTCCCCTACCATGTCCGAAAAGATCGACAGCATGCACCTCTGGAAAGTCGCAGGGGCGTTGCATAGCCCGAATGGCATGCGTCGAAAAGCGTATGTGCCGAAGGGACAGGTAAAGGTGGTCTTCTCCTGATCCTCAGGAGCGATGGCCACTTGGTTGTAGCCCGAGTACCCATCCAGGAAGCAATAATGGCTCTTCCCTGCCAGTCTCTCAATGATCTGGTCAATAAAAGGCAGGGGGAAATGGTCCTTCTTGGTGGCTTGGTTGAGTCTCCTGTAGTCAACACAAACCCTCCAAGAGGTGGGTACCCGTGTAGCAATCTCCTCCCCCGACTCACTGATCACAGTCGTGATGCCCGTCTTCTTGGGCACCACATGCAAGGGGCTGACCCACTTGGAGTCGGAAATGGGATAAATAAAACCTGCACCCCACCACTTCGATATTTCCTTCATGACAACCTCTCTCAGGTTGGGGTTCAGGCGCCGCTGGAACTCACGCGACGGCTTCGCCCCATCCTCGAGATAGATGTGGTGGGAGCACACTGATGGACTAATCCCATGGAGATCTGCTACGCTCCATCCTATCGCCTTGCGGTTCTTTTCAAGAACCCCCATCAAACGGGATTCCTGCTCTCCAGTCAACTCAGCGGAGATGATGACTGGGTACATCTCAGGATCGCCCGCAAGGAATCGATACTTCAGCGAAGTAGGGAGCGGCTTCAGCTCTGGAATGCTGGGTGCCGGCAAATCTGGCTGTGGAAGAAACTGAGTGAACGCTGCAAGGTCTGCCAAATCTGCCTGGGAAAGTGAAAGTGTACTCTCGCAAACTGGGTCGGGAGAAGGCGGCTCAACTGCACTGTCTCTGCTCTGCTCTGCCTCTACCTCCTCCTCTGTAGGCTCGGGTGGACTCAGGTCTGGCATCTGATCATAACAATCGGCCCAATCAGACTCTGAATCCGAGGGATCTGTATCAGAATCGGTGACATCAGTACCACCGGAAAGCAAGGTGGCATCAGCACCACCATCACTAATCACCGTGCTGCGATCGAGAACCGGCTCTGCTGCCGCAACTGTATCCGAACCCAGGTCTGTGCTCTCCAGACTCTCCTCTGCTGTCATCGCTGCATCAGCTGTATCTGAAAGTGAGAGGGTAGTCTGTGACTCAAGGTCTGCCCAAGCTGCCTCGTCATCTGTGATCACAAAATCACAGTCCTGGTGGATGTCTGGCTCTGCGTCTGTCAGCTGCTCTGAGTCGGTGCTGGTATCTGAGCGGGATCTAGATCTGACTCTGTAGTCCTCGACCGTCTCTATTTGTATACTCTCGCCCTGGACGCGAAAGTACACCTTCCCGCTATCATGATCAGTCACCGCCTTGGCTGTGGCCAAGAACGGACGACCAAGGATGATGGGGGTATCGGTCACTGACTCAGGGATCTCCATGTCCAACACTACGAAGTCCATGGGGAATTGCAGACCCTGAATCGTGACGATAACGTCGCGTAGCAACCCCTTCGGCCTCTTGACAGATCGATCAGCGAACTGAAGGACTGTCCTGCTCTGTCGAAGAGTGCCCAACTCGAAGCGGTCGAGAAGGGCTGCCGGAAGTAGGTTGATCGAAGATCCGCTATCTAAAAGAGTACGGTCGAACCACTGCTCTCTGATCTGGCATCTGACATACGGGGCCCCTGCATCTGGCCTCTTGGCTGGCAGTCGGTTCTGAATCGCGAAGCACGTGGCTTTGGTCAGCACATGTATCTCTGAAGTGTGGTTCCTCCTCCTCCTGACTGTAGTCCTCTCTCTCAAAGATCTCTGGAGAAGGGGGATGTGCTGCAAAGCCTCCTGGAGGGTCAGCTGAATGTGAAAGCGATCTATCATGCTCTGGCTGAACTCCTCAAACTCTCTCTTTTTTGAATCATTTTTCTTCCCCTTCCCCATCTGAAGGGCTCTAGGGAAGGGGATCACTGGGTCCTTCTCAGATGAAGGACTAGGAAAAGATCTACGCGGTTCAAGGACCGGATCCACACATACATCATGCACCACAGTGGGACCAAAAGAATGTAAACCTTTTCCTTTATTCATCACAGAATCCTGAGAAACATGACCATGAGGAAAAACAACATCAGATCTCTCTCTACAAACACCGGTGGCCTCAGTACCACCACGGATGGGCTGCTCTGCTGCTGCTGCTGAAGGTAAACGTCGAGCGGCATCAGTACCGCTCACTGGCTCGGCTGCTGCTGGGGTGGCGTCAGTACCACCTCCTAGATCTGGTGAAGTGGCGGCCTCAGTACCGCCGGTGGAATCAGCATCTCTGGTGGCCTCAGTACCACCGTCATCATCTGGAGCGGCCTCAGTACCGCTCTCCTCCTCCTCCTGGGGCGCCTCTGGATGGTGCTCAGCTGAGGCGCCGCCGCCGGCTGGGGTCCTACCGCTCCTAAGCGTGGCAAAATCAACATCAAACAGATCTGAAGAAGTATCATCAAATGGATCGCTAGGAGTGGCTAACTCAGTATGTACTACCTGCTCAGACTTCCGCTTCAGGTTGTTCGGATTGGGCTCTATCTGTGCAGGTATGGCGGCCTTCCCTCTCACCAAGTCCCGCATCTCCTGGCGGAACTCATCCATCTCCCGTCGAAAGGTCGCCTGCTGATCCGTGAGGAGGCGGGCGATGTCGTCCAAGGCGGGGCTCTCGTGGGAGCCCGACGGGTAACCTCTCTGTGGGTGAGGCTGCTGGTACTGCTGCGGGTGAGAGGGGTAGGAAGGAGGCTGCTGCTGGTGCTGGTATCCCGGGTGAGCCTGCTGCTCACGCCTCCAAGACTGTCCCTGCTGATAGGGACGAGGACCGTAGGACGACTGCTGCTGGTAGGCTGGGGGCTGCTGCTGCGGCTGCTGGTGATGGTCTCTCGGCTGGGAGTACTGCCCTCCCTGACCTGACGGCTGCTGCTGGGGCTGGGCACCACCACTCCCCCACCTGAATCCGGGATGATCTCGTCGGATCCCAGGCTGGGGACGGTCGTACCAGATCCCGTTGACATCCATCAACGGCTCTGCATCCAAGGGGGCTGGGGGTAGTACCGCCAACGGCTGATCCGGCTGGTAGACCACCATCTGCATCTCTGGAGATGGTGGGGACTGCAAGGTAAGCTGCGGCTGCTGGTACGGCTCCGCCTGTACAAGGTGAACCTGTCTAGGCTGCGCTGGGACGCTGGAGCGCTGGGACGAGCTGCTGCTGCTGCCGGAGTCGCCTCGCGACTGAAGACGGGGCTGAGAAGCCGTCTGTGTCTCCTGGAGACACATGAGCTGTGTCTTCAGGTCGCTCAAGACCTGTGCCATCTGATCCATCTGTGCTATGCTCTGGCACTGCTTCTTCTCTATCAGCTCCATGCGGTCCAGCTTCTCGCTGATGATGCCCATGTCTGCAGCTGATGACTCTGCCTGTGCTGCTGCTGATGACCGCCCGAGCGACAGAGGTAAAGGTAGGAAATAATTAGGTCGTTGCGACCTCAATCACTCGGGCTGAGTCAATCAAGAAAAATCAATCACTCAAATAAGATAAGAACAAGCAAGCACACAATAGAGCGATCTAGCTATAGGATTAACCTGGTATAGCTCCCAGGGTCGAACACAAGGAGCACAGATTGGCCTTGCGGCCTACGATGTAGTCAGAAATCCAAGAGAGTCTTTTTTATGGTTTTTTATTTGTTTTTATATTTTTTTTAGATTTTTAAAAGATGAGAAAATGAGAGAAAATGAATGCAAGGCAACTTCAACAATTTATACAACACTCCAAAAATGATGCAAAAATTAAGGAAAAATGGTTTTTATGTTTTTCAAGTTTTTTACTGTTTTTGGTGAATTTTTGGAATTTTTCTAATGGATAAAATATTTATTAAAAATCAAACAAGGCAGAAACACCAAGGTACTGTCCAGCAAGGTTAGAAACTCAAAAACAAAATATTTAAGAGTTGCAATCAACCTTGGAGGTAATTTTCCTGTAATCTATGAAGAATAAGGAAAATTTAGGCACCCTAATTATTGCTTTTGGATTTTTAATTTAATTACTACAATTTTTATGAGTTTTTAGGGGTTTTTCAATTTTTAGGGTTTTTAAGTGATGAAAAGTAGCCAAAATTGGCTCGAAAATCAAACAACAAGTAAGAAACAGTTCCTAATTTTTTTAGAATTTTTGGTGGAGTTTTTATATTTTTTTTGGTATTTTTAAAGTCAAACAGTAGCAAAAATAGGGGTTTTTGAATTTTTAAAAATAATAAATGAAATCAAAAATGTCCCCAAAAATCATAGAAATTCCTACACCATGGCAGGAGCCATGTGTCAAAATTTCATTGGATTTGGAGGTCGTTTGATATTTTATTCAAAAATAAAGGTGGGGCACTGTGCACAGGGACCTATGTGCAAATACCCAAAAGTTCTGGGGTCCTGGTGCAAAATACCCAACAAGTCACGCGCTTTGCGCGTGGCTGGGGCACACAGGGACTAAATTGCAATAAAAACCAAGTCCTAGGGCTATTTGATAACTCGTATCAAAAGCCCAGGGGTATGGTTGCAAAAAACCCAAGAAATAACGCACATGCGCATAATCAATGCTCACAGGGGTATAATTGCAATTTCACAAAAAGATTCATTCAATTCAAAACATCCAGAACTACAGGGCGTCTTATGCAAATATCCCAACAAAACTCGTGACGAAGCACGTGGGTCTCTACTGGCAGGGGTATAAATGCAAATAAAATTAAGCGCGAGGGTCTCTATGCAAATATCCCAGAAAATAAACAACTTGACTTGAAATTTACAGGACTAAAACGAAAACAACAAACTACGAGGGGGGCCTACGATATTTACCCCTTTATTAATGAAGCGTTGGATGCGCGCCACGTGTAGATCGAACGGCTGCGGCTGGTGGGCGCTCCAGATGGCATCTCCTCTGATCGGACGGTGGAAGCAGCTCCTCGATCGGACGGTCAAGATCTGATCTGGAGCGGTGAGGACGATCGGACGGCGATGGAGGGTCCTCGAAGAACTGATGGCCGGCGAACTTCGCCGGCCTCGTGAAGGTGTCTCCGGTCTCCTCTGCTGCGCCTGAAGGTCGGAGAAGAACCGGCGTGAAGTTGCGCAGCTGCTACGGGTCTCCGATGGTCAAACCAAGCTCCGAGGAGCTCGAGCAAGGCCGGCGGAGAAGAAGCTCCTGGCTTGAAGTTGGGAAGCCTCAGACGCCTCCCTTTGGACCTGCAAGGTAGTCAAGAAGCTTCGCGGGTCGAGGGCAAAATGCCTCGACCCAAGAAGGCGGGGTGAAGGTGGACGGTGCTGTGGGGCGGACGAGCTCCGGCGAGGCGGAGGCGATGGAACTCGAATCCCAGATCCAGTGCGATCTGGGTTGAATGAAAGTGCGTAGAAGGTGCGTGAGGGAACGGCGAAGGTGATGGTCGGGTCGGATGGTCGAGATGTAGCGCAAGATGGTCGGAATCGGAGATGTACGTCAGAACTATGAATTGGGCGAAATCAAAAATTACGCTAAATGGAAGGTCGAATCGGCTACCTGATGGATGCTGGAGACTATGCTGGAGCGTGGCTAACTCCGGGTCGTAGCTTCGAAGGGCGTCAAGGCCTGAAGCTCGATGCTCAACGCCGGCGGCGGAGCAAGGACGGCGAAGTACGCCGGATCAAAGGATACGCCTCCTCACCTCACTGCAACAAGGGCAAAGGCTTGCTGTCACTCTCGCTATGCCGATGGAGGTCACTGGGAAGAAGGAGAGGGTCCAAAGATGCGGCGCGGAGGCGGCGGAGGGAAGAATATATAAGGTGACCGGGGCGATTAGGGTTGAGGAGCGACAGCGATGGAAGGCGTGGATTTGATGGCGAAGGATCCGGCGAGGGAGAGGGATGAACGGCGAAGAATCCGGGCACGGGGGTTGAGTGGGTGACAGCCTGGAGGCGCGTGGGAAAATCGGGGAAGATGGGGTGGCGCGCGTCTTCCAGAATAGGAAGGAGTCCGCGGGGGAGTTGACCGGGGTCAACAGTCCCCCGTGGACCAATCAGGAGCGGCCACGTGTGCGTGATTTTTGATTATTTATTTTAGGGTAGAAATAGGCCGAATTAGGAAAACTCAAAACATGAAATATTTTTCTTTTATTTTTTTCTATTTTTTGGTGATTTTTAATTAATTTTTGGAAATAAAAATAGGGTAGCTATATATATAGGTATATGTACACTATATGGATTTTTATTTTTAATTTTTTATTTGTTATTTTTATGTGTTTTTTATGCTCATTTTGTATTTTATTTATTTACAAGATAAAATGAGGTATAAAAGAATATTTTTATTTTATTTTTATCACTTATATACAAGGGTGAAATAAATAGTTATATACCTTTATATACATGGTCTTTATACAATGTATTTTGTATTTTTGATTTGTAATTTTTATTTGATTTTTGTTTTGTTTCTTGTTATTTATTTTATTTACAAAATGTAACATAGAATATTTACAACAAGTTTAGAAAATAATTGAATTTATTTACAAGGTTAAATAAATACATTGGTGTGGTTTATACACATGGTGAAGGAAGGGTATTTTTGATCTTTTTGATTTTTATCTTTTTATTTTGTTTTTAATAGTTTCTAAATATACACACAATATGGACAAACATATTTTTGGGTGAGGAAAATATAAAGTTTTATTTATTTACAAATATACACATATGTGAGCCCCTATCTCCCTCTACTTTGGCTTTTATGCGGTCAGGCCCATGCTGAGCCCTCCCTTGGGTTAGGTTGCTCAATATTTATTCTAAATATTTCCCTCTTTTTCTTTTTGCTCTTTATTCTTTTATTTTGTGCACAAAAACATGCTAATTATAGGTTTTTACACAATGCATGCTTTTGGTAATTATTTGTATTTACACATATCTACATGTATTTGCAAAGGTTTTTGTAGCTAAAATAGAAGAATAAAGAGTGATGAATGGGTATTCATCACCCCCCTATGCTTAACTTTGCTAGTCCCTTAGCAAACACTTATTTGAAAAAGAAGTGAAAAAGAAAGAAAAAGAAAAAGAAAAAGAGGATGTACATGGATCAAGGTTGACTTATTAAATTTTCCTTCATAAATTGAAATATGGAGCTCGATCAGATCTTTGGATTATTAATGTGTCGGAACCTTGTTTGGACTTAAGCCTAAAACTCAACAGCCTCCAAGTTCCACCAATTCTATGGGCAAGACTCCTCAATAAACCAGATCAGAACAAGTCTACATACACAAACTCTAATGACCATGAATCTTTTCTTGCGGTGTAAGTGATATGTGGCTCCCCACCTCAGAAGTAACAAAGAAACAACCTCCCTCAACCTGGTAACTCTAATGCCTCAGTCTAGCAACTCTTTCCTCGAGAAGCGGGGTATTCCCTTCTAAGTTCAAGTGCAACCGGCTCAAGAAGAGGGGGTAGAAGTATAGAGTTTTGGAAGCTTAGCCAGTGTAGCTAAGTCTCCCGCTGCAAGCTTCATGAGATGTAACATGGATACCATAAGCTTTTGCTTTTCACTCCGGTGGGGTTATTAAATTTTCAATCCGACCCACCACTTTTTTGGAGTTCTTTTTGCATTTTTGCATATTTTTTTTTTCAAGAACTTCTGTACAACATATCTACATGGTGCAGCATATAAGAAATTTCCCCTTGAGCCAGTAGGACTATCCCTCTTTTGAAGCTTTATTGCAACCCACAGCTTCTGTCTTTAGCTTTCAACACCACTAGACCAAGTTGAGGTGCACTTCCTTCACTATAAGAAGAAGAGAGGTTCCGCCTAGAAGTACTACCCTCATATGCTACCCCAAGCCAAAGGAAACTGCCTCCTCACCACCTCATCCATGGAGAGCCATGTGTAAAGTGCAGGTGCAAGTGAAGCCATTGTCTCTGAGAGTCATGCGTGTGTTGTTAAGTGCTCTACTTAAGCTCATCGAGATGACATATGCTCATAGCCTAGTGACTCAAAGAATTAAGTCCTTATGGACCTGAAAAGCTTTAACCCTAAGTCCTACAAGGTTCCTCTTGAAGTTAAGTGGATTAAGATCTTGCTCAAGCTCCATTTCTCAATTTAATTCCAGGCTTAGTTTAAATGTCAACTCTCATCCAGGAAAAACTATATACATATATGTACACAAGATGCTATTTACAAATATTTTACAATCATGCAAAAAATTTTTGAAAATGTTTTGAAATCATGAATGAATGATGCATGAAGTGCAAGTTTTGCAAAATGATATTTACAACATTTACACAAGATTTTTGCAAACTTTTGATTTTCAAAACATTTTGGAAAAATTTTGTACTATATACATAATTTTGATACAAAATATTTTACACAAGCTTTACACAAAAGATTTTTGAAATCATTTTTACAAAAATACTTTGTACACTAGCTATGTCTGTGCAGGAATAAAAGAGGTTTATGTACATGAAAAATTTTTAATTTTTGTGATTTTTAGCCATTTTATTTATTAACACACTCACACAAAGTACGAGTTATGGCTAAAGTATATATGAAATATATACACACCCCCCTATACTTAGCTCGAACGATGTCCTCAGAAGTGATCAAGAGCGATGAAGAAGACATAACTCGTGCTTAGTAAAAGGGAAGTGAAAAGGAATGGCTAAGTACAGAAACGAATAAATGAATAGAATGAGATGAACTCGGTGGTTTCCCCCTATACTTAGGATTAACTAATCCTAAGTATAGCAAGCTGTACATGAAGGGAAAGCCGAGTGAAGAATATACAGAATCTGCCCCCCCTATACTTAGGGTAAAATATCCCTAAGTATAGGCAGCAAAAACAAGAGCAGAAAGAATGAAAAGAATACTCACATGTCTGACATCCCCCTATACTTAGGGTAAAGTACACCCTAAGTATAGCATAATCATAAGATGAGAGATGGGATGTGGGACTAAAGAATAGAATGATATAGACAACTGGATCTATACAGGCGGAGGAACAGTGAAAATCAGGCGTGAGATGCAAAGGATGTGAGTCAAGAGACCACATCTCACGCAAAATGAATAGCGGCAATAATAACGTCCCGCGGCTCATGAATCTAGAAATGGTTTGAGCCGCTGGCCGTTCACTCGGAAGGTACTCTCAGAAGATAACTCAGATATATCAATGCTACCGTTATCGTGTACCTTTCTGACCAAATAGGGTCCTTTCCATTTGCTCTGTAGCTTCCCTGGAAATAATCTAAGCCTCGCATCAAACAGCCATACTTTCTGTCCAATCTCAAAATGCTTGTGGCTGATATGAGAATCATGCCACTCTTTGACTTTCTCCTTATAATGTAGGCTGTTTGAGAAAGCTGCATCTCTAAGCTCTTCCAAGGCGGCTAACTCTGCCCTCCTCTGTTCTCCTATACCATTTGGATCCATCAATATGTCTGTGACTGCCCAAAGTGACTTGTGCCTCAGCTCAACTGGTAGGTGACAGGGCTTGCCATACACGAGGCGAAAGGGAGATGTACCCAATGGAGTCTTGAAAGACGTCCGATATGCCCACAAGACCGAGTCCAAAAGCTGTGACCAATTCTTTCGGTCAGGGCGGACGACTTTCTGCAAAATATTCTTGATCTCCCTATTCGACACCTCAGCTAGACCATTCGTCTGTGGATGATACGGTGTAGCAACACGATGATCTATGCCGAACTCGGTAGCAAGTGCCTTCACCTGGTCGTTGATGAAATGAGATCCCCCATCAGAAATCAGAACTCGTGGAACCCCGAACCGCGTGATGATGTTCTTCCTCAAAAATCGGCAAACTGTCTTTGCATCTGCGGCTCGGGCGGGGATAGCCTCAACCAACGACTAACATAATCTACGGCCAACAGAATGTACTCGAATCCCTGACTTCTTAGGGAATGGACCCATGAAATCGATGCCCCATGCGTCAAAAACCTCACAGAAGTGAATGGGCTGCATCGGCATCATATCACGCTGTCCACAAGTGCCCATCCTCTGACAGTCAGTACACCTCTTCACGAACTCATCAGAGTCCTTGAAGAGTGTAGGCCACCACAAGCCGGATTGGAGCACTTTCTGTGCCGTTCTCCTCCCAGAATGATGTCCTCCTGCCTCAAGCTTGTGGCAGTAAGTGAGGACACTATGATGCTCCTCCTGAGGAATACACCGACGCCAGATGCTATCCCCTCCTTCGTGGTAAAGGATGGGATCCTCCCAGTGGTAGGACTTGGCCTTCGCAAGGAAGGTCTCAATCTTCTGCTTGGGCCAATCTTGTGGGACTTTCCCAGCAACGAGAAAGTTCACAATATCGGCATACCATGGGAGTGAGGCGATAGCAAGGATCGCCTCATCTGGGAAGGTATCACAAATGGGATCATTCTGCTCAGAATCCTCAGGCTGCTCTAGTCGGGATAAATGGTCCGCCACCACATTCTTGACTCCAGGTTTATCCTTGATCTCAATGTCGAACTCCTGGAGTAGAAGGATCCATCTAGTAAGTCTGGCCTTGGCATCCTTCTTTGACATGAGGTACTTGATGGCGGTGTGGTCAGTGTACAAGGTCACTCTAGATCCAATGATATAAGATCTGAATTTATCTAGGGCAAACACTACTGCTAGCATCTCTTTCTCTGTGACCGTATAATTCCGCTGGGCGGAATCCAATGTGCGGCTAGCATAGTGTATGGCAAATGGGACTCCATCCCTCCTCTGTCCTAGCACTGGCCCCTACGGCAAAATCAGAGGCGTCCGTCATGATCTCGAATGGGAGAGACCAATCGGGTGGCTGAAGGACAGGAGCCTCAATCACACACTGCTGGAGAGTCTCAAAGGACGAAAGACACTTGTCATCGACAAGGAACTCGGTGTCTTTCGTCAAGAGGTCAGTCAACGGTCGGGCAAATCTTGCTGAAATCATGAATGAATCTCCTATAAAAACCGACGTGCCCCAGAAATGACCGTAACTGCTTCAGATTGGACGGCGGTGTGAGTTTCCTAATGACATCGACCTTGGCCGGATCAACCTCCATGCCTCTGTTGGAGATGATGTGGCCAAGCACCGTCCCTTGAGTCACCATGAAGTGACTCTTCTCCCAAGACAGAACCAAGCGCGTAGCAATACATCGCTGGAGCACTCGGTCCAGGCAGTCAAGACAGGAATCGAATCCATCGCCGTAAACCGAGAAGTCGTCCATGAAGACCTCCAAACACTCCCCTACCATGTCCGAAAATATCGACAGCATGCATCTCTGAAAAGTCGCAGGGGCGTTACATAGCCCGAATGGCATGCGTCGGAAGGCGTAAGTACCGAAGGGACAGGTAAAGGTGGTCTTCTCCTGATCCTCAGGAGCGATGGCCACTTGGTTGTAGCCCGAGTACCCATCCAGGAAGCAGTAGTGGCTCTTCCCTGCCAGTCTCTCTATGATCTGGTCAATAAAAGGCAGGGGGAAATGGTCCTTCTTGGTGGCCTGGTTGAGTTTCCTGTAATCAACACAGACCCGCCAAGAGGTGGGTACTCGTGTAGCAATCTCCTCTCCCGACTCACTGATCACAGTCGTGATGCCCGTCTTCTTGGGCACCACATGCAAGGGGCTGACCCACTTGGAGTCGGAAATGGGATAAATAAAATCTGCACTCCACCATTTTGATATTTCCTTCATAACAACCTCTCTTAGGTTGGGATTCAGTCGCCGCTGGAACTCACGCGACGGCTTCGCCCCCTTCCTCGAGATAGATATGGTGGGAGCACAACGAGGGACTGATCCCATGGAGATCTGCTACGCTCCATCCAATTGCCTTGCGGTTCTTTTCAAGAACCTCCATCAGACGGATTCTTGCTCTCCAGTCAGATCGGCAGAGATGATGACTGGGTACATCTCAGACTCTCCCGCAAGGAATCGATACTTCAACGAAGTAGGGAGCGGCTTTAGCTCTGGACAGCTAGGTGCTGGCAAGTCTGGCTTCTGAAGAAGATGTGTGTATGCGGACAATTCTGCCAAATTTGCCTGGGAAAATGATAACGAACTCTCACAAACTGGATCTGGAGAAGGCGGGTCCTCTACATTGTCTCTGTTCTGCTCTGCCTCTACCTCCTCCTCATCTATAGGCTCAGGTGGATCCAGATCTGGCATCTGATCATCACAATCTGCCCAATCAGATTCTGAATCCGAGGGATCTATATCAGACTCGGTGGCATCAGTACCACCGGAGAACAAGGTGGCATCAGCACCACCATAGAGCAGGGTGGCCTCAGTACCACCATCACTGGAGATCGTGTCGCGATCAAGGTCCGACTCTGCTGACTCAATAGTATCCTGTACCAGGTCTGTGCTCTCCAGACTATCCTCTTCTATCATCTCTGCATCAGCTGTGTCCGAAAGTGAGAGGGTAGTCTGTGACTCAAGGTCTGCCCAGGCTGCCTCATCATCTGTGATCACAAAATCACAGTCCTGGTGGATGTCTGGCTCTGCGTCTGTCAGTTGCTCTGACTCTGTATTGCTATGTGAGCGGGATCTGGATCTGGCTTTGTGGTCCTTAACCGTCTCTATTTGTATACTCTCGCCCTGGACGCGAAAGTACACCTTCCCGCTATCATGGTCAGTCACTGCCTTGGCTGTGGCCAAGAACGGGCGACCGAGGATGATGGGGGAATCGGTCAACGAGTCAGGGGTCTCCATGTCCAGCACTACGAAGTCCACGGGGAATTGCAAACCCTGAATCGTGACGACAACGTCTCGCAACAACCCCTTTGGCCTCTTGACAGACCGATCAGCAAACTGAAGGTATGTCCTGCTCTGTCTAAGAGTGCCCAAGTCTAAGTGGTCGAGAAGGGCTGCCGGAAGAAGGTTGATCGACGATCCGCTATCTAAGAGAGTACGGTCGAACCTCTGCTCACTAATCTGACATCTGACATACGGGGCCCCTAAATCTGGCCTCTTAGTCGGCAGATGGTTCTGGATCGCGTAACACGTGGCTTTTGTTAGCACATGAATTTCTGCGGTCTTGCTCCTCTTCTTCCTTCTGACAGTGGTCCTATCTCTTAGGGATCGCTGAAGAAGAGGAATGTGCTGCAAAGCCTCATTGAGGGTCAGCTGAATGTGAAATCGGTCTATCATGCCCTGGCTGAACTCCTCCTGCTCTCTCTTTTTTGGATCTTTTTCTTTTTTCTTCCCCTTCCCCAACTCAAGGGCTCTAGGAAAGGGGATCACAGGGTCCTTCTCAGATGAAGGACTAGGAATAGGTCTAGACGATTCGATGACCGGATCCTCACAAACATCATCCATCACAGTGGGATCAGAAGAAACTAAACCTTTTCCTTTATTCAAATCAGAGTTCTGAGATACATTCATGCGAGGAAAGACAACATTTCTACCAGAATAAATGTTGGTGGCATCAGTACCACCTCTAGCTGGCTCTACAACTAGACGTCTTGCGGCCTCAGTACCGCCAGTGGAATCAGCATCTCGGGTGGCATCAGTACCACCGTCATCATGATGTGCGGCTTCAGTACCGCTCTCCTCTTCCTCATCTGGCTCTCTAGATGCATCCTCGTGTTGTCGCTCAGATGAGGCGCCTCCTGCTGGTCTTCTACCGCTCCTAAGTGTGACAAAATCAGCATCAAATAAATCCGACGAGATAGCATCAAATGAGTCACTAGAAGTGGTAGATTCAGTGTGAACTACCTGCTCAGATTTCCTCTTCAAGTTATTCGGATTAGGCTCGATCTGTGCAGGGATGGCGGCTTTCCCTCTCATCAGGTCCCGCATCTCCTGGCGGAACTCGTCCATCTCCCGTCTAAATGTAGCCTGCTGCTCTGTGAAGAGGCGGGCTAAATCATCCATGGCGGGGCTCTCATGAGAGCCCGACGGGTTGCCTCTCTGGTAATGAGGCTGCTGGACCTGGTGCTGCTGTGGCTGAGAGGAGTAAGAGGAAGGATGCTGCTGCTGGTGAGCCTGCTGCTCACGTCTCCAATTCTGTCCCTGCTGCTGATAGGGACGAGATACGAAGGATGATGGCTGGTGTGCTGGGGGCTGCTGGTGATCTCTCTGCTGGGAGTACTGCCCTCCCTGACCGGCTGGCTGCTGTTGGGGCTGGTTCCCCCACCTGAATCCGGGATGGTCTCGTCGGATTCCAGGCTGAGGCCGGTCATACCAAATCCCGTTGACATCCATCAACGGTTCCGCATCGTAAGGGGCTGGTGGGAGTACATCCAGAGGCTGATCCGGCTGATATACCACCATCTGTAAGTCTGGAGATGGTGGTGACTGGTAAGAGGGCTGCTGCTGCTGGTACGGCTCCGCCTGTACAAGGTGAACTTGTCTAGGCTGCTGCAAGGAGCTGGAGCGCTGGGACGAGCTGCGGCTGCCGCCGGAATCGCCTCGCGACAGAAGACGGGGCTGAGGAGCCGTCTGTGCCTCCTGAAGACACAAGAGCTGGGTCTTCATGTCGCTCAGAGTTCGTGCCATTTCTTCCATCTGAGTTATGCCCTGGCACTGCTTCTTCTCGATGATTTCCATGCGGTCCAACTTCTCGCTGATAATCCCCATGTCCGCAGTGGCCGACTCTGCCTGTGCGGCAGCAACTGTGGACGAACTGGATGGACCTGCATCAACCCGTGCTATCCGCTGATACTGCACGGATCCTGGCGGCTGCTGAGATCTCTGTGTGTACAACCGAGTCTGGGACATCACCATGTAATTTTCTGCCATCTCTTCGTAGATGGCCCAGACTTGGTTGTGGTCCTTGGCAAAGTAGGACCCGCCGCAAGAAGCATTCACCAGACCCTGAAGCTCTGGCGTCATCCCACTGAAGAAGCTCTGAACTAGGTTCGGCTTCGAGATATCATGGTGTGGGCATCTATCCAGAAGCTCTCTGAACCTCTCCCATGCCTCGTGAAATTGCTCGTTAGGGAGCATGGAGAAGTTATTGATCAGGGCCCTCGCTGCATTCGTCCGCCCGAGAGGATAGTACTTGTTCAAGTACTCGGTGCGGAGTTGCTCCCAGGTGTAAACAAACTTCCCTAGATGTTTCAGCCAGGCGGCTGCTCTATCTGCCAGTGAGAAAGGGAAGGCCATCATTCGAATCGTATCTTGGTCCACACGACGGTCGTGGACAGTGCTATAGATCATCAGAAACTCCTGGAGATGAAGGTGGGGTTCCTCAGTGGCAAGCCCGTGAAAATGAGGAAGCATCTGCAGGGTGTTCGGAGGGAACTTGAAATCCCCCACTATAGCAGGTATCACCACCCATTGGTGCATCAGTGTAGATCCGGGGTTGTGAAGCTCCCGCATCGGTCTTGCTGCGGCGGCGGCTGCCTCTGCTGCGGCAGCTGCTGCTGCGGCTGCTGCCTCTGCATCAGCATCAGGGATGTCCTCCGGCTCGCTCGGCTCTTCTCGCTCTCTTCGGAGTCGCTCCAACTCCCTCCTCATCTCTATCATAAATGTCCCCTGATCGCGTAACTGCTGCTGAACTGTCTCTAATGACGCGATCAGGGTGGAGTTAATCGCCCCCTGGTCTAAGACAAAATGTTCGGGCTGGCGATCGTCTGAACTGCCGGCTCCAGCCATAGGGACGTCTGCAAAATCAGATGAGCCTAACTCAGGTTCTGTCAAATTAATTCGTCTTTCCTCGGGCTCATGTCTCTCAGTAGCAGAAGAAAGGGGATCAAGGGGGAACAGGGTGGAATCGAACTCGGGCCCGGAGAGCTGGTCTTGACTCTCACGGGCCAACCTAGATGATGGAGTAGACGCGCCTGAAAGCGGTGCAGCCAGAGGCTGCCTAAGAGATCGTCTACCCATCATCTTGATCTTGGCGAGTTGGGCGGATGGGATCTGGAGAAAATATGATCGCAAAGCAAACCCCCGGTTCACCAACGCAACACAATCTGAAGACCGTGAAAGATCGGTCAATTTATCTTGTCAATTTTATTTGGTGAACATGCAAGATATCAGAGCGCTTACGTGACCTGTTAGGATACCCGATGCTACTCCAACCGACTGGCCCGCACGGAAGAGTCGGTAGTCAGCTAGAAATAACACCGGAGGGTTCTACCTAGGGTTCGAGTCACTCTCTCGCGCATCCAAACCATACAATGAGGGGGTTGCTCTCCCCAAGACAAATTTTTAATGTGAGTGTCTTTTAGGGTCAATAATGTTATCCAGTCCCAATTTTTTTTGTTTTTCTTTTTAATTTTTTTTTCAAAATAAATACAAGCGGCCTAACGGTTTTTCCGATTCTCCTGATGATTAAGCCAAAAACAGAGGGAGAAGACGAAAAAGCCGATGCGCGAAGAAATCAATGATGCATGCAGAGAAAGAAATGCGTACCTTGTCTCCAGCACTCTACATGCAAGTGATCCGCGCAGAATTTAAAGACAGAATAAAACTACCTAAATGGTGCAACGGGAAAAACCGAGTCCTAGATGAGCAACTTCTATTGATCGTGAAGAACAATAGTTAGCTAACCGAATCGAGTCCGGAGTCCGATCTTGGGAGTCACTCGGTGCCCGCCACAACGGGTCCTGCCAGCGCTGTATGTGACTCCTCACGGCACGTGGTCTCAAATCCAATTAAACTAACTTTTTCAGTGAATTTTATTAAGGTCCAATTACGTTCTATAGGAACAGATATTCTATTAGGTGTTGGGCCTTAAAATTTACGTCACAATCAATCAAAATTCCTATGTCTAGGGGCTAAAACCGCGAGAAACACCGGAAAAGGCAGCTAGCTATAAAAACCACGATAAAAGCCGCGAAAATCTAGATGGGTCCCCCGAGTACACCGGTACTCGGCGAAACAGACCCGCTAAGTTACAAATGTCCACAGATGTCCAAAGTCCAAGTCCTAAATTATTACAAAAATAATGTTCTCTCTCTCTCTCTGAAATAAAAATTTCTTCTCCTCTCTCTCTCTTCCTGCTCTTCTTCCCGTGCGGGTCCTCAAAAAGTGTACTCCAAGTCGTCCAAGCAGTACCTCGCACAAAAAATCCAAGAGAGAATGTCAGAAAACAATTGTACTATAGAGAGACAAAAATAGAAGAATGAAAACTGACTACAAAGCCGTGCTCCCCGGCAACGGCGCCATTCTGATGACCGCCCGAGCGACAGAGGTAAAGGTAGGAAATAATTAGGTCGTTGCGACCTCAATCACTCGGGCTGAGTCAATCAAGAAAAATCAATCACTCAAATAAGATAAGAACAAGCAAGCACACAATAGAGCGATCTAGCTATAGGATTAACCTGGTATAGCTCCCAGGGTCGAACACAAGGAGCACAGATTGGCCTTGCGGCCTACGATGTAGTCAGAAATCCAAGAGAGTCTTTTTTATGGTTTTTTATTTGTTTTTATATTTTTTTTAGATTTTTAAAAGATGAGAAAATGAGAGAAAATGAATGCAAGGCAACTTCAACAATTTATACAACACTCCAAAAATGATGCAAAAATTAAGGAAAAATGGTTTTTATGTTTTTCAAGTTTTTTACTGTTTTTGGTGAATTTTTGGAATTTTTCTAATGGATAAAATATTTATTAAAAATCAAACAAGGCAGAAACACCAAGGTACTGTCCAGCAAGGTTAGAAACTCAAAAACAAAATATTTAAGAGTTGCAATCAACCTTGGAGGTAATTTTCCTGTAATCTATGAAGAATAAGGAAAATTTAGGCACCCTAATTATTGCTTTTGGATTTTTAATTTAATTACTACAATTTTTATGAGTTTTTAGGGGTTTTTCAATTTTTAGGGTTTTTAAGTGATGAAAAGTAGCCAAAATTGGCTCGAAAATCAAACAACAAGTAAGAAACAGTTCCTAATTTTTTTAGAATTTTTGGTGGAGTTTTTATATTTTTTTTGGTATTTTTAAAGTCAAACAGTAGCAAAAATAGGGGTTTTTGAATTTTTAAAAATAATAAATGAAATCAAAAATGTCCCCAAAAATCATAGAAATTCCTACACCATGGCAGGAGCCATGTGTCAAAATTTCATTGGATTTGGAGGTCGTTTGATATTTTATTCAAAAATAAAGGTGGGGCACTGTGCACAGGGACCTATGTGCAAATACCCAAAAGTTCTGGGGTCCTGGTGCAAAATACCCAACAAGTCACGCGCTTTGCGCGTGGCTGGGGCACACAGGGACTAAATTGCAATAAAAACCAAGTCCTAGGGCTATTTGATAACTCGTATCAAAAGCCCAGGGGTATGGTTGCAAAAAACCCAAGAAATAACGCACATGCGCATAATCAATGCTCACAGGGGTATAATTGCAATTTCACAAAAAGATTCATTCAATTCAAAACATCCAGAACTACAGGGCGTCTTATGCAAATATCCCAACAAAACTCGTGACGAAGCACGTGGGTCTCTACTGGCAGGGGTATAAATGCAAATAAAATTAAGCGCGAGGGTCTCTATGCAAATATCCCAGAAAATAAACAACTTGACTTGAAATTTACAGGACTAAAACGAAAACAACAAACTACGAGGGGGGCCTACGATATTTACCCCTTTATTAATGAAGCGTTGGATGCGCGCCACGTGTAGATCGAACGGCTGCGGCTGGTGGGCGCTCCAGATGGCATCTCCTCTGATCGGACGGTGGAAGCAGCTCCTCGATCGGACGGTCAAGATCTGATCTGGAGCGGTGAGGACGATCGGACGGCGATGGAGGGTCCTCGAAGAACTGATGGCCGGCGAACTTCGCCGGCCTCGTGAAGGTGTCTCCGGTCTCCTCTGCTGCGCCTGAAGGTCGGAGAAGAACCGGCGTGAAGTTGCGCAGCTGCTACGGGTCTCCGATGGTCAAACCAAGCTCCGAGGAGCTCGAGCAAGGCCGGCGGAGAAGAAGCTCCTGGCTTGAAGTTGGGAAGCCTCAGACGCCTCCCTTTGGACCTGCAAGGTAGTCAAGAAGCTTCGCGGGTCGAGGGCAAAATGCCTCGACCCAAGAAGGCGGGGTGAAGGTGGACGGTGCTGTGGGGCGGACGAGCTCCGGCGAGGCGGAGGCGATGGAACTCGAATCCCAGATCCAGTGCGATCTGGGTTGAATGAAAGTGCGTAGAAGGTGCGTGAGGGAACGGCGAAGGTGATGGTCGGGTCGGATGGTCGAGATGTAGCGCAAGATGGTCGGAATCGGAGATGTACGTCGGAACTATGAATTGGGCGAAATCAAAAATTACGCTAAATGGAAGGTCGAATCGGCTACCTGATGGATGCTGGAGACTATGCTGGAGCGTGGCTAACTCCGGGTCGTAGCTTCGAAGGGCGTCAAGGCCTGAAGCTCGATGCTCAACGCCGGCGGCGGAGCAAGGACGGCGAAGTACGCCGGATCAAAGGATACGCCTCCTCACCTCACTGCAACAAGGGCAAAGGCTTGCTGTCACTCTCGCTATGCCGATGGAGGTCACTGGGAAGAAGGAGAGGGTCCAAAGATGCGGCGCGGAGGCGGCGGAGGGAAGAATATATAAGGTGACCGGGGCGATTAGGGTTGAGGAGCGACAGCGATGGAAGGCGTGGATTTGATGGCGAAGGATCCGGCGAGGGAGAGGGATGAACGGCGAAGAATCCGGGCACGGGGGTTGAGTGGGTGACAGCCTGGAGGCGCGTGGGAAAATCGGGGAAGATGGGGTGGCGCGCGTCTTCCAGAATAGGAAGGAGTCCGCGGGGGAGTTGACCGGGGTCAACAGTCCCCCGTGGACCAATCAGGAGCGGCCACGTGTGCGTGATTTTTGATTATTTATTTTAGGGTAGAAATAGGCCGAATTAAGGAAAACTCAAAACATGAAATATTTTTCTTTTATTTTTTTCTATTTTTTGGTGATTTTTAATTAATTTTTGGAAATAAAAATAGGGTAGCTATATATATAGGTATATGTACACTATATGGATTTTTATTTTTAATTTTTTATTTGTTATTTTTATGTGTTTTTATGCTCATTTTGTATTTTATTTATTTACAAGATAAAATGAGGTATAAAAGAATATTTTTATTTTATTTTTATCACTTATATACAAGGGTGAAATAAATAGTTATATACCTTTATATACATGGTCTTTATACAATGTATTTTTGTATTTTTGATTTTGTAATTTTTATTTGATTTTTGTTTTGTTTCTTGTTATTTATTTTATTTACAAAATGTAACATAGAATATTTACAACAAGTTTAGAAAATAATTGAATTTATTTACAAGGTTAAATAAATACATTGGTGTGGTTTATACACATGGTGAAGGAAGGGTATTTTTGATCTTTTTGATTTTTATCTTTTTATTTTGTTTTTAATAGTTTCTAAATATACACACAATATGGACAAACATATTTTTGGGTGAGGAAAATATAAAGTTTTATTTATTTACAAATATACACATATGTGAGCCCCTATCTCCCTCTACTTTGGCTTTTATGCGGTCAGGCCCATGCTGAGCCCTCCCTTGGGTTAGGTTGCTCAATATTTATTCTAAATATTTCCCTCTTTTTCTTTTTGCTCTTTATTCTTTTATTTTGTGCACAAAAACATGCTAATTATAGGTTTTTACACAATGCATGCTTTTGGTAATTATTTGTATTTACACATATCTACATGTATTTGCAAAGGTTTTTGTAGCTAAAATAGAAGAATAAAGAGTGATGAATGGGTATTCATCAGCTGCTGCTGCAGACGAACTGGAAGGACCTGCATCGACCCGTGCTATCCTCTGGTACTGCACGAGTCCTGGCTGATGTGGCTGGGTCTTCTGCGTGTAGAGGCGGGTCTGGGACATAACCATGTAGTTCTCCGCCATCTCCTCAAAAATAGCCCAGACCTGGTCATGGTCCTTGGCGAAGTAGGACCCGCCACAAGAAGCGTTCACCAAGCCCTGTAGCTCTGGTGACAACCCACTGAAAAAACTCTGAACCAAGTTCGGCTTCGTGATATCATGGTGTGGGCATCTGTCCAGGAGCTCTCTGAACCTCTCCCAAGCCTCGTGGAACTGCTCGTTGGGGAACATGGAGAAGTTGCTGATCAGGGCCCTTGCCGCGTTCGTCCGCCCGAGTGGATAGTACTTGTTCAAGTACTCGGTGCGGAGCTGCTCCCAGGTGTACACAAACCTCCCCAGATGCTTCAGCCAGGTGGCTGCTCTGTCTGCTAGGGAAAAGGGGAAGGCAATCATCCGTATGCTATCCTGGTCCACATGCCTGTCGTGGACAGTACTGCAAATCATGAGAAACTCCTGGAGGTGGAGATGGGGCTCCTCTGTAGCTAGTCCATGGAACCGCGGGAGCATCTACAAGGTGTTCGGGGGGAACTTGAAGTCCCCCACGATGGCTGGAACCACAACCCAATGGTGCATCAAGGTAGATCCGGGGTTGTGCAACTCCCGCATCGGTCTAGGTGGTCCTGCTCCTCCTGCGGCTGCTGCCGCTGCGGCGGCGGCCGCGGCTGCTGCTGCTGCTGCTGCGGCTCGTGCCTGTGCCTCATCGGGGTCCTCGGGCTCGCTCTGTGCATCTCTCTCTGCTCTGAGCCTCTCCATCTCACGCCTCATCTCTATCATAAAAGCTCCCTGATCGCGGAGCTGCTGCTGGACTGTCTCTAACTGTGCGATCAGGGTGGAGTTGATCGCTCCCTGGTCTAGTACAAAGTGCTCTGGTCTGCGGGAGTGATCGTCAGAACTGCCGGCCATCGCGACGTCTGCAAAATCGAAGGAGCCCAACTCAGGTGCTGTCAAATGAATAAGTCTCTCCTCGGGCTCAGGTCTCTCAGGTAAGTCAGAAAGGGGGTCGAGGGGGAACAGGGTGGAGTCATACTCGGGCTCGGAGAGCGGGTCTAAGCTCTCGCGAGCCAACCTAGATGATGAGGTAGACGTGCCCGAAAGCGGTGCAGCCAAAGGCTGCCTAAGAGATCGTCTACCCATCATCTCGATCTGGCGAGTAGGGCGGATGAGATCTGGAAAAACTATGATCGAAAAACAAACCCCTGGTTCACCAACGCAACGCGAGCTGAAGACCGTGAAAGTTCGGTCAAATTATCTTGTCGATTTTATTCTGGTGAACACTCAAGATATCAGAGCGATTACGTGACCTGTTGGGAACCCGATGCTCCCAAGAGACTGGCCCAATCCTAAAGCTAGATCTTTCCCAGCCAGTACAAGTTGCGGACCGTTTACCGGCTACCCGATCAACCTGCTCTGTTAAGGATGTCACGGCCCGCTTTACCGGGTACCGGAGAGATCCTCACTGGAGAACGACTAACTCTAAGACTAGTAGTCTAACGGAAGTTCAGGCGTGGCTCTATCCTAGTGTGCGGGTCACTCTTTCGCTCAAGCAAACCAGACAATGAGGGGGTTGCTCTCCCCAAGACAGAATTTTTAGGGTGAGCGTGTTTTAAGGTCAATAGTCTTAGCAGTCCCAATTTTATGGTTACACTTTTTTAGGTATTTTTCAATGCAAACAAAAACGCCTAACGAATTTTTCGGTTTCTCCTGGTTATTAAGTCCAAAATTGGGGGGAGAAGACGAAAAAGCCGATGCACGAAAAATCAATGATGCATGCCGAGTCAGAAATGCGTACCTGCCTCCAGCTCTCTACATGCAAAGTGATCCGCGCATAAAATAAAGACAGAAAAGTAAACTAAGCTATATGATGCAACGGTAAAAAGCCGAGTCCTAAGACAAGCAACTTCTATTGATCGTGAAGAACAATAGTTAGTTAACCGAATCGAGTCCGGAGTCCGATCTTGGGAGTCACTCGGTGCCCGCCACAACGGGTCCTGCCAGCGCTGTATGTGACTCCTAACGGCACGTGGTCTCAAATCCAATTAAACTAACTTTTTTAGTGAATTTTAGTAAGGTCCAATTACGTTCTATAGGAACAGATATTCTATTAAGTGTTGGGCCTTAGAAATCTTACGTCACAATCAACAAAAAAATCCTATGTCTAGGGGCTCGAGCAAAACCGCGAAAAATCCGGAAAATGACAGTAAGAAATAAAAAGAGAACCGCGAGAAAAGCCGCGTAAAAACCGCAGGTCCTAATGGGTCCCCCGAGCACGCCGGTGCTCGGCGAAACAGACCCGCTATGATCTAAGTCTAACAGTCCAAGTCCACAGTTAGAGGCCTGTATTATTACAAATAAATGAATGAATAAAACTATCCTACTGCCTCACTCCACTCAACTCTCTCCTCTCGCTCTCTCCTGCGGCTTCGTAGAGAAGGAAGCCGCCTCCGAGTCTCGCGGCTGCACCGGCTCCTCGAAAGTTGCCTCCGCGGTCCTCGGGCCCTCGCAAGAAAAGAAAGAAAGTGGTCAGACCAATAAAATAATCAAATAATAAATGAAAAATAAAAATGAGGATATATGTGCAAAAATGGAAATAAAATAACCACACAAAAAATAAAACAAAAATAAAAAGAAAAGAAAATCAAAATAAAACAAAATAAAACAAAAAGAAAATAAATACAAAAGCCGCGAAAAGCCGCGAGCTCTGAAGAGCCGCGAAAAACCGCGAAAACAAAAACGAAAAATAAAAACACTACTAAGCCGTGCTCCCCGGCAACAGCGCCATTCTGATGAAACACCAAAACCCACTAAGACCCGGGTGAAGGTAATGAAACAAGGGTCGTTGCGACCCGGATCTCAGAGACGGTGTGTATCAAGAAAAATCGAACCGCGAAATGAGTCAAAAATCAAACAAGGCAAAACAAGCGGTCCTAGCTATGATATTAACCTGGTATAGCTCCCAGGGTCGAACACAAGGAGCACGGATTGGCCGTAGGCCTACGAAGTAGTGAAAATGAAATAAAAATAAAAGAAAATGTTTTTTAGAGGTTTTTATGAATTTTTATATTTTTTTGATTTTCAAATTATAAAGAAAATAAAAGAAAGTAAAATCTAGGCAACTTCAACAATTTATTAAACACACCAAAAATAATGCAAAAATTAAGGAAAAATTGTTTTTGTGTTTTTTAAGTTTTTAAGTGTTTTTGGTTAATTTTTGAGATTTTTCTAATGGGTAAATTATTTTCTAAAAATCAAACAGTGCGAAAAAGGAGAGGTACTGTCCAGCAAGGCTTGAAACTCAAAAATAAAATATCTAAGAGTCTCACTAAGCCCTGGAGGTAATTTTCCTATAATCTAGAGAGAATAAGGAAAATTTAGGCACCTTAATTATTGTTTTTGGATTTTTAAATTAATTATTATGATTTTTATGAGTTTTTGAGGGTTTTGCGATTTTTAGGGTTTTTAAGTGATGAAAAATAGCCAAAATTGGCTAGAAAATCAAACAACAAGCAAACAACAGTATCTAATTTTTTTATAATTTTTAGGGGTGTTTTTATATTTTTTTTGGTATTTTTATATCTAGACAGTAACTAAAAAGGCTGTTTTTGAATTTTTAAAAATACTAAATAAAATCAAAAGTGTCCTCAAAAATCACTGAAATTCCTACACCATGGCAGGAGCCATGTGTCAAAATCTCATTGGATTTGGAGGTGATTTGATATTTTATTCAAAAATAACAAGTGGGCATTGTGCACAGGGACGAATGTGCAAATACCCGGAAGTCTGGGGGCCTTGGTGCAAAATTCCCAGCAAGTCACGCGCGTGGCGTGTGGCTGGGGCACTCAGGGGCCTTTTGGTAATAAAAACCAAGTTTCTGGACCTTTTGGTAACTCGTACCAAAAGTCCAGGGGCTTGGATGCAAAAATCCCACTAAAATCCGCACATGCGCATAAACAACACTCACAGGGGCATAAATGCAATTACCAAAAAGTTATCATTCATTTCAGAACAACCCAGATCTACAGGATAAAAGATGTAAAAAGCCCAGCTAAACACGTGACGAAGCACGTGGTCACATACACACAGGGGCATACATGCAATTAAAACTAAGCACAGGGTCCACAATGCAATTTACCCTACGTAAATAAAGTTCTAAAAATATTTACAGGACTAGAAATAAAATGACAAACTAAGAGGGGGCCCTAAGTAATTTACCCCTTTATTCGTCGACGGCCAGATGCGCGCCACGTGGAAGATCGGTCGGCTCTGGTGCGTTGGCGCTCTTCCTCTTCTTCTCTCGGGCCGAATCGACGCTCCAGAAGGAGCCACGTGGAGGATCGGACGGGTCAGGTCTCAGGTGGCTCCCTCTCTCTGCTCTACGGTCCTGATCAGCCCCTCCAGGTGATCGACGGTAGCTGCTCCACGATGAACGGACGGCTGGGATTAAAACTGGAGCGGAGGAGCTATCGGACGGTGCTGGAGGCTCCTCGAAGAACAGGTGGCCGGCGAGGTTCGCCGGCCTCGTGCACGAGCTTGGGACCTCCTCAGCTGCCTCTGAAGATCGGAGCAGGTCTGCCTTGGTATGCCGCAGCTGTGGGTGCTATCCGATGGCCCAACCGAGCCCTGGAGGGGCTCCGGCGAGGCTGGCGGCGCGAAGGAGCTGGCTGGAATGTAAGGGGGTCTCAGACGACTCCCTTTGGACCTGCAAAGCAAACCAACAGCTTCGCGGGTCGAGGGCAAAATGCCTCGACCCAAAGAAGCGAAGTGGGGGTGATCGGTGCGGCGGGGCGAAGGAGCTCCGGCGAGCGACAGGTGGTGGAGCTCGACTCCCAGCTCCGGGGCGAGCTGGGTTGAGTGGGAGTGCGAAGAACGTGCGTGAGGAAGTGGCGAAGGTGATGGGGTGCTCCGATGATCGAGATATTAAGCGAGATGGTCGGAATCAGGGAAGCACGTCGGAGAGTGGATTTGGGCGAAATCTGAAATTACACTAAATGGCGGAGCGAAATGGATACCTGGATGATGCGGGAGACTGGGCTGGAGCTTAGCTAGCTCCTGGTCCTTGCCTCAAGGGTCGTCAACGCCCGAGGCTCGAGCTCCGGTCAGACGTCGGAGCACGGCGGCGCAAGGCAGCCGGATCGATGGTCCAAGCACCTCCTCCTCGCTGCGACACCGGTGGATGCAAGCTGTCACCTTGCTGGTTGCGATGGAGCTCACTGGAGAGAGAATGGGGAGCCAAAGATGGATTGAGAGTGCGGCGGAGCTCGGAATATATATGCTTGCAGGTCCGGAAAGGAGGTGGCGGGTAGGGCGAGCTGATGCGCGGATCTCGAGGCCAAAGCTCCGGCGCGCTTCTCGGATGTGACATGGTCATTGCGGACCCGGATTTGGGGTGGATGGAAATCGGGTCATCAAGAGAAAAATCCGAGAAGGCGGGTCGAATGAACAGACCCGGGCTCTGGTGGTCCTGGGGAGGTGTTGACCGGGGGTCAACAATCCCCCGTGGACCAATCAGAGCCCGCCAATTATTGAAATTTTACTTGATTTTTTTGGGGCCTTAAATGGCCGAATTTTCGAAAACTTAAAACATGAAAAATGTTTGTTTTAATTTTTTCTATTTTTTTGTGATTTTTAATTAATTTTTGGAAATTAAAAATAAGGTATATACATAGTAGCTATACATAGGTATATATACACTATATTGATTTTTGATTTTTGATTTTTAATTAGTTATTTTTATACATTTTTATTCCCATTTTATATTTTATTTATTTATAAGATAAAATGAGGAATAAAAGGCTATTTTTATTTTATTTTTATTGTTTATATACACAGGGGAAATAATTATTTATGCACAATTATATACATGGTATACAAGATATTTTTGTATTTTTAATTTTGTAATTTTTATTTGATTTTTGTTTTAATTCTTTTTATTTATTTTATGTACAATATATACCATAAAATATTTACAAAAAGTTTTGGAAACAAATAGCTTTATTTACAAGGTGAAATAAGGTAAGGGAGGTGGTCTATGTACATGGTGAAAGGTTCTTTTTGGTATTTTTGATTTTTAGATTTTTATCTTGTTTTTAATAGTTCCTAAGTATATACACAATATATACAAGTATATTTTTGGTTGAGGAAAATATTATTTTATTGATTTACATAAATATTTACACATGAGCTCCTATCTCCCTCTACTTGTGGCTTTTATGCGGTCAGGCCCATGCTGAGCCCTCCCTTGGGTTAGGTTGCTCAATATTTATTCTAAATATTTCCCTCTTTTTCTTTTTCTTCTTTATTCTTTTATTTTTGCACAAAAACATGCTAATTATCTATAGTTACAAACATGCATGCTTTTGCTAACTTTTCCTATTTACACATATCTACATGCATTTGCATAGGTTTTTGTAGCTAAAATATAAGAATAAAGAGTGATGAATGGGTATTCATCAACCCCCAGAGCTTCGGGTATTTGCACTTAAGTCCCTATGCACAGTGCCCCCTTTTGATTTTTGAATAAAATATCAAATCACCTCCAAATTCGATGAAAATTTGATACATGGCTCCTGCCATGTTGTAGGATTTTTGAGAATTGTTGAGGACATTTTTTATTTTATTTGTTATTTTTAAAAATTCAAAAACATCTATTTTAGCTACTGTCTAGAATTAAAAATCCCAAAAAAATATAAAAACACCCCCAAAAATTCTAAAAAAATTAGTTACTGTTCTTTGTGTGTTTCTTGATTTTCTAGCCAATTTTGGCTATTTTTCATTGCTTAAAAACCCTAAAAATTCAAAAATACCTAAAAACTCATAAAAATCATAATAAATAAATTGAAAACCCAAAAACAATAATTTTGGTGCTCAAATTTTCCTTATTTTATCTAGTATACAGGAAAATTACCTCCAGGTCCCTCTGAGATCCTTAAATATTTTATCTTTGGGTTTTGGGCCTGGCTGGACAGTACCTTGTCTGTTTCGTACTGTTTGATTTTTAGAAAATAAAATACTCCTTATAAAAATCCCAAAAATTCACCAAAAACACAAAAAAACCTAAAAAACATAAAAACAATTTTTCTTGAATTTTTGCTTGATTTTTGGTGCTTTTAATAATTAGCTAAAGTGTGCTTTTATTTGCTTTCTTTTATTTTCTTCACTTTTTAAAAATCCAAAAAAAAATATAAAAATTATTAAAAACCACTAAAAAATCCTTGTATTTTATTTTATTTTATTTTTACTACTTCGTAGGCCTCTGGCCAACCCGTGCTCCTTGTGTTCGACCCTGGGTGCTATACCAGGTTAATCTCATAGCAGGACCGCTCTCTTTTGTGCTTGATTGATTTTACATGTTTTGAGTGGTTGATTTTTCTTGATATACCTAGTCTGAGTGACTGAGGTCGCAACGACCTATTTAGTACCTTTACCTTAGTCATTCAGATCGGATATCGAGGGTCTTGGATGTAACATGAACGAGTCGGACCCGGGGTTTAGGTGATAGGGAGTCGGGTTTAGGTGCGAAATTAGGGAGAAATCGGGTCGGGCACCTAACCCGTGGGAAGTGGTCCTGGGGGGGGCAGTTGACCGGGCGGTCAACAATCCCCAGGGCCAATAGGAAACTGCCACCTGGAAATTACTTGGAAATTCGATTAAAAATAGCAAATGGCTTATTTAATTAAAACTCAAAACATAAAATATTTTTGTTTTAATATTTTCTATTTTTTAGTGATTTTAATTAATTTTTCAAAAAAAATTAGGGTATTTACAATATAGTACTATACATAGGTATAAATACAATATAGAATTTTTAGTTTTGATTTTTAATTTGTTATTTTTATACAAATTTATTCCCATTTTATAATTTATTTATTTATATCATAAAATAAATAATAAAAATATATTTTTATTTTATTTTTATTATTTATATACATGGGTGAAATAAATACATATGTACATTTATATACATGGTATATTTACAATATATTTTTATGTTTTTAATTTTGTTATTTTTATTTTGTTTTTGTTTTATTTGTTTTTATTATTTTTATTTTCATTATATAATGTAGAATATTTACAAAAATTTTGGAGATTAATTTTATTTATTTACAAAGCTAAATAAATATAGATGTGGTGGTCTATATACAAGGTGGATATATACAAGTGGCCTATTTTTATTTTCTTTTTAATTTTTCTATTTTTCTTTTGTTTTTATAAATATGTACAAATATTTACAAGCCTATTTTAAACTATTTTTGGGAGGAAAATATTTTTATTTAATTACACAAATATTTACACATATGAGCCCCTATCTCCCTCTACTTTGGCTTTTATGCGGTCAGGCCCATGCTGAGCCCTCCCTTGGGTTAGGTTGCTCAATATTTATTCTAAATATTTCCCTCTTTTTCTTTTTAATCTTTATTCTTTTATTTTTGCACAAAAACATGCTAATTATAGGTTTTTACACAATGCATGCTTTTGGTAATTATTAATATTTACAACTATCTACATGCATTTGCAAAGGTTTTTGTAGCTAAAATATAAGAATAAAGAGTGATGAATGAGTATTCATCACCCTCAACCGTGGCGAAGGGAGGTTGGCACGGCGGAGCTCGAAGCCGCACGCCGAAGATGATCATGCTGGCTCTATCCTTCTCAACCTCACTCTACAGCGAGAAGACTTCCACCCTCTCGTGTCACGCCGGAGCTCGGGAGTTGGAGAAAAAACTCGAAAGTGGCAGATAGGTATGATCTAAAGGGGGAGGACCTATATATAGACGGAGAGGAGTCCGGTCACTACCGTTAGTGGCAGCACTGCGAAGAAGTTGGAAGAATGGCCGGCCGTTGGCCAACCGTTGAACGATTGGAGGGAGATGAAGAGAGGCGGGCAACGAGGAGAAGAGGTGTGCGGAGGAGGAAGAAGGTAATCGGGGGAAGAAGGAAAGAAAAGGGGAAGAAAGAGAAAAAGAAATGAAGGGCCAATGACAAGCTGCCATGTGGTAGAGAGAGAGAGGAAAGAAGAGAAAAAGACAAAACATTATAAAAATAAAGGGATCATATATAAATATAAATATTAAATAGGTATATAATCTACTAAATTAATAATTAAGGTAAATAAAAGTTGTAAATAATTTAATAATTAATTAGATTAGTGCATTAATTAAATAAAAAAAGATAATATAAATATATTGTACAATTATACCAATACGATCCTGAAAACTACATTTTTCATATTAACTCTGATTTTAGCGAAACAATGTCATTTTGTAGATAATTTAATAATATGAATTTTAAAACTGTGTTTGCCCAATTCGGAGTTCATACGACCGAGTTATGTGGTCCGGAAAATTTAGGTAGTGGCTTCGAGGCTTCGGGTTTTATTGGTATTTTAACTTAATTATATTATTATAATTATATATATTTTTATAAGATTTTTAGAGAAAGAATTAAGTTAATAGGATTTACGGTAAATTAATTAAAAATATGAGAAGTTTCTACATATAGTACATATATACAATGGGTCCCAAACATCAAAATTCACTGGTTTTATTCTAATATATTTTTTGGTATATTTAGTAAATAGCACTAAGTATAAAATGAAGTTTAAAAATGAGTTTGGTCCATTTGGAGTTTTCTATAGATTGTTATGAACCTCGGAAGTCGGCTTTTGCGATTTACGGTTCTTTGTGATTAATTAGTTTTGTGACAATATATTTTTCTGATATTTTTTTGTAAAATAATATATATTTTTATGAAAAACTTTTACAGAAGAAGTGTTTTGATTTGAGATGATATAAGTGATGAATAAAATAGGTGAATTATTTACATTGTGTAAAATGTATAAATTATATTTTTGGTTTTAATTTTCTTGATAATTTTATATGTTAGGATCCTTATATCTCCTACTTATTTATTGTGTCGACCATATTGACTTGGTCTCGAGGTTAGGATCAGTCTGTATATATTACATATCTCTAACCTTCTTTTTCTTTTATTTTTCTTTTTATTTTTATTCTTTTATTTTGGATATAAAAAGTGTTAAATTTATAATATTAACAATTGTGGTTAAAAATGATAATTAGCTTGAATTATTGATTATTTACATGTATTTTACCAAATATTTTATCCAAAATGAAAGAAAAAATACGATGAATCGCGGATTCATCTCCCTGGTGGAAGAGACCGTTGATCGGGGTCAACATGTGGACTGGACCAATATGAATGCATGATTTACAAAAATAAAAGAAAATTTGATTAAAAATAGTAGATAGTTTTAAATTAAAAAATGTATAACTAAAAAATATTTATTTTTTATAGACTATTTTTCTGTGATTTTATTTATTTTTATGAAAAACAAAATAATGTATATACAACATAATGTATTATATACATGTATACTATACCTATGTATTATGTACAAGTATTTTTATTTTATTATTTTTATAAAAATTCTTTTTATTTATATTTTAATATTTACACAATAATTTAAGGAATGCTAAATAACTTTTATTTGATTTTATAAATCAGTTATAGTTATAAAATAATTAGATATTGTATTATATACATGTATATTTTGTACAAGAGTTTGATGATTTTATTTTTATTCTTATTTTATTTTTATGAAATTTATTTTATTTTTATATTATTTCTAAGATTATATACAAGGGTGTAAAAGAATGAAATATTTTCAGTTTGTCAAAAATAAATAAATATATAATTTGTACAAGTGTAGGTGATATATACAATACATAGAGTATCCTTATCTCCTCTCTACTTATTTTCTTTTTGCGATTAGATCAAAATTTGACCTTGTCTTAGGGTTTGGGTCACTCTGTATTATTCTAAATCCATCCTTCTTTTTTTATCTTTATTATTTATTTTTGCAAAATAGATGTTAATTATGTATTATTAATAAAGGAATGCAAAGTGCTAAGTTATTGTATTTTTAAGTATTTATAGGTGGTTTTGCTAAAAAGAAGAAGCTTAAATAAAAGAATAAAGACTGAGAATCCTAAATTCATCATTCCTCCAAAAGATCATATATCTTAGTATCCTTATATTTATACTAGCTCGTTGATATATAGTCTTTGATCATTTCCTTCGTATAAAAATCAACACATTTAGAATAAAAAGAAGCCCAACATTAAAATCATACAATTATCGCAACCCCACTCAATATATAAATGATATCACATTAAATTACTGTAACGTCCCGGGCTTAGGTCTCTGGTCCGTTAACGGAGCATTACTGGCCCTGACAACTTCTTGGGATCGGGCACATACAGACCCGATTAACCACCCCCAAAATGCTCAAGCCAGGTTGTCAAGTAGTAATCTCGTCACTATTTATCCCACTCGGAAACTTCTTTTTCCACGGTGTGGGAATATGTTGGGGTTTTACAATTACATCCAACCCCTCAACATTCCAAGCCCTCCATGTTGACAAAAGGATTACCTTGTTTATTATTTTTTTTCAAAGGAGCATATTGTACCGCAGATCTTGCTACAAAAAAGACCTCTAGTAGCCTAAAAGGCAATCGAGGTTATAGTGGCCTCGGCCAACACCACACCAAACCCATCCTACCCTAAGGGATCGTTTGGTTGGTGGGTTGGGTGGGGTTGGGGTAAACCTTTGAATAGTAAAGTGTGAGGAGGGTTGGGAGGGTTGTAATAGTAGGTGTTTGGTTTTGAATGGGTTGGGTTGGTGTTGAATGTGATGTGATGTGATGTGTTGATAGGATGTGTAATTGCCACTAATGATTGGGTGTAATAATTGTTTGTGTTGTTGGTTTAAAAAAACGAATTATTGTAGTATTTAAAAAAAACGAATGATTGGTTTGGAATGTGTACTTGTTGTCTTCATTACTTTTATAATCCTCCCGAAATATCTGTGTAATATTCTTTGAAAGTAGATTATGTAGAATATTCGTATTAACTTATTGTGCATACAGTATTATTGGTTATTTCCATACCGTCGTTTAAGACGCCAAATTTATTTAATGTAACTCAAATTTTGATATGCAGAAGTAAAAATGAATTGAATACGACTGTAATTTAGTACATTAAATCGAAATTCAATTCAAGTTAGGATTCCATTATTTATAATGAATTCAATCAGAATATTTGACAATTGGGGGGTATTCGATTAGCCCCACACTTCTTTTTTATGTCTTACAAGTGCTTTGCTGAACGGATAATTTCACCCACTATTTTATAGGTAGCGGACAGTATAACAGCGAAACAACAGTAAGGCCTACTTCAAGGTTGAGGCACCATAACATTAGTAACATTCCAACCAAGTAAACACTATTACAATCATTACCATAAAATAATATATACTTTGACCACAACTACAACCTGCCTTGAAACATATTGCAAGTAAATACTAACGACGACGCATGTAAAGCATGGAGTGCAACCCCTGCTCCCGAAGATCCATCAAACAACGTGCTTGTCGACCACGTCTTCGTCGTGAACTTCCGCCAATCCAGTGTCCCGAAGCTGCATCCGAAGTGACTCCACCGTTTCCATCAGGGAATTTCTACGTCCACCTTCATCATCTAGCACTGAGTATAGCTCACTCAGTTCAATGTCCTTCTGTTGCAGCTCTCGCAAGCTGGATTGAAGCTGATGATCCAACGCTCTGCTCTCAACCTCTTTCTCCCGTAAACGTTGCGCAATGAAGAAGAACTCAGCCGCCAAGTTCTCCATTGTCCTCGGAGCGCGCGTGTATGGCATCCTCGTCCCACACCGATTAACCGAGCAAACGTAAAATAGCCGTCGGAGGGGGTGCTCCGGTCCCTCCTCGTACGTAAGATTCAGGGGATATCCACATCTGCACATGCCATCGGCTGAATCCATCTGAGGCTTGCGTTAGACTACAAAGGAAATTGAACATCATAATTTAATAAATAAAAATGGCACTGAATATATCTTCCCATAATCAATCAACATCAGAAAGCCATAATCAACTAACTGATACAATTTAGATGTTGGTAAAGTACAAACACTGGGCGATAAAGTAGTAAGCATTACATATTTATGTGTTTACGATGGCACAAATTGTACCGGCTCTACGATTGACTTCTACGCCTGTGATTCCACATTGCAGTAGCAATTCTGTCCCTCAACACCTGTCCCCGCCGTATGTCGTCACGGAGTATGCCCACGACCCTATGCTGCTCCTCGTCCGGCTCCTCTGGGAGTATCTCCTCGTCGTTGTCTTCATCTATTGAATCTCCACCGTTGAGCCGGATGAAGTTGTGGATTATACAAGTCGCCCTCACGACGTCCCGTTGGATGTCGATAGGGTACGCAGGCATATCCCGAAGGCATCGAAATCTTTTCTTCCACACACCAAAGGTGCGTTCGACCACATTTCGCAGTGGATGTCATTATGAAAATCATAAGGACTTATTCAACCATCGCCATGCATGCCTGCGAAATGTGGTCGAACGCACCTTTGGTGTGTGGAAGAAAAGATTTCGATGCCTTCGGGATATGCCTGCGTACCCTATCGACATCCAACGGGACGTCGTGAGGGCGACTTGTATAATCCACAACTTCATCCGGCTCAACGGTGGAGATTCAATAGATGAAGACAACGACGAGGAGATACTCCCAGAGGAGCCGGACGAGGAGCAGCATAGGGTCGTGGGCATACTCCGTGACGACATACGGCGGGGACAGGTGTTGAGGGACAGAATTGCTACTGCAATGTGGAATCACAGGCGTAGAAGTCAATCGTAGAGCCGGTACAATTTGTGCCATCGTAAACACATAAATATGTAATGCTTACTACTTTATCGCCCAGTGTTTGTACTTTACCAACATCTAAATTGTATCAGTTAGTTGATTATGGCTTTCTGATGTTGATTGATTATGGGAAGATATATTCAGTGCCATTTTTATTTATTAAATTATGATGTTCAATTTCCTTTGTAGTCTAACGCAAGCCTCAGATGGATTCAGCCGATGGCATGTGCAGATGTGGATATCCCCTGAATCTTACGTACGAGGAGGGACCGGAGCACCCCCTCCGACGGCTATTTTACGTTTGCTCGGTTAATCGGTGTGGGACGAGGATGCCATACACGCGCGCTCCGAGGACAATGGAGAACTTGGCGGCTGAGTTCTTCTTCATTGCGCAACGTTTACGGGAGAAAGAGGTTGAGAGCAGAGCGTTGGATCATCAGCTTCAATCCAGCTTGCGAGAGCTGCAACAGAAGGACATTGAACTGAGTGAGCTATACTCAGTGCTAGATGATGAAGGTGGACGTAGAAATTCCCTGATGGAAACGGTGGAGTCACTTCGGATGCAGCTTCGGGACACTGGATTGGCGGAAGTTCACGACGAAGACGTGGTCGACAAGCACGTTGTTTGATGGATCTTCGGGAGCAGGGGTTGCACTCCATGCTTTACATGCGTCGTCGTTAGTATTTACTTGCAATATGTTTCAAGGCAGGTTGTAGTTGTGGTCAAAGTATATATTATTTTATGGTAATGATTGTAATAGTGTTTACTTGGTTGGAATGTTACTAATGTTATGGTGCCTCAACCTTGAAGTAGGCCTTACTGTTGTTTCGCTGTTATACTGTCCGCTACCTATAAAATAGTGGGTGAAATTATCCGTTCAGCAAAGCACTTGTAAGACATAAAAAAGAAGTGTGGGGCTAATCGAATACCCCCCAATTGTCAAATATTCTGATTGAATTCATTATAAATAATGGAATCCTAACTTGAATTGAATTTCGATTTAATGTACTAAATTACAGTCGTATTCAATTCATTTTTACTTCTGCATATCAAAATTTGAGTTACATTAAATAAATTTGGCGTCTTAAACGACGGTATGGAAATAACCAATAATACTGTATGCACAATAAGTTAATACGAATATTCTACATAATCTACTTTCAAAGAATATTACACAGATATTTCGGGAGGATTATAAAAGTAATGAAGACAACAAGTACACATTCCAAACCAATCATTCGTTTTTTTTAAATACTACAATAATTCGTTTTTTTAAACCAACAACACAAACAATTATTACACCCAATCATTAGTGGCAATTACACATCCTATCAACACATCACATCACATCACATTCAACACCAACCCAACCCATTCAAAACCAAACACCTACTATTACAACCCTCCCAACCCTCCTCACACTTTACTATTCAAAGGTTTACCCCAACCCCACCCAACCCACCAACCAAACGATCCCTTAGATACACACCAACTTACCCCCATCGCCCGAACTGTAATGTCACATCTCTCTCCCACTTGCCAGCCTCGACGCTTCTCTCACCTTAATTAAGCTCGCACCCCTCTTTTAAGAACTACAAGATTGGATTGATTTCACCCTTCAGGGTAGATCCTTTTGCAGACAAACCACGGCCCCCCTTCCTCTCTCTGCGTTCGCTGACTCGAACACAGACCTTTGCTGTAAGTGTTCGTCTGATCCCCTCACCCTGCAAACACCCAAACTTTCCTTTTCTGCACCTCCTGTCAGCCCAGAACTGTGCAAACCCTCCTGTCAGTTCCCCGTCAAAGACCATTCTCTCGTTTCCTTCTTTAAATAAACCTACCAGATCTCGCAAAACCAACCCCCATAGGTGCATGGCTACGAGTTCGGAGAGCTCCCCAGCAGCAGCGGCGGCAGCGCCGAGCAGATACGAGTCGCAGAAGAGGAGGGACTGGAACACGTTCGGTCAGTACCTGAGGAACCACAGGCCGCCGCTTGCGCTGGCGCGGTGCAGCGGGGCGCACGTGCTGGAGTTCCTGCGCTACCTCGACCAGTTCGGGAAGACCAAGGTCCACGCCGTGGGGTGCCCTTTCTTCGGGCAGCCCAACCCCCCGGCCCCCTGCCCGTGCCCCCTCCGCCAGGCCTGGGGCAGCCTCGACGCCCTCATCGGCCGCCTCCGGGCTGCCTTCGAGGAGAACGGCGGGCAGCCCGAGGCCAACCCGTTCGCAGCCCGCGCAGTCCGCCTTTACCTTCGCGAGGTCAGGGACTCCCAGGCCAAAGCTCGAGGGATCGCCTACGAGAAGAAGAAGCGCAAACGACCCCCGCAGCAGCAGCAGCAACAGCAGCAGGAGGTGCAACAGCAGCTTCGCCCACTTCCTTCCGTGCCTCTTTTGGCCGATCAGGTGGTGGTGCATGGCTTGCAGTATGGATATCTCTACCCTTATTACCCCCCGGAGGCTCTTCATGGGCAGGCGATGGTGGCGCCTTCCAATGGCGATGGTGGCGAAGTGCCGCTTTCGGTGCAGTTCTAATTAATTAAAATTCCCTACTTCGGAATGTGCTGATGGCTCTTGATCACAACGGGTAAGTCGTTGGTTCATGTATATTTATGTATAAGCAGAAATCTTATGACTTGTTTTAATATGCTATATATAAAGGATCTGCGGGATTGTGGTGTTCAAATTAGGGTTTGCCTCGAAGTGAGGTCTGGAACAGGTTTTCCAGTTTTCAAAACATTGCCAACAGTGGAATTGCTGTGGATCTCTTTGCACTTTTCAGAGCAGTTCCAATAACAGCGATTTCGTAGGATCATTCATCTGCAGGTCGCATAGAGACTCTCACCATAAGATCAATGCATCAAATAACACGTTTGCTACCAGGATATAATGATACGTGCATTAGCCTAAGTAGGGTTTCTTAGTTTTTCATGGGTTGTTTCTCGGATCTGATCAGAGTTGTGGTTTGCCTCGAGGTGAGGTTTGGGATTGGTGTTGGATGCGCTATGGGATTAATAGTAACGAGGGGATGATGGTTGACGAGAAACTGTAGTGTGTTCGCTTTCCCAACAGTGGATTTGCTGTGTAGTTTTTGGTTCTATGGGAAGGGTTTGATGTCCTTAAAGATTGTTGGGGTCCCGTTGGAAATATATTCCATTTTTCTTAGCTGTGATGGCCATGGTGCTGGGCATTTATTGAGGGTATTAGGGTTTGGTTCTATAATGAATTGATTGTTAATTATAATATGGTTCTTACGTGTATTTTTTTGTTATATTGATAAATTAGGTGGCACATTTATTTTTTTGTTGAAACTTGAAAAGCTTTGCTTGTATGTTTATCTTATCTTGGTTCCTTATTTGATTTTATGGCACTACTGTGAAATGCATTAATGGGAAAATATGCACAATAATATGTCATTCTTAACTATAGCATTCCACTTCCATATTTGAAACTTAAAATATTATTTTATATGCTCTGGACAGATGTCGATAAGACAGATAATAATTGCGGGAACGTAAAGAACGTTCTTCTTTATTTTTTGACAAAAATATATATTCTATGACTATTAGTATTAAAAAAATATGTTATATAGTAAGTAAAAAAGACCAAAACTTAGACTTGAATTTCTATAAGGGCTATAAGCTGATGAAAAATAATTGATTTGGAATCCAGCAGGTAGTCGTATGATCAATTACGAATTGGATTTAAACACAACATCGAATGTTTTCTTTGAATATATGTATGTGGTAAACTCAAAAATGAGGAATAAGAAAAACGGATCCATGACTACAAATATTTTGAAGACCCTCATTATAGTATAGGATGCTAAATATACAATAGAAAATATATTCATTGTAAAATTAGCTTTTATTCTTTGGAATTTGTAATTTGTTGTATAACCTTACCGATGAATCGTATGACTACAATTAACTGTTGCATTTTTTTCATAATTGTTGCATTTTTCATGATTTGTTTTGGTTGTTGCTATTAATATGACATTTGCTGCATATTTGTAAAACAAATGCAATGGATAATTATTTCTATATTACATATATTGACAATATAGTAACTAGTAATTTGTCATTCTTTCTGAATTTCAAAGGATGGCAGGTAATTTTGCATAAGATCCTAATTAAAATTAACTTCTACATGTATTGCATTATTGTTATTATAAATTGTGTTACGTCCAAAAAAATTTGTGTTACGTCTATTTAGTAACTTTTCATATATTTCTGTCCTTTTATCCCTCTAAACGACAACGATGGATAAACAGAGCGTCTTGAATCTAGATAATGGATACAATAAAAATGTGCCCAAATATTATATAATTTTTAGATAAAAATGATTAAGATATTAAGTTTCTTTTGTTAAGGAAACTAAAATTTATGGGCTTAGGATCGGATCTCTCTCTCTTGAAAAAGAAGGTCGATTTATCATTATAAAAGGGTGCAATGCACAATAGTAAATGTTTACAACGAAATAGGAAGCCAGTATTTAGATACATAACAAAATAAAACTACAATAAAAACCACCCAAAAGAAAACTATTAAGTTCTTTTCGCAACACGGAGCCAAAAAAACAATGATTGATCTCGACTACCAATATCTAAGAGTGTGTTTGGTTGGCAGGTTTTTTTGAGAGAGGGTGAAGTCCCTAGGTGGGACCCACCGCAAAAACATTATATTAATATCAAATCAAAGAGATACATTATCTCACAGACCACAAACGGTAAAGGGAGAGGTATAAGGCTATTACATTTTCTGAATAAAATCTTTGATTGTTAAAAACTAAATCGTTCCTTCCCCCCCAAATGGCCCATATCGCCGCAAAAGGTAACGCACAGTCATCTGTCGAATTACCCCCTACCGCCCTCACCATCCTCCAAAAGTCAGACGCACCACTGTGAGAGGCCCATGGCGCCTCGACCTCCTTCCATACCTGCACCGACAGGGGGCACGAAAAAAAAGGTGATCTGCGTCCTCAAATTGTTCACCACATCTATCACAGCTTGTGTCTGCGATCCCAAACAACCTGCCTCTTCGCGCTTTGTCACAAACCTTACCTCTCCTAAGGCACCAGAGGAAAACCTTCACTCTACTTGGGACCCTGCTTGCCCAAATAATCTTCATATCTTGAGTTAAATCCGTATCCATAGAATCCGAGCTCCCCCTGAACATCTCGTAGGCCCTCTTCACCGAAAATCTTCCCCCTTCCCAAATGAAATGATCTCTCCCCTGCGTGATACAAGTAGGAGAGGGCAACTCTGCCCGTAGTCTGGCCAAATCCTCCATTCTCCGTTCTGGGATGTCAACTACGAACTGAGGGTTCCAGGACCCAGAGACGCAGGCATCGGCCACAGAACAACACTTGCCAGCTGCCATAGCAAAAAGCCTAGGGAATCTAGTGCAAAGGATCCCCTCACCTGTCCAGTCATCCTGCCAAAAATGAAACTCCTCACCAGAACCCATCTTAGGCGCCATTCTCTGCCGCATTGTTGGAAGGATTTCACGAACTCCGCCCCAGAGTGAGGACTCAAAACGTATTCTCCTCGCCTCCATCGAACCTCTAACTCCATAGATGTTGTGAAGTAGAGAAATGGCCAAGCTCTCATTTCTGCCCCAGATCTGTACCGCCCACTTTGCCAGAAGAGCTTTATTCATACAAGTAATATCTCTGACTCCCAGTCCTCTCTTGGATTTCCTTTGCGTAATCTCCTCCCACCGTACAAGGTGGATCCCTGATCTCTGCTGCCTACCATCCCACCAAAAAAACCTTCTCATCATCATCTCAATCTTTTTTCTTACACCTACTGGCATTAATCTTGTTGAGAAGAAGAAAACTGGTATCGCTGACAAAACATGCTTCAACAAAGTCAATTTTCCACCCTTTGAAAGTGTAACCGCCTTCCACCCTGCCAATCTCTGATCGATCTTTCCGATAACCACATCCCAATCTGCCTTCTTGAGTCTGCCTGCTACTAAAGGAAGACCCAGATATGTAATGGGAAGTTCTCTCATGGGACAAGCCAAACAAGCTGCTCTAGTGTTGCTCTCCCTCTCGTCCATTCTGAACTGAATGACCACCGATTTGTTTCTATTGATGTTGAGACCTGAAATATTGCTGAAGATATCCACCAGCTGCCTGGCCCTCCTGTCCATTTCCTCCGAACCCCCTAAGAAAATCAACGTGTCATCTGCGTATTGCAACAACGGAATCGAAAAGGAACCTGACCGAAAACCTTCGCACCAGCCGTCCTCCACGGCTCTTCTGAACAACACCGCCAAAGCATCTGCCACCAATACAAAAAGCATCGGTGCCAGCGGGCATCCTTGTCTCACGCCCCTCTGCGGCTGGAAGAAACCACCCTCAGGCTTACCATTCACCACCACTGTGAGGGAAGAGGTCGTGACACACCTCTTCATCCATGCAATCCAAAGTTCAGAGAAACCGCGACATCGAAGAGACGCCCATAAGAACCTCCAGTCCACGCAATCATAGGCCTTCTCAAAATCGATCTTCCACAGCAGACCCTTTTTGCCTTTCCGCCGTCACTGTAGACAGATCTCCGAAGCAATAACAAGTCCATCCGCCATCTGACGACCTGGGATAAATGCCGTTTGATTCTGTAGAATTACCAAATCAAGCACCCGCTTCAACCTGTTTGCCAGGACCTTAGCAATAATAAGATAGATTGCATTGGACACTGCAATTGGTCTGTAATCTTCCACCCTTAAAGGCGAGTCCTTCTTAGGAAGAAGGGAGAGCAACGTCCGATTAATCTTCTCGAAGCCTCCGTTGCCAGATCTAAACTCATTAAGCACCTCCAACACTTCTTCCTTCAACATACTCCAGAACTCCTTCTAGAAGCAAATAGGGAATCCGTCCGGACCTGGTGCCCCATCTGAATTCAGCCCCAACACAGCCTTTTTCACCTCCTCCTCCTCAAACTCTGACTCCAACCCTTGCGCCTACTCCACTGATAGAGACTTAACCCCTGATCCACGCCATCCCCACCCAGAACCTCGCTCCCTCCTCGACACCCGCACAAAATGGTCCCTGAGAGCACGCCCTAACAGAGCATCCCCTGCCACTCTCTCACCCCCTACCTCGAGGCTTTGAATGAAGTTCCTTCTTCTTCTACCTGACGCCATTGAGTGGAAGAACCTTGTGTTTGCGTCCCCTTCCCGCAACCACTTCTGCCTAGACCTTTGCTTCCATTCTACTTCCTCCTTCCTGTCCTCCTGCAGAATGACCTCTAGCATCCTTGATCGCTCCTCCACCTCCTCCTGGTCGAGACCCCTCTCATCGTCCAACCCATCCAACCTGACCACCCCTTGCTGGGCCACGTGTCGACGCTCCCTTCTTTGTGCTCTCAATCTACGACCATAATCTATTAGGAACTCCTTTAGCAATTTTAGTTTAGAAGCCAGACGCGACACTGCGGATCCATCCACCTGCCAACCTCTCCAGCGTGCTTCCACATCTTCCCTGAATCCATCCTCCAGAAGCCACGCCCGTTCAAATCTGAACATGGATCTAGGACGATTATCGTCCTCGGATGACCAAATCAGCGGCGTGTGATCTGAATGGGCACGCGGTAACGCCCATGCCCAAGATAATGGGAAAGCCTCCACCCCCGCTGGAGAGATGAGGAATCTATCAAGCCGCGACCTGGACCTCGAATTCCGCCACGTGTAAGCACAACCAACAGCATCAACCACCGCGAGACCAAAAGCATGGATCTGATTCCTGAATTCTTCCGAGCCCCCATCTCTCCCTCCACCCTGTCTTGGCCTGTCCTCCGGGAAAAGTGTCAGATTCCGATCTCCTCCAATAAGCCAAATACCAACATCTCTATCTGCATTAACCCCTGCTAGATCCGCTGCTAGCGATCCGGAACCCGGAGATGTTGGCCCATATACGTTGGTAACAGTAAAGATGACCCCATCCAATCTTCTCTTTAATCTCACCGATAAGGAAAACATAGATCTCCACTCCTCCAGCTTCTCAAAGCCGTCCCGCTTCGACCCAGAAAGGAGTCCACCGGCCGCTCTGTGAGCCTCCACTTCAACAAAATCAAAAATAGAACCGCCTCCCAAATCTCGCCAACCTTCCCCCTTAGGCCTTGAGCACTTCGTCTCTTGAAGTAACACTACATCAGCATGAGCTTCTAGCATCAGATTCTTCACTCCCTGTCGTTTCTCAGGGCGGCCCAACCCCCTTACATTCCACGATAGAATCTTCATATATAGATTTCTTTTGACTTCCCACGGGGCGGCACTACGCCTAGACTTTCCGCAAGCTTCCTGTCGAGTAAACTGAAGTAGCTCGGTCTCCCGAGAGGCGAGCTCGAACCGTGCTCCCCCCTTTCCGAAACTGTTACATCTTGACGCATGAAAAGATGATCCGCCTTCTTCTTGCACGCCCATTGCTTCCTCTTGCCACCCCGAGCACAACATTGCCCCCTCCCAACATGCTCTTCTCCCTCTTTTCCCTGCAGCTTCCCCCTGCTCCTTTACCAACCTGTCACTGGTAAACAATCCAATCTCAATCCCCCCATTAGAAACCACTGGAGACTCCTTCCCTGCCACTTCCGAAGGCCCACCCTGGCAAACACCGTCCCCTTGCCTTCCAGAGGAAAAGGAACCCTCCCACGCCTCATTCGAGACAGACCTGGAACCATCCTCATGCCCCCCCCCCCCCCCCCCCCCCCCCCGAAGTGTTTCGTCATCCGCTGACACTCCTCGAATGCCAAGGAAGGGTTATCCAACACCCCCTCGGCCCCCCCGTCTTGTTCAGAATCGAGAAAGACCTGGCCCCTCGAGTGCTCCGCGATGGCAAACTTCCTTAGATCCACAATCAGACTGATACCATCACCTGATACCTTCGCTCCTCCGAGCTCTCTATCGGGCTCCAACTCGACCTGTTTGGCTGGCCTCGCCGCTAACTTCGGATCTGCTTGTGTTGACACCACTACCTCCGGAAGCATATCTCTCCCACTTCCAAAAGTGGAAATCCCCACATCATTACGTGCCCTCTCACACATGCCATTTAAAATTTGCAAATTTTGCATGGCCATACGTAAATGGCATTTTGGGCCCAGCGCCCCAAAATTGATTGCCCCCTTCCCGAAATTAGCCGCACATTCCGCAACTGTCCAAGGAATACGAACGGTCGCGGGACCTTCGGAGTCCTTCGAAACCGCCACCCAAGCCGTCGGAGCCACCTCGCACACCTCCCCCTCGCACGCCGGAGCCTCCTCGCGATCTGGAGCCTTCTCGGTAACAGCCGCTACCGTACCTGCGTTCGGCTGGGCCTCCGCACCCATTGCAAGCGCCGTCCATGCACCCGACCGAGACGGCACCTCGCGCGAACCTTGCCACCCCTCCAGCAGCCGGCTGACGAGATCTCCAGGCACATCTGAAAGACCCTCCACATACACAGACCACCACCCCATCATGTTCGGGTGTAAAGGTCGCACCCACAACACAGTGTCCACATCCTCCCCCGGCGAACAACCGGGAAATGTTTCAAGGTCAATTATTCTCCATCCATCATTTTTCTTGGGTGCCATATATTTTTCCATCCAGCTTCATGCCATCGTTTTTCCTGAGTATTTCCATGCTAGATGGTTCCCTTTGGTAATTGTGGGGAGGCTACATGTGGGTTACTTACGGGGTAAGGGACTAGTTTGATACAATAACTCGCAAGGGAAGAGCGGAAGGTTTGGGGGAGGGGAGGATAAAGGAATTTTCAAGGTAGTTAACAGGGAATTCATCCAAGCTCCATCCCAAAATTGAAGAGGTCAAGTTTTTTTCTCCATCGGAAAGATTAAGACTGTGAATGGATGACTTACTCATTTATTTGTAGATCAGAGATCCTAGAAAAGGTCCGTAGGGTAAAGTCCAAGAAACGGATCACCATTTCATTATATTGCAGGAATGTCCAGAAAAATGATATTTGTAATCATTACATCCAATTTTGGGTATCGAAGCCCTCGATGAGATCAGATTTAGTTAGGCTTTAGAGCACGCTATAAAAAATATTTACCATGCTTATGAATAGTAAGCAGGAGTGAGGGTCTCTGACAAATGCTAAGATTGAGTTGTCTAACGTTTGATCTTGAAGGGCCTGCGGTGGCTGACAAGTCGGATTCGGCAATCGTTGTGTCGACTGCTCTCATAGCTCTCAACACTCAATGATAGTGTTACAATCAATAATTATCCCACAATGGCTCAAGCAATGAATACAATGAGCTAAAATTTATTATATCCTACAAAATGATAGTATAGCATGCAAGTGTAGGAGTCGAACCACAAAGGAGCAACTTGAATAGAACACAAAAATTGACCGAGAAGGAAATAAATGTTTTTGTATTTTTCTAGGGATTTTTATTTAAGTGGATTTTTAATATTTTATATTGTTTGGATTTTTAATTTATATATTTTTTTGTTATGTTTTTAATTTTTTAATTTTAATTTCTTTTTATTTTTTATGATTTTTAATTTTCTTTTTAGTATGTGTGATATATATGTAGATATCGATAATATGTATTATATAATAGATATATATATGATGTAAATATATATAATATAGAAAAATCAGAAAAATACCAAAAGTATAGTCCCTTTTATTTTTAAGGGTTTTTTAAAATACATAGGGTATTTTTAATAATAAGAATAATAGTATAAATAATAATATAAGTAAATATAGTTATATATAGAATATAGCTAATATATATAGATAGATATAAATACTCAAAATAGGTGAACTAAATGTTTTTATCTTTTTTATATTTTCTGATGTTTTTGATATTTTCCTTGGAATATTTGTTGATTACTTTTGTATTATTAATTGAATAAAAATGGGAAAACATGGAACAAAAATACAAGGATTATTTTGGAATTTAAAAATAGGTAAACCACCTAAAATTTTCTAAAACTATTTTTTATATTATATATTATATACATAAGATACATAAATAGAATTTTGATATTTTTTGGATTTTTCAATATTTTTTACTAATTTTTATAATGATTTAAGGATTTTTTTAATTTTTATGTTTTCTTTTGAAATTTTAATGATTTTTGGTATGGAATTCAAAATTATAATAATAAAGACATTATATTTTTTGAATTTTTTTTACAACATTTTCTCATTTTTATGTATTTTTTCATGCAAACAAGGAATAAATGCAATGTTTTTGAATTTTTAAATATATTAAAAATATTTTTAGTCTCCTTGTGAAAAAATATATGTGATTTAATATGAGTACAGACACTTAAAATAATTTTTCTACAAAATGTTGTTGCAAAATGATACTTTTAATGATAAAATACAATAAATAAAAATTAATATGTTGGTAGGGATCTAAATGTAATTAAAATAAATAAACATGCATTCTATAATACCAAATGAAAGTATAGATGCCTCTGCATAAAAATCCCAAAGATATTTAACTTAATACACATGATAGGGGTATAAATGCAATATCTAAGAACATCTAGGGCCAACTTGCAAAATAACCAAAGAGTTAAACACTAGAATTCAAACTTTAAGGACCAAATAAAACAAGAACCCGCCGGGGATCCCTACAAAATGCTCCCCCCCATGTGTATACACACGTGAGGTGACGTGGCAAGGGACCTGAATGCAAATAAAATAAGCATGGGGGTTGTTTTGTAAATAATACAAAAGTTTTGAACTATAACTTGAAATCACTAGAATGAAACAAAAATACAAAAAGTGAAGGGCTCTATGGAAAATACACCTTAGCGCGCAATCGGAATGCTGCAGGCATTAAATTATCCATGTGGCACCTCATGATGGCTTGATGACGGTTCGCGGGCGACGACTTGGATCAGATCTCTTGCTGAGATTAGATGATCGATGGCAGTTTAATCGAATGGTTGTTGTACCACCTGGAGCAGGAACACGATCGGACAGTGGAGAGACCCTCTGGAAGAATTGGGGAAGAACATACCGCGACTGAGCTTGGATCCGAGCTCCTGGGTGGCTCCCACCTGCCCCCGACTAGCTAGAGGGTGGAAAAGGTTCCTACGAGGATGCCAGAGATATTGGAGGCATCGAGGAGGTCCTAGAGCCCGACGAAGGGACCCTGGAGGTCGAAGAAGGTTTATGGTCTCCTGGAGCTGACTTTGAATAAAAATGCCTCATTCAAGGCTTTTGACCTCATGGACTTGCATGGTTAGCTAAAACACACAAAAAGATGGGTCCAGGGGGTCAGTTGGAGAGAAATGAGAGAGGGTAATGCATGGCTAAGGGTCTCTGGGGAAATGCGGAGGGCCTCCAGTGAAAGGTGGAGGAGAAGACTCGACTCACTGATCAGGGCTCTATCAGAGGGAGCGAGGGTGCTTGGGGCATTGAGAACTTGATAGGGAAGGAAATAAGGGTAATAAAAGCGGCAGGGGACAGTCAAGCATGGCTGGAACAGTGGCCAGAGCTCTAGCTCCGGCAAAGTACGATGTGACTAATTTGCGAAATAAAATATGAAAAATGACGGAATCTAAACGCTAAAATATGCTAGTTAATCCTACGAATGAAAATAGACAAAAATCTAGGGCTCTACCTCAGAGAAGAAGAAGCCAAGGCGAAGCTCAAGTGAGAAGGCTGGCGAGCTTGGATCTCCAACTTCCAGACCTCTTCCTCCACGCCCAAATGACTGGCAAGCTCACTGTTGTCACCAACGAACCTAAGCATGAGAAATCAGTGGCTTCAAGGGGGAAAACGGGATCAAAACTCAAATCGAAATTGGCGGGTGTGTATGTACATGAGGATCTTGGATTGGGCAGAGTGCTCGATTCATCGGTCCTTAGATCGAGGAGAGATGGTAGCGTGAAAGATGATCGAGGATGAAAAGTCAAAGAGGACTAAAGCCTGGAGGATGGAGGGAGTGATGGAGAAAAAACGAAGAAGAGGGGTGGTTGGTGAGGTCTGACAGACATAGGAGGGCTAATTGACGTGCGAGTCAACCAAGGTCGGTCCCCCATTAGGCCACGTAGGTCACTAAAGGACAAAACAGAAAAGAGAAGGAAAATAAATCAAAATAAAATAACAAATTATTTGTTTAATTTTTGGTTAAAACATAAAAAATATTTATTATTTTATGTAGAATTTTAATCTAACTTTTATTTAATTTTTCGAGTTAATTTATTATATGTTACTTTTGTATGTATAAACATATGTATATTTACCTATATAAATTAAATTTTGTTTTCTTTTCTATTTTAGATTTTATTGTTTTATATGCATAATTTATATATTTATATCTTATTTAAATACATATAAATATATTTTTACAATTTTCTGAAGTTATATGCACACTTAAATAAATAAATATTTATTATATATGTATATTACAAGTATATTCATATATGTATTATATACACTCGTTTATTTTAATGTATTTTTAATTATTTTATTCTAATTTTCTTATGTATGTGAATTTCAAATAATGTTAACAAGATTATGAAAATGTGAAACATATAAAAAATGAATAAATTGATTATTTTATTCAAGTATATTGCACAATGAGGGTCTAAAATTTAACTTTTGCATCTTGACTCTAAATTGAATGAAACCACTTCATTAAATAGATGGTTAATTTTATGAACAATAAAAGTGAGTTTGGTGAATTTTGAGTTTATATGGAGAACATACATATTGAGAAAGTTTTATTTTGACTTTTTATTCTGAGTGTCTAGGGCACACTGTGCATTATTTTGGATGAAATAAATTTTATATTTTTCTTTGTATTTTTATCTACAAGTTTTATGTTTAAAGTTTATTAATTTGAGGTAAAAAATTAGGGTTTCTTTATTATTTTTGACCCTTATCTCCCCCTACTTTATTCCTTGTCAACCCTGTCATCATGATGCCTAGGTCTCAGGGTTCAAGATTACTTAATACCTATGGAATTTCATTCTTTTTCTTTTCTTTTCTTTATTATTTTATTTTGACTTTAATTATTATATTTTATACAATATTTATAGCATATATAATGAATGGTATTTTGTATAATTTAATGCTAATTACATGCATTTAGCTAGGGTTTAAAGTCTAAAATGAAAGAATATAGGTGATGAAATGGAGATTCGTCACCCCCCTATACTTGCCTTTGCTAGTCCCTAGCAAATACTTATGACTATAAGTGTAGAAAAAGGAAAATAAAGAAATGAAAAAGAAAGAACTTGGAATAAATTCAGACTTTTAAACTTATCTTATTAAAATCAAAGTTCAGAGCTCGGTTAAGACCTTTGGATTCTTGATTTGGTTGAACCACATTTAGGTTAGAAGTGTGACACAATAGCCCTCAGGTTCCATAATACTATCATTCAATTATCTTTGCAATCAAGTCAGAGTCATCCTCTCAATCGCATGCTCTTGCTACTTTGAAATGACAGATCCACGTGTGTGAACTTTTCAGCTCTTCCCACACAAACCGTTGAACTATAAAATATTCTGCTCTCCCGATAGCTCGTCCTCGTGGAGACAGATATTCCCTTCTAAGGTCAGGTGTTTATGGTCTTTACAATCGAAAGGGAGAGAAGCTAGAAGAATGGGAAAGAATTAGGAATGGACCAGTGTAGTCCTCATTCCCTTATGAAGCACAATCAGTGTAACCGGAGAGATGGAGAGAGAGAGAGTGGGGTCAAAGAGAGAATAACGAAAGGAGAGAGATGTGCTTGGGAGGTGGAGAGAGAGCTGATGAATCCACGTTTCATCATCTTTATTCTATCATTTTGGCCTTAAAAACCCTAGTAAATGCGTGTAAATAGGCTTAATATAGGCATTTTAGCATTCATGCATATATGTGTAAATATTGTATAAAATGCGGTTTTTAAAGCCAAAATTATAGAATAAAGAAAAGAAAAGAAAAAGAATAAAATATTGTAAATATTTTATGACCCGAAACCCCGAGACCTAGGCATCTCGATGAATAGGTCGACAAGGAATAAAGTAGGGGGAGATAAGGGACAAAATACAGATAAAATACCTATACATTATATTCATTCTTTATTCATTTTGGAACCTATTTTTGGTTCCACTTTTTACACTTCAAATAAAGAAACTTTGTACATGAAAGTTGTAGATAATAAAATAAAGAAAAATACAAAATTGATTTCACAGAAAAATAATGTACAGATAAAAAGTTATGGTCTGAATAAGAATCCAGAATGCCAACTTCCCAGACCCGTATCTCACAAATAAAAACTCCAAATGCAGCGTACTCACCTTTAATTGTATATAGAAGAAAATAAGCTATTTAATGGCGGTGGTTTCGCATTTGGCGGAGCTACGGTTTGAAAGTTGACTTTTGGACCCTCATTGTATACTTGTACATATTAAAATATTCAATTTATTATTTATTTATTATTTTTATAATTTTATATTTTTATAATGTTGTAAATAATACTTATAATAATTATGTGCATTAAAATCAGAATAAAAACATAAATAAAATACAAATAAAAATACTTGTATATATTATAATACATAGGTATAATACATGTAGCTATACCTATACAAATAACACTTTCATTTTATTAAGTGTATAAAATATATCAGAAAATTAAAATAAAAATATATTTGTGTATATAAAAGTATTTTATAATTTTAGAAAATAAAAACCAAAATAAAATAAATTAAAAATACCTAAATAAAAATAAAATACTTAAATATATAGATATAGATACCTATAGGGGCATAAATGCAAACTTGTAAAAATAAGTCTCATAAAAATAAATAAAAATCACCATAAAATAATTTATAAAAAAATAAACATTTTTTATTTTATAACCAAAATTTAAATAAATCATTTTCTATTTTTTATTGAATTTCTAAGCATTTTTTGCCAAGGTTTTTTCTGGTTGGTCCACGTGGACCAACCAGAGCTCTTCCTTAGTTGACCTCGGTCAACTCTCTGACCGAGGTCTGGCTATTGTCAGACTGCATTTTCCTTGGACTTTGCGGATTTTTCCAGGCCAAATCTTTCACCGTTTGGCCTCGGTTTCTTCACGACTTTTGAAGATCTACCATCCAGCTACCACGCCCATGCATCATTTTGGCATTTTGACCAAAGCCTCGCCCGTGATCCTGCCTCGAAGGTCGCCCCTCGTCCAACTTTCAAAAACGCCCCATCTTCTTCCATTCCCTCTTGATCCCTCTTCCACCACCAAAATCCTAACCTAAGACCTTGAAGACACTCCTGGTGACAGCAGGAGTTTGTCGGGCTTCTCATTGGACCGAGGTGGCGTCGAATTGAGGCAGATCCCCTTGCCGAAGTGGCCGCCGGAGCACCTTGCCCGCGCGCGTTGGTGAGACATTTCTTCCCCTCTCTTTCCCTCTTTTCTTCCTTGCTCTTTGAAGCTCTAGGGTTAAGAAGCTAAAGTCACCTTCCCCCTTTCGAGATCTTCGATCGGGATCCGTCCTAATACCTCGCTTCCCGCGGCCGGCATCGAGTTCGCCGGCCATTTCCACATGCCCGTCTAGCCCTCCTCCTGTGCGAAACACTCTGCGACGTTGGGGCATTTTGCCCCCAACGTTTTCACTCCCTTTATCTGCAGGTTCCAGGAGCTATCGTCCCCCATCTGGGGTCGATTTTGAACGGGCTGAGGCACCTGGAGGCGTCATCTTCTCCAGCGTCAATCATCGTCACCGGCCCTCCAGGAGCTTCGTGGAGGCCGTCACCGGAAGAGGAGGAGCTTCGGCTCCATTTTGCATCGTGCTCACCAGTCCAGGTGGTCGGAGGAGCGCCGGAGGATCATCCGAAACTCGGCCCAGCCGAGTTCGCGGCCTGTTCTTCCAGCCATTCTCCGCGCCGTCCGATCGTGGATCCTCCTCCAGACGCTACAGCATCCGTTCGATCTTGCCCCCTCCAACCGTCAGATCTCCAGGGGCAGATCTAATCTCGGCCCTCGAAGGCGAAGGGGCATCGTGGGCCGTGGCTCTGCCACGTGTCTTAAGTGATAAGAAAGCCGCCATTGGATGCCCCCCCTCTACTGGGTATTTTGTGAGATTAACCCAGCATTTTTTGTATTTTATATTAGATCTAAAATCATTTATCTGCAGCAGTACTTTTTGTAATATTTGCAACCGTGCCCCCCTCGGTTTTGGCATATTGCGAATTCGCCCCTCCCAGGCGCGCGTGCCTCTGCACGTGGGGCTGGGATTTTTGCTGGCATATCCTTCGCATTTTGTGTATTTGCTAATGGTCCAGAAACTATTGTCTCTAGTACATTATTTTGTGAGAATTTTGCGCTTAAGCCCCTGACCTTTTCGTATATTACACAAATGCCCCTGCACACATGAATTTTCTTGTCGTTGTCTCTAATTTTTGCATGCCTCTATAAAATCCAAAAAAATCTCCAAAAATCACAGTAGCTCTCTGTTGCATTGTAGTTCATCATCATATTTTTATTTTTCATATTTATTGCATTTTTATATTTATTAAAAATCAAAAACATCTATTTTCAGCACTGTTTGCATCATAAAATCCCTAAAAAATATAAAAACACTCCAGAAAATTCCCAAAAAAATATATTTTGTGTCTTTTAATTTGTTTTAACTCCCAGCCAAAAATCATTAAAAAATACAAAACCAAACTCCTAAAAATTGCAAAACTCTCAAAACCTTCATAAAAATTTATAAAATTCATAAAAAATCCAAAAATAGTGTTTTCTTTTCCTGAAGTTTCTTTGTTTTATTATCTTTAAGTGAAAATTAATTTGGAGAATTTTTGTTACTGTTTGCTATTTTATTTCTCCATTTTAAGTTCAGCCTTGCATTTTTGCCACTGTTTGCTTTATTTTCTTAATTAAAAATACCAAAAACATTCTAAAAATTACACAAAAATCACAAAAACAGTAAAAAAGTATAAAAAGACCAAAAAGACTTTATTTCCTTATTTTTGAGTATTTTTATCCACTTTTATAAATACTTTAGTTTCCCTTTTATTACATTGTCTTTAATTTCCAATATTGAAAAAGAAAATATAAAAATATAAAATATAAAAAGAAAATATAAAAATCAGTAAATTAAAAATAAAAATACAAAAATATAAAATTAAAAATTAAATAAAAAAATATATAAAATTCAAAAACCCACAAAAATTTTTAGATTGGCTAAGTAGCTTGTTAGATCTAGGTTTGGATTTTTATCCGTGCTTTACACCTTTGCTCCTTGAGTTCGACCCCTACTTGCTTGCCATTGTACATCGTTAGTAGGGTATAATAAATTTTAATCCTTGCTATTCATTCTCTGATTGATTGTGTGGGTTAATTGTTGAGGACCGAGGAAGTTTGAGCAGTCGCATCAGCGACAGTGAGTCTGACCTGTCAGACCGCTAATTAGCGGCTCTCGCTTTCTCGTTTTTCAAATGGCGCCGTTGCCGGGGAGCATCGGCTTGTAGAGTATCTTTGGGTCTTTCTAGTCACTTAGCCATTTTTGCTTACTTGTATTTTGTGCATTATTTATTTTGAATTGTCTGACATCTCTTTTGTTTTCTTGCGAGGGACCGCCGACCGAGGAGGATCGCCTAGGGGATCCTGAGCAGCCTTGGGAGGAGGAGTCGGCTATTCTACCCTAGCCGGCAGGAGAGAGCAGGAGAACTAGAGAGAGAGAGAGAGTTGTTTTATTTTTGTGAGAGAGAGTATTTGATTAATTTGTAATAATACAGGACTTGGACAGTTGAACACTACGGGCCTAATTTCCGGGTGTTTGTTCACTCGGGGGCTCACCGCGGCTTTTTCGTGTTTTCTCGACCGTCATTTTCCGGTTTTGTTTTCTTTTCCATTTCTTTCGTGGATTGAGCTCTTAGCATTAGGTCCTACTTGATTCGAGTAACCTAGGTCCAAACACCTAATAACTCTTGCATGCTCCTATAGATCGTATTTGGACTTAGATTAATTAAGTAGTTAATCATTGGCTCTCGATCCGCGCGCCGCGAGCTCACTCCACACAAGCGCTTTCTCCTAACTCAAATGTGTTGAGCAGAGGAGGAGTGAGCCTAGACCGGACACTAGGATTGGGAGTTAGCGGTTAACTCGTGGTTCTTCACGCTAGCAGCTGCCTGTTCTAGGACGATTTCCGCATTGCATAACCGGCATATAGATTAGGTTTATAAATTTCTGCCTTGCATCCCGCATGGAGAGAGCTGGGATTCACTGTAAGTCTTCTCACTTTGCATTCATCATATAGGCACAAAGGTGAGATTTCCATCTTGGTGTCGACTTGCATTGGCTTTTCCCGACTCTTTTCTCCCTCTGATTTTGGATACCTTAGGATAAAGAAAATACAAAATCGTTAGGCGCTTGTTTGAATCTACTCAAAAGAAGCGATAACACAAAAAAATTAAAAAAAGGGACTGCTAAGAAAACTTTGACCTAAATAAAAATTGGTAATTGGACTCATTGATTGGGGAGAGTAACACCCTCCTTTGTTTTCAGGTTGCATGGGAAGGTCTCCTTCCAAGTGAGTTGAGCGTTCGTAAGGATTAGAGCCCAAAACCCAACTTGTGGCTGCCTTGTGTATCGCCTGGATTTCCGAAGTATTGGCGCTACTATCGTACGTAGTCGAGTAGGGCTTGGTCGCCAGTGGTGACTCACTATTGTGTGAGCGCCGACCTTGTCCGAAGTACCGAGCATAGGCCACGCCTTCACGGGGGTGTCTGTCTCACCGGCTGCGTCCGAGTAGGATCTTGCACGCTCACTGGTGATTCCGTTGCGAGCGAGATCCGAAGTATCGGTTTCGCCTATCGGCTTCCTCCCTCTATTTCTTTGGCTGAGTAGGGATCCGGGAAGGGTTACAAGGACCTTAAAAAGCGCAAGTTACAGGTTACACAGGAGGAGGACAAGTACGGGAATACTTTTCCGACAGTACTCTCGCTCCTATAGGCGTAGCGCTCTAAGGACTCGTTGAAAGATAAATTCCTGAAATCAAGATAAAAATTACAAAGATAACAGCCGAACCTTCACGGCTTCAGGCATTGAGTTGGTGAACTCCCTTATTTTGTGTTTGATTGCCAATCACATTTAGGTCAAGATCAAAAATATCGCGCCTTTGCGCAATTTTGCTCCCCTTCTATTTGACCCTTGCTCATTGTGAGCCTTCTACTGTTTTACAATCCTCTTTATTTCTTGTTACCCTCGTGCTCTTCATCCAACATCCATTCCTCTTGACCTTCGCAAGATGTCGGTACACGGATGGTTTAGTCGGGACCTTGCCGACACCCATATCGATTCCGTGCATTCGACGTCTCCAATAAAGAGGGGTGATCTCCGAAGAGTTAATTCGGATCTTGCGGATGTCTCTTTGGACTCCCCTATTCTCGCCTCTTTCTATACTTGCCTTTATCCAATTAACCCGCTATTCGGGATGGACTCGCAACCCGAACTAGCTCTTCCCCTTTCAATACACCGGGACTACTCTTATCCCCGAAATAACCCCTTGTGGATGGAGGTCGATTTCAGTCAATATCATATGCTCCGTTCACAACCTTCTGGGATTGACCTTAATCCCAGATTCATCTCAACAGTTGGTGCTGAGGAAGATGCTGATCAGGGTTTACTCCGTCATGCAGATCTTCAACCCGATCAAGAGTCAGAGATACAAGTACAGTCTGAGATGGCAGGAGGAAGAGGGAAAGGACCACAGCCCCAGCATGAGCCTGAAGACAATGCGGCAGAAGGACAATATACTACGCAGGGTGAGGTCAACAGTCAATTGCTGGCTTCCATTCAAGCCATTCAGCAGCAGTTGACCAATCAGGCTTTAGCCCAGAATGCCTTTCAGGACATGCTGAATGATCTGAGGCGGAGGGCCGATGTAAGAGACGGCCGGCGGGAGGATGATCCCAATTTCGAGGAAGTCAATGATGAGTTCTCAGTGGGACCTGACTTTGAAGCAGCAGAAGAGGATCCACCGCAGCCCAAGCCCACACTCAAGCAGACATACAACCCAGGAGCAGGGCGCATCACTGAGTGGATTCAGATTCCACGAATGCACGCCCACTTCGAGCTGAAGCCGCAGTTTCTGTCGCTGCTTCCCACCTTTCATGGGAACACCACTGAAGAGCCATATATTTTTTCTCAAGAAGTTTAACCGCATCTGCTCCACTGCTCACTACCCCGGAGTTCCCCTGGATGTGATTAAGATGACCGCATTCTCTTTCAGCCTTCAAGACAAGGCCCTTTACTGGGTCGACCATCTCGGGAAGGTCGTCACCACCTGGGAGGAATTGAAATCTGCTTTCCTCCATAAATTTTATCCTCTGGGAAGATTAAACCAGATGCGTGCCCGGATCTCCAGTTTCTGCCAGCAGCCCCACGAGACGATCCAAGAAGCGTGGGAGCGATTCAAGGATCTCCAGGAGAAGTGCCCCCACCATGAAATACCCAAGAACAGTCTCGTGCAACACTTCTTTGGGGGGCTATCATTTGAGAGCCAAAAGCTCGTAGATGCGGCTTGCGGCGGTTCACATTTTAACAAGGACGAGGATGTAGTATGGAACGTCTTCGAAGAAATGGCTGAGGGAGAAGCAGCTCAATCCTCGTCTAGAGTTTATATGAAGCCACCGACCGCCATCAGCAAGCCAGTTAACATGGCTTCTCACACTGAGGACAAAGATGAAAGCTCCAACCTAAGTATCATCGGGAGCCACTTGTCCAAAGTGGACATCATCGAGAAGAGGTCGCAGGACCTCGAAAAACTGGCAGTTATAGAGAAGAGGACCCAAGGTCTGGAGAAGCTCGACCAGATCTCCCAGCAGCTGGAGCAGCTCGTCCGAGCGTTGAATGCAAACATGTGCAACGCTGTGTCTACCTCTGCCGAGCCGAACGCTGAGAAGAAGGAACCTACAGTGCAGCAAAACCCTCAGCCGACTCCACAACAGCCCCAACCTATCCAGCACGTGTACTACGTGCAGGTTCCGGAGCAGCCACCGCAGCCTCAGACGCAGATGGTTGTATACCAACCAGAGCACCAGCCCGCATACTCCGAGCAGTTCTCTCCACCCCCGCCGCTGATCCAGGAGATCAATGGCGTCTGGAACAACGAAACGCAGCTGACCCGTCCTCAGGGACATTCTCTGGGTCAGAACATGGGCAACAGGCCCTTCCAGCAGCAACACCAGGGTGGGAGACCATTTCAGCAGCCCTACCAGTACCAGCCTCCCTCACATGGAAACACGTGGAGGCAGAATTACCAACATGGGCCTCAGCAGTCCGGATATCGTGGACAGGGATACCACCAGCAACCGGCTGCACAATACAACCAACACCCGTCGCAGTACTCCTCAAACCCCCCTCCTCAACAATTCGCACAAGGATACCAGTCACAATCTCAACCGCCATTTCAGCAGTCTAGACCCCAGCAGGGGGAATCTTCTGAGATTGTACCGGTCAATCCGGCCCTGGCCTGTTTGGAACAGTTGATGAAGAACATGGCTGAGATGAACCAGAAGATCGACGACCTGACGGCAGCCAAAACCGTCATACCAGCCCAGGTCGAAGCTAATCCTAACAATTTCCGACGCAAGGAGCAGGTAGCTGGCAGTGTCCAACCCGAATCAGGTGAATTTAATTGTTTTTTATCTAACGCTGTTACTCTCAGGAGCGGTAGGACACTCCGGCCATCGGCGACGGCGAAAGGAAAGCACATTGCATCTGACGGGGAATCGTCAGTCCAGCCAACACCAGGGCCAGCAAGCATTTTGGGAGCAGCACCAGGATCCAGAAAATCACAAAAAAATGAAGAAAACAGAAAAACACAAAAAGATAGCAGCAACCTCGGTGGAGACCGGCCAGCATTGGAGACGCCTGCACCCGCATCACAGTCAGCTCCTGACAGGAGGAGCACCGCACCTGCAGCGAGTCCAACGCCAGCAACCGAAGCCGAGCCTGTCATTTTTGGTCCACAAATTGTAGATGAATCCATTCCTTTTTGTCATCTACCTGTAAACAACAACACGGACACTATTTTGAATGATATTGGAGAAGAGTTTGTAAATATTCCTTTTCCTGAAGCAATGAAAAAACACAAAAAAATGAAAAAATTGAAAAGTGCTTTGTCTGATCCTGCTATCATAGAAATCATTCAGAATTTGGTGTTAAATATGCCATTAATGAAAGCTCTTGAGTACATGCCAGTCGTGAAGAAAGGACTTAAAGAGGCATGTACAACCAAGCGCAAGCCAACTCCCCATAACTCCAGAAGCAAAGGTGGTAAATCTGAAAAGCACATCCTCACTATGGCCACCGTCAATGCCATCAGCAACCTCCCGGACAAAAAGCCAGATATGGGAGAACCTCTTGTACGTTGTCAGATGTTCGAGAAAGAGTTCAAACGAACACTCCTCGACAGCGGGTCTTCTGTCAATCTGATGCCAGCCTCACTACTCACGGAGTTCAAGCTGGGACCGCTCAAACCTACAAAGATGATTCTGCAGTTTGCAGATAAGTCAGTCAAGCGGCCTAGGGGCCTGTTGGAGGACGTGATCGTCACGGTTCAGGGAAAGTCATTCCCAGCCGATTTTGTGGTCTTAGATATGGACGTCCCCGCTCCGTTGCTCCTTACCCCGATCATACTCGGAAGGCCATTTCTGCGGACATCAAACGCAGTAGTGAATTATGGGACAAGAGAAATCACTTTTGGAGCTGGCAATGAAATTATCCGAGTAGAGACCCTGTCTGAGGGAATGCCCATTGAACCGACATCTGTATCGTGTGCAAAGGTGATTGAGAATGATGAAGACTGCGATTTTCTAGCCGAGATTCAAGACACCAACCTCTTCCTGGATGATAATGAGATCCACGGACTCCTCTGTCCAGAGGAGGAAGTGGAGACCGCAGTCGAATTTCCGTGTATCAATCAAGATGAGGAACTTGCTGATGCACTACAAGACACTGCTGTGGGGTTGATATGCCTTCAGAACCAGGAGCCGAGTTTGGAAGCATCTTCGGACGAAGATGAAATCATTGAAGAATTCTGTTAGGATCTGAGAGAGGAAACAGAGCAGATTATGGTGGACATTGCACGGTTGAAAGAATCACCACCTGTATTAATAGCTGAGGTGATGAATCCACGTTTCATCATCTTTATTCTATCATTTTGGCCTTAAAAACCCTAGTAAATGCGTGTAAATAGAGCTAATTCAGGTATTTTAGCATTCATGCATATGTGTGTAAATATTGTATAAAATGTGGTTTTTAAAGCCAAAATTATAGAATAAAGAAAAGAAAAGGAAAAAGAATAAAATATTGTAAATATTTTATGACCCAAAACCCCCGAGACCTAGGCATCTTGATGAATAGGTCGACAAGGAAGAAAGTAGGGGGAGATAAGGGCCAAAATACAGATAAAATACCTATACATTCTATTCATTCTTTATTCATTTTGGGACCTATTTTTGGTTCCACTTTTTATACATCAAATAAAGAAACTTTGTACATGAAAGTTGTAGATAATTAAATAAAGAAAAATACAAAATTGATTTCATAGAAAAATAATGCACAGATAAAAAGTTATGGTATGAATAAAAATCCAGAATGCCAACTTCCCAGACCTGTATCTCACAAATAAAAACTCCAAATGCAGCGTACTCACCTTTAATTGTATATAAAAGAAAATAATCTAATTCATGGTGGTGGTTTCGCATTTGGCGGAGCTACGGTTTGAAAGTTGACTTTTGGACCCGCATTGTATACTTGTACATATTAAAATATTCAATTTATTATTTATTTATTATTTTTATAATTTTATATTTTTATAATGTTGTAAATAATACTTATAATAATTGTGTATATTAAAATCAGAATAAAAACATCATTAAAACTCAAATAAAAATACCTGTATATATTTGATACCTAGGTATTATACACACACTTATACCTATATAAAATACACATGTATTTTATTAAATACACAGAACACATCAGAAAAATAAAATAAAAATAAATTTATGTATATAAAAGTGTTATATAATTTTAGAAAATAAAAGCCAAACTAAAATAAATTAAAAATACCTAAATAAAAATAAAATACATTAATACATAGATATTCATACCTATAAGGGGATTAAATATGAACTTGTAAAAATTTAATTTATAAAAATAAATAAAAATCGGAATAAAATATTACATAAAAAATTAAACTTTTTTTATTTTATAACCATAATTTAATTCAACCTATTTCTATTTTTAAATGATTTAATAAAACATTTTCCGGGGCTTTTTCCTGGTTGGTCCACGTGGACCAACCAGGTGGCTTGGGGAGTTGACCTCGGGTCAACTCCCTGGCCCTAGCCCTGTGACCCTTGTCAGGCACCCGTGACCCCCGCTTTTCTCAATTTTTTCGCCATCAAGGCGTTGCTCGAGGGAGGCCGACTCCTTCTTGAAAATTGAACACTGTAGATCCTAGATTCACGCCGACCTCTAAGATCCTCTTAGATCTTCTCTATCCGCCCGTGATCTTCCCTCGAAACTCGCCCGTCGACCATATTCAAAACCAGCCCCTTCACTTCCTCTTCTCTTTGAACTGGGATTTGGGCGCCAATAGCTTCCAGGTGGGGTTGAGGGCGAGCGCTCGTGACAGGGGCATCCTCCCCCACTGCCGTCGAGGTGCGGCGAGCCCCAAACGCCGCGTTCCAACTCCATCTCCGGCCACCGCCGTGAGGTTTCCTTCCTCGGGGTCTACACCATTGAGGTTGTGTTTTTCTTAATTTTTTTCTAGAGTTTAGCTCGCTGTTATCATTAGGTTTCATTTCATGTCGACCATTAATCGTTTAATCAAGTGAATCGCCACCATCTTTCCCCTCGCCGGAGCTCGCTCCGGCGAGCTACTGTTTACGCCCAACACCATTCCATTCCACCATTTCTTGCCCTGGGAACATTCTCTCGTGCTCTTGCGTTTAACGTGCAGGTCCCAGGTGCCAAGAGGCCCTATCTGGAGCCGAGTTTTGCCGCATTTGAGCAGCCTGGAGCCGCACCTTCCCCTTGACCTTGCGGCAGGGCATCAGGGCTTCTCCGCCCATTTTGGCCTCGTCGTTGGGTCAGGGCATCTTCCAGGAGCGAGGAGGGACCGCCGGCGGGCTTCCAGGTGGTCGGAGGAGAAAGCTGCACTCGAATCAAACTCGCCCCAAGCGAGTTCATACGACATTCTTCCTCCAGGCTTCATCACCGTCCGATCAAGCACCTCCTCCAGAACCAACAGCTGCCGTTGGATCTTGCGCGTCCAGAGCCGTCCATCACTCGCCATCTTCTGATCTGGGCCGCACAAGCGAAGGGGCATCGCGGGCTGAGAGAGCGACACGTGTCATAAGTGGAAGATCGAGCGCCGTTGGATGCGCCCTTGGCGTGGGTAATTTTGTCTCGTACCCCCGCCGGTTTTTGTATTTATTATTTAGCACGCAATCATTCATCAGCAGCTTAAACATTTTTGTAATATTTATACTTAGCCCCCCGAACTTTCTTGATTTGCATTTCAATCCTTCGCCTGTTCACTTCACGTGGCCATCCACGTGAGGTGTGCATTTTGCACGGAGACCCCTGCGGGTTTGAGTATTTGTATTTCGTTGATTAACTAGTATATTTAGTGTTATATTTTGTGTGAAAATTGCATGTGACCCCTGGATATTTCACATTTTTGCACAAACGCCCCTGCCAGGCCTTTAATTTGAGATCACTTGTAGTATTTATTTGGAGCATCATTTTAACTCCAAAAATTCCACAAAAATAGGTTTAAGTATCTGGACACGTGTACTTTGATGCCACATATTTAGTTTTTGATTTTGTATTATTTTTATATTTGTTAAAAATCAAAAACAGCCTTTTTGTGTACTGTCTAGCTTAGAAAATACAAAAAAAATATCAAAACACCTCCAAAAATTCTAAAAAAATCACTTAGTGTCTATTTTATCCTATTTTAGTGTCAGTCCAAAAATCACTAAAAATCTCAAAAGAAAAACACTAAAAATTTAAAAACACTCAAAAACTTCAAAAAAAAATATAAAATAGTAGAAAAATCAAAAAAATACAAACTCAACTTCTTTTTGTTCCTTATTTTATTCTCTTTATTAGAAAAATAGTGTGAGATATTTTTAGTACTGGTTGATATTTTTAAATCTCATTTTTGTCACAGCCAGCCCTATTTCCACTGTTTAGCCCTATTTCAGTTTTTAAAAATATCAAAAACATCTTGAAAAACCCTCAAAAATCACAAAAACAGTAGAAAACCTCAAAAATACCAAAAACATTTTATTTCTGAATTTTTGAGCATTTTTGTGCATTTTTATAAATATTTTACTTTATCTTTTCTTATATTGTCTTTCCTTTCCAATATTGAAAAAGAAATACAAAAATATAAAATATAAAATATAAAAATCAGAAAATAAAAAAATCAAAATACAAAATTAAAAATAAAAAAAAATTTAAAAAAAAATGTAAAAATTTAAAAACCCACAAAAATTGTAGTTGCTTGCTTGCTTAGTGTAGACACTTCACACACTCACACACTTTAGCATTTTTGCCTGAATTACACTGTTTGCTCCCTGTGTTCGAACTCTCTGCATACTTGCCCTTTACATCATTTGTGCAGAGTTAAAAATAAATTTTAACTCCACATTTATTTCTAATTATTGATTTTTAGTGTGGGTTAATTGTTGATCAAATACGGATTTCATTTGAGAGTCGCAACAGCGACGGTTGTCTCCGCCTTGTGTGAGATACCAATTTAGACCCTCGTGAGATCCGTGTTTATCAAATGGCACCGTTGCCGGGGAGCAACAGCGCGTAGTTCGAGTTTTTGTTTTGTGTTGTGATCATTTGTCTACCTTTGCGGCTTTTATTTCTGCTTGTTTTATTTTGCATTATTTTTGATATATCTTTTGAATTGTCTAACCACTCTCCTTGTTTGGATTCCGTGCGAGGTACGTGGATCGAGGGAGGAGCCCCTCTTGGAGCACCTTGGCACTCACGTGAAGCGGCTCTAGCTGAGCACGAAGAAGAACTTGGAGGATTTTGCAGGACAATTTCTTAGCATTTATTTTCTTGCATTGTATTTTGTAATTTAAGTGAGTGAGAGACTCTTAATTTGTAATAATACAGGTACCCCCGGACTTGGACTTTTGAGCCTAATTTCCAAGTGATTGTTCACTTGGGGGCTCACCGCAGTTTTGACGGTTTTCATCGCATTTTTTTACTTTGTTTTTCGATTTTCGATTTTCTTTATTTTGTGTGATTGAGCCCCTAGTTCTAGGATTGTTTGCGATAGACTAAGGCCAAACACCTAATATTTTGCATGCACCTATAGTCTCGTTTGGACTTAGTCAAATTTTAAACAGTTGATCATCACCTTCAATCCATCGCGCCGCGAGCTCTCCCCGCAAAGCGCTTTCTCCTACCCTCAATTTGTTGAGCAGAGGAGGGGTGAGCCTAGACCGGACTCTAGGGTTGAGGATTGACGGTCAACTTGTGGTTCTTCCCGCTAATAGCAATTTTTGAACTTAGGGCGATTTCATCGGCTTGCATTTGCATATAGATAGGTTTCAATTCTGCTGAGCATCCTTGCATGTAGAGTGCTGGAGGCAAGGTGAGCATTTACGCTTTAGCATCCATCATTGATTTGACGCTTGCATTGCTTTTCCGACTCTACCTCTGATTTTGCCAACCTAGGATCTTAAAGGAATTGAATCCTCGTTAGGATCGTGCATTCTCACTAAAAATCCAAAAAAGTGATAATCCATAAAATTGGGACTGTTAATTTTACTTGACCCTAAAACCGATCAAAAAGAAAATCTTGTATTGGGGCGAGTAATCCCCTCATTGTCTTCGCTTTTACTTGCTCGCGCACACACTAAGGTTAGAGCCAAAATCCCATTCAGCCCCCTAAGTGTTTGTGCAACTGTTTGACTTCTCACCTAACTCTAAAACAGACAAGATAAAAAGACCGCACTTTGCGGTCTCTACCGAGTTGAGTAGGTGAATTGAGGGTTTGTCTTGTTTCATTTTTTGCTTGTGATTGGTCTGTGTGTCCTAGATCATACCTGCGCATTTGCGCCTTTTTCTTCACTCTCTTGACTTGACTTTCGTGCTCCCCCGAATCACTTCCTTTTGTTTTCGAGATGGACCCCTGGAGTACATTTTATCCGGACTTTGCGGACCCCTCGCTCACTCCAGCCGGTCCACCTCCTTTTTATCAGGAGGATCCTCCTCCTATTTTTTCTGATTTTTGTACATACCCGCCTCAGCCACAGCATCAGACTTCGGACTTCTACCCACACTCACCTTCACCTCCACCTTCACATCCACCCGAGTTTGACCTGATGGAGTCACCTCCCTCGATCTCTATGAGTGATATCTTGAATCGGATGATAAAGCGCATTGATTTGATGAATGATGATATTGCTTTCTTGAGGAAGAATCAGATTAATGCTCCTTTCGTCGGGAATACGGCTTCACTTGTAGGTGATCATGGGAGCTTGCAATCGCCCAAAATACAAAAAAATGAGAAAAATTTAAAAATCCAAAAAGATTTCGGGAGACACTTGGTTGATCAAGATTTTGAGGAGAGAGTCCACTTGCCAGAACCCTGGACCACACACCCATTCACATCCAGTCCCACCTTTCACCCCGAGGATGCCGCTGTACAGACTGCTCTTGGCATGCCTCGTGTATATGCTGATTCCGACTTCCTTCCTTGTATGAAGGAGGTCCAAAAATTCAAAAAAATGCTGACTGAACCCGAAGTGGTGGCCACCATACATGAGATTATCCGTGCCCCACTTCAGCAGGCCATGACCCAATTATCTGCTCCTCTTCCCAAGAAGAGAAAGCGGAGGAGCAGATCTGAGCGTCACATTCTGACCATGGCCACTGCCCTCGCCATCACACACAGTCCCATTCCCAAGAAGAAGAACACAGCTACACCTTTCATCACTTGCACCATCTCTGACCATACTTGTGATCGCACTCTCCTAGACGGTGGTGCTTCGATTAGCATATTACCCTTCTCGCTGGTACAGTCTCTTCACTTAGGGCCTCTCAAGAAGACCAGGATGATCGTTCAGTTTGCTGATGGATCTATCAAGAGGCCGAAGGGTATCCTTGAAAACGCCGTCATTTCTATTCAGGGCACGAGCCACCATGTTGATTTTGTCGTGTTGCCCATGGAGAACTCCACAGGGGAGCCATCTCCAATCATCCTGGGACGACCATTCCTCGCCTCTGCGAGGGTCGTTATTGATTATGGATCAGGAGAAGTTCGTTTCCGTCCTGTTGACGGGAACGAAGTGTCGATCACCGCACCCATAGTTGACCAGAGACCGGTACCTGATGCACCTTCACCGATCATAGCTGACTCTGAGGCCCATGACAGATCTGATGATACTAGAGACACTTCCTTAGCGATCCCTGATGAGCCCCGACGGATCCCCCGAAAGGGGAGAAAGTCGGAAAGCATGGACCTCACTGATCCTCCTCCTGGTGTGTGGCGATGTGTTGATGAGATCCAGAGTATTTATGTGATTGAACCATTTGATCAGGGGGCAGATACCAAGATAATTGAGGATGCTTATGATGTTGCCCATTACTTTGAGAGACCTGATAAGGCAACAAATGACTTGAGTAAGACTAGACAGGACGGACCCGTTTTGACTACTTCCACCAATAAATCCGTTCCTGGCCCTTCACAAGTGAAGATGATTGAGGTCGGTTATGATGCTGCTATTTATTTTGATAAATTCAGACCTCTTGATGAAGACAAGGATTCAGGTGAGACTCTTGAGGACGATCTGAGTTCGTATACTTCCACTGATGATTTCGTTCCTTTTGATTTTGACCTGGACGAGGACTCGCAGGACGACTCCGATTACACTTCTTCCGAGGATGATGAGTTTGTCCCATTCCACTTTGACATCTGCGAGACTTCTAAGGCCGGACCTAGTCGTACTTCTTTCACTCACCAGTCTGTGCCTTCATACCATAGGACCACCAAGGGAGGACCAAGCCATACTGCTTCCATTGACCAGTTCGTCCCTTTCCGTTTTGATTCCACTGAGGGCCTTCACCGTGTCGACCCTGATCGGTCTCCGTCCACTGTGGACCCCGATGTCGACATACACCATATCCGATCCATCCCTCAGCGGTCCCGCAAGAAGGTTTGCTTTCCACCTTCTGATGATCACCCATTTATGTTGTAGATTCTCTCTTGTGACTCCTTCCATCTCCCGTTTTTGCTTGTCTACCCATTTCTCGTGTTTGCTTTGCCTAGGACGTACTTTGTCCTAAGTATAGGAGGGGTAGACAAGTTGAGTGTTCCTTCTTCGTCTGTGTCATCACTCATGTTGTTGCCTATACTTAGGGCTTCTTTTACCCTGAGTATAGGGGGAGTGATGTGTACATCCTCACGATCTCTTCTTCCATCTTCATCTCTTTTCTTATTTTCTTCTTTTCTTCTTTTCCTTTTCTATCCTCTTTATCTACCGAAAAGGTGCCGCCCTTGTAGACAGTTTTCCATACTTAGGACGTACTTTGTCCTAAGTATAGGGGGGTTGGCACCCCGAGTTTCTTTCATTTTCATTTCGATCCTCTCCATTGTCTCTTCTTCTTGTCTATACTTAGGGATATCTTACCCTAAGTATAGGGGGAGACAATCTGAGTACGATCTGTTCATTCCCACCCTTGACCCTCCCTGCTTTGTGTACAGCCTGCTATACTTAGGATTATTTGATCCTAAGTATAGGGGGGACGGTCAACTTCTCATTTGTTCATTCATCTTTGTATTCCTTTATTCTTTAGATTTTCCTATACTCAGTACGAGTTATGTCTTCTCTTTTCTCTCCGATCTATGAGGACATAGCTCAAGCTAAGTATAGGGGGGTCGTATATACTACGTATATACTTTAGCCATAACTCGTACTTTCGTATTTTCTTAATAAATATGGCTAATAATTCTTTAAAAATTCTTTAAAATCCATTAAAAATTCTTAATAAAAAGATGTGATTATTCCTCAAATTCTTTTTGTATTTACTGATTAATAAATCAGGTGAAAATGTTTTTTGCAAAATGTTTGAAAAATAGTTTGAAAATCTTTGTGAACATCTATTGAAAACTATTTTGAAAATATTTTGTTTCGTATTTTCAACCTGTGTGGTTTGTAAAATTTATTTTCTTTGTGTGAAATAAAAATGTTTGAAAAATGATTTGCAAATGGTTTGAAAAATGGTTGCAAAAATGATTTGAAAAACCTATATATACTGTTTTGAAAGCCTTTGCAAAAAGATTTTCAAATGTGTGTAAATGTTTGTAAAAATTATTTTGGACTATAGTTTTCAAAAATTGTGTGCAAATTGTTTTCAAATAAGTTTGAGGAATATACACATCACACCAAAATCCATTATATGTATATATGTATAAAATTGACCACTTACCCTGTAAATTCTTAAAATCTACTTCTTGTAAATATAAGAAGCACTCCCGTGTACATATTTTAACCTAGTTTTCAGCCAAAAACTTTTTGTTATCAAAAATCCCAAAAACATTTGCAAAATTAAAATCCAAAAACATCTGAAAAATTTCTTTGAAAAATAAAAAAAAATGCATCTGCATATGCATGCATCATATTTTCAAAAACCCATAAAAAGTTTAAAATCTTTGAAAATTGCATCACAAAAATATTTTCTGCATTGCATTGCATAGCATTAGCATTTTTCGGATTGAGTTTGATAGTTGAACAAGTCTAAGTAAAATCCGAAGATTGGAGCTTGATTGGACCTTAAAATCTACCTATTAACAGGAACCTTATAGGAACTGGGTTTGAGGTACTTCAGGTCTAGTTGACTTAATTCTTTGAGGATCACGGGACTTGGTTCAATGGATTCTTGAATGCCTAAGTAGAGTATTTCGGAGCTCACGCACGACTCTTGTTGATAATGACCTAACTTGGACACCTGCACCTTTCACATGGCTCAACTCAGTTGGAGTGGTGAGGGGATTGGATTTGCCGGTATGAGACGCACACAAGTGGAAACATTTGTCCTCCTCTAGGGAGGGAAGTGCACCCCAACCCGTCCAGTGATTAGGAAGTCTAAAGACAGGAAGCTGTGGGTTGCGATAAAGCTTCAAAAGAGGGATAGTCTACTGGCTCAAGAGGAAAAACTCCTTATGTAAATGCTGCTGTGAATAGTATTCAAAAAAAAAAAAAAGTTCAGGCATGTACAAAAATAAAAAGCCTGCAAAGTATGTGAATATGTTGTAAAGTCAATAAGCAAGCTTGAGTTCCAAAGTCAAATATGTGAGCCTGCAGCAGGATGACTTGACTACACTGGTCTTGCATCCAAGGATAGGTAGCTACACTGGCTACCGTCCATTCTTCTCTTCACCCCCTCCTCTTGAGCTGGTTGCCACTTGAACTTAGAAGGGAATACCCCGCTCCACGAGGATGGAGTTGCTGGATTGGGGAATCATTGGGTTGTCATACTGGAGAAGTCAGTTTCTTTGTCATTCTAGTTGGGGAGAGCCACCATCACTTACACTGTACAAGTCAGATTCATAGTCGTAAGAGTTTGCGTATGAGTTGAGATATTTCTGACCTGGCTATTAAGGAGACTTGGACAGAGTTTTGGGATTCTCAAGGACTGTTGGATTTCAAACACGGTTCTCAATAAGGTTCCGCCCGCACTAAAATTCCAAAGGTCCGACTTAAGCTCCAAACTTTGATTTTGTGAAGACAAGTTTGATAATTAAATTTAGTCCACCTTTCTTCTTTTTCTTTTCTTTATTTTTCTTTTTCTGCACTTATTGCATAAGTGTTTGCTAGGGACTAGCAAAGGCAAGTATAGGGGGATGATGAATCCACGTTTCATCATCTTTATTCTATCATTTTGGCCTTAAAAACCCTAGTAAATGCGTGTAAATAGAGCTAATTCAGGTATTTTAGCATTCATGCATATGTGTGTAAATATTGTATAAAATGTGGTTTTTAAAGCCAAAATTATAGAATAAAGAAAAGAAAAGGAAAAAGAATAAAATATTGTAAATATTTTATGACCCAAAACCCCCGAGACCTAGGCATCTTGATGAATAGGTCGACAAGGAAGAAAGTAGGGGGAGATAAGGGCCAAAATACAGATAAAATACCTATACATTCTATTCATTCTTTATTCATTTTGGGACCTATTTTTGGTTCCACTTTTTATACATCAAATAAAGAAACTTTGTACATGAAAGTTGTAGATAATTAAATAAAGAAAAATACAAAATTGATTTCATAGAAAAATAATGCACAGATAAAAAGTTATGGTATGAATAAAAATCCAGAATGCCAACTTCCCAGACCTGTATCTCACAAATAAAAACTCCAAATGCAGCGTACTCACCTTTAATTGTATATAGAAGAAAATAATCTAATTCGTGGTGGTGGTTTCGCATTTGGCGGAGCTACGGTTTGAAAGTTGACTTTTGGACCCGCATTGTATACTTGTACATATTAAAATATTCAATTTATTATTTATTTATTATTTTTATAATTTTATATTTTTATAATGTTGTAAATAATACTTATAATAATTGTGTATATTAAAATCAGAATAAAAACATCATTAAAACTCAAATAAAAATACCTGTATATATTTGATACCTAGGTATTATACACACACTTATACCTATATAAAATACACATGTATTTTATTAAATACACAAAACACATCAGAAAAATAAAATAAAAATAAATTTATGTATATAAAAGTGTTTTATAATTTTAGAAAATAAAAGCCAAACTAAAATAAATTAAAAATACCTAAATAAAAATAAAATACATTAATACATAGATATTCATACCTATAAGGGGATTAAATATGAACTTGTAAAAATTTAATTTATAAAAATAAATAAAAATCGGAATAAAATACTACATAAAAAATTAAACTTTTTTTATTTTATAACCATAATTTAATTCAACCTATTTCTATTTTTAAATGATTTAATAAAACATTTTCCGGGGCTTTTTCCTGGTTGGTCCACGTGGACCAACCAGGTGGCTTAGGGAGTTGACCTCGGGTCAACTCCCTGGCCCTAGCCCTGTGACCCTTGTCAGGCACCCGTGACCCCCGCTTTTCTCGATTTTTTCGCCATCAAGGCGTTGCTCGAGGGAGGCCGACTCCTTCTTGAAAATTGACCACTGTAGATCCTAGATTCACGCCGACCTCTAAGATCCTCTTAGATCTTCTCCATCCGCCCGTGATCTTCCCTCGAAACTCGCCCGTCGACCATATTCAAAACCAGCCCCTTCACTTCCTCTTCTCTTTGAACCGGGATTTGGGCGCCAATAGCTTCCAGGTGGGGTTGAGGGCGAGCGCTCGTGACAGGGGCATCCTCCCCCACTGCCGTCGAGGTGCGGCGAGCCCCAAACGCCGCGTTCCAACTCCATCTCCGGCCACCGCCGTGAGGTTTCCTTCCTCGGGGTCTACACCATTGAGGTTGTGTTTTTCTTAATTTTTTTCTAGAGTTTAGCTCGCTGTTATCATTAGGTTTCATTTCATGTCGACCATTAATCGTTTAATCAAGTGAATCGCCACCATCTTTCCCCTCGCCGGAGCTCGCTCCGGCGAGCTACTGTTTACGCCCAACACCATTCCATTCCACCATTTCTTGCCCTGGGAACATTCTCTCGTGCTCTTGCGTTTAACGTGCAGGTCCCAGGTGCCAAGAGGCCCTATCTGGAGCCGAGTTTTGCCGCATTTGAGCAGCCTGGAGCCGCACCTTCCCCTTGACCTTGCGGCAGGGCATCAGGGCTTCTCCGCCCATTTTGGCCTCGTCGTTGGGTCAGGGCATCTTCCAGGAGCGAGGAGGGACCGCCGGCGGGCTTCCAGGTGGTCGGAGGAGAAAGCTGCACTCGAATCAAACTCGCCCCAAGCGAGTTCATACGACGTTCTTCCTCCAGGCTTCATCACCGTCCGATCAAGCACCTCCTCCAGAACCAACAGCTGCCGTTGGATCTTGCGCGTCCAGAGCCGTCCATCACTCGCCATCTTCTGATCTGGGCCGCACAAGCGAAGGGGCATCGCGGGCTGAGAGAGCGACACGTGTCATAAGTGGAAGATCGAGCGCCGTTGGATGCGCCCTTGGCGTGGGTAATTTTGTCTCGTACCCCCGCCGGTTTTTGTATTTATTATTTAGCACGCAATCATTCATCAGCAGCTTAAACATTTTTGTAATATTTATACTTAGCCCCCCGAACTTTCTTGATTTGCATTTCAGTCCTTCGCCTGTTCACTTCACGTGGCCATCCACGTGAGGTGTGCATTTTGCACGGAGACCCCTGCGGGTTTGAGTATTTGTATTTCGTTGATTAACTAGTATATTTAGTGTTATATTTTGTGTGAAAATTGCATGTGACCCCTGGATATTTCACATTTTTGCACAAACGCCCCTGCCAGGCCTTTAATTTGAGATCACTTGTAGTATTTATTTGGAGCATCATTTTAACTCCAAAAATTCCACAAAAATAGGTTTAAGTATCTGGACACGTGTACTTTGACGCCACATATTTAGTTTTTGATTTTGTATTATTTTTATATTTGTTAAAAATCAAAAACAGCCTTTTTGTGTACTGTCTAGCTTAGAAAATACAAAAAAAAATATCAAAACACCTCCAAAAATTCTAAAAAAATCACTTAGTGTCTATTTTATCCTATTTTAGTGTCAGTCCAAAAATCACTAAAAATCTCAAAAGAAAAACACTAAAAATTTAAAAACACTCAAAAACTTCAAAAAAATATATAAAATAGTAGAAAAATCAAAAAATACAAACTCAACTTCTTTTTGTTCCTTATTTTATTCTCTTTATTAGAAAAATAGTGTGAGATATTTTTAGTACTGGTTGATATTTTTAAATCTCATTTTTGTCACAGCCAGCCCTATTTCCACTGTTTAGCCCTATTTCAGTTTTTAAAAATATCAAAAACATCTTGAAAAACCCTCAAAAATCACAAAAACAGTAGAAAACCTCAAAAATACCAAAAACATTTTATTTCTGAATTTTTGAGCATTTTTGTGCATTTTTATAAATATTTTACTTTGTCTTTTCTTATATTGTCTTTCCTTTCCAATATTGAAAAAGAAATACAAAAATATAAAATATAAAATATAAAAATCAGAAAATAAAAAAATCAAAATACAAAATTAAAAATAAAAAAAAAATTAAAAAAAAATTTAAAAATTTAAAAACCCACAAAAATTGTAGTTGCTTGCTTGCTTAGTGTAGACACTTCACACACTCACACACTTTAGCATTTTTGCCTGAATTACACTGTTTGCTCCCTGTGTTCGAACTCTCTGCATACTTGCCCTTTACATCATTTGTGCAGAGTTAAAAATAAATTTTAACTCCACATTTATTTCTAATTATTGATTTTTAGTGTGGGTTAATTGTTGATCAAATACGGATTTCATTTGAGAGTCGCAACAGCGACGGTTGTCTCCGCCTTGTGTGAGATACCAATTTAGACCCTCGTGAGATCCGTGTTTATCATGAGGTCACCACTGAAGCAGCTCAGACCCCGCCAGAGCTGAAACCTTTGCCCTCCAATATGAAGTATGCCTTCCTTGCAGGAGAACCGAATATGTACCCGGTCATCATCAATGCGCATCTGACCGAAGATCAAGAATCTCGTCTGATGGAGGTTCTTGAACGTAACCGCAAGGCGATAGGCTGGCGAACCTCTGATCTCCACGGGATCAATCCGTCACTCTGTTCGCATCGCATCTTTCTGGAGGAAGACAGCAGACCCTCTCGTGAACTGCAAAGAAGATTAAACCCGAATCTGCGAGAGGCGGTTATGAAAGAAATCCAGAAATGGTGTGATGCGGGATTCATTTATCCCATCTCCGACAGCAAATGGGTGAGCCCTCTGCATGTTGTGCCCAAGAAATCAGGGATCACCATTGTGAAAAATGACAAAGGAGAGGAGATCGCAACCAGAGTACCGACTTCTTGGCGAGTGTGCGTAGACTACAGAAGACTCAATCTCGCCACCAAGAAGGATCATTTTCCGCTACCCTTCATCGACCAGATCTTGGAGAGATTGGCCGCGAAGGAATATTTCTGTTTCTTGGACGGTTACTCTAGGTATAATCAAGTTGCTATTGCTCCTGAAGACCAAGAGAAGACCACGTTCACCTGTCCTTTTGGCACATATGCCTTCAGACGGATGCCGTTCGGGCTTTGCAACGCCCCAGCCACATTTCAGAGGTGTATGCTCGCAGTTTTTGCTGATATGGTGGGTAGCTTTCTCGAGGTCTTTATGGACGATTTTTCGGTCTATGGGGATTCATTTGATCAATGTCTGGATTATCTAGACCGAGTCTTACGGAGGTGCTGCGAAGTGAATCTTGTGCTCTCCTGGGAGAAGAGCAATTTCATGGTGACCGAAGGAATAGTGCTGGGTTACGTTGTTTCTAAACGTGGCATGGAGGTTGACCCAGCCAAGGTGGATGTAATATCTAAGCTGGAGCCACCTACAAATATCAAGCAAGTCCGGTCATTCTTGGGCCATGTCGGTTTTTACCGACGATTTATTAAAGATTTCAGCAAACTGGCCAGACCGCTGACTGAGTTGCTCGGCAAGGACAATGAGTTCATTGTAGACGATCGTGTGCTCCTTGCCTTTAATCAGTTGAAAGAGCTCATCACGCAGGCCCCTGTCCTACAGCCACCGATTTGGACTCAGCCTTTCGAGATTATGACCGATGCGTCGGATTATGCCATCGAAGCTGTACTGGGACAGAGGAAAGACAATGTACCGTTTGCAATTCACTACGCTAGTCGAACGCTCGATGAAGCCCAGAGAAACTACACTGTCACTGAAAAGGAGCTGCTAGCGGTAGTCTTTGCTTTGGAAAAGTTCAGATCTTACCTTCTTGGGTCCAAAGTTATCATCTACACTGATCACTCGGCCATTCGGTATTTACAGCAGAAGAAGGATGCCAAACCACGCCTCATCCGGTGGATCCTTCTCCTCCAGGAGTTTGACAGGGAGATCAGAGATAAACCTGGGGTAAAGAATGTAGTGGCCGATCATCTGTCAAGACTTCCTGAACCGGAGTCTCCTGAGCTGAACTTGCAGCCTATCACAGAGACCTTTCCAGATGAATCGATTCTGTCTGTCGCCTCACTTCCTTGGTATGCGGACATTGTGAATTATCTAGTTGCCAAGAAAATCCCACAGGACTGACCTAAGTTGAAAATAGACAGATTTTTGTCTAAAATCCATTTCTACCAGTGGGAAGACCCGTATCTGTTTCGTGAGGGAGCCGATTGCATCTGGAGAAGGTGTATTCCTCAGGAGGAGGTTCCAAGTGTCCTCGCTTTATGTCATGATCAAGATTCTGGAGGACATCATTCAGGAAAACGGACGGCAGCAAAAGTTCTTCAAAGTGGCCTCTGGTGGCCTTCATTGTTCAAAGATGCAGATGAATACGTCAAAGGTTGCACTGACTGTCAGAAGATGGGTGGAACCATAGGAATGAGAGATACGATGCCTCTGAAGTACATTCAGATCTCAGATGTCTTTGACGCATGGGGGATAGACTTTATGGGCTCGTTTCCTAACAGTCAGGGTTATGAGTATATTCTGCTTGCTGTCGATTATGTCATTCGTTGGGTGGAGGCTATCCTCGCCCGAGCCGCCGACAGTCGGACTGTCTGTCGATTCTTACGAGATCACATCATAGCACGGTTCGGGATTCCCAAGATCCTCATATCTGACGGGGGCAGTCATTTCATAAACAGAGAGGTGAAGAAGCTGACCCAGGAATTCTGCATCGAGCATCGTGTTGCTTCACCCTATCACCCGCAGTCCAATGGCTTAGCTGAATGTTCAAACAGGGAGATCAAGACAATTCTACAGAAACTTGTGCATCCGGATCGCAAGAACTGGTCTCAGCTGCTTGATTCCGTTCTTTGGGCTTACAGAACAGCGTACAAGTCACCCTTGGGAATGTCTCCCTACCGTCTGGTGTATGGCAAGCCATGCCACTTGCCCGTGGAACTTATTCATAAATCTTTATGGGCTATTAACATCTGTAATTTGGACTCCAAGCAAGCAGGACAGAACAGGAAACTGGATCTGAACAGATTACTGGAATTCAGAGATTATGCATATGACAACAGCCTGATGTACAAGGAAAAGGTCAAAACATGGCATGACAAGCACATCCGCCACAAGTCCTTTGATCCAGGTCAGAAGGTATGGTTGTTCGATGCGAAATTAAAGATCTTTCCAGGCAAATTGAAGAGCAAATGGACTGGGCCGTTTTTGGTTAGGCAGGTGCGTGACAACGGAAGCGTCTTGATATCTAATCTGTCATCTGATGCACAACCTTTTGTTGTCAATGGACAGCTTCTGAAGCCATACCTTGAACATGACACATTCATGGCCGTCGTTGACTCCATTCAAGTAATATATGATGATGAGCTGAACAGCTCGAGACATGCAGAGGAAGGCAAAGCACATCAAAACATTTTTGAATGATTTTTCTTTTCGTCTTTTCTTCTTTTGTTCTTTTCAATTTCTTTTATCTTATTCTACCGAATTGATGCCATCCCTTTCATCACTGCTACACTTAGGATGTACTCTATCCTAAGTATAGGGGGGATGTGCATCCCGAGTTGTTCATACCCAATCTCATTTCTTTTCTTCTTTTCTTCTTTTCTTCTTTTCCTCTTCTGTCGTCTTCATCTATCAGAAAGGTGCTACCCCTTGTAGACAGTCTTTTATACTTAGGACGTACTTTGTCCTAAGTATAGGGGGGTGTGCACCCCGAGTTTCTTCTACTCTTTTCGATCCTCTCCATGGTCTCCTCTTCTTGTCTATACTTAGGGATATCTTACCCTAAGTATAGGGGGAGACAATCTGAGTATGATCTATTCATTCCCACCCTTGACCCTCCCTGCTTTGTGTACAGTCTGCTATACTTAGGATTATTTGATCCTAAGTATAGGGGGGACGGTCAACTTCTCATTCATTTATTCATCTCTTATTCCTTTATTCTTTAGGCTTGTCTACACTTAGTACGAGTTATGTCTTCTCTTTTCTCTCCGATCTATGAGGACATAGCTCAAGCTAAGTATAGGGGGGTCGTATATACTACGTATATACTTTAGCCATAACTCGTACTTTTGTATTTTCTTAATAATATGGCTAATAATTCTTTGGAATTCATTAAAATCCTTAATAAAAAGATGTGGTTATTCCTCAAATTCTTTTTGTATTTACTGATTAATAAATCAGGTGAAAATGTTTTTTGCAAAATGTTTGAAAAATAGTTTGAAAATCTTTGTGAACATCTATTGAAAACTATTTTGAAAATATTTTGTTTCATGTTTTCAACCTGTGTAAAAATGTGTGGTTTGTAAAATTTCTTTTCTTTGTGTGAAATAAAATGTTTGAAAAATGATTTGCAAATGGTTTGAAAAATGGTTGCAAAAATGATTTGAAAAACCTATATACACTGTTTTGAAAGCCTTTGCAAAATGTTTTCAAATGTGTGTAAAATGTTTGTAAAAACTATTTTGGACTATAGTTTTCAAAAATTGTGTGTAAATTGTTTTCAAATAAGTTTGAGGAATACTTACATCTCACCAAAATCCACTGTATATATATATATGTATAAAATTGATCACGTACCCTTGTAAATTCTTAAAATCTACTTCTTGTATATATAAGAAGCACACCCGTGTACATATTTTCACCTAGTTTTCAGCCAAAACGTTTTATTTTCAAAAATTCCCAAAAACATTTGCAAAATTAAAATCCAAAAACATTTGAAAAATCCTTTGAAAAATACAAAAAAATTGCATCTGCATGCATCATCTTTTCAAAAATCCATAAAAAGTTCAAAATCTTTGAAAATTGCATCACAAAAATATTTTCTGCATTGCATTACATAGCATTCGCATTTTTCGGATTGAGTTTGAGAGTTGAACGAGTCTAAGTAAAATCCGGAGATTGGAGCTTGATTGGACCTTATAAGCTACCTAATAACAGGAACCTTATAGGAACTGGGTTTGAGGTACTTCAGATCTAGTTGACTTAATTCTTTGTGGATCACGAGACTTGGTTCAATGGATTCTTGACTGCCTAAGTAGAGTATTTCGGAGCCCACGCACGACTCTTGTTGATAATGACCTAACTTGGACACCTGCACCTTTCACATGGCTCAACTCAGTTGGAGTGATGAGGGGATTGGATTTGCCGGTATGAGACGCACACAAGTGGAAACACTTGTCCTCCTCTAGGGAGGGAAGTGTACCCCAACCCGTCCAGTGATTAGGAAGTCTAAAGACAGGAGGTTGTGGGTTGCGATAAAGCTTCAAAAGAGGGATAGTCTACTGGCTCAAGAGGAAAAACTCCTTATGTAAATGCTGCTGTATATAGTATTCAAAAAAAAAAAAAGAGAGAAGAAGAAGTTCAGGCATGTACAAAAATAAAAAGCCTGCAAGTATGTACAAAGTCAATAAGCAAGCTTGAGTTCCAAAGTCAAATATGTGAGCCTGCAGCTGGATGACTTGACTACACTGGTCTTGCATTCAAGGATAGGTAGCTACACTGGCTACCGTCCATTCTTCTCTTCACCTCCTCCTCTTGGGCTGGTTGCCACTTGAACTTAGAAGGGAATACCCCGATCCTCGAGGATGGAGTTGCTGGATTGGGGAATCATTGGGTTGTCGTACTGGAGAAGTCAGTTTCTTTGTCATTCTAGTTGGGGAGAGCCACCATCACTTACACTGTACAAGTCAGACTCATAGTCGTAAGAGTTTGCGTATGAATTGAGATATTTCTGACCTGGCTATTGAGGAGACTTGGACAGAGTTTTGGGATTCTCGAAGACTGTTGGATTTCAAATTCGGTTCTCAATAAGGTTCTGCCCGCACTAAAATTCCAAAGGACCGACTTAAGCTCCAAACTTTGATTTTGTGAAGGCAAGTTTGACAATTAACTTTAGTCCATCTTTCTTCTTTTTCTTTTCTTTATTTTTCTTTTTCTGCACTTATTGCATAAGTGTTTGCTAGGGACTAGCAAAGGCAAGTATAGGGGGATGATGAATCCACGTTTCATCATCTTTATTCTATCATTTTGGCCTTAAAAACCCTAGTAAATGCGTGTAAATAGGCTTAATATAGGCATTTTAGCATTCATGCATATATGTGTAAATATTGTATAAAATGCGGTTTTTAAAGCCAAAATTATAGAATAAAGAAAAGAAAAGAAAAAGAATAAAATATTGTAAATATTTTATGACCCGAAACCCCGAGACCTAGGCATCTCGATGAATAGGTCGACAAGGAATAAAGTAGGGGGAGATAAGGGCCAAAATACAGATAAAATACCTATACATTATATTCATTCTTTATTCATTTTGGAACCTATTTTTGGTTCCACTTTTTACACTTCAAATAAAGAAACTTTGTACATGAAAGTTGTAGATAGTAAAATAAAGAAAAATACAAAATTGATTTCACAGAAAAATAATATACAGATAAAAAGTTATGGTCTGAATAAGAATCCAGAATGCCAACTTCCCAGACCCGTATCTCACAAATAAAAACTCCAAATGCAGCGTACTCACCTTTAATTGTATATAGAAGAAAATAAGCTATTTAATGGCGGTGGTTTCGCATTTGGCGGAGCTACGGTTTGAAAGTTGACTTTTGGACCCTCATTGTATACTTGTACATATTAAAATATTCAATTTATTATTTATTTATTATTTTTATAATTTTATATTTTTATAATGTTGTAAATAATACTTATAATAATTATGTGCATTAAAATCAGAATAAAAACATAAATAAAATACAAATAAAAATACTTGTATATATTATAATACATAGGTATAATACATGTAGCTATACCTATACAAATAACACTTTCATTTTATTAAGTGTATAAAATATATCAGAAAATTAAAATAAAAATATATTTGTGTATATAAAAGTATTTTATAATTTTAGAAAATAAAAACCAAAATAAAATAAATTAAAAATACCTAAATAAAAATAAAATACTTAAATATATAGATATAGATACCTATAGGGGCATAAATGCAAACTTGTAAAAATAAGTCTCATAAAAATAAATAAAAATCACCATAAAATAATTTATAAAAAAATAAACATTTTTTATTTTATAACCAAAATTTAAATAAATCATTTTCTATTTTTTATTGAATTTCTAAGCATTTTTTGCCAAGGTTTTTTCTGGTTGGTCCACGTGGACCAACCAGAGCTCTTCCTTAGTTGACCTCGGTCAACTCTCTGACCGAGGTCTGGCTATTGTCAGACTGCATTTTCCTTGGACTTTGCGGATTTTTCCAGGCCAAATCTTTCACCGTTTGGCCTCGGTTTCTTCACGACTTTTGAAGATCTACCATCCAGCTACCACGCCCATGCATCATTTTGGCATTTTGACCAAAGCCTCGCCCGTGATCCTGCCTCGAAGGTCGCCCCTCGTCCAACTTTCAAAAACGCCCCATCTTCTTCCATTCCCTCTTGATCCCTCTTCCACCACCAAAATCCTAACCTAAGACCTTGAAGACACTCCTGGTGACAGCAGGAGTTTGTCGGGCTTCTCATTGGACCGAGGTGGCGTCGAATTGAGGCAGATCCCCTTGCCGAAGTGGCCGCCGGAGCACCTTGCCCGCGCGCGTTGGTGAGGCATTTCTTCCCCTCTCTTTCCCTCTTTTCTTCCTTGCTCTTTGAAGCTCTAGGGTTAAGAAGCTAAAGTCACCTTCCCCCTTTCGAGATCTTCGATCGGGATCCGTCCTAATACCTCGCTTCCCGCGGCCGGCATCGAGTTCGCCGGCCATTTCCACATGCCCGTCTAGCCCTCCTCCTGTGCGAAACACTCTGCGACGTTGGGGCATTTTGCCCCCAACGTTTTCACTCCCTTTATCTGCAGGTTCCAGGAGCTATCGTCCCCCATCTGGGGTCGATTTTGAACGGGCTGAGGCACCTGGAGGCGCCATCTTCTCCAGCGTCAATCATCGTCACCGGCCCTCCAGGAGCTTCGTGGAGGCCGTCACCGGAAGAGGAGGAGCTTCGGCTCCATTTGCATCGTGCTCACCAGTCCAGGTGGTCGGAGGAGCGCCGGAGGATCATCCGAAACTCGGCCCAGCCGAGTTCGCGGCCTGTTCTTCCAGCCTTTCTCCGTGCCGTCCGATCGTGGATCCTCCTCCAGACGCTACAGCATCCGTTCGATCTTGCCCCCTCCAACCGTCAGATCTCCAGGGGCAGATCTAATCTCGGCCCTCGAAGGCGAAGGGGCATCGTGGGCCGTGGCTCTGCCACGTGTCTTAAGTGATAAGAAAGCCGCCGTTGGATGCCCCCCCTCTACTGGGTATTTTGTGAGATTAACCCAGCATTTTTTGTATTTTATATTAGATCTAAAATCATTTATCTGCAGCAGTACTTTTTGTAATATTTGCAACCGTGCCCCCCTCGGTTTTGGCATATTGCGAATTCGCCCCTCCCAGGCGCGCGTGCCTCTGCACGTGGGGCTGGGATTTTTGCTGGCATATCCTTCGCATTTTGTGTATTTGCTAATGGTCCAGAAACTATTGTCTCTAGTACATTATTTTGTGAGAATTTTGCGCTTAAGCCCCTGACCTTTTCGTATATTACACAAATGCCCCTGCACACATGAATTTTCTTGCCATTGTCTCTAATTTTTGCATGCCTCTATAAAATCCAAAAAAATCTCCAAAAATCACAGTAGCTCTCTGTTGCATTGTAGTTCATCATCATATTTTTATTTTTCATATTTATTGCATTTTTATATTTATTAAAAATCAAAAACATCTATTTTCAGCACTGTTTGCATCATAAAATCCCTAAAAAATATAAAAACACTCCAGAAAATTCCCAAAAAAATATATTTTGTGTCTTTTAGTTTGTTTTAACTCCCAGCCAAAAATCATTAAAAAATACAAAACCAAACTCCTACAAATTTCAAAACTCTCAAAACCTTCATAAAAATTTATAAAATTCATAAAAAATCCAAAAATAGTGTTTTCTTTTCTTGAAGTTTCGTTGTTTTATTATATTTAAGTGAAAATTAATTTGGAGAATTTTTGTTACTGTTTGCTATTTTATTTCTCCATTTTAAGTTCAGCCTTGCATTTTTGCCACTGTTTGCTTTATTTTTCTTAATTAAAAATACCAAAAACATTCTAAAAATTACACAAAAATCACAAAAACAGTAAAAAAGTATAAAAAGACCAAAAAGACTTTATTTTCTTATTTTTGAGTATTTTTATCCACTTTTATAAATACTTTAGTTTCCCTTTTATTACATTGTCTTTAATTTCCAATATTGAAAAAGAAAATATAAAAATATAAAATATAAAAAGAAAATATAAAAATCAGTAAATTAAAAATCAAAATACAAAAATATAAAATTAAAAATTAAATAAAAAAATATATAAAATTCAAAAACCCACAAAAATTTTTAGATTGGCTAAGTAGCTTGTTAGATCTAGGTTTGGATTTTTATCCGTGCTTTACACCTTTGCTCCTTGAGTTCGACCCCTACTTGCTTGCCATTGTACATCGTTAGTAGGGTATAATAAATTTTAATCCTTGCTATTCATTCTCTGATTGATTGTGTGGGTTAATTGTTGAGGACCGAGGAAGTTTGAGCAGTCGCATCAGCGACAGTGAGTCTGACCTGTCAGACCGCTAATTAGCGGCTCTCGCTTTCTCGTTTTTCAAGAGCGCGGGAATAAGGGAGGGAGAGAGAGAGAGAGGTGTGCATGGGAAGTAGGGAGGGAAGTTGCATGGAAAAGTGGAGGGGAGAGAGATGAGGAGGTTACGTGAGTTGCATGGAAAGAATGAGAGGAGAAAGAGAGAGAGAGAAAGAGGAGAGAGATAAGAGGAAAAGAGAGGAAAGAGAAGGGAGATAAGGAGTTCCACGTGGCGGAATGATAGAAAACAGAATAAATATGTAGAGTAATAATAATAATTACAATAATAAAGATAAATAGATAATTAAAGTAATAAATAAATAAAAATAAAATAATAAAGTAAATAAATAAATAAAGATGCAGTGACACGTGGCGACCCCAGGAGCTGCCGCATGTCGCTCCTAGAAAATTCAAAAATTAAATGTAAATAAAAATAAAAAAGAAATAACAAAAAAGGTCAAATCAGAAAGTGTGAACAAGAAAAGTTGCTCATGTCGACGAGATCTACAGCTTTTATGAGGGTCAAAAATCAAAAGAAGTCATCTGTGCAAAAAGTATTTTTGGTGGTACCTTATAGATATAAAATTCCGTATTTTTATCTTTTGCAGATTTTTTTATCATTTTTAAATAAGAGAAAAATCAAAATAAAATTAAAAAATATGAAAGGAATATTTATAACTTAATCTATTTTTTATATTTTTAATAATTAATAAATTAAAAAGATAAAATTAAAGGGTATTTTGGTCAATATGTACAATATACAATCGGGGCCCATAATCCAAGTTTCACATACGAACTCCGATTTTTATAAAATTGGTCTTGTTTTGAAGGTCTTTAAATGCATATTACTTTAAATGTGAGTGGACCTAAATCAGACAGTGTATGAGAGAGATATGTGCATTTTAAGGTTCTTAGTCTCAAAATAGGGCTCGTGTTTTATTGAACAATTTTACAAGTTAGTATTTTTTGATATTTTTCCTCTATTAGTATTAGTAATATATACATTGTAGAGTTAAGTTTATTGGATTTGTAGTTAGCATAAAATAGATAACAATAGGTGAAGTTAGCTAATATATAGTTGAATATGTACAAGTGATTTTTGGCTCCATATTTAATGCAAATATGCATGCTATAAAGTGGATATTAATTCTAAATGCATGAATGTGAATAATGCATAATAAATGGAGATATGTATCTAATTACTTGGGACAAAAGCTCTATTTTTTACTTTTAGAGTGATGGATCACAGACTCATCAACCCCTAATACTTAAACATTGCTCATCCCTGAGCAACTAAAATGGAATGCAAAAGTGAAATGATTTTAGGTTCCACACCAAGGTTATGAACAAAAGGTGAAAATGGAGCTTGACTCAACCTTTGGATCAATAATGTTGTGGAACCTTATTGGGAATTGAATTTAAGACCTAACAGCCTTAAGTTCCACAAGTCTCTATTCAGGTCAGAACAAATCCTCATACACAAATTCTTATGACTATGAATATTACTTGTAGTGTGTAAGTGAAGTATAGCTCTCCACATCAAAAATGGTAAAGAAGCAACCTCTTCTAACAAGGTAACTCTAATTCCCCGATCTAGCAACTCTTTCCTCGAGGAGTGGGGTATTCCCTTCTAAGTTCAAGTGTGACCAGCTCAAGAAGAGGGGGTAGAGAAGAGAATGGACTGTGACCAGCGTAGTCACATATCCATGGAGCTTGACCAGTGTAGCCAAGTCTCCAGCTACATGCTTCCTTTGTATGAGACATTGAAGCATATGCTTGCAAAAGTACACATTCCGGCAGGCATTTTATTTTCAATCAGGCATGTCCATTTTTTTGGAGTTCTCTATTTTTTTCCTTTTTTGTGAACTATATACAAGGTATATAATGTACATCAAGAGTTTTTATTCTTGATCCAGTAGATTATCCCTCTTTTGAAGCATTATTGCAACCCACAGCATCTCGTCGTTAGACGTCGACGCCACTATACTAGGTTGAGATGCACTACCCTCCCTAGAGGAGGACGGATGTTTCCACCCACGTGTTACTCCAAGCTAAAGGATTCTGATTCTTCATCACCTCATCAATGAAGAGCTATGTGCATGGTGCTTGTCCAAGTTAGGTCACTGTCTAAAAAAATCGCGCGCGTGTGTGTGTGAAATATTCTATTTAGACCAATCAAGATGGCATGTGAACATAAACTTGTGGACTCAAAGAATTAAATCACTTGACCTAAAAAATCTTAATTCTAGTTCCTATAAGGTTCCTCTGAAATTAGGTAGATTAAGGTCAAATCAAATCCATCCTCGACTTCTATTCATAACTTGGTTCAGAACCCACTAACTTTTCATCTTGCATATGCTAGATATGCAGATGAAATGCAAATGACATGCAATATAGATGAATGAAGTGTAAGACAACTTTTTTTGATGCAAAATGATATGAAGAGTAAATAATACGATGTTGAAGAGGATTTTTCACATGTCTAAAATATGTCTCACACAAGGCGGAGATAGTCACTGTGGCGACCCGCGAGAAACCCTGCTTCAACAACAATTAACCCACAATGATAATTAAGAAATAAAAATCAGATTGGAGTTAAAATTTATTTTATTTAACTGTACAAAATGTGTGTATAATGCAAGTATGTAGAGTGTCTAACACAGGGAGCAAACGACTAGATCGAGGTAATGAAGCACAAAATGATGATTGTGAAATTATGTGTCTATATTTTCGATGAGGTTTTTCATTTTTTATTTTTTCATTTTGATTTTTAGTTTTCTATTTTTTATGCTTTTATTATTTTTTATATTTTATTTTCTTTTAAAATATATAATAAGGCTATATATAGAGTATATATACAATATAGACTATTTATAGATATAAATATTAATAAAAATGGTTAAAAATAATAAAATAAAATATTTTTGGTTTTTCAATAACCTTTTACTGTTTTTATGATTTTTAATTTTTTTTGCTAATTTTTATATATTTTTAAAGTCAAAAATACCCCAAAACATGGTTTAAATAAACACCCAAAATTAAAATGGAGATAAAAAATATCAAACAGAGTCAAAATTTTTCCAAATTAATTTCAATACAAATATAATAATATAAATAAAATTCAGAAATAGAAAATAATTTTTTTGTAATTTTAAAGGATTTTTGGTAATTTTATAATGGTTTAAAGGGTTTTTTCTATTTGTTAGAGTTTTCTTTTATATTTTTTAATGATTTTTGTCTGAAAGTTAGAAATACATAAATACACACAATATAATTTTTGGTAATTTTTCAAAATATTTTTATATTTTTATGGGTTTTCTATTGCAAACAAGGATAAAAAGGACTCTTTTTCATTTTTATAAATATTAAAAGTCTTCAAATTGGTAAAATAAAAATTGGACGCGAAAGAACAATACAACATGAGTCTACAGATATTTTTTGAGAATTTTTCGAGTTTAATTGCTATTTAAAATAAATACAAAAAATAAAGAGAAAATGCAATATTGGTAGGGACATTAATGTAAATAGCAGAAAGTTCAGGGGCATGTACGTAATTTTTCCAAAAATATAAAAATGAATAAAATAGTTTATATACTAATTAGCAATAAAAATATCCCAGGGAGTCTTCTGCAAAATGTCCCCTCACGTGATGTGTCACGTGAGGTGACGTGTCTTGGACCTAAATGTAAATATCAGAAGTACAGGGAGCTAAATGCAAATGTCCCAAAATATAATACATGTCGGAGGAAAGTTTATGGTTTAATATTAAATACCAAATCTCCTCGGTGAAATAGGCAAAATATCCAATAAAAGCAGGGCATTGAACGACGGATGTTGATCGTTGTGACACGTGGCACACTCCTTTGTCGCGATACCCCTTCGACAATCAAGGCCCAGGATCAGATCGTGCAGATGAAATCGACGGTCAAGGTGGTCAGCGACCGAACAGTTCTTGACGGATCTGGGTGTCTATTCTTGATCAGACGGTGGAGAGGTCGCCTCGAAGAACTGGAAGAACTCACGGCAATGCGAGCTTCCTCGATCCCGATCTCACTCCTCCAATGTCCGTGAATCTCTAAAAGGCCCAGAAATGCTCCTACGGTCTTCCTCTGATGGCTGGTGGCATCCAAAATCGTCGGCGTGGGACGGAGTCCCCGCTTGAGGTCGGAGGAGGAAGCTACCTCCAGGAACCTCCGACGGAGGTCAAAATTGCCTCCCAGGTACGTTTCTCGCTCCAGGAACATGCACAAAATGGTTATAGGGTCGAGGGCAAATTACCTTGACCCTGTAGCGGAGTGGATGGGCACAAGGAATGCGAATGGAAGGTTCACCGGAGCAGAGCTCAGGTGAACTTCGACTGAGATGGATTCATGCCAAAAACACGATTAGGGCATAGAAGAAACACGAAACCTAAACCTAAGGGCTAAAGATAATCAAGAAAATGCAAAAAGACAAGTACCTCAACGGCCAAAATTGGGAAGCAAACCTTAGCGGCCAAGGTTGGCCGGAGATGATGGAATGCCCCTTCGATCAACCTAAGAGCATGGTGAGGTTGCTGCCACCTCCCTTCGCCATTTGCGTACAAAAAGGGAGAGAAAGAGCAGCCAAAAGAGGTTCAAAAAATGGGAGAAAGTCTGGTAGGATGGTTATGTACAGGATGGGGGTGGTGATGGGGTGATTTTCGAGGAGAGATGCAGATCGAACGAGGGTGATATGGGAGGGTATATGGAGCCGGCGCGGATCATGGATGTACAAAGAATATTTTTTATGAAGAGTCCCATCGTCCTCGAGCGATGGACCAACGACTAGAAAATCAAGAAAAGAGGGTCATGCCTAGGTGTGTCAGGGTGTACAGGACGGGTAAGAGAGTTGACCAGAGTCAACCCTCCGAGCCACCTGGTTGGTCCACGTGGACCAACCAGGAAAAACCGTCCTGAAAAATATTTAGAAATTACCTATTAAATAATAAATGATTTTATTAATTTTAGGTTACAAAATAAAAAATGTTTATTATTTTATATAGTATTTTATTATGATTTTTATTTATTTTTTAGAGATATATAATTATAAGTTACTTTTTAGGGCTTAATTATAGGCATATTTATCATTGTTTTTGTGTTTTTATTTTTATTTTGTATTTTGTATTTTATTATTTTAATTTATTATTTTATGTATTTATAACTCATTTTTAGATACTTAAATATATTTTGTTATATTTTTATGAAGTAAGATATATACTTAAATAAATAGATGTATTATTTATATATGTATAAATATAGGCCATTCATCTATGTATTTTCTTTACATATTTTATTTTAATATTTTATTTGGTGTTTTATTCCTATTTTAATATGTACATATATTATAAGTAATATTTAAAAAATTATAAAAATATAAAATTATAAAAATAATAACTAATAGATAAAATGAATATTTTAATCTGGTAAACTATACAATAGGGGTCCAAAACCTAACTTTCACATCTTAACTCCAAAAAAATATGAAACCACCTTCATTAAATAGCTTATTAAAATTTATTTAAAATCAAAGTTGCGATTTTGATATATTTTGGGTTTTTATTTGAGATATATGGGTCTGAGAAGTTGGGATTTTGGAAATTTATTCAAAGCGTAACTTTTATTCTGTATATTATTTTTGTACGAAATCAATTTTGTATTTTTCTATATTTTATTATCTACAACTTTCACGTACAAAAATTCTTTATTGAGGTATAAAAAGTCAAAAAATAAAATAGGTCCCAAAATGAATAAAGAATGAATAAATAAAAAAGGGATTTGTATTGTATTTTGGACTCTTATCCCCCCTACTTTATTCCTTGTCGACCTTGTCATACAGATGCCTACATTTCGGAATTTAAGGTCACAACATATTTTCAATATTTTATTCTTTTTGTTTTCTATTCTTTATTCTATTTTTTAGCATTAAAAACCATATTTTATACACTATTTACACAACAATGCATGAATGTTAAAATGCATGAAGTAAGGGTATTTACACGCATTTATTAGGGTTCTTAAGGTAAAATGATAGAATAGAGGTGATGAAAGGGAGATTCATCAGAAACCTCATTTTATATTTTCTTTTATTTTCAAAAAAACAGTATACCTCCTATTTTACAACAAATTTTACAAAAGTGTTATTTACAAAAAATACAAGTATTATACAAATTATATAATATATTATACATGTATACATGTATTTTACAAAAAAAACAAATTTACCCACCCCATAATTATTGCATAATATATATAAAATTACGTAAAAGTACGAGCTATGGGTAAAGTATATATGTAATATATATACATGCCTCCCTATACTTAGCATGTGCTATGTCCTCATAGCACAAGAAGCGAAGAAAAGACACAGCTTGTGCCAAGCGTAGGAGAGCTAAAATAACGATCCCCCTATACTTAGGCTCTGGCAACCTAAGTGTATAAGAAGATCAAAAACGGGGCGGGCGAGGTCGAGAGGGGGAATGGATGAGTGTATATACATGTTGGGCATAGGTCCCCCCTATACTTAGGCTTTGGTCAGCCTAAGTCTAGGACAGAAATGAGTGTGAGGACCGATGAGAAGCGAGGATGTACATGAGTGAATGAATCTTGATGATGCATCTTCATGGAGAGCAGTCTGATGTATTTTCTTTGTGCTCACTCTGCATGCAGTTGATGAACTCAACTTGGACCAACTTCTCCTTGGAATCTACAAAATGCTTCAACAGTTGTTCATTCACCACATGAGATTGTGCACCATATGTGAGATTGGCTTTCTCTACACTTCCATTCCCATGAACTTTCTTGACAGTAAAGGGACCCGCCCACTTAGATTTGAGCTTATTGTGGAACATCTTTAATTTGGCATTGAGCAACCATACCTTTTCCCAGGGACAAAGTCTTTGCACTTAATGTGTTGATCATGCCATCTCTTTACTTTGTTCTTATAAATCAAACTGTTGTCATATTCCTGTTTCGGATTTCCACGAGCTTGTTCAAGTTCAAGTCTCGACAAAGCTTCACAAGGTGACAACTCCAATTAATTTTCTTAATTTCCCATTCGGATTTGTGAATCAGCTCTATGGGCAAATGACATGGCTTGGCATAGATCATTCCAATGGTGAAGTGCCCAATGGTGTCTTGTAGGCTGTCTTATAGGCCCACAGAACTTAGTCCAAGAGAAAGGACCAGTTCTTCCAATCAGGACGAACCAACTTTTGCAAGATACTCTTTACCTCTCTGTTTGAAACCTCTGTCATGCCATTGTTCTGTTGGTGGTAAGGACTAGTGATTCTGTGCTCAAACCCATACTCCTTAGCCAAAGATCTCACATCACGATTCACGAAGTGGCTACCCACATCTGATATCAAAACTTTTGACACCCTGAACCTGGCAATAATATTATCTCTCACAAACATACAAATAGTCTTGCTATTTGTGATTCGAGTTGGGATAACTTCCACTCACCTAGATGATAGTCAACCACCAACAAGATGTCGTGTCCTTGGCTGTTGGGAAAGGGACCCATAAAATCTATGCCCCATGCATCAAAGACATCACAAATGATCACGGGCTGCATGAGCATCTCATATCTCTGAGTAACAATCCCTCCCATCCTCTGACAAATCGGACACAATCAAGCAAAATCAATAGCATCTCTAAATAGGACCGGCTAATACAATCCGCATTGGAGTACCTTGTGAGCGGTTCTCTTCCTCAAATGGTGCCCTCCAGCTTCAAGAGAATGACAATACATGAGGACACTTTGGTATTCCTCCTGAAGAATACACCTTCTCCAAACACAATCCGATCCTTCAAAGAAAAGGAAGGGATCGTCCTAGTGGTATCTCCTCGAATCCGCATTCTGTCGGTCAACACTGCTCCTATTTTAACCTTGGGAAACTTGCTTGGAGACTAGAAAGTTCACCATGTTGGCATACCACTGGAGGGAGTCAATAATACAAATTGACTCATCTGGAAAGGTTTCTCTAATGTGCTCAAAATCAGGAGACTCCTTAAGTTCAATCCAAGAAAGATGATCAACCACAACATTCTTCACTCCAGGTTTATCTTTAATCTCCAAATCAAACTTCTGGAGGAGTAAAATCCACCTAATAAGACGTGCCTTCGTGTCCTTTTTCCATTAAATACCGAATGGTTGTGTGATTAGTATAGATTATCACCTTAGAGCCCAAAATATGCAGCCTGAACTTCTCGAGGACCCATACTATAGCGAGCATTTCCTTTTCAGTCACGGTATATTTCTTTTGTGTATGGTCTAATACTTTGCTCATGTAGTGGATCGTAAATGGGATCCCCTCTTGCCGTTTCCCTAACACAACTCCTATAGCGAAATCTGAAGCATCAGTAATGATCTCAAAGGGGAGAGACCAGCCAGGAGCTTGTAGGATAGGTGAGACACGAATCTTCATCTTCAAAGCTCAAAGGACACCATACACTTGTTATCTATAATGAACTATGTGTCTTTCCCTAACATCTCAGTCAGTGGGCGGGCAATGTTTGAGAAATCCTGAATAAATCTCCTATAAGATCCAACATGCCCTCGGAATGACCGCACTGACTTCACGTTGGTAGGTGGATCGAGTTTCTTGATCACCTCCACCTTGGCAGGGTCAACCTCTATTCCCCTTTTGGAGATTACATGCCCCAACACGATACCCTCTGTCACCAGAAAGTGACTCTTTTCCCAGGAGAGTACTAGATTCACCTCCCTACATCGCTTGAAGACTTGGTCCAAGTGCGCTAAACATGTATCAAAGGAATCACCATGAACCGAGAAGTCATCCATGAATACTTCTAGGAAATCTCCCACCTTCTCGGCAAATACGACGATCATACACTACTGGAAAGTGCCGAGGGCATTACAGAGCCCGAATGGTATGCGCCTAAATACGTAAGTGCTGAATGGACATGTGAATGTGGTCTTTTCCTGATCCTCAGGGGCTATGGCCACTGGGTTGTAGCATGAGTACCTATCAAGAAAATAGAAGAATGCATTCCCTACGAGTCTCTCCAAGATCTGGTCGATGAATGGCAAGGGAAAGTGGACTTTTTTGGTTGCAGCATTCAGGCGCCTGTAGTCGACATAGATTTGCCATTACGTAGGTACTCATGTCGTGATCTCTACCCCCTCCTCATTGGTGACCATCTGGATCCCCGACTTCTTTGGGACAACATGAAGCAGGGCCACCCACTTGGAGTCAGAAATAGGGTATATAAACCCTGCTTCGCACCATTTATCTATCTCATTCTTCACTATTTCCCGTATATTGGGGTTAAATCTCCTCTGAAAGTCACGAGAAGGTCTCACATTATCCTCAGTGAAAATGCAGTGCGAGTAGAGAGCGGGGTTGATCCCCACAAGATCTGACACTATCCACCCTATTGCTTTGCAGTTCCACTCTAATACCTCTAGCAACCTAGACTCTTGTTCTAAAGTCAAGTCTGAGCCAATGATAACAGAATATCTCTCTTTGGGTCCTGCAAGAAAGGCATACTTCAAAGTAGGAGGAAGGGACTTCAGTTCTGGCAGTGTGGTATCATCAAGCATATCATGCTGAACTGAGTCTGAATATGGTTGTGTGTTGTATGGAGGTGGGCTAAGCTGTGTAATACGTGCCACCAACTTAGAAGTATGATGAGTCGGATCGCCAAAGAAATGCAGTAATTCGGCCAAAGTTGCGTCCGACTCATCATCTATGTCCCATGATTGTTCGGAGGGAGATGGAACGGACAGATCATGATGGATCTCTATGACATCATGGAAATAGGTGGATGCAACTCTCACAAGATCAGGCAACACCCGGCAAACTGCATCATGCACTATATCCTTTCCAAATGAAAGGGTCTCGCTCTGTCCTGAAGGAACCTGTCTCCAAATCCCAACGGTGCTGATCATTCTGCAATCTGCCTCTGAAGATGAGTACTCGGTATTACTCTCTGAATCGGATCGATGCCATTTCATCTACTTCATCTCAAGGTTCACCTCTCCATTCGAAGAATGAAACTTGACGAGACTTAAACAACCCTTGTTAATTCAACCGGTTTAACGATCGAATTAGATGTGTCATTCCTTGTAGTCGGGTAATCGAAGACTTATCAAAAACTACTCATATTAATGTTCAATTAAACGCAAATGATAAATTTATTTTACTTGGGCAAGCCCAAGGTCGAACTCAGGGAGGCAGCTTTCTCCTTAGGTTAATTTTAAGTTAATTTCGATGTCAGATTTTCTGGAGAATATTTTTTTGGTCTTTTTATATGTAATAAAGGAAGATACAATGCAATTCATGCTAAATTTAAAGTTAAATCACGAATGATAGTCAAATGAGGTCCAAAATTAATGAAACTTGGCCAAAATATGAAATTGAATGAAACTAAGTGACCACATTTTTGGAATTTTTAGACTCTAATTGAATTAAATATGAATTTAAGATGGATGCAGGGTAGTTTTTGCAAAATTAATTTTAATAAATACCAAAGCACATTATTTTTAGATATAAAAATTATCCTAGATATATCTATGTGAGAGGAATCTAGGAAAATTGATAAACTTAAAAAATGATGCAAATTAGTCCTATTAAAAATCAATTAGGCAAAAGACTAATTAATTTATTCAGGCGTCATGATGCGTGCAAATAGTTTGATTTTGGGGCACAGTGTAGATCAACTTAAATTAAACCAGTTATGATTTTATGATGGTTTTTGGAGCAAGAAATAATTTAATAGGGAATAAAAGTATAACAGTGGGTAAACTATGTCAATTTCGACAAAAATAATTATATTAAATTCTTCAATGCTCACAAAAATATGACACATGTCACAAAGATAAAGCACGAGTTACTCTACAACACGCAATTTTTTGGAATTTAAAAATGATGATAATTGGATGCCTAAATATACGTGCAAACACAGGGACCAAAATGTAAACAGAAATTAAAATTGCTTAATTTTGAAACATGAATATAGGGACTAAAGTGCAAATACCTATTATGTTGGGGGTATGCGTGCAAAATTTCTAGATAACACGTTCTCCTCACGTGACGTGCCTGGCAGGGACTGATTCGCAATTCTAGAAACTTGCAGGGGCCTCGTGCAATTTACCCAGACCACACGTGAAGGATACGTGAGGTGCTAGGCTCGGAAAGCTTCGGAGGCTCGGACAGAGGCTCGGGCGTGCTCTGGATTTTGCTTCAGGTGCTCTGAGCCTAGGGTTAGGGAAGAAGCTCGGAGCGGGGCTACGTGGCGGAAGATGGGTTGTTAGATCTGGATAGATCCAATGACATCTAAAGTGGGCGACGTGGCTCCCTTGGATCCGTCAGATCAAGAGAGATCCAACGGAGACTGATGCGGTCGACGTGGCGTGGTGCGGTCGTCAGATCCTTGCGTGATCAGACGGTATCTGGATCTCAAAGGCGATGGCGACATGGCATATGGTAGAACGTTAGACCCTCCTGATCCAACGACGGTTGATGCAGATGACGTGGGTGAACGAGGACCGTCCGATCAAGGCGATCGGACGGTGGTTGGGCGTCTGGTTCCTCTAATCCACCGCCTCCTACGGTGGAGTTGGCGGGGCTCCAGCGATGGGCTCCTGGCTCCGTCGCCCTTCCCCGTGGTCGGTGAAGATCGTTGGAGGCTCCTGGATAGCTTGGATTGGTCGTGGAGGCGTGGCGGAGCCGCTGGAGGTCATGGAAGCGACTGGCGTCGTCTATAGGCTGGAGACGATGAAGCTCAAGGAGCTTTGGTGACAACTCCGACCAGTGAATAAGATAGGACCTGCAATGTTAGGGGGTGCCAAAAAATGCGCTCGTGTTCATGGGAGTGCAGTGAGTGTGCGAGAGGCCTGTGGCGTGAAGGTGAGAGCAGTCCGGCATGCTTCTCCGCTGGGAAGGCGGAGCTGTGGTCGGAGGGGGACTTGTTGAGTCGTAGGGGTAATTGAATAGGTGCGTGAAGATCAGAGCTCCAAGGCAGAGCTTAGGCGATAGTTGGTGGAGGGTGGAATCGAACGAGGTGCCCTAATATATTAGGAGAAAAACAAATGAAAACAAGAAGAAGATCGGAGGAGAAATGGAGGGATCTACTTGGGGATTGGAAGCTCGGAGGATGCTTCTAGTCGTCGCTCGAGGGTCAGTAGAAGGCCTGAGCTCGTGCAGCTCCGTGGAGGAGCTGTTACACGGTGAAGATATGCCACAGATCTTGCCGGAGGGGAACCACCGTCGTCACTCACTCTTAGGCCAAATCTCTGTCACAGATAGGTTTAGGTGAGCTCTAGGGTACCTCGTGCTAAGGCGGATATGGATGAAGTTGGCCAGAGGAGGGGCATTTATAGGAATAAGGTGGAGGTTCAGGTGATGGCGGGAGTGGTTGGCATGGGGTTTCTGGAGCGAGGAAGGGGGGATCATGGTGGTTGTGGTTGCTGGCGAGGATGATGGAGGTGTGGGCTTCATCGTGGGGCGCTCAATGGGTGGAGACAGTGGTTGTAATGGAGTCAAAAATAGAAAGGGGGAGGAGACAACGCGCGGTGGGGTGACGTGTGTGAGGTGTTTGCAGAGGTAGACGACGATGTCGTGGTCGTTGGATCTCGCGATCCAACGGCCAGGAGATGGGCACGAGGGAACGGGTAGGATTAGATTCGGGGGTCGAGATCGAAGGCTTAGAAAGTGCCACGTGGCGTGATGGGATGAGGCATTAACAGACGGTGGAGATGAGATCTGGGATGATGATCCAAGGATCAGGGTTTAGGCGGGATGAGCGGTTGAGATCTTAAGCACATGGAGGTGATCGGATGGTGTTGGTGATGACATGTGGAAGTCTGAAAACGAGGCGGAGACGAACGACGTGGATGAGATCAAGAGTAGATCGAAGAGTGATGGATTGAGCGGGAGTGAACGGCCATGATAGGTGGATGTAGAGGATGATCGGGTGGACATGGGTGTGACGTGTGGCGCTAGGAGGTGGAGGCGCTGGTGATCGGTCCAGATTTGATCTGGGCCTTGATCGGACGGTCAAGATTTAAAGCGATAATGAATGGCCAAGATCTGAAGAGGAAGGAGGCAATCTGACGGCCAAGAGAAGGGGCGTGTGGCGAGCGGATGAGTGGGTCGCGTGGCGCAACCAGAGGGCGCCACGTGGCCCAATCAGAATGGCTGAAGAAGAATGTGAAATAAGAGGAAGAAAATGACAGAATTTGGAAAAACTCAAAACATGAAAGTTTTAGATCTCGATGAGATCTACAAGTTTCATCTTTACCAAAAAAGAAATGAGGTCAAATAAAGTAATAAAATACAAGGGTACAAATATACATACATATAGTATACAATGGGGGCCCAAAACCCAACTTTTGCATACGATCTCTGATTTTAATGAAATTGGTCTCATTTTGAAGTTCTGAATGTATATTATTTTAAAAGTGAGTAGAAATGAATCGGAGGTTGTATGAGAGAGATATGTGCACTAAGGTCCATGGTCTCCAACTTGTTTGGGGTTTTAATTGTCAATTTTACAGGTTAGCATTTTTTGGTATTTTTCTTGAGTTATTGTTAGTAATATATACAGTATAGAGTGAATTTTACATAAGACATTATCTTCTTATTTCATGCAGATGTAAATGCTAAAATGCAGATGTTATCAATGCATGCATGAATGCTAATTATGTAATATTGGTGGAAATATGCTTCTAATTACTCGGGAACAAGGCTCTAAGTGATGAATCACAGATTCATCAACCCCCTATACTTAAACCTTGCTCGTCCCCGAGCAACTAAAATTAAATGCAAAGGTGAAATGATTTTGAGTTCCATACCAAGGTCATGAACAAAAGTTGAAAATGGAGCTTGACTCGACCTTTGGATTAATTGTGTGGCGGAACCTTATTGGGATCTGAACGTAAGACCTAACAGACTTTAAGTTCCACAAGTCTTCTATTCAAGACTCCTCAACAGTCAGGTCAGAACAAATCCTCAAACGCAAACTTCTGATGACTATGATTCTTACTTGTACTGTGTAAGTGTAAAATAGCTCTCCACATCAGAAATGGCTAAGAAGCAGCCTCCTCTAACAAGGTAACTCTAATTCCCCGGTCCAGTAACTCTTTCCTCGAGGAGCGGGGTACTCCCTTCTAAGTTCAAGTACGACCAGCTCAAGAGGAGGGGGTGGAGAAAAGAATAGACGGTAGCCAGTGTAGCTACCTATCCCAGGATGCCTAACCGGTGTAGCCAAGTCACCCAGTTGCATATTTCTTGTTAATATACATACTCCGACAGGTATTTTATTTTTACTCAGGCATGTCTCATTTTTTTGGAGTTTCTGCATTTTTTTCGAACTATATAGAAGGTGAAACATGTACATCAGGAGTTTTTCCTCTTGAGCCAGTAGACTATCCCTCTTTTGAAGCATTATTGCAACCCGCAACATCCTGTCCTTAGATGTCAACACCACCAGACTAGGTTGAGATGCACTACCCTCCATAGAGGAGGACAGATGTTTCCACCCGTGTGTTACTCCAAGCTAAAGGATTCTACCTCCTCACCATCTCATCAATGAAGAGCTACGTGCATAGTGCTTGTCCAAGTTAGGTTACTGTCTAAAAGAATCATGCTTACGTACGAGATATTCTACTTAGACTAATCAAGATGACATGTGAACATAGACTTGCGGACTCAAAGAATTAAGTCACTTAACCTGAGAAATCTTAACTCCAGTTTCTATAAGGTTCCTCTGAAATTAGGTGGATTAAGGTCAAATCAAGTCCTCCTCATCATCTATTCATAACTTGGTTCAGAACCCACTAACTTTTCACTTTGCATATGCAAGATATGCAGATGAGATAACATGCTATGTAGATGAATGAAATGCAAGACTCTTTTTTCTTTCTTTTTAAATGGAGGGATGATATGCAAGAGTAAATAAGAAGCCTTTGGTTTTAATTTTTGATTTTTTTCACAAAACATATATTAGTATTGCAAATATACATGTATTTTACAAAAAAATTCAATTTTTACCCACCTCGTAATTATTGTATAATATATACAAAAATACATGAAAGTACGAGCTATGGGTAAAGTATATATGTAATATATACACGCCCCCCTATACTTAGCGTGTGCTATGTCCTCATAGCACAAAAAGCGAGGAATATGACATAGCTCGTGCTAAGCATAGAAGAACTAAATGAACAAAAATGTATAAAAGTCGTCCTGCCCCCCTATACTTAGGCTCTGGCAGCCTAAGTGTAGAAGAAGATCAAAAATGGGGTGGAGGAGGTTAAGAGGGGAAATGGAGGAAAATATGTACATAATGGGCATCGGTCCCCCTATACTTAGGCTCAGGTCAGCCTAAGTATAGGACAGGAGTGAGTATGAGGACTGATGGGATCTGGATGATATACAATGAATAGTGAATGGACTCGAGACACTCGCCCCCTATACTTAGGATCTAGTCATCCTAAGTATAGTCATGAAAAGATATGGAGACGGGGCGAGTGATTGGAGTCGCGGGAGGGAGGGAAAGAATATACAGGAAGGGCGAGTATATACAAGGATCGCGATCTGAATCTTTTTGATGTTGTTGATGGTGAGATCTCACTGTTGCAAGGTCTCATGCACGGCTTTATGTTTGTCTACTAAGTCTACCTCATGCATGAATACAATCCCCTCAACATGGACTAACTGTTCAGTGGGTTCGACAAAGTTCTTCAGCAGTTGTCCATTGACTAGGGATGTATGTGCTCCATCTGTAAGATCTGAGATCTATACGCATCCACTATTATGCACAACACGGACTTTGAACGGACCCGTCCACTTGGAGTTCAGCTTACCTTGGAAAACCTTCAGCCTCGCGTTGAACAACCATACCTTCTGTCTAGGAACAGAGGTCTTTCGTCTGATATATCTATAATGCCAATGCTTTACCTTATCCTTGTACACCAAACTGTTGTCAGATGCTCGGTTTCTGACTTCCACAAGCTCATTCAGATCCATCTCTCTTTGTTTCTGCCCTAGGTGTGTAACCCAGTCGACCTTCTTGATTGCTTATTCAGATTTGTGCACTAATTCAGCAGGCAAATGACATGGATTCCCAAATACCATCCTGAATGGGAGGTTCCTAATGGTGTCTTATAAGCTGTCCTATAAGCCCAAAGGACTTGATCCAAGATCTGAGACCAGTCCTTCTTGTCTGGGAGGACAAGCTTTTGCAATATGGTTTCCACCTCCCTATTCGACACCTCAGCCATGCCATTGGTTTGTGGGTGGTAAGGACTAGCGACATGGTGTTCGATGTCGTAATCCTTCAAGAGTTTCTTCACATCTCTATTTACGAAGTGGCTACCCCCATCGAATATCATCACTTTGGGGATCCTGAACCTAGAGATGATATATTCTCTAATGAATTTACAGACAGTCCTGCTGTCTGCGGCTCGGGTTGGGATAGCCTCCACTCACCTTGACAGATTATCTACCGCAAGAAGGATGTATTCGAATCAATGGCTAACTGGGAATGGGCCCATGAAGTCGATGCCCCAGGCATCAAAGACATCACAAATGATGACAGGCTGCATCATCATCTCATCCTTGGAATCAACAGTTTATCCCATTCGCTGGCACACTGCATACGACTTCGCAAAGTTGAGCGCATCGTGAAACAGAGTCGGCCAGTATAAGCCACATTGAAGTACCTTCCATGCGGTCCTCTTCCCAGAGTGGTGTCCTCCTGCCTCCAGACTATGGCATAAAGTAAGGACACTTTGATATTCCTCCTGAGGAATACACCATCTCCAGACACAATCCGATCCTTCAAAGAAAAGGATCGGATCCTCCCAATGGTAGTGTCTTGAATCCAACTTAAGTCAGTCTATGTGGCTCTTGGGTCAATCTTCGGGAACTTTCTTGGAGACAAGATAGTTCACGATATTGGCGTACCATGGGAGTGAGTCGATAACAAAAACCGACTCGTCAGGGAAGGAGTCTCGAATTGGCGTATCATCAAAATCATCAAGATTTTTGAGATGGGAGAGGTGATCAGCCACTACGTTCTTCTTTCCAGGTTTATCTCTAATGTCCAAATCGAATTCCAGGATGAGTAGAATCCACCCAAGAAAGACATGCCTTCGCGTCCTTCTTTTCCATTAAATACCATAGTGATGTATGGTCTGTGAACACAATCACCTTGGATCCAATTAAATGAGATATGAACTTATCCAAGGTGAACACTGCCGCAAGCATCTCCTTTTCCGTAATTGTATAGTTACGCTGAGCGGTATCAAGCACTTTGCTTGCGTAGTATATGGCAAATGGAACACCATCCCTCCTCTGTCCTATCACAACCCCAACAGCAAATTCCGAGGCGTCCATCATGATCTCAAAAGGCAGAGACCAATCTGGGGCTTGTAGGATAGGGGCGTCCATGATCATCCCTTGTAGTTGCTTAAAGGCCTCAAGACATTTATGATCAACAATAAACTCTATGTCTTTACCTAAAAGCTCAGCTAGCGGTCGGGTAATCTTCGAAAAATCCTTGATGAATCTCCGATAAAATCCAACATGCCCGAGGTACGACCGCAACTGTTTCACGTTGGTTGGTGGCTGGAGTCGTCTGATAACGTTCACCTTGGCAAGATCAACCTCCATTCCTCTCTTGGAGATGGCGTGCCCCAACGCAATGCCCTTCATTACCATGAAGTGAATTTTCTCCCAGGAGAGCACCAGATTAACCTCGCAACACCTTTTGAGGACTCGGTCCAGATTCCTAAGATAGGAATCGAAGGAATCATTGTGGACCGAGAAGTCATCCATGAAGACTTACAGGAATTCACCGACTATTTCGACGAATACTGCAATCATGCACCTTTAAAATATACCAGGAGCATTGCATAACCCAAAAGGCATGCGCCTGAAAGCATAGGTACCAAAGGGGCATGTAAACGTGGTTTTCTCCTGGTCCTTAGGAGCGATGGCTTCTTGATTGTATCCCTAGAATCCATCTAAGAATCATAAGATATCTTTTCTCGCTAATCTTTATAAGATCTAATCAATAAACGGAAAGGAAAGTGATCCTTCATCATCGCGACATTCAGGCGTCTGTAATCCACACAGACGCACCATGACGTGGGTACTTGTGTCATGATCTCCTCTCTGTCCTCACTGGTGGTCGTCTGAATTCTCGACTTTTTCGGGACAACGTGGATAGGTGCCACCCACTTAGAATCAGAGATGGGATAAATAAAACCCGCATCATACCATTTCTATATCTCATTCTTCACGACCTCTCGTAAATTTGGATTCAACCTACGTTGAAATTCACGAGATGGTTTAGCCTCATTTTCTAAATAGATATGGTGAGAACACAGAGCGAGATTTATCTCGTGGAGATCGGAGATGTTCCAGCCTATCGCCTTACGGTTTTTCTCCAGGATCTCTAGAAAGCGATATTCCTGCTCCTCGATCAATCGTGAACTGATGATGACCGGATACTTCTTCTCTTGTCCCGTACGGAAGGCGTATTTAAGTGTTGTGGGTAAAGGTTTGAGCTCAAGTAAGGTATGATCATCAAGGAAGTCTGTCTCAATCAGTTCTGGCTATGTGCTGGTAGTGGTTGGATCTATCTTTGAAATTACTGCCACCAACTCATTCAGTTCTGGAGTCGGGTCGTCACAAGTCTCAAAGAAATCGACAAAAGCCACGTCCAACTCATCATCCCCATCTTCTGATTGTCCTAAATAGGGGAGGACTGACAAGCCCATATGGGCCTCTACGTCATCGAAGATGTAAGGGGATGCATATTCAACGATGTACTCGTTCCTAAGGCTCTCACAGACTGTCTGATGCACAAGATCTTCTCCGGACAAGAGGGACTCATCGGTGCTAGCAGGGTTCTGTCTCCATGGCCCAACGGTGTCTACATGAACGCAATCTGCTTCAGACGAAGAGTACTCGGTGCTGGATTCGGAATCTGGCCTCTGCCACCTGATCTGCTTAATCTCAACTTCCTCATCTCCGCCTAGAGTTTGGAACTGAATCTTCCCAATCTTGTAATCAAATAAGGCCCCCGCTATTTTGAGGAAGGGCCTTCCTAAAATGATATGGGAATCTCTCCAATTTTGAGGTGTCTCCATATCAAGGACTGTAAAGTCCACTATGTACTCTTGACCCTCGACTTTGATGATAACGTTCCTTAATTCTCCTTGGGAGCTCTTAGTTGATTTATCTGCAACTGGAGTAATGCTCTGGATTTCCTAAGAGGTCCTAGATTTAGCCGCTCATTGAGGGTTGTAGGCATCAAGTTAATTGAGGATCCATTATCTAGGAGATTGTGTGCAAAAGTGGTGTCATCGCTCACCACATAATGGGCACCCATGTCCATTCATTTCCTTGGAAACATATTCTTTATGGCGCAAGTAGTGGCTACTGACAAAACGTGCTTCTCAACAGGGTGCTAATCCTAGTAGGTGTGCATCTCATCTTAGGGTACTTCTGGAATGCAGATGTCATGTACACATACCTATCAAAGGGGATTGTGACCTTGATATATTTATTGTAGAACTCTGCCATCTCAGGGTCGTCTTTTTGGATTTTTTTAGTTTTCTTCTTTCCACCCTTAAGGGCTCGGGGGAAAGGGATTATTGACGACAACTCAGATTCTGAAACTGCAAGATTTCCATTAAAGCGGGAAACTGAGTTCTTTACAAGACTCTGACTCTGACATTGACTTTGACTTGGACTAAAAAGAAATTTCTACTGCGAAACAGGTTATGTGTCTTCCGTGACTGCTGGGAATTCCTCCTCAGATGGAGGTGCGGGCTCCTCATCGGTTTCGCCGGACTCACTGTTGGTGCTATTCTCCTTTTTCTTTGTGGACTTGGAAATCCTCTTCTTCTGTTGGTGGTGGTGTTGTTGATGCTCCTCTGCCTCCAAGTTCTCCTCATGTAGAGACTTGGCGGCGTCTTCCTCCTGTGCTCGTGCCCGATCAGGTACGATCACGGTCCTTCCACTCCTGAGGGACATATGATTAATATTATCGTATGAAAGGATCTCATGTTCAGATAGAAAGTTATCTGAATAGTATAACTGATCTCGTGGTCAGTTCTGACCCTAATTTAGGCTATTTGGGTTGGCCTGAACCTGTGCGGGAATTGGGGTTCTTGGTGCCATCTGTTGATCTTGGGTGTGTGAATCGTGATTCATATCAATTCGGATATCCAGGTAATCATTATGTATCTGTTGGACCCTATTAGTCAGGGTCTAGATTGCCAAGGTGAGGGACTCCAATTCGCTTGTGGGCGGGGCTTGTTGCTGCTGACTAGAGGACGAGTGTCTATATTGGCCATGTTCGCCATGCCGATATTACTGCTCATGGGAAGGTGGTGGAGGGCCTTGCTGGCCCGAGTGGAACATGCGCTGCTGGTGGTGCTACTGAGGCTGGTACCCTTATCCGGGCTGGGACTGTATGAAGCGCGGTGCGGGGACAGAGCTGGTTTCCTAGTAAGCTAGGGAAGGTCGGTGTGGCTGATCATTCCCTATACTCGACTGTTTGCTGATGGGGTCATGGCTATACCACAACCCATTGATCTCGAACACCTGCGGAGGCTCCTCGCAGACTGTCTCCACATGCGGCGGTGTGTGTTGCTCATGCTAAGTGTACTGCTGCTTCTCAACCCAGCTACCCTGAGGCCCCTATACCGGCTCCTGTACAAGATGGACTCGATGTACAGGCACAGGTGGTGGAGAAGGGGCATGTAGTTGTATCTTGGCTACCTTCTCAGTCAATTCCTCCACTTGTTTCAGCAATCGTGAAAGTGCCTCAAGGTCGGTGACCCTCTTATGGATCTGCTCTACCATAGTAAGCTTATAAGCTATTATCCCCATGCTGGGGATGAGGTCATCCGTCAGATCCGCTACAGTCCTCTTAGTTGTCTCATTGGATAGGTATGAGGGAGACAACTGATAGGCCCTGGTGGCCCAAGATCTGCATGGTTCCGTCATCTGCTCCAGAATCTTCCATACGATGTCCTCGTTCTTATTGAGATAGCTTCCTCCATAGGCTACACTCATTAACCCCTGCATCTCCGGGGTCATGCCACAGAATAAGGTCTGGACTAAGATTGCTTTTGTAATGCTATGGCAAGGGCATTTCTAAGTTAAATCATTAAATCTATCCCAAGCTTCATGAAATGGCTCATGGGGGCCTTGGAAAAAAAACTAGCGATCTTGGTCCTCATCTGGTTAGTTCTACCGAGTGGGTAGAACTTCTTCAAGAATAAATCCTTGAACTGCATCCAGGTAGTACATCTTACCCTGAGATTTTTCAGCCAATGAGCAGCCTTATCTCCTATGGCAAATAGGGTAGCCTTCAACTTGATGTAGTCTTGCCCAACCCTATGGTGACTAAGGTTGTTGCAAACCAGCTCAAAGTCCCTCAGGAAAGCATAAGGTTCTTCGTTGGCGTTCCCATTGAACTTCGGTAGCAGACTTAGAAAGTGGGGCTTCAGCTCGAACGCTTCTGGGGGAACCACAAGTACAAGCCAACTATGTATCTCATTTTCTGTTGGGTTGTAGGCATCTACCGTGGATCGGTCAATTCCCTCTGCCTCGATCACATGTCCCATCCTAGCCATAAGTTCTGCATTCAGTTGGCCAGCTCTAGCTAATCGGGCCAGGACTTGGTGCATAGGATCATCCTCTTCTTCCGGGGGGTTTCTTAGGAGGCATCTTGTCCTCTTTACCAGGGTAAAGAAATTGGTCTAGGTTAGAGGACATATTAATTAAGACATTCTCACAGAGGCGATGGTTTTCCTCGGTGAGATGAGAGGAGAGAGAAGGGATGGTTTGAGGGTAACTATCCTGAGGGTGATGGATCCCGAACTCAAGAGGTTCATGAGCTCGGGTTGGTCCAAGTTGCGCTTGGGCCGATGAATACGAACTTCATGAGGGGCTTAAGGAAAGATTTGCGAAGTGTGAGTAGATATCCCCCCAGTCAGTCATCTTGGATGGTAAGAAGAAGAATCAGGAGTATAAGTGTAAGATAGGAATTTACTCCTACCTGAAGCAAGCAAGTGAATCCAAACCCTGATTTTCACACTCAAAATGGTGAAGGACCCGAAACCGAGTCCGATTAGTCTGGTTGATTTTAAGTGTGAATTTTCAAGCAAGTAGCAAAGGTTACGTGGCTTATAGGGGAGTCGGCTCAAAGCCGGATGCATCTCCCCTGTTTAACCTGTCGCCTAAGATACCAACGTCCTTCCTTTCTCCGCTCCTATCACCAGCTGAAAGTTTAAGGACCTATCCCTATCTACCTATAGAGTAGGCAGAGGATGACAAGGCTGTAACTTCGCCCCTATCTACCTGCCAGAGCAAGCGGAGGCTACTATCAACTTGTCGCGGTGCACCGCAATTTCGCCCCTATCTACCTACCGGAGTAGGCGGAGGCTACTTGGCGCTGGTCAGTTGAATCCGTAGTTCAGCCTGTGATATTTGCTCGGATCGGGGTATGCGATATGGAAGGCAGGGATTTTTGGCTTTGCTTTAGAGTGTGCACACACACTCTAGTACCCTCACTTAGCCTGAAAACAAGGTCGGGGTTAATCTCCCGCAAACATAATTTCCGATTTTATTGAATTTTTTTGGTCAATTTTGTTTAGCAGTCCCGGTTTTAAGTTAGGTGATCACTTGATTAGTCCAACCACAAGGCACACCTATCGTTTAGTCCTAATTTCCTTTAATCCTTAGTTTGAAAAACCAAGGGGGAAGGAGTCGAGAAAATATGATGCACGATAAAAAAAATGATGAATGCCAAGTAGAGAAGATTTACAGTGATCCTTTCACTTTATATGCAGGATGCAAAATAGAATTGAAATTTTTAAACTATATGAATGCAAGCAATAAAAGCCGCTCTTAGACAAGCAGTTCTATTAGCGAGTGAAGAACATATTAAATTCGGTTAAGTCATGTGGTCTAAGTATGTCTTTTAAGTGTGAAGTGTAGTCCTATAATTTTACGAGCACAAATAGTTCCTAAAATAGTTGTAAGAGTTGCAAGTGCATGTCCCATTCTACGTAAAACAACCACACATCATACATGGACACGTTTTATTATATTTACACATGTGAGAACCCAAATGGGAATCGCTTGAAAAATGCAAAAATAAAATAAAAGAAAAAATACAAGTCCTCACAAAAATTCTCAAAATATTTTAATGCAGGTTCCTCGGCTCGCTTAGCAAAGCACCTTCGACTCCTCGTATTCCTAGCACAAAAATAAATGGATGTCAGATAAAGGATGGCACAAAATAAACAAATAATAATGATAGAAAAATATTTACAAGAAAAGCCGGGAATCAGACTACCCGTGGATGGAAAATCTAAAATCAAAATTTTCTAAAAATTAACCTAAGACGTGCCTCCCCGGCAACGACGCCATTTTGACGAGACTTAAACTAATCTTGTTAATTCAACCAGGTTAATGATCGAATTAGATGTGTCGTTCATTGTAGTCGGGTAATTGAAGACTTATCAAAAACCACTCAGATTAATGTTCAATTAAATGCAAGGTCGAACTCAAGGAGGCATCTTTCTCCTTAGGTTAATTTTAAGTTAATTTCGATGTCAGATTTTCCGGAGAATTGTTTTTGGTCTTTTTATATGCAAGGAAAATACAATGCAATTCGAGCCAAATTTAAAGTTAAATCATGAATGATAGTCAAATGAGGTCCGAAATTAATGAAACTTGGCCAGAATATGAAATGTAATGAAACTATGTGCCTACATTTTTTGGAGGAATTTTTACCCGGCAGACCCTATAAACTTTTTAAATTATGTCCATGACTTTTGCGCAACGTAATTATCCCATCGACCCTAAAAATTACCCCAAGAACCCCCATGGGCTTTAAACAGATTACCCAGAGGGTTCATGGGGTAAGAGTTGAAAAGTTTACAGGGTCGAGGGAGGAATTATGTTGTTTCAAAGGTCGTAGAGGTAATTGACAAAGTTTGCAAGGTCTGTCGGGTAAAAATCCCTTTTTGGAATTTTTAGACTCTAATTGAATTAAATATGAATTTAAGATGGATGCATGGTAGTTTTTGCAAAATTAATTTTAATAAATACCAAAGCACATTATTTTTAGATATAAAAATTATCCTAGATATATCTATGTGAGAGGAATCCAGGAAAAATGATAAGCCTAAAAAATGATGTAAATTAGTCCTATTAAAAATCAATTAGTCAAAACACTAATTAATTTATTCAGGCCTCATGATGCGTGCAAATGGTTTGATTTTTGGGCACATTGTAGATCAACTTAAACTAAACCAACTATGATTTTATGATGATTTTTATAGCAAGAAATATTTTAATAGGGAATAAAAGTCTCACAATGGGCAAGCTATGTCAATTTCCACAAAAATAAATGGGATTTTTACCCGGCAGACCCTGTAATCTTTTGCAATTACTGCTATGACCTTCTAAACATCGTAATTCCTCCCCCGACCCTATAAACTTGCTCCGTCTTACCCCACAAACCCTACCGTTAAATTAACACATCTAAAGTTAACTTTCTTAAGTTAGAAATGAGTTAATCTAACCGATCTATGATCGGAAGGCTATAATTAACCAAAAAATAAAAAAAAAGACTGTTTTGCAGGGGTGGGTGGGGGCGGGGGGGGGGGGGGGCTTTGACGGCGGCGAGAGCAGGCGGTGGCTCTCCAATCGGCGGCGATGCAGGCGATGAAGCTCCTCCTGCGCTCCATCACGCGAGCCCCTTCCGTGTGAGCCTCTTGGAAAGTCAAACTCGCGGATCTCTGCTGCAGTCCTCAGGCGCGAATCGCAGCGCCCCGTTGGGTCTGGCGGCAAGTCGTAGATGATCCGTGTGTTCCTCTGCTGGTAAAACCCTAGGACGCTTCCCGTGTTAGAGCTAGATATCGTGAGGCAGTACAAGTCTTCTGATGTCAGGTAGAACAGATTCTCCGTCAAGATTTGGTAGTCGTCTCCAACGGCGAAGTGGATCTCCATGGTGGGTGGTGCAAATCTTCGCGTCGGCACAATCCTGTAGCACAGATAAGACCACTGGGTCGCCCTTGGTCTATCCACGGCTGCATCCCAAACCTTTGGAAGTGCTCCACCAGCTTCTGCCTCACGGCCACATACGCATCCCTGAATATATAAATAGATAGATACCATTAATAGAAATTCCATCATAAAAGAAGCAGTGTTATTATTACCTGAAAAGCTTTGTCTGCGTGTATCCCGAGTCTATAAAGAACACTCTATTTGCGAACGAGTTTGGTTGGAGATTGAGACGTTGGTTGTTAACATTGACGTCCAAAGCGTTCAGGTAGTAGTAGCTTGGGCTATAAACGCCATTGTTGGTGCGGAAAGGGATGTATCTGAGAGGGAGGGGGTTCCTCCGCCTGTTCGTGTCGCTTCCGAAGCGGAGGTAGGTAGTGGCGTCCATGTTTGACGAGAAGCAGTGCGAGAAGTTAGGCTGCGATAACTGCTGCGGTAGCGTGAGGGCTCCGCGGCCCATCCCCAGAAGTTAGGCAACGAGGGGGGGGGGAGCTTCGATGCCGGCCGACGGAGGAGGGGAGTTTTCGAGCAGGGGCGGCGGCGGACTGGAGGAGGGGACGCTGTAGGGAGGCGACGTTTTCAAATGTAGGTGGACGGTAGGAGGGAGGGAGGGCAGGAGGTGGAGGGTGGGAGGGAATGGCATTTCTAGTAAATTAAATAAATAAAGAGGGTAATATGGACATCTTTTTAACGGAATCCGGTAACATTTAACGGACAAATGGATGGGGATAAACTACAGGGTCTGTGGGGTAAGAGTTAACAAGTTTACGGGGTCGAGGGAGGAATTACGATGTTTCGAAGGTCGTAGCGGTAATTGCAAAAGATTATAGGGTCTGCCGGGTAAAAATACCAAAATAAATATATTAAATTCTTCTATGCTCACAAAAATACGACACATGTCACAAAGATAAAGCACGAGTTAATGCAATTTTTGGAATTTGAAAATGATGATAATTGGAAGACTAAATATGCGTGCAAACACATGGACCAAAATGCAAATAAAAATTAAAATTGCTTAATTCTGAAACATACATGCAAGGACTAAAGTGTAAATACCTATAATGCTTGGGGTATGCGTGCAAAATTTCCATGAGAACGCGTGCTTCTCATGTGATGCGCATGACAGGGATTGATGCATAATTCTAGAAACTTGTAGGGGCCTCAGTGCAATTTACCTAGACTGCACGTAACAGACATGTGAGGTTCTAGGCTCGGGAAGCTTCAGAGGCTCGGACGGAGGCTTAGATGCTTTGGAGGCTCGGGCGTACTTCGGATCTTACTTCGGGTGCTCCAAGCCTAGGGTCGGGGAAGAGGCTCGGAGCAGGGCTACATGGCAGAAAATGGGACGTTAGATCTGGATAGATCCAACAGCGGCTGAAGTGGGCGACGCGGCTCCCTTAGATCTGTCAGATCAAGAGAGATCCAACGGAGGCTGATGCGGTCGACGTGGCGTGATGTGGGTTGTCAGATCCTCGCGTGATCAGACGCTATCTAGAGCTCGAAGGAGATGGCGACGTGGCAGATGGTAGACCGTTAGACACTCTTGATCCAATGACGGATGATGCAGATGATGTGGGCAAATGAGGATCGTCCGATCAAGGCGATCGGATGGTGGCTGGGTGTATGGTTCCTTCGGTCCGCCGCCTCCTGCGGCGGAGTTGGCGGGGCTCCGGCGATGGGCTCCTAGCTTCGTCTCCCTTCCCTGTGGTCAGTGAAGTTCGTTTAAGGCTCCTGGATAGCTCGGAATGGTAGTAGAGGCATGGCGGAGCCGCTGGAGGTCCTGGAAGCGACTGGTGTCGTCTGTAGGCTGGAGATGATGAAGCTCGAAGGATCTCCGGTGACGACTCTGATCAATGAAGAAGATAGGACCTGCAGTGTTAGGGGGTGCCAAAAAAATGTGCTCATGTTCATGGGAGTGCAGTGAGTGTGTGAGAGGCCTGTTGCGTGAAGGTGAGAGCGGTCTGGCATGCTTCTTCGCCGGGAAGGTGGAGCTGTGGTCAGAGGGGGACTCGTTGCTCATAGGGGTGATTGAATAGGTGCGCAAAGATCAGACTCCAAGGCGGAGCTCAAGCGATAGTTGGTGAAGGGTGGAATCGAACGAGGTGTCCTAATAAATTAGGAGAAAAACAAAAGAAAACAAGAAGAAGATTGGAGGAGGAATGGAGGGATCTACCTAGGTATTGGAAGCTCGGAGGATGCTTCCGGTCATCGCTCGAGGGTCGGTAGAAGGCCCGAGCTCGTGCAGCTCGACGGAGGAGCTGCTACACGGTGAAGATACGCCGTGGATCTCGCTGGATGGGAACCACTGTCATCGCTCACTCTTAGGCCAAATCTCTGTCACAGATAGGTTTAGGTGAGCTCTAGGGTACCTCGTGCTAGGGTGGATAGGGCTGAAGCTGGCCGGAGGCGGGGTATTTATAGGAAGAAGGTGGAGGTTCAAGTGATGGCGGGAGTGGTTGGTGTGGGGTTCATGGAGTGAGGAAGGGGGGATCATGGTGGTCGTGGTTGGTGGCTAGGATAATGGAGGTGTGGGCTTCATCATGGGGCGCTCAATGGGTGGAGACAGTAGCTGTAATGGAGTCAAAAATAGAAAGGGGAAGGAAACGACGTGCGGTGGGGCGACGTGGGCGAGGTGTTTGCGGAGGTAGACGACAATGTCGTGGCCGTTGGATCTCGCGATCCAACGACCAGGAGATGGGCATGGGGGAACAGGTAGGATTAGATCTGGGGGTCGAGATCGAAGCCTTAGAAAGCATCATGTGGCGTGATGGGATGAAGGCACTAACAGATGGTGGAGATGAGACCTGGGATGATGATCCAAGGGTCGGGGTTTAGGTGGGATAAGCGGTTGAGATCTTAAGCACATAGAGGTGATCGGGTGGTGTTGGCGATGACACGTGGCGGTCTGAAAATGAGGTGGAGACGAACGACGTGGATAAGATCAAGAGTAGATCGAAGGGTGATGGATTGAGCGGGAGTGAATGGCCATGATCAGTGGATGTAGAGGATGACCGGTTGGCCATGGGTGTGACGCGTGGCGCCAGGAGGTGGAGGCATTGGTGGTCGGCCCAGATTTGATCCGGGCCTTGATCGGACGGTCAAGATTTGAAGCGGTAATGAATGGCCGAGATCTGAAGAGGAAGGAGTCGATCTGACGACCAGGATAAGGGGCACGTGGCAAGCGGATGAGTGGGCTGCGTGGCGCAACCAGAGGGCGCCACGTGGCCCAATCAGAATGGCTGAGGAAGAATGTGAAATAAGAGGAAGAAAATGGTCGAATTTAGAAAAACTCAAAACATGAAAGTTGTAGATCTCAATGAAATCTACAAGTTTCATGTTGACTAAAAACAGAAACGAGATCAAATAAAATAATAAAATACAAAGGTACAAATATACATACATATAGTATACAATGGGGGTCTGAAACCCAAGTTTTGCATACGAGCTCCGATTTTAATGAAATTGGTTTCATTTTTGAAGGGCTCTGAATGTATATTATTTTAAAAGTGAGTAGACCTAAATTGGAGGTTGTATGAGAGAGATATGTGCATTCTAAGGTCCATGGTCTCCAACTTGTTTTGGGGTTTTAATTGTCAATTTTATAGGTTAGCATTTTTTTGGTATTTTTCTTGTATTATTGTTAGTAATATATACAATATAGAGTGAATTTTACAGAAGACTTTGGCTTCCTATTTCGTGCAGACGTAAATGATAAAATGCAGATGTTATCAATGCATGCATGAATGTTAATTATGCAATATTGGTGGAAATATGCTTCTAATTACTCGGAAATAAGGCTCTATTTTCAACTTTAAGAGTCATGAATCACATATTCATCAAAACTTCATCATTCACATACCATAATCGAAAGTTGCACCTGCGGTCCAAAGGAAGGGCTGCTCGAGAATGATATGAGATTCTCTCCAATGATTAGGTGTATAAGTATGAAGTCAACCTTATAATCTTGCCCCTCAAATGAGATAACAACATTCTTCAGCTCTCCCTTAGGTATTTTCATTGAACGATTAGCGAATTGGAATAGATCTCTGGATTTGTGAAGTGGTCCTACTCCTTGATATAATGCTAAGGGAGTAAGTTTATTAGAGAACCGTTATCTAAGAGAGTGTGTGCAAACGTAATGTCGTCGATACGACTCTCCACGTAGTGAGAACCCCTGTCTCTTTTCTTCCTTGGTAAATATTGATTCTTGAGATAATAGGTTGTGGCAACTGACAAGACATGAGTCTCCGCATATTGGTTCGGTTTCTTCATGCTAATCCTAATAGGTATGCATCTCACCTTAAGGTATTTTTAGAATGCAGGATGGTTAGCCACATACTCGTCAAATGGCACTTTGACTGTGATATTCTCTTTGCAAAATTGTGCCATATTGGGATCATCCTTCTGAATCTTTCTGCTGCACTTTCCTCCTATAAGAACATGGGGAAAAGGTATGGGAGGAAGGGAAATAGAAGATGAAGAATCTGAATCATGAACTGAAAGATCTTTCTTGGAATTAACTGAAACAGGGTCTTCATACATGAATCTTTTTGATGCAACATGGGATCAAAATCAAAATTATTTACTAAGGTTATGGAAAGAAGCTGCAGTGGTATCCACCACAATCGGAGGTGCAAGGCCCTCCATAGAATTTGAGATATCTCCATGTTGTTGATGTTGCATTTGTTCTCTCATTCTCTTCTCATCTCCCTGAGAAAGGATCCTTAGATGTTGCCGATGGGGCCTCTGAATGTGTTGCCTCTCCTCCTCGTCCTCTGAAGACTCCTCAGATAGAACTCGAGAGAGGCCCCTCCTCGTGTCCCTTGCTCGGTCAGGTATGGTCACGATCCTTCCGCTCCTAAGTGACATATGGTTATCCTCGTCACACGAAAGAATCTCATGTTCGGATCTAAGAGATGTTGAATAGTATACCTGACTAAGATGCTGATGAGAATTAGAACGGTTCAGGTTATTAGGGTTAGCCTGGACTTGGGCAGGGATTGAGGTAGATGATGACCGAGAAAATTCAACTCTCAAGATCCGGGCTAGGTAAAAATAATCACACTCAGGTCGTTGCGACATGAATCGAGTGGAATCGGTCAATCAAGAAAAAGATATATAGAACCACCAAATAAAAGATGAAATCGATAAAAACTCAAGATAGCGGTCCTTGTTAATTTATTAACCTAGTATAGCGACCAGGGTCAGACTCAGGGAGCACGAGTTGGCCGTGCGGCCTACGAAGTAGTCAAAATCAAAATAAAGAACGAAATATTTTTTTGGTGGATTTTATTAATTTTTAATTTTTTTGGATTTTTAATTATGAGGAAAAAAAGGAAAAGGTAGAAAACAAGCAAGTTCAACAAATTATTTAAGCACTCAAAAATACTCCAAAAATTCAAATAAAAATGTTTTTATGTTTTTTAGCTTTTTAAGTGTTTTTGGTGGATTTTTCAGAATTTTCTAATTTTTATATGGTTTTCTAAAAATAAAGAAAGATGAAAACAAAGGATCACTATACAGCCAGACTTGAAAGATCCAATAAAAATGTAAAATGGATCTATAAAAGTCTAGAGGCAACTTTTATGAAAACTATAAACAAAAACTAAGATTCAGAAAAAGAGTTCATATTTTTTGAATTTTATAAAAATTTTTAGAATTTTTATAAGATTTTTAGGGTTTTTCAATTTTAAGGTTTTTATGTATCCAAAAAGAACGAAAATTTGAAATAAATTAAAAGACACTAAAATCAATAATCCTAATTTTTTTTAGAATTTTTAGACAATTTTATATATTTTTCTTTGATTTTCTAAGTAAGACAATAGAAAAAATCAACGTTTTTGAACTTTTAAAAATATCAAAAAGCCTCGAAAATGTACCAAAAATTTAGGGAAATTGTTACACACTGGCAGGAGCCAGTATCCAAATTTCACCTAATTTGGATTTAATTTTCTATTTTATTTAATAAAAACAAGGCACACAGATTCACAGGGACCTAGATGCAAAGAAAACTATTTTCAGGGCCAAACCATAACACGTTTAAAAACTCAGGGGCCAAACTTGCAAAAATCCCAAAGTGCACGTACAACACACGTGATCCAGACACAGTGGGGTATAAAAGTAATTCTTACTTATAAAATATCAATCCATAACATCCATGAACCACAGGGTAAAAAGTGTAAAATGTCCAAATCCTCACGTGTCGAAGCACGTGCTCACACAAACAGGGCTAATTTGCAAATAAAGAAAATCTAGGGTCTTAACTGCAAATATTCCAAAATAAAAATAACTAACTAAAGTCTTTACAGGAGTAAACTATAAAAGCAATAAACAGATGGGCCTAAGTGATATTTACCGCTATTATTAATGGTCGACGGGTGGAGAGGCGCCACGTGGAGGATCAGAGGGATGTGGTTCGCGCACGCATCTTCAGCTGGTGGACGGTCTGGATCAAAGCCCTAGAAGATTCTGACGGTGGCTGAAGCTCCTCAAATAGACGGCGATGATCGAATCTGGAGCATCGGGGCTGATCGGACGGCAACTGGAGGTGCTCCAAGAACAACTCGCCGGTGAACTTCACTGGCTAAGTGCGCGCGGTGGAGACCTCTGATGATGCTGCTGAGATGTGGAAAAGGTAGCCTGAGCTGGTCGCAGCTGATGGGCTCCTCCGATGAAGCCAGGGACCACCGGAGCGGCCCGACGACGGTGGAGGAGCGAAGCTCCTGTGCTCGAATGACTCAACCCCCAGATGGGTTCTTTGACCTGCAAAATGGCACAGACAAGCTCCTGGGTCGAGGGCAAATTGCCTCGACCCGGTTAGGGGTGGAATGGTGGTCAGAAAGGAGGCAGAGCGGGGTCTCCAGCGATGCGACGGCGGAGGAGACTCGACCCTTGGTTCCGGGGCGAACCAAGGTGAACGGAGGTGCAGAGAATGTGAAGGATATCGTTAGATCCTCAAGGGCATCACGGAAGCGTGAGCGTCGTATCGAATACGACGAGGAGCGACTAGTCTCACTAGTTGCTCGATGCAGCGGAATTTAAAAAATTTTCATACGACGAAACCACATGATCCAAGAACACTTCTCGGATCGTTTCGTCTAAACCACAAGCAAGTAATAGGATTACCTCTTGAAGCGTGGTTTCGATCGAGTCTCTAAACGAAGAGACCTCCTGTCTCAAGTCCGATCCGACGGAGGAGACGCTTGCGAGCGCGGGGATGAACCGCGTGCTTCTCACAATCCATGTTGATGATCCAAGCGGTGGATCTCCTGATCTCGACACACGAGATCCGACGTCTTCTTCACGAGCGAGGCGCACCGAAAGAGATGGAGATCCACGAGCAGACGATCGGGCAGCATAACGACGACGCTGCGGCGTTGAAGAACCTCTCTAGGGCATCCATGGTGGACGGCCATGAGAGGGAGAGAGAGAGAGAGTAGGCGTGTATAGAGAGAGAGAGATGTGCTTCACAAGCATTGTGAGTAAATTAGAGAGCATGGTATGCCTCTCTATTTATAGGGTTTTGGGATCCATGGATCTCAATCCATGGGACATATAAAATCAATGGATGAGATTGATTTATGTCAATCCAATGGTCAAGATTGTTGTTGGTAAAAACCAACAACTTTAGATTAAAATATAATTGATAAAATCAAATATAAATCAATATAATAAATAAGGAGAGAATATGCATGGAGATCAAATCTCCCATGCATCATCAAGGTGGTCGGCCACCCATTCCAAATAGGACATGGGTGCCGCCCACCACATACCATGTGGGGGCAATCTCATGGAAATCCATGAGATTGCATGCTTCCTTGATTTTCTCCATTATTTATTTCCAACAACTTTTGTTGGTTATTTATTCATCAAAAATAATTCACAATTATATTTGAGAATATTGCAATCTTGCCATGGAAAAATTGTGAATCATATTCACAACCCAAAACAACATATAATTTACATTGTCAATTAATTACACAATGTGTATCCAATACGCATAATAACTAATCAACAAATATAAATTATAATTAGCTCTCTCTAATACATTATAAATCACATTTATAATATATTATGAATAATTGGATATTACTATCCACATTATTCTTATCCATGATAATTAAATCATATTTAATCATCTTGGATCTCTTTATGAATCACATTCACATTATTCACATCTTTGATAATTAAATCACATTCAATTATCTTAGATAACTCTCTTTATAATATGAATCAAATTCATATTAATCTTGATAATTAAATCACATTTAGTCATTGATAAATACGAAATTCGATGTGGTCAAAATTGGTGTCTCACACAAGGCGGAGACGACCGTCGCTGTGGCGACTCATAAGTGAATCTCGTATTTAATCAACAATTAACCCACACTAAAGATCAATAGATTAGAAATAATGTGGAGTTAAAATTTATTTTTAACTCTGCACAAATGGTGTATAGTGACAAGTATGCAGAGAGTTCGAACACAGGGAGCAAACCGGGTAATTCAAAAATTTGTGCACAAGTGAGTGTGTGTGTCAAGTGTCTACACTAAGCAAGCAATCAAAGGAGATTTTTGTGGGTTTTTAATTTTTATTTTTTTTAATTTAATTTTTAATTTTGTATTTTGATTTTTAATTTCTGATTTTTATAATTTTATATTTTATATATTTTTTTTCTTTTTGAATATCGGAAATTAAAAATAATGTTATGAAAGGCAAGATAAAATATTTATAAAAATGTGCAAAAATAACCAAAAATTCAGAAATGAAATGTTTTTAATATTTTTAGGATTTTTTACTATTTTTGTGATTTTTGGGGATTCTTCAAGGTGTTTTTGGTATTTTTAATTACTGAAATAAGAGAAAACAATGACAAAGTTGCTGGCTGGGGGTAAAACTGGAATAAAAAATAACAAACAGCAACCAAAAATTTTCAAACTAATTTTAAAATAAATAAGATAAAATCTAGAACAAACAGGAACTTAGTTTGTATTTTTTAGAGTTTTCTTTGATTTTATAGAATTTTTTGAAGTTTTGGAGTCTTTTTAAATTTTGTGTTTTTCTTATGAGATTTTTAGTGATTTTTGGACTGACACTAAAATATGATAAAATAGACACTGGGTAATTTTTTTAGAATTTTTCGAAGTGTTTTAATATTTTTTTGGCATTTTCTAAGCTAGACAGTAGAGAAAAAGCATGTTTTTGATTTTTAATAAATATAAAAATAAAATAAAATCAAAAACTAAAAATAGGACGCCAAAGAACAAGTGTCCAGGATCTAAACCCTATTTTTGTGGAATTTTTGGACTTAGAATGATAATTTAAATAATTAGAGCAAACATCCAAATATTAAACAGGCCTAGCAGGGGTAGATTTGCAATTTCTCAAACATCCAGGGGTTCACATGCAATTTTCCACAAAATATTGAACTAAATATGCAATTTTTAGGGCTAAACAGCAATCACAAGACCCACAAGGGTATCGATGTAAATTGCCCCCCCTAGAGCGCGTGACTCGCACGCACCTGGCAGGGACCAAAACGCAATATTCTAAAAGCCCGGGGCGTACATGCAATATTTCCAAAAATATAACACGTGATATGAAAGTTTTGGTATTAAAACTAAATACACCAAAGACCGAGGGCCCCTCTGCAAAATGCCCCCACCTCACGTGTACAGGTCACGTGAGGTGATGTGGCGAAGGACCTAAACGTAAATAAAATAAAGACGAGGTCCTATTTGCAATTTTTACAAAAATATTACACTACAGACAGAAGTTTCAAGACTAAAAGATAAATACAAAATGCGCGAGGGTTTAGTGTGCAAATTACCCTCGACGCGCGATCCAATGGCGATGAGTAGCCACTTAGACACGTGGCGCGTTGAGGACGGCCGATGATGCTTCGCTGGTGGACGCCTGAGATTAGATCTCGGCTGAGATCAACGGTGGCTGGGTGTTGATGATCGAGCGGTCCACGTTAGATCTGGAGGGGGCGCCCTGATCGGACGGTGGCGAAGGCGACTGGAAGAACAAGGCGGAGCTCCGGCGGGGTGAAGTTCCTCGAGCTCCTCCGGCCAGCTCCGATGGCTTTTGAACTTCAAAATCGGGTCGCTGCCTCCTCAGGTCCTCCTCTATCGTCTGGAGTCGTCAAAAGCCACGGCGGCGGCCGTGGTGCTCGTTGGTGGCTGGCGGAGCTGGGAAGCTTCGTTGGCTCCGACGAGCTTCAAAACTCGTCTCCAGATGTCTTCATTTCCTCTTTGACCTGCAAAAATGGTCAAAGGGTCCAGGGCAAACTGCCTGGACCCTCGGATGGACGTGGGGGAGTGTGGATCGAGCTAGGGGTGCACGGCCGGAGGTGCGCTCCGGCCAAGGTGCTTGATTTGGCGATATAGTCGATTGAACTTCAAATTTTTTTGGGGGTTTTCGAAGCTAAGGTTAACAGGAAGCTAATGGACTGAATAAAAAGGGGGTGGGAAGCCCTCGATGGCCGGAGCCAGAGGGAGGAGCAAACCTCGACCGGCGACTTCACGGGAGGTAGGGGAAGCACCTCCGACCTCGGGAGCCTTGGCTGAAGAGCCCACGACGGAGCGGTCACCTCCAAGTAGCTCTGGAGCACGAAAGAGGCACGAGGGGTGGACCGAAGGGTGTTCCAAATCAAATCGCAAGGCTGGGGGTTCCTCTTATTTGGTTTGACCCTGAGTTGCAGGGGTCCAAAGACCAAGAGAAATCTTGCGCCACATTGATTCATAGCCCGATGCAATCACATGGCGAGCAAGATGGATGGTAGGTGGAGAGATTTGCAGAAGAAGGTATCGCAAAAGGATGAAAGTTGATGCCTCGAAAAATCCGCATATGCGGGGAGAAAACGAGGGGGTCAGAGTCTACAGGGGCTAGGTCACCTAGTTGACCGGGGTCAACTAGGGTTTGCACCTGGTTGGTCCACGTGGACCAACCAGGAAAAACCCTGGAGAATTCTTTTATTAATTCAATTTAAAATATTAAATGGCCGAATTAAATTATGGTTATTAAATAAAAAATATTAGTTATTTTATGTAGTATTTTATTATGATCTTTAATTATTTTTATGAGTTATATTTTTACAAGTTACCTTTTTAACCCTATATAGGTTTAATACATATGTATTTAAGTATTTAATTTTTATTTTATGTATTTTATTTTTATTTATTTCATTTCTTATTTTCTAAAATTATAAAACACTGTTATATACACAAATATGTTTTTATTTTATTTTTCTGATTTATTATGTATGTTAATAAAATATAAGAGTGTTTTGTATAGGTATATGTATAGGCAGTATACCTATGTATTCTTTATACAAGTATTTTTATTTTTGTTTTTATTTGCATATTTATTCTAAGTTTAATGCACATAATTATTATAAATAATATTTACATAATTATAAAAATATAAAAGTACAAAAATAATGAATAAATAATAAATTGAATATTTTATTCAGTACAGGTATACAAGGTGGGTCCAAAACTCAGCTTTCAAACCGTAGCTCCGCCAAATGCGAAACCACCACCTTTGGATAGATTATTTTATTCTATATACAATTAAAGGTGAGTATGCTGCATTTAGAGTTGTCAGTTGTGAGATACGGGTCTGGGAAGTTGGGATTCTGGATTCTTATTCAGACCATAACTTTTCATCTGTACATTCTTTTTCTGTGAAATCAATTTAGTATTTTTCTTTATATAATTATCTACAACTTTCATGTACAAAATTTCTTCATTTGATGTATAAAAAGTGGAACCAAAAATAGGTCCCAAAATGAATAAAGAATGAACATGAAGTATAGGTATTGTGCATTGTATTTTGACCTTATCTCCCCCTACTTTATTCCTTGTCGACCTATTCATCAAGATGCCTAGATCTCGGGGGTTTTGGGTCATAAAATATTTACAATATTTTATTCTTTTTCTTTTCTTTATTTATTCTATAATTTTGGCTTTAATTACAGTATTTATACACTAATACGATGCACATGCATGAATGTTAAGATGCTCTATTTAATGCTATTTACAGGCATTTGCTAGGGTTTTTGGTGCCAAAATGATAGAATAAAGATGATGAAATGTGGATTCATCATCCCCCTATACTTTACCTTTGCTAGTCCCTAGCAAACACTTATGCAATAAGTGCAAAAAGAAAAAGAAAGAAAAGAAAAAGAAGAACTTGGACTTTATTTGATTATCAAATTTGTCTTCACAAAATCAAAGTTTGGAGCTTAAGTCGGACCTTTGGAATTTTAGTGCGGGCGGAACCTTAGTGAGAACCGTGTTTGAAATCCAACAATCCCTGAGAATCCCAAAACTCTGTCCAAGTCTCCTCAATAGCCAGGTCAGAACTATCTCAATTCATACGCAAACTCTTACGACTATGAATCTGACTTGTACAATGTAAGTGATGGTGGCTCTCCCCAACTAGAATGACAAAGAAACTGACTTCTCCAGTACGACAACCCAATGATTCCCCAATCCAGCAACTCCATCCTCGAGGAGCGGGGTATTCCCTTCTAAGTTCAAGTGGCAACCAGCTCAAGAGGAGGGGGTGAAGAGAAGAATGGACGGTAGCCAGTGTAGCTACCTATCCCGGGATGCAAGACCAGTGTAGTCAAGTCATCCTGCTGCAGGCTCACATATTTGACTTTGGAACTCAAGCTTGCTTATTGACTTTGTACATACTTGCAGGCTTTTTATTTTTGTACATGCCTGAACTTTTTTTTTTTGAATACTATATACAGCAGCATTTACATGAGGAGTTTTTCCTCTTGAGCCAGTAGACTATTCCTCTTTTGAAGCTTTATCGCAACCCACAGCCTCGTGTCTTTAGACTTCCTAATCACTGGACGGGTTGGGGTGCACTTCCCTCCCTAGAGGAGGACAAATGTTTCCACTTGTGTGCGTCTCATACCGGCAAATCCAATCCCCTCACCACTCCAACTGAGTTGAGCCATGTGAAAGGTGCAAGTGTCCAAGTTAGGTCATTATCAACAAGAATCGTGCGTGTGCTCCGAAATACTCTACTTAGGCAGTCAAGAATCCATTGAACCAAGTCTCGTGATCCTCAAAGAATTAAGTCAACCAGACCTGAAGTACCTCAAACCCAGTTCCTATAAGGTTCCTGTTATTAGGTAGATTTGAAGGTCCAATCAAGCTCCAATCTCCGGATTTTACTTAGACTTGTTCAACTATCAAACTCAATCCGAAAAATGCGAATGCTATGCAATGCAATGCAGAAAATATTTTTGTGATGCAATTTTCAAAGATTTTGAACTTTTTATGAATTTTTGAAAAGATGATGCATGTATATGCAGATGCATTTTTTTGTATTTTTCAGAAAGATTTTTCAAATGTTTTTGGATTTTAATTTTGCAAATGTTTTTGGGATTTTTGACAACGAAAACTTTTTGGCTGAAAACTAGGTTAAAAATATGTACACGGGAGTGCTTCTTATACTTACAAGAAGTGGTTTTTAAGAATTTACAAGGGTAAGTGGTCAATTTTATACATATATACGTATAGTGGATTCTGGTGTGATGTTAGTATTCCTCAAACTTATTTGAAAACAATTTTACACACAAGTTTTTGAAAACTATAGTCCAAAATAATTTTTACAAACATTTTACAAACATGTACACACATTTGAGAATCATTTTTGCAAAGGTTTTTCAAACAGTATATATAGATTGTTCAAAACATTTTTGCAACCATTTTTCAAACCATTTGCAGATCATTTTTCAAACATTTTATTTCACACAAAGAAAAGAAATTTTACAAACCACACATTTTTACACAGGTTGAAAACATGTAACAAAATATTTTCAAAATAGTTTTCAATAAATGTTCACAAAGATTTCCAAACTATTTTTCAAACATTTTGCAAAAAACATTTTCACCTGATTTATTAATCATTAAATACAAAAAGAATTTGAGGAATAACCGCATCTTTTTATTAAGGATTTTTAATGAATTTTAAAGAATTATTAGCCATATTTATTAGGAAAATACGAAAGTACGAGTTATGGCTAAAGTATATATATAGTATATACGACCCCCCTATACTTAGCTTGAGCTATGTCCTCATAGATCGGAGAGAAAAGAGAAGACATAACTCGTACTAAGTATAGACAAGTCTAAAGAATAAAGGAATAAATGAATGAATTAATGAGAAGTTGACCGTCCCCCCTATACTTAGGATCAAGTAATCCTAAGTATAGCAGACTGTACACAACGCAGGGAGGGTCAAGGGTGGGAATGAACAGATCGTACTCGGGTTGTCTCCCCCTATACTTAGGGTAAGATATCCCTAAGTATAGACAAGAAGACGAGACAATGGAGAGGATTGAAATGAAAATGACAGAACTCGGGGTGCACGCCCCCCTATACTTAGGACAAAGTACGTCCTAAGTATGGAAAACTGTCTACAAGGGCGGCACCTTTTTGATAGATAAAGAAGATAGAAATGGGAAAGAAGAAAAGAAGAAAAGAAGAAAATAAATTAACAGATGAAATTGTGATATGAACAGATGGATCTGTACATCGAAAGATGGAATTGATCACCGTGTATGAGATGCAGATGATGTGAGTCAAAGAGTACATCTCATACCAGAAGAATGGGGGCAACGTCAATGGTCGGTGGATCATGATCAAGATATAGTTTCAGGCGTTGACCATTGACGCGGAAGGTAGAGGAAGATGACGGTTCGGATATGTCGATGCTGCCATTGTCATGTACCTTCCTGACCACATACGGACCTTTCCACTTGCTCTGCAACTTCCCTGGGAATAATTTCAGCCTGGAATCAAACAACCATACTCTCTGATCTGGCTCAAACTGTTTATGGCTGATATGCGAATCGTGCCATGTCTTTGCTTTTTCCTTGTACTGTAGGCTGTTAGAAAAGGCTGTATCTCTCAATTCTTCCAGGGCTGCCAATTCTGCTCTTCTCTGGTCTCCTATACTCTCGGGATCCAAAAGCAACTCAGTGAGTGCCCAAAAAGATTTGTGCTTGATCTCCACTGGCAGATGGCACGGCTTGCCATAGACGAGACGAAAGGGAGATGTCCCCAATGGATTCTTGAAAGAAGTCCGATAAGCCCACAAGACCGAGTCCAAAAGCTGTGACCAATCCTTTCGGTCTGGGCGGACAACTTTCTGCAAGATAGTCTTTATCTCCCGATTTGATACTTCGGCAAGACCATTAGTCTGAGGGTGATATGGAGTGGCAACCCGATGGTCAATACCGAACTCGTCTGCAAGGGCCCTAACCTTGTCATTGATGAAGTGAGACCCCCCGTCTGAAATCAAGACTCTAGGTACCCCGAACCGTGAAATGATATTTTTCCTCAAAAATTTGCAAACGGTTTTAGCATCTGCGGCTCGGGCGGGGATGGCCTCAACCCATCGGCTGACATAATCCACAGCGAGCAAAATATGCTCGAATCCCTAACTCTTAGGAAATGGGCCCATGAAATCAATCCCCCATGCATCAAAAACCTCACAAAAGTGAATGGGTTGCATGGGCATCATGTCTCTCTGTCCGCAGGTTCCCATTTTCTGACAGTCAATACATCTCTTCACGAACTCAAGAATCCTTGAAGAGAGTAGGCCACCATAGGCCGGATTGAAGCACCTTCTGTGCTGTTCTTTTTCCAGAATGATGTCCTCCTGCCTCAAGCTTGTGGAAGTATGTGAGGACGCTATGATGCTCTTCTTGAGGAATGCACCTCCTCCAGATATTGTCCCCTCCTTCATGATAAAGGACGGGATCCTCCCAATGGTAAAACTTGGCCTTCGTCAGGAAGGTCTCAAGTTTCTGCCTGGGCCAACCTTATGGAACCGTCTTGGCTACAAGATAGTTCACAATGTCAGCATACCACGGGAGCGAGGTGACAGCCAAGATCGCCTCATCTGGGAATGTCTCTGTGATTGGTGCGTTGGGCTCAGATTCCTCAAGATTCTCCAATCTGGAGAGATGATCCGCCACCACATTCTTGACTCCAGGCTTGTCCTTAATCTCAATATCAAATTCCTGGAGTAGAAGGATCCATCTGGTGAGACGTGCTTTGGCATCCTTCTTAGACATTAGGTACCGGATGGCGGTGTGATCAGTGTAGATGGTTACTCTAGATCCAAGAATGTAAGATCGATACTTATCAAGAGCAAAGACTACGGCCATCATCTCTTTCTCAGTCACAGTGTAATTCCGCTGCGCGGCATCCAAAGTCCGGCTGGCGTAGTGAATGGCAAAAGGTAAACCATCCCTCCTCTGACCAAGCACAGCCCCAACGGCAAAATCTGAAGCATCCGTCATGATCTCGAATGGAAGAGACCAATCGGGTGGCTGAAGGACAGGAGCTAAAACGACCATATTTTTGAGAGTTTCAAAAGATTCAAGACACTTATCATTGACAATAAACTCGGTGTCTTTTGTCAGCAAGTCAGTAAGCGGTCGGGCAATTCGACTGAAGTCCTGAATGAACCGTCGGTAGAAACCGACATGCCCCAGGAAAGACCGTAACTGACGCAAGTTGGACGGCGGATTGAGTTTTCTGATGATATCCACCTTGGTCGGATCGACCTCCATGCCCCTGTTGGAGACGATATGACCAAGGACCGTCCCTTGAGTCATCATGAAATGACTCTTCTCCCAGGATAAGACAAGATTGAACTCAATGCAGCGCTTGAGCACACGGTCTAGGCAGTCAAGACAAGCGTCAAACCCGTCGCCATAGACCATCATCCATGAAGACCTCTAAACAGTCACCCACCATGTCCGAGAAGATGGACAACATACACCTTTGGAATGTCGCCAGAGCGTTACATAGACCAAAGGGCATCCGTCTGAAAGCATAAGTCCCAAACGGACAGGTGAATGTCGTTTTCTCCTGGTCTTCGGGCACAATGGCCACTTGGTTGTATCCGGAGTACCCGTCAAGGAAACAATAATGACTCTTCCCAGCTAGCCGCTCGATAATCTGATCAATGAATGGTAGCGGGAAGTGATCCTTCTTGGTGGCCTCATTCAATCGTCTGTAGTCCACACAGACCCTCCAAGAAGTTGGTACTCTGGTAGCGATCTCCTCTCCAGACTCGTTGACAACTGTAGTGATACCCGTCTTCTTAGGTACTACATGTAGCGGACTTACCCATTTGGAGTTAGAGATGGGATAGATAAAATCGGCGCTCCACCACTTGGAAATTTCTTTCATGACTACGTCTCGAAGATTCGGGTTCAGCCGTCGTTGGAACTCACGCGACGGCTTAGCGTTATCCTCAAGATAGATGTGGTGAGAGCAAAGATTTGGGCTCAGCCCCTGGAGATCAGCTATACTCCACCCGATTGCCATGCGGTTTCTTTCAAGAACCTCCATCAGACGAGATTCTTGCTCTCCAGTCAAATCTGCTGAGATAATGACTGGGTACATTTCTGGCTCACCCGCAAGGAATCTGTATGTCATCGACTGCGGCAGAGGTTTCCGTTCTGGACAACTGGGAGGTGGCAGATCTGGCTTCTGATATGTCTGTGTAAATGCTACCAGGTCTGCATGGGAGAACTCTCGCTCTGCATGAATTTCTGACGAAGGGCGGCCTGCTGAATCATCAATAAACTGCACTGGCTCGCACTCTGTCATGGCTGTTGGCTCAGAAGGAATAAGACAAGGTAAATAATCATCAAAGTCATCCCAGTCAATGTCTGAATCCGAGGGATCAGAAGAAGATGAACATGATTGAAATTCCTCAGCACCACTCATCACAACATTGTCAGTTTCAGATATATCCTCATCCAGGGCTGTGCTTTCCCAGCTCTCGACTGCCATGAGCTTGAGATATAGTGAATCTGTAGGCAAGGCGAGAGTCGGTGCTACGGGGTCTTTCCAGTTGGATTCATCTTCAGTCATCTCAAAATCACAAACCTGGTGGATGTCTAGCTCTTCCTCTGTCATCTGCTCAGCTTAGCTGGATTGCTCTGAGCATGCCAACTCTCTGGCTCTGGTTTCCTCGATCGTCTCTATTTGTATGGTTTCGCCCTCTACGCGAAAGCATACCTTCCCACTATCATGGTCGGTCACCGCCTTGGCTGTGGCCAAGAATGGACGTCCGAGAATGATGGGGGCATCGGTTACCGACTCAGGGATCTCCATGTCCAACACAACGAAGTCCACAGGGAATTTCAGGCCCTGAATGGTAACGACCACGTCTTTCAATAACCCCTTCGGCCTCTTAGTCGACCTATCAGCAAACTGAAGGACCGTCCTGCTCCTAAGAAGAGGACCAAATTCAAATCGGTCGAGTAAGGCTGCCGGAAGAAGGTTAATCGAAGAGTCGCTGTCTAATAGAGTACGATCAAACTGCTGCTCCTGAATCTCGCATCTAACATAGGGAGTTCCTGCATCTGGTCGCTTAGCTGGCAGCTTGTTCTGGATGGTGCAGCAAGTGGACTGAGTGAGCACATGGATTTGATCTCTGTGATTCCTCCTCTTCCTGCGGACGGTAGTCTTCTCTTTCAGGTTCTTCTTGAAGAGGGGGATGTGCTCAAGTGCTTCTTGTAGAGTCAGCTGAATGTGGAATCTGTCTATCATCTGATTGCTGAACTCTACCTGTTGCTTTTTTTTGGGATTTTCTCTTTTATTCCCCTTCTCTCGGCGGAGTGCCTCAGGGAAGGGGATGGTAGGGGCCTCCTCAGATGGAGGACTAGGAATCGGTCCCTGTGTCTGTGAAGAAGGAGAACCCATACAATAATCATCATTCACCACATATGGATCCGCAATTTGAACAGAAACCTTTCCTTTATTCATATTTTTGTTTTTCTTTTTGTTCCCACAGTCTCTAGGTACAAAATGTGGCAACATCACAGATGGTGGCTCAACAAAAGTAGATGTGGTGGCCTCAGCGCCACCACTAGCACCGGTCTTCGCGGCATCAGCACCGCACTCTGGTTCATCATCCAAAATGGTGGCTTCAGCACCACCGTCTGCATCTGGTATCACGACGGCATCAGCATCGTCGTCTTGGACTCCATCATTGGTGGCATCAGCACCACCGTCTTCAACATCGTCATTAGCGGCATCAGCACCGCTATTCTGCTCCTCTGGCGCTCCTGGTTCAGCATCTGGTTGTCGCTCAGAGGAGGCGCCGCCGGCTGGCATCCTACCGCTCCTAGTAGTCACAAAATCAGCATCATTCAAAGAATAAGACATATCATTCAAATCGTCACTAGGAGAGGTATCCTCTGTAAACTCTACCTGCTCAGACTTCCTTTTCAGATTGTTCGGGTTAGGTTCAATCTGAGCGGGTATGGCGGCCTTGCCTTTTATGATGTCCCTCATCTCCTGCCGGAATTCATCCATTTCTTGCATGAAAGAGACTCGATTTTCATATAGCAAGCGGGCAAGATCATCAAGGGCTAGGTTCTCAAAGGCAGGACCCTGAGAACCGGATGGTTGTCCCTGCTGGAAATGGGGCTGCTGCTGCTGTTGTGGTTGATACTGGGGGAAGGATGGTGATAGGAATGCTGAGGCTGCTGTCGCTACCTCCACTGTTGTCCCTGATAGGCTGGACGAGGACCGCTCTGGTATTGCTGTTGATGGGCGTACTGGGGCTGCTGGTGTTGCTGTTGTGGCTGGCTGTTCTGTTGTCCTTGGGCAGGGTTCTGCTGTTGGGATGAGGATCCACCATTGCCCCAACGGAATCCAGGGTGATCACGACGGATCCCGGGCTGAGGGTACTGGTCGTACCAAATCCCATTGACTTCCATCAATGGTTCCTGCTCAAAGGAGGGTGGAGGAAGAACTGCCAGTGGCTGCTCTGGCTGATAGACCACCATCTGAGTCTCCTGAGACGGCGGTTGCTCTGGATGGTACTGTAGCAGTGGAACTGGCTCTGCCTGGATATGATTCACCTGTCGGCATGAGGTAGAGGGTTGGTTGGAGCTGCTACCGCTGGAGTCAGCCCGTGACCTGGGAGGTTGTTGGGAGTGAGCTTGTGCCTCCTGAATGCATAGGATTTGAGTTTTCAGGTCACTCATGGTTTTGGTGAGAAGGTCCATCTAAGCCAGACCTTGGTTCTGCTTCTTCTCGAGGATCTCCATGCGGTCCAACTTCTCACTAATAATGCCCATGTCGGCTGCGGCTGATTCGGCTTGGGCTGCGGCTACCGACGTTGTATTGGGACCGGCATCGATGCGGGCGATCCTCTGAAATGATCCCGCTCCTTGTGGGGGCTTCTGCTGTGTGTAGACTCGGGCCTGGGTCATCACAGTAGAGTTTTCTGCCATGCCTTCGTAGATGGCCTAGACGTCGTCTTCTCCCTTGGAGAAATAAGACCCACCGCAAGAGGCGTTCACTAGCCCCTGCAGCTCCGGTGTCAGCCCACAGAAGAAACTCTGCACGAGATTGGGCTTGGAGATGTCATGATGTGGACACCGGTCGATGAGCTCTCTGAATCGATCCCAGGCTTCATGGAATTGTTCATTTGGGATCATGACAAAGTTACTGATCATGGCTCTAGCTGCGTTGGTCCGGCCGAGAGGGTAGTACTTCTTCAAGTATGCGGTCCGGAGATCTGCCCATGTGTCGACGAATCGCCGAAGGTGTTTGAGCCAATATGCGGCTCTGTCAACCAAAGAGAATGGAAAGGCGATCATCTTTATAGTGTCCTCGGTCATCAACCGATCATGGATAGTGCTGCAAATCATCTCGAATTCCTGGAGGTGGAGGTGCGGCTCTTCGGTCGGCAACCAATGAAACTTGGGTACAAGCTGGATAGTGTGGGGCTGAAGCTCGAAATCTCCGTGAATGGGCGGGAGTCTGATCCAACGGTGAGTGAGGGATGCAGCTGGGTTGTGCAACTCCCTCATGATGGTCTGCGGCGGTCGCTCAGCGTCTGGATCGCCTCCTCCTGCATCTGGTCCTCCTCCTCCTCCACCGCCACCGCCCCCAGGTCGGTTCTCTCTCATCTGTGCTATCTCTCTCATCAGATCACCCATGAAGGTACCCTGGTCACGGATCTGTCTCTGCATTGTCTCCAGGGATGCTAACAAGGAGTTGTTGATGGCCACCTGATCAATTATGAATGGAGGGTGATCATGGTCATCTGGGTGCTCGCCTCTGTCTGCCATCGCTGGATTTTCTGAAAAAGCAAAAGAGGCCATCTCAGGTGCTTTCGAATGAGCCGAACTCTGCGATGCACTGAATTCTGAAACAATTGGACTGAGAGAAGGAGAATGGGAAGGGTGGTCGAGGGGGAACAGGGTGGATGTAAACTCGGGCTCAAAGAGAGGACTCTCCGAGGTATTCCTAGATGAATGAGGAGGAGTGCTGGATAGCGGTGCCGACAAAGTTGGCCTAAGAGATCTCCGTCCCATCATCTTGATTATTTGGGAAGAGCAGGGAAAATGCAAGAGAAGAAGAAAGGAATGAAATGGGATGCAACAAAATCGCGCACAATTGTGTTGTGTTTTTGATCTTGACCTAAACAAATCTAGCAATCAAACACAAAGCAGGGGTAAGTTCACCAACTCAACACGTGAAGCTGTGAAGGTTCGGCTTTTATCTTGTCAGTTTTAGCTTGTTTTCAGGAATTTATCTTGTCACGAGTCCTTAGAGCGCTACGCCTAAAGGAGAGAGAGTACTGCCGGGAAAGTGTCCCCGTACTTGTCCTCCTCCTGTGTAACCTGTAACTTGCGCTTTTTGAGGTCCTTGTAACCCTTCCTGTATCCCTACTCAGCCAAAGAAATAGAGGGAGGAAGCCGATAGGCGAAACCGATACTTCGGACCCCGCTCGCAACGGAATCACCCGTGAGCATGCAAGATCCTACTCGAACGCAGCCGGTGAGACAGACACACCCGTGAAGGCGTGGCCTAAGCTCGGTACTTCGGACAAGGTCGGCGCTCACACAATAGTGAGTCACCAATGGCGACCAAGCCCTACTCGACTACGTACGATAGTAGCGCCAATACTTCGGAAATCCAGGCGATACACAAGGCAGCCACAAGTTGGGTTTTTGGCTCTAATCCTTACGAAGCGCTCACCTCACTTGGAAGGAGACCTTCCCATGCAACCTGAATACAAGTGAGGGTGTTACTCTCCCCAAGCAATGAATCCAATTACCGATTTTATTTTTGGTCAAGTTTTCTTAGCAGTCCCTTTTTTAATTTTTTTGGTATTATCGCTTCTTTTGAGTAGATTCAAACAAGCGCCTAACGATTTTTGTATTTTCTTGATCCTACTTTGTTCCAAAAACAGAGGGAGAATAGAGTCGGAAAAGCCGTGCAAGTCGACACCAAGGTGGAAATCTCACCTTTGTGCCTAAATGATGCATGCAAAGTAAGAAGACTTAGAGCGAATCCCAGCTCTCTCCATGCGGGATGCAAAGCAGAATTTGTAAACCTAATCTATATGGCGATATGCAAAAACGGAAATCGTCCTAGAATAGGCAACTGCTAGCGTGAAGAATCACAAGCTAGCCACTAACTCTCAATCCGAGTGTCCGGTCTAGGCTCACCCCTCCTCTGCTCAACACATTTGAGTTAGGAGAAAGCGCTTGTTCGGGAATGAGCTCGCGGCGCGTGGATTGAAAGCTAATAGCTAACTATTTAATTAGTCTAAGTCCAACAACGAACTATAGGAGCATGCAAAGGTAATTAGTGTGTTTGGACCTATTCTAATCGAATCAAGCAGGACCTATAATCTAAGGGCTCAATCCACAAATGAAAGGAAAAAGGAAAACAAAACCGGAAAATGACAAGCGATAAAAACGCGAGAAAAACCGCGGTGAGCCCCCAAGTGTACAAGCACTTGGAAATTAGGCCCGGTAGTGTCTCAAAAGTCCAAGTGTCCAGGTACCTATATTATTACAATTCAATAAATCACTCTCTCACAAAGATAAAATAAGAGCTAAACTAATCACTCCCCCTCAATCCTCCTACTCTCTCCTGCCGGCTTGACCTAGAAGGCCGGCTCCGCTTCCCAAGGTTGCTTCGGGTCACCTAGGCGATCCGCCTTGCTCCGCGGTCCCTCGCAAGAAGACAAAGAAGAGTGGTCAGAATATCTCAATCAAAATATATCAAAAATGTAAGAGATGGAAAATAAAGCAATAGTGGACAACAATCACAAGCAAACAAAAATGAGCTACTCGCTGTTGCTCCCCGGCAACGGCGCCATTTGATAAACACAAAATTCGATGTGGTCAAAATTGGTGTCTCACACAAGGCGGAGACGACCGTCGCTGTGGCGACTCACAAGTGAATCTCGTATTTAATCAACAATTAACCCACACTAAAGATCAATAGATTAGAAATAATGTGGAGTTAAAATTTATTTTTAACTCTGCACAAATGGTGTATAGTGACAAGTATGCAGAGAGTTCGAACACAGGGAGCAAACAGGGTAATTCAAAAATTTGTGCACAAGTGAGTGTGTGTGTCAAGTGTCTACACTAAGCAAGCAATCAAAGGAGATTTTTGTGGGTTTTTAATTTTTAATTTTTTTTATTTTAATTTAATTTTTAATTTTGTATTTTGATTTTTAATTTCTGATTTTTATAATTTTATATTTTATATTTTTTTTCTTTTTGAATATCGGAAATTAAAAATAATGTTATGAAAGGCAAGATAAAATATTTATAAAAATGTGCAAAAATAACCAAAAATTCAGAAATGAAATGTTTTTAATATTTTTAGGATTTTTACTGTTTTTGTGATTTTTGGGGATTCTTCAAGGTGTTTTTGGTATTTTTAATTACTGAAATAAGAGAAAACAGTGACAAAGTTGCTGGCTGGGGGTAAAACTGGAATCAAAAATAACAAACAGCAACCAAAAATTTTCAAACTAATTTTAAAATAAATATGATAAAATCTAGAACAAACAGGAACTTAGTTTGTATTTTTTAGAGTTTTCTTTGATTTTATAGAATTTTTTGAAGTTTTGGAGTCTTTTTGAATTTTTAATGTTTTTCTTTTGAGATTTTTAGTGATTTTTAGATTGACACTAAAATATGATAAAACAGACACTGGGTAATTTTTTTAGAATTTTTCGAAGTGTTTTAATATTTTTTTTGGCATTTTCTAAGCTAGACAGTAGAGAAAAAGCATGTTTTTGATTTTTAATAAATATAAAAAAAATAAAATCAAAAAGTAAAAATAGGACGTCAAAGAACAAGTGTCCAGGAGCTAAACCCTATTTTTATGGAATTTGTGGACTTAGAATGATAATTTAAATAATTAGAGCAAACATCCAAATATTAAACAAGCCTAGCATGGGTAGATTTGCAATTTCTCAAACATCCAGGAGTTCACATGCAATTTTCCACAAAATATTGAACTAAATATGCAATTTTTAGGGCTAAACAGCAATCACAAGACCCGCAAGGGTATCGATGTAAATTGCCCCCCCTAGAGCGCGTGACTCGCACGCACCTGGCAGGGACCAAAACGCAATATTCTAAAAGCCTGGGGCGTACTTGCAATATTTCCAAAAATATAACACGTGATATGAAAGTTTTGGTATTAAAACTAAATACACCAAAGACCGAGGGCCCCTCTGCAAAATGCCCCCACCTCACGTGTACAGGTCATGTGAGGTGACGTGGTGAAGGACCTAAACGCAAATAAAATAAAGACGAGGTCCTATTTGCAATTTTTACAAAAATATTACACTACAGACAGAAGTTTCAAGACTAAAAGATAAATACAAAATGCGCGAGGGTTTAGTGTGCAAATTACCCTCGACGCGCGATCCAACGGCGATGAGTAGCCACTTAGACACGTGGCACGTTGAGGACGGCCGATGACGCTTCGCTGGCGGACGCCTGAGATTAGATCTCGGCTGAGATCAACGGTGGCTGGGTGCTGATGATCGAGCGGTCCACGTTAGATCTGGAGGGGGCGCCCTGATCGGACGGTGGCGAAGGCGACTGGAAGAACAAGGCGGAGCTCCGGCGGGGCGAAGTTCCTCGAGCTCCTCCGGCCAGCTCCGGTGGCTTTTGAACTTCAAAATCGGGCCGCTGCCTCCTCAGGTCCTCCTCTATCGTCTGGAGTCGTCAAAAAGCCACGACGGCGGCCGTGGTGCTCGCTGGTGGCTGGCGGAGCTGGGAAGCTTTGTTGGCTCCGGCGAGCTTCAAAACTCGTCTCCAGATGTCGTCATTTCCTCTTTGACCTGCAAAAATGGTCAAAGGGTCCAGGGCAAACTGCTTGGACCCTCGAATGGACGTGGGGGAGTGTGGATCGAGCTAGGGGTGCACGACCGGAGGTGCGCTCCGGCCAAGGTGCTTGATTTGGCGAGATAGTCGATTGAACTTCAAATTTTTTTGGGGGTTTTCGAAGCTAAGATTAACAGGAAGCTAATGGACTGAATAAAAAGGGGGTGGGAAGCCCTCAATGGCCAAAGCCAGAGGGAGGAGCAAACCTCGACCGGCGACTTCGCGGGAGGTAGGGGAAGCACCTCCGACCTTGGGAGCCTTGGCTGAAGAGCCCACGACGGAGCTGTCACCTCCAAGTAGCTCTGGAGCACGAAAGAGGCGCGAGGGGTGGACCGAAGGGTGTTCCAAATCAAATCGCAAGGCTGGGGGTTCCTCTTATTTGGTTTGACCCTGAGTTGCAGGGGTCCAAAGACCAAGAGAAATCTTGCGCCACAGTGATTCATAGCCCGATGCAATCACATGGCGAGCAAGATGGATGGTAGGTGGAGAGATTTGCAGAATAAGGTATCGCGAAAGGATGAAAGTTGATGCCTCGAAAAATCCGCAAATGCGGGGAGAAAATGAGGGGGTCAGAGTCTACAGGGGCTAGGTCACCTAGTTGACCGGGGTCAACTAGGGGTTTGCACCTGGTTGGTCCACGTGGACCAACCAGGAAAAACCCTGGAGAATTCTTTTATTAATTCAATTTAAGATATTAAATAGCCGAATTAAATTATGGTTATTAAATAAAAAATATTAGTTATTTTATGTAGTATTTTATTATGATTTTTAATTATTTTTATGAGTTATATTTTTACAAGTTACCTTTTTAACCCTATATAGGTATAATACCTATGTATTTAAGTATTTAATTTTTATTTTATGTATTTTATTTTTATTTATTTCATTTCTTATTTTCTAAAATTATAAAACACTGTTATATACACAAATATATTTTTATTTTATTTTTATGATTTATTATGTATGTTAATAAAATATAAGAGTGTTTTGTATAGGTATATGTATAGGCAGTATACCTATGTATTCTTTATACAAGTATTTTTATTTTTGTTTTTATTTGCATATTTATTCTAAGTTTAATGCACATAATTATTATAAATAATATTTAAATAATTATAAAAATATAAAAGTACAAAAATAATGAATAAATAATAAATTGAATATTTTATTCAGTACAGGTATACAAGGTGGGTCCAAAACTCAACTTTCAAACCGTAGCTCCGCCAAATGCGAAACCACCACCTTTGGATAGATTATTTTATTCTATATACAATTAAAGGTGAGTATTCTGCATTTAGAGTTGTCAGTTGTGAGATAAGGGTCTGGGAAGTTGGGATTCTGGATTCTTATTCAGACCATAACTTTTCATCTGTACATTCTTTTTCTGTGAAATCAATTTAGTATTTTTCTTTATATAATTATCTACAACTTTCATGTACAAAGTTTCTTCATTTGATGTATAAAAAGTGGAACCAAAAATAGGTCCCAAAATGAATAAAGAATGAACAGGAAGTATAGGTATTGTGCACTGTATTTTGACCTTATCTCCCCCTACTTTATTCCTTGTCGACCTATTCATCAAGATGCCTAGGTCTCGGGGGTTTTGGGTCATAAAATATTTACAATATTTTATTCTTTTTCTTTTCTTTATTTATTCTATAATTTTGGCTTTAATTACAGTATTTTATACACTAATACGATGCACATGCATGAATGTTAAGATGCTCTATTTAATGCTATTTACAGGCATTTGCTAGGGTTTTTGGTGCCAAAATGATAGAATAAAGATGATGAAATGTGGATTCATCAGTCATCCATTTTCTCAATGCTCGGATACATATTATCAACAATGAAATTATCCTGAACCCATTCAAGGATAATGCGCTTTCTCCGTGAATACTTGGAGATAAGGACATGGCGATTGTATTGTTCCACGTATAGTGACTTGGATATTGAGATCGCATCTCAAATCCAGATCTCGAGCCTCCCATAGATGCTTGATTAAATCAAGAGCGTAAATCTAATCTTCTCATTGGATCTGAATCACATTCAGATCAATGTCCAATATTTGGACTAAGATTATGTTACTTCTCTACTGAGAGGAGTCACTAAAATCTATACCCGTTTCATCACTCCCTAGGAATGGAAGCGTCATGGTTATACAATCGTTTATGATCGCATCACCCTCAGGTATTCCTAATACCTGTACATCCTGCATACTGGAAGACTCAGAATAAACCCTAAGTATTAGATCAACTTTATACTGTCTACTTCAGGGTTTTATCAGTAAGTTTCTCATTCGATCATTGGGAGTCGGTATCGATCATATACTTTCCAAAAGCATATATCATACCTAGGTCTTGATCATATACTTTCCAAAAGTATATATCAAACCTACAAATTCAGTCAAGCTTCCAAAGCGAGATGACCATGCGCATGGAATTTGATTCTTCCCAATATCTCATGAGTGAGCTCATGTCTTCCGGTTCAGTAACTGAACCTGTATGATCCCTTTGGGAGATCGTATTACTCATATGCCCTTATATGCACACCAACGCGTCGGTGTATAGACCTTGATTAGGTCATCAACCTACTGGTCTGCCAAATGTACATACTCAGACATATAGTAACACATCTGTCTCTGGTCAAAGGATGCGTGCCTATATCATGACAACATATGATATAGGACTTTGGTTATCTCGATCTCGTTAAGTCAACTCTTTGAACTAACTCATCTGACACCTCCGAATCTCTATTCCTATGCAGAGGACCTGCATCAAGAGGTCGGTCAGATATCAGCCTAACTGAGATAGGATTTCCATCTCCTACTCAGGCTGGAGATCATCTCTTAACAATCATTTGACGGTGCTTGATGAGTCCTCAATCTAACTCATTAGATATTCATCTAAGCACCAGCCTCTATGATTCAATAATTGAATCAACAGTTGTATGATCATTAAGATGGCCATGGTACATTACCCTAATTGTACTAAGGGACCTATTATGCAAATTATGTATTCTTTATTTCAGATTAGGGAATGATATTTGCAATAACATTTATTGCATAATGGCTCGTCGTGGGCTCGCATGTCCAACAATCTCCCACTAGCCCAAAGAGCCATTAATGGGCTAATCATTTAAACCCACACTCATGTGACAATCATAGGCTATTCCGAAAATAGTTAGGTAAGCTGATCAGTCACTCTGTTCCCAAGAGACTAAGCCAAGTCCTTTTACGGCACTTGCATATCTCCTAGTAACAGTGCTCGCATCCAGTGTGAATGTTGCATCTTATACAACCAATACTCAATTTTGTTATAGTGTCCTTGACACTATAGCTCGATTAATATTATAACCAGTATGTCCATAATCCTTATTAGAATACCTTCATTCCTGGAGATCTCTATCTCCTAAGGTATCTGTAGTTAAGACCCTTATAGATCACTATCTACAAGGTCTTAAACTTTTGAAGATAAGACTTTGAGATTACTATCTCTAAGTTTCATCATCTTTGAAGATATTGTTATTATTGTAATCAAGTGTTTTTATCTCCATAGTGGAATTAGTAACAATTTACTACTCCCACTGCATGGCAGACATCTGGCTTTTGTACACATCTAGCATATACCCAGCTTCTCGGAACTGATGCATAAGGGCAAGCAGTTTTAGCATTCACATCCTCAATCCCTTTAGATAGGTCAGTACCATATGTTAAGGGAAGGAAGCCTTTCTTGGAATTTTCCAGAAAATGGAATAAGTCCAAGGTGTACTACTAATGTGTTGGTCCCAATACCCTCTTCTCTTTGCTTCTGAACATCTTCAGAACTAGGATCTAAGAGGTATCCTTGAGATCATATCTCAAGGTATGGAACAACCAAATTATAAAACACTTACTAGTATCATCCTTAGATCATTCCAAATGATTAGGATATTATCTACATTTAGCACGATAAACACAATGGCACTCCCACTAAGCTTCACATGGTTCATCAAGATTCTATCTGAAATCATAACATTTATATTTCATCAAATCTTATGTTCCAACTACAAGAAGCTTATTTGAGTCCAAAGATGGAGTCCTTTTGGCTTGCACACCTTGCTTTCCTCAACCATGAAACCCTGGGGCTACTTCATATGAATATCCTCAGAGAGGTATTCATAGAGGAATGCAATCTTGACTCACATCATGAAGATATCATAGTCAAGTTGTGTAGCTATAGTTAGCAATATTCTGATGGGTTAAAGCAAGGTCACCGGAGAGCAAGTCTCATCGCTAGCGATGTCTTCTCTTCGGTGTGTAGCTCATAGCTACGAACCGTGCTTTGAAGGTCTCTACCTTCTCATCATGTATCCTCTTTCTCTTGAAGATCCATTTACACCTTAATGGGTCTTACCCATATAGGTGGATCCTCGTATATGAAGTCTACATTAGACTTTATTGCTAACATCCATCTTTCCATGTCATGATCCTCAGGAGCTTCATCACATGAAATCCAATCATCGTCAGATTTAACTGACACATGGAATCCATCCTCAAACTTATTTTAAGAGGTATTAATGTTTCATCTTTAATTGTCTATTTAGTTTCCGATTTCATGAGCCTCATTATCTTCTCAAGATTAAATGAGTTCCTTTTCTTCATTTTCATCTTGATTCTCAAGAGAGTCATCCTATAAGAATCATATTCTCAAAGATGAGATATTTTAAGAATCTCAAGGTCATAAAGTAGGTATCCAATACCATCCTTTATTTTCCTAATGAAGTAGCACTCTCTGGTGCTAGACTCCAGCTTTCGAGCATGGAACCTTGTAAGGATATATAATGTAGTATCTACCACATATATATACCTGGAAACTAAGAGATAATTATGCTAAGATTAATCATTGATCAAATCATGTCACACATGATTAATTGTATCTCCCTACAACTCCATTGAGTTAAGGTTCTTTAGGAGGATTGAGATGGGAATCATATTCACATCTCCATAAGGTATTTCTTGAATTCATCTAATAGGTACAAGCTACCTTAGTTAGATCAAATTCATTTCATTTTCCTTCAAACTTTGGTTCTAAACCAAAATTATGAAATCTTTGAACATTTCAAAGTTTTCTAAGTGAAGAGAAGAATTCTCATATCACAAATAATCATCAATAGATATCACATATCCATAATGTTTACTATGATATAGATGATTCACATACATCAATATGTATGAGATCCTGAATACCTTGACATCTTACACCTTTCCCAAAGAAGGGTGGATTGGACATTTTTACTTTTGAATACAATATTCACAAGTATGTAAGATTTGAACATTTAGACAATCTAAAGGTTCATCTCTTATCAGTCTATTGATCACATCAACAGACAAATGTCCAAGGCTTGATGCCAGATCATTGTCAAATGATCTTCATTCTCCTATTGATCTTTAAAGGTTCAATTTTCAGTATTAGAAATCTTAATGAACCATTCATTTATTTTCTAATTTAGTGGAGTCCACTAGATGTTAGATTACTATCTGAATTATCCCCATCATAACTCTTTATGATAGGTCTATTCCAGAATTCATGTTTATTTCCAACATTTGGAAATAATTAATGAGTATATTCTAATATCTAGGTCATAGAGACATTCTCTAAGACTAAGGGCTCCCACTGAAAATATGAAGTCTATTGATCCAATGGAAATTGTTACAACAATTGCATCACTTTCAACATGGATGACAATTAAACCTTAAGATCAAATTTCTAATATTCTAATACAGATGCAACCAGTTGCAACTGTCATTAGAAGATTGAGATACAATTATTAGACTTTATCTTATCAAATAAGTAAGTCAATTTCAATGATTATATGTAGATTAGTCTGGTGTACTATCTGATTCCTTCTCTAAGGATTCTAGATAGATTTGATAGTCATACTATCAACACATCAACTTACTGCAGTATTGGCATTCACCCAACTCTTTGGATGTCATATGGAAGTCACAGAACTACAGTCAACTCTTTGACTATATTTCTTACTTGGGTCCAACCCATGCTTCCACTACACTCCCTTTATCTATAAGCAACCATTGCTCAAGACAAAGGATCTCTTATGTTAAAATCAAAAATTTCAATATAAGAGTATTTCAACATTTATACATGCTTCATTCAATTCATACAATATGAATATCATGAAGCTTCATGAATGACTAGAGTATAGATAGTAGAATGATGACACTCATCGTATCTACATCCATTGAAACTCTTAAAACTTAGGTTCAGGTAGGTATTCAAACAATTTGAATACATCATCTCCTATAGAGCCACCATTCTGCATAATGCAGAGAACCATGTCATTCATGATTATATGTCGAGAGCACACATGTATGCCAAAACATCTTCTTAGATTTTATAAGGATTATTTGATAATTACGATCATTATTGACATGTCACTTCAAAAGTACATTCGATTAGATCAAGACTTATAGAGACATACAAACCCTAGGGTTTCAGTCCTATTGTCTTATTTAATCATCATTCCTCATAATTATGAGGAAAAATTCACATTGCAACCACATACATTACGTGTCCAATTGCAAATATAATATCTGGATCAAAGGTCCTATCCATGATATTTTACTGGTTATTATTGAGTATAATATTGAGTGGGTTTAATGAAGGATTATCTGAAATAAGAAATTTGCATAAACATATATAAATATATAATTTTCTTTGATTTAGGAATTTTTATATCAAAGTTGTCTTGCCATGTCAACAATGAAAGTTCATTCCTTCAATTACTTTCAATGTAAGAGATATACTTACCATTATATCTCAAGCAAGATCTGGGATCTCCTTCCTTATCCTTGTTACATCCCAATAATATGAGAACCTGTAACTCAGATAAAAAGAAGCGGGAACACATTCCGCCTTGCAAGTCCAACTTGCATCTCCCAATTCGGTCTTTAACACCCGAGCCCACCACCCAGAAGGTGATGTTGACCCGTCATTAATTGAACCAACCATCAACAGGAATACAACTCGCTATGCGCAATCCAATATCGCCCCAATAATATGAGGACTCGAAATTGGGGTCACTACGCATACGTCCTTACTCTTTCGAGAAGCAACGAGCCCAATCCAAATGGATCATATGCAGGAGCTGTCACTTCGAACAGGTGTCTCCCACATACAATATCTGGCGACGGAACCCTTCGCCTTGACGGGAGACCATAGATGTCACTTATGTGATCCTCCATATCATATTCAAATTCTAATTAATCATTATGAATCACATTCATTACGATTAATTCTTCCAAGGGAAATAATAACTCTATTCATAATAGAGTGTTCTTACTTGGATATAATTAACTTAATCATATTAAATTAATTATCAATCCAATTCAATCAATCAAACTTGATTGTTTTACTTGAATATATATGGTATTATTCTCAAAGTACGTATTAATTCGTATTTTAATAATTGGAAAAAATACAACTTAATCCCTCGGACATTATCCCTGCCTACCCGCTGTCATGGCCAGTGCAGGCGAGAGTGGGACGGACCACATACGTTGCAACCCGCTACCCCAGCGATCTCCGACTAGTCACCATATCCGCCTCGGGAAAGGATAATGCCAAATTGATTAATTTGTACTTGAGATGATCATCGGTTCTTCAACCGAAATTATACCATATAGTAATCAAAACAATTTTGATTATAAGGAAATTTGCTAGACAAATTCCCAATCATATTCAAGCAAGGAGTTTGATGATTGTGTTTCCAATTATGATCTAGATCAAATTTAATCAATTAATTGGTTGAGACCAAGTCAATTAAGGAAATAATCATCTTCCAATATTTCTCAAATACTTTCCATAATTATTTCTTGAAATTAACAATTAATTTCATTAATTGACAATCACATGGTTCTTGATTAGGAATGTAATTTCAGCAGTGACCCCTACTTACTAAAATTAGCATATCTCAATCATATTAAATCCAAATTAGACAAAATCAATTTTCATGGATTGTTAATTTGATTTAGAACAGAACCCAAGTGATGTTTCACGCATTTAGAGGCAAGTCTAAATAGTAATTAATATTTTAATCACGTTGAGATCTATAGTTCCCGCTACAGTGCATACATGTTTATTAAAACAACCATATCTCGAGCATACAAAATCTGATTTACGCAAACTAAGATCCTATGGTTTCCTTATTTAATGGGGAACAAAATCCAAGTATTAAATTCGTGTTTAAACAATTTAAACAGTGCCGAATTTATTTACTAAACAGATGTGCGAAATCAAATGCGATGAAAAACTTTCGCGACCTTAACGAACCCAAGTCGTCCTCGGTTTTATGGATCGTATCCAAAACCTCCGACCTGGCGCCGATACCACTTGAAGGATATGGTTAGATCCTCAAGCGCATCACGGAAGCGTGAGCGTCGTATCGAATACGACAAGGAGCGACCAGTCGCACTAGTCGCTCGATGCAGCGGAATTTAAAAAATTTTCATACGACGAAACCACATGATCCAAGAACATTTCTCGGATTGTTTCGTCTAAACCACTAGCAAGTAATAGGATTACCTCTTGAAGCGTGGTTGCGATCGAGTCTCTAAACAAAGAGACCTCATGTCTCAAGTCCGATCCGACGGAGGAGACGCTTGCGAGCGTGGGGATGAACCGCATGCTTCTCGCAATCCATGTTGATGATCCAAGCGGCGGATCTCCTGATCTCAACACACGAGATCCGACGTCTTCTTCACGAGCGAGGCGCACCGAAGGAGACGGAGATCCACGAGCAGACGATTGGGCAGCATAACGACAACGCTGCGGCGATGAAGAACCTCTCTAGGGCATCCATAGTGGACGGCCATGAGAGGGAGAGAGAGAGAGAGAGTAGGCGTGTAGAGAGAGAGAGAGAGATGTGCTTCACAAGCATTATGTGTAAATTAGAGAGCATGGTATGCCTCTCTATTTATAGGGTTTTGGGATCCATAGATCTCAATCCATGGGACATATAAAATCAATGGATGAGATTGATTTATGTCAATCCAATGGTCAAGATTGTTGTTGGTAAAAACCAACAACTTTAGATTAAAATATAATTGACAAAACGAAATATAAATCAATCTAATAAATAAGGAGAGAATATGCATGGAGATCAAATCTCCCATGCATCATCAAGGTGGACGACCACCCATTCCAAATAGGATATGGGTGCCGCCCACCACATACCATGTGGGGGCAATCTCATGGAAATCCATGAGATTGCATGCTTCCTTGATTTTCTCCATTATTTATTTCCAACAACTTTTTTGGTTATTTATTCATAAAAAATAATTCACAATTATATTTGAGAATATTGCAATCTTGCCATGGAAAAATTGTGAATCATATTCACAACCCAAAACAACATATAATTTACATTGTCAATTAATTACACAATGTGTACCAATACACATAATAATTAATCAACAAATATAAATTATAATTAGCTCTCTCTAATACATTATAAATCACATTTATTATATATTATGAATAATTGGATATTACTATCCACATTATTCTTATCCATGATAATTAAATCATATTTAATCATCTTGGATCTCTTTATGAATCACATTCACATTATTCACATCTTTGATAATTAAATCACATTCAATTATCATAGATAACTCTCTTTATAATATGAATCAAATTCATATTAATCTTGATAATTAAATCACATTTAATCATCCAATGCTCGGATACATATTATCAACAATGAAATTATCCTGAACCCATTCAAGGATAATGCGCTTTCTCCACGAATACTTGGAGATAAGGACAGGGCGATTGTATTGTTCCACGTATAGTGACTTGGATATTGAGATCACATCTCAAATCCAGATCTCGGGCCTCCCATAGATGCTTGATTAAATAAAGACCATAAATCTAATCTTCTCATTGGATCTGAATCACATTCAGATCAATGTCCAATATTTGGAATAAGATTAGGTTACTTCTCTACTGAGAGGAGTCACTAAAATCCATACCCGTTTCATCACTCCCTAGGAATGGAAGCGTCATGGTTATACAATCGTTTATGATCACATCACCCTCAGGTATTCCTAATACCTGTACATCCTGCATACTGGAAGACTCAGAATAAACCCGAAGTATTAGATCAACTTTATACTGTCTACTTCAGTATTTATCAGTAAGTTTCTCATTCGATCATTGGGAGTCGGTATCGATCATATACTTTCCAAAACATATATCATACCTAGGTCTTGATCATATACTTTCCAAAAGTATATATCAAACCTACAAATTCAGTCAAGCTTCCAAAGCGAGACGACCATGCGCATGGAATTTGATTCTTTCCAATATCTCATGAGTGAGCTCATGTCTTCCGGTTCAGTAACTGAACATGTATGATCCCTTTGAGAGATCGTATTACTCATATGCCCTTATATGCACACCAACGCGCCGGTGTATAGACCTTGATTAGGTCATCAACCTATTGGTCTACCAAATGTACATACTCAGACATATAGTAACACATCTGTCTCTGGTCAAAGGATGCGTGCCTATATCATGACAGCATATGATATAGGACTTTGGTTATCTCGATCTCATTAAGTCAATACTTTGATCTAACTCATCTGACACCTCCGAATCTCTATTCCTATGCAGAGGACCTGCATCAAGAGGTCGGTCAGATATCAGCCTAACTGAGATAGGATTGCCATCTCCTACTCAGGCTGGAGATCATCTCTTAACAATCATTTGACGGTGCTTGATGAGTCCACAATCTAACTCATTAGATATTCATCTAAGCACCAGCATCTATGATTCAATAATTGAATCAACAGCTGTATGATCATTAAGATGGCCATGGTACATAACCCTAATTGTACTAAGGGACCTTTTATGCAAATTATGTATTCTTCATTTCAGATTAGGGAATGATATTTGCAATAACATTTATTGCATAATGGCTCGCCGTGGGCTCGCATGTCCAACAGAATGTGGGAAGATGCCTTGTGAGTGTGAATCGGAGGTCGGGCGATCGAGTGGGTGACGGAGATGGTGGGAATCGACCGGCGACGGTGGAGGGGCGATTTGGGCGTAATCGGAAATTAGACTAAAATAGGTGGTATCGAAGTTACCTAGTGGCTGCAATCGACTGTGGATGAGCTCGCGGAGCTCTGGGGTCTTCGCCTCAAGGGGTCGTCGGATCTCGAGGCTCAAGCGCACCTCGCGGCAGCGTACGACGATGGGCTCGCCGGATCAGTGGCTGGAGGCACCTCCTCCTCGCTGCGACACGGCCCGCGGCTAGCTGTCACTCTAGGGAAGGTCGTGGAGGTCCTAGGATGGGAAGGCGTAGCCAAAGATCGCTGGAAATGTGCGGTGGAGGTGGAGCTTTATACTGAGAGGGGTCTGAGAAGATGGGTCGGGTGAAGCTCGGTGAAGCTCGGATCCCTAGGAGAATGATCGAGTGAGGGTCTCGGATGTATGAAGTGTGATTAGGACCTGGGGTTTAGGCAAATGGAGATCGGATCGTCTCCCGAAAATTCAGAGAAAACGGGTCGGTGCAGACGGATAAGGGTCGAATGGTCCAGGGGGGAGTTGACCGGGGTCAACATCCCCCGTGGACCAGTCAGGAACGACCATTTATTAATTATTTAGAAATTCAATAAAACTTAGTAAATGACATTATTTTGAAAAAGCTAAACATGAAAAATGTTTATTTATTTTCAAATTATTTTTTAGTGATTTTTATTTATTTTTTGAAAAATAATTTATGCATTTACATTATATTATTATTATATATATGTATATACATAAAAGGATTTTTGATTTTTATTTTTAATTATTTATTTTTATATAATTATTCCAATTTTATATTTTATTTCTTTACAACATAAAATTTGGAATAAAAAGGTATTTTTATTTTATTTTTATTATTTATTTGCATAAGTGAAATAAATAGGTATATATACATATTTACATGGTATATGTATAATGTGGGAAATGATTTTAATTATTTTTATTTTTATTTTTCTGATTTTAATTTTATTTTTATATTTATGTATAAATTAACAAAAACACATTTTATTTTTATTTTGAGGAAAATAATTTTATTTATATACATAGGTATATATACACACATGATTGACCCTATCTCCCTCTACTTGGATTCTTTGCGGTCAGGCCCATACTGAGCCCTCCCTTGGGATTAGATCACTCAATATTTATTCTAAATATTTCTCTCTTTTTCTTTTATTTCTTTATTCTTTTATTTATGCACAAAAACATGCTAATTATTATTATTTACACAATACATGCATGTTGGTAATTTATTCTATTTACACATATCTACATGGTGTTTTGCATAGGTTTTTAGCTAAAATAAAAGAATAAAGAGTGATGAATGGGTATTCATCAGTAGATGGTGCAGATTGCTCGTCTCTCCATCTAGACAAGCGGTTGACATCCATCCACAAATCATGAATTTCATTCTGATGGTAACAAAGGGTGTCGAGTATCTGTTGGAATTGTTAGTCCGTAGAACCAGACGAAGAGGGAAGTGGAAAAGGTTGAGAAGAAGAACGGGAAGACTGTCCCTGCTGGCCATGGTACTTCCTCTACTATTGTTGGTGCTGGGACATATGCTGACTCTGCGTGCCCCACTGGCCTGCCTGGTACTAGCTCTGTCGGTCATACTACCGGTACTGCTACCTACCTTTGATGTTGGGGTGGCTGAAATCCAGGGCTCTGTTGTGAAGGAGGGGGTGCGGAGGTGAATGCGATATTGTGAAAGGTCGGGGGACACTGGTAAGTCTGTCGATACCCCGTACTTCCCTTCCTGATAGGGTCTAGAGTATACCATACTCTATTCATCTCCCAAATCGGCGGAGGCTCCTCCTGAACTGTTTCTATGGACGGGGGATACTGTTGGGACGAGTGGGTGTAGGTCTGATCCCGCGAATACGGTTGGGGTTTCCCTGATACCAGCTGCTCCTGAACATGGTGAACTCAATATATAGGAGCAGAGGGTGCAATCATGACAAGTATCTTTATCTTAGATACCTTCTCAGTCAACTCTTCTATCTGTTTGGGAATTTTGAAGACGCTCCGATCCAATTCATCAATCCTCGTGTCAATCCTCTAGACTACCGTAAGCTTGTCTGAAAGGAGTCTCATGCTAGGGATCACGTCTTGAGAGAGATCAACTACATGTGACTTTCCCCCTCCATATGAGAGTGAATTGGGAGACCGTGTGTATGCCCTACTAGCGGTCTGTGAGCGGCTAGTCTCAGCCATCTACTTGGATACCTTCCAGACGGTATTTTCTCAGCATGAAGTGTAGCTGCCTCTACAAGAAGTGCTCACTAAACCCTGCATCTCAGGGTTGAGACCGGTGAAGAATGACTGGACCAAGATGTTGTCATCTAAACCATGACAAAGACATTTTCTGTAGGATGTCCTTATACCTCTCTCAAGCATCACAAAAGACTTCATGGGGTAGTTGCGAAAAGCTAGTGGTGTGTGTCCTCATCATGTTATTCCTACTTAGTGGGGTGGAACTTCTTCAGAAACAGGCCCTTGAACTGTGCATATGTATTGACTACAATTCCCAAATTCTTCATCCAGTAGTGGCTTTGCCACCCAAGGCAAATGGAAAGGTCATGAGCCTAATATAATCCTGGCTAACCTTAGGATGCCTAAGGTTAATGTAGACGAGCTCGAAATCCCTTAGAAATGCATAAGGTTCCTCAGAAGCATTCCCATCAAAGTGCAACAGCAGGTTTAGGAACTATGTCTTCAACTCAAAATCTACTTCCCATTCGGCCGAACTCAAATAATTCCGAATTCGATATTGTCCGGGGTTGTATGTCGCATCCATCGAAGGTTCGATCCCAACATTCAGTTGTCCTATATGAGCCTGGAGTAAAGCTTGTTGCTTCTCAGATGCAGCAAATCAGGAAAGTATCATCCTCATGGGGTCCTCGAGGTGTTCTTCTTCCTCATCTTTCTTTTTTAGAGGCATTTAGCTCAAATCTTATTGAGGTCCTAAATCAACAACGTGTTCTTGATTAGAAGATGATTCAGGAAATGAAAATATTATCATCAAGGTAAAGGTCTTCCCCGGTGAGGTGGGGGGAGATAAAGGGGATGGTTTGAGAGTGACCATCCCAAGAATGAGAGATCCCGAACTCAAGAGGGACATGAGTCCAGGTTGGCCCAAGTTGCACTTGTGCCTTTGAAGACGTACTTCTTGAAGGGTTCAATGAGAGATTAGCGAAGCCTGAATAAATACCCTCCAGTCAGTCATCTTCGATAGAAAAAAAGAACCGATGAGAGCAAGGTATTCAATGAGGCGTTAGTTCTACGGTGCACGTAAATGTGCGGAGTAAACTCACAAACACAATGCAAAACCCTTAAATTCACCAACTCAACACGTGATGGCTGTAAAGTTCGACCGAATTATCTTATCTGTTTTAGTTGGTGACAAATGCAAGTCTTGAAAGATTACTGAGTTGTTAGGTGCATATACTTCCCTACAGACTGTCCCAATTCTTACGAATAGTTGCCTCTACTTTCAGCCAGTATATGAGTAAGTGCGGAACGTATAAATACTGCTACCTGTTTTTTGAGGTCGGAGCCTTTCACGGTGTCCTCTAAACCTCTCACTCTGCTAAGGAAATCCGAACCGTTTACCGGTTACCTGTAGATCCTCATTAAAAAGTGGCTAATCATTTTTTTGAACCAGTAGTCTATATGAAAATCCTAGCTTTGGCTCTATCCTGGTGTTGTCTCTCTCTCACTTGCAAGTAAATCAGACAATGAGGACTTTATGCACATGTAAAATAAGGTTCTTTTTATTCCAATTTTGTCTAATCGACCTGCTCAATTTAGTCTCAAATTTAAATTAGGTTGTCACTTGAAAATTAATCTGAACACACAAACACTTCTATCGTTCAGTCCCCATTTCCTTTTAAATCCTAAGTTATAAAACAAGGGAGAAGTCAGAAATCAGAATACAAACTTGAAACAATGATGCATGCTCAGAAGAAGGTATACCCCCCATCACTCTCCATGTGTTATGCAGAACTAAATTTTTAAAATTTACACTAAATGCATGCCGATCGAGAACCTAATCAATATACTATTAGCGAGGAAGAAATGAGTTTGTTTTGGCTAAGTAATACGTTGCTATGCGTGTCTCATTAAAGATCTCAGAAGATGTGAATCTTCCCAGATGTGTGGCCTAAACTACGATTGACACATACAAATTTGTAATTAAATGATAGGGTGCCTATCTTAATTTCACCACTCAAGTCGGGTCCCATCCTCATCGGAGAGTGAAACAGGCATGACACACCACAAAATAATGTCCAAGTCTGATTACACATGCGAGATTCTGAACGGAATCCGCTGGAAATTTAGCAATAAAATAAAATGCAGAAAATAAAATCCTAAGGACTCTACACTCTCTCACAACTCGACTCGATCTTAAATTTATGTGATTCCTTCAGTTGGCTATTTCCCAGAATAAGATGGCCTCCAAAACTTCTGAGTCGTTCGACCACCTAAGCGGTTGATCTGTCGCATCGGGTCCCTTGCACAAAAAATAAGATGATGGCCATAGAGATAAACTCAATTAAATTAAATAAAATAAAATAAAATAAATGAAGAAAAATAAGCAGAGAAATAAGAACAAGAAGAACTGGGGGTCAGACTACCCGGGGATTGGAAAACCTAAAATAAAGATTTTTTAAAATTATCCTAAGTCGTGCCTCACCCAGCAACGGTGCCATCTGATTAACCCTCATATGCCCCCCGTTAATCATACAAAATTAACTCTTAAATGTTCATTCATTGTAATCGGGCAAATTCAGATTAATCAAAAAACCACTAATTAATTATCCAATTAAAGCGAGCAGTCAAATTATTTTTACTTGGGCAAGTCCAAGGTCAAATTCAGGGAAGCCATTATCTCCTTAGGTTAATGTAAAGACAATCTAAAAGTTAGTTTTTCAAAGAGGTATTTTTTTATTTTTAAATGTGATAAATGAGGGACATGCAATTTTGATGAAGTTTAGGGGCTAAAATATAAATTACTATCAAATTAAGTCCAAAACTCCTCAAACTTGTTCAGAATGTGAAATATGGTTAATATTGTAATTATTTTAGAATTTTTGGATGCAAAATGATTTAATTATGAATTAAATAATGCAGACCAGGTGACACTGAGTTAATTAATATTAATAAATACCAAACCTCAATATTTTCCAAAAATAAATTTATCTTAGATAGGTCTATGTGAGATATATCTCAAACAATTTTTAATTCTTAAAAATACTAAGTGAGGAATTAATTAAAATTCAATACTAAATTCACCATTTCATTTATTTTGACCTCAAGTTGCGTACAAATGAGATGAAATTTAGGTACAATGTAGAACAACCTAAAATCTACCTAATATGAATTTTTGAGATTTTTTTAGACCAATAAATAATTAAATGTCTAATTCAAAGCATAAAATTGGTAAACTATGAAAGTTTTTACCAAATTAATTATATTAAATAATTCGTAGGTCCTAAAAATAAATCAACATCCACAAAGTTAGAGCAAAAGTTGTTCTACAAAATATAATTTTAAAATGATAAAAAGATGCCCAATGCAGGTTCAAATTAAGGGCAAATACATGGGCTTAAATGCAATTACAGAATAAAGCAAGAAAATAAAAGTGCGAACACTGGCAAATACAGGGATGAAATTAAAATTACCAACACTGGCAGGCGCCTCGTGAAATTTTACCACTAAGCATGTGCCATGCACTTGATGATGACGTAACCCAAGAGGCAGGGACTTGGGTGCTAAAAATCTGTTGGGGCTTCGGGGCTTTGGCATAAAATCTCCAGGGCCCGCGTGTTATCCACGTGCGTTGGGCTGCGACCGGTCTCGCATGCAAATGCTGAACGTTGGAGGGGTGTCGCTGCAACTTTTATCACTTGAACGTGCACTGTACGTGAGCTCCAGGGAGCTGGGGCCTCGGTGGAGTTTGCTGGAGAGGTAGGGGTCCGATGTAAATTACACCCCTCCCCATGTGCTGCTCACGTGATGGGGGAGGGGCTTGTGCGGTTAACTGAGGACCAGCGGTGACACGTCGCCCAAAGTTGCTCAAGTGCGGAGGCGCGCGACCCGACGAGTGGGCAGGGCGGTTGGCAGAGACGCGGATGTGGCTCCGCGGTAATGCTCTTCGCGTGGATGGTTGGGCCGCCCCTGGCGTCTGGCGGAGGAGACAAAACCGTGGTGTGGGCGCGGCTTCCAGGGCTGTATGCAGGGGCTGGTGGTTTGGTGCGGTCGCGCAGGCTGCTGGAGGCGGTGGGAGAGTAACCAGCAGGAGACGCTGGCGCCTCCTGTGGCGAAGCGACGATCGGGCGGAGCCTGGAGTAGAGGCGTGCATTTCGACCAGGGAAGGGTGGTATGGCTGGAGAGGGAGAGGTGGAGGTCTGCTGCTCCTCGCCGTGCTTGGGGGTGCGTTGGATGGATTGGTAAGGATGTTGATGCAACAACGGTGATTCCGGTAGACAAACGAGCAAAGGATTCACCTACAAAGGTTAGTGAAAGAAAGGGCAAATGATGATGCTCCGGTATGGAAGATGGATGGGACGGAGTACGGCTCCGATCTATGTGAGATCAGAGATGGAATGTGTGGGAGGTAGAAGAAGAAGCGGAGGGGGAAGAATGGGAGGCGATGTTCGTTTGTAGCATTCTGGAATTTGATCGGAGGTGGAATCGAGAGACAAAGAAATTGGGGTGCGCAGAGAAAGAAGGGATGAAGAGAATAAGAAATGAAGGAAACGGAGCTTAGCTGGAAATGGGTGAACAGGCTCGCCTGGGATGAGCTCGATGATGAGCTCTTGTTGTCGCTCTACAGTTCGACAGACCGGAGCTTGAGCAGCACAAAGGACTGCAACTGCTACAAAGGGTCGAGATGGCTCTTTGGATCTTGCTGGAGATAGCATGTCGTTGCTCGACTGGTTGTCGACCTTATTGTCACCAAATCGGATCAGGAGCTCGAGGCTAACGTCCCGGGCTTAGGTCCCCGGTCCGTTATCGGAGCATTACTGGCCCTGACAACCTCTTGGGATCGAAGCCATACGGACCCGATTAATCACCCCCAAAATGCTTAAGTCGGATTGTTCGGTAGTAACGTCCTCGCTATTTATTCCACTCGGAACTTTTCATGTTCCACGGTATGGACTATCTTTTTGGGGGTGTTACAGATAAAGTGAGAAAATGAGGAGAGAGGTGTGTGATAGAGGGAAAGGAGGAAGGTGCGGGCGTAGGGAGGATCGAGTTGCACGCAGGCCTGCATGGGAGAGATTGAGCGCAAAAGGGCACACAGGGGCTGACTCTTCATGGGGTGCGGGACGTGCATGGGTAGTTAGAAAGAAGGGGGAGAGAGAGAGAGAGAGTACATGAGAGGGAAGAGAGATGGAGAGAGAGAGATAGTGGGGTCAAAGAGAGAATAACGAGAGGGGAGAGATGTGCGTAGGGGTGGAGAGAGAGAGAGGGAATGAGGGAGAGAGAGAGAGATTTGCGTGGGAAGTCGGGAGGGAAGTTGCAAGGAAAAGTGGAGGGGAGAGAGACAAGGAGGTTACGTGAGTTGCATGGAAAAAATGAGAGGAGAGAGAGATAGAAGAGGAAAAGAGAGGAAAGAGAAGGGAGATAAGGAGTGCCACGTGGCGCACGAGGATGAGGCCACATGGCAGAATGATAAAAAATATAATAAATAAGTAAAGGAATAATAATTACAATAATAAAGATAAATAGATAATTAAAGTAATAAATAAATAAATAATAAAATAATAAATAAAGTAAAGCAGTAAATAAAGATGAGGTGACACGTAGCGGCTCCAGGAGCTGCCACATGTCGTTCCCAGAAAATTCAAAAATTAAATGTAAATAAAAATAAAAAAGAAATAATAAAAGAGTTCAAATCATAAAGTACACATAAAAGTTGCCCGTCTCGACGAGATCTACAAATTACTTAAAGGACTGAAAATCAAAAGAAGTCATCTGTACAAAAAGTATTTTTTTGGGGTACTTTATAGATATAAAATATCGTATTTTTATCTTTTACAGATTTTTTTTATCATTTTTAAATAAAAAGAAAATCAAAATAAAATAAAAGAAAATATGAAAGAAATATTTACAACTTAATCTATTTTTTGGATTTTTAATAATTAAGAAAATAAAAGGATTTAAATAAAGGCCATTTTGGTCAACATGTACAATATATAATAGGGGCCTAAAACCCAAGTTTCACATACGAACTCTGATTTTTATGAAATTGGTCTTGTTTTAAGGTCTTTGAATGTATATTACTTTAAAAGTGAGTGGAGCTAAATCGGACACTGTATGAGAGAGATATGCGCATTTTAAGGTTCTTAGTTTCAAACTAGGGCTAGGGTTTTATTGGACAATTTTAAAAGTTAGTATTTTTTGATATTTTTTCTTTATTAGTATTAGTAATATATACATTATAGAGTTAATTTTATTGGATTTGGAATTAGTATAAAATAGATAAAAATAGTAAAGTTAGCTAATATACAGGTGAATATGTACAAGTGATTTTTGGCTCCTTATTTAATGCAAATATGCATGCTAAAATGCGGATATTAATTTTAAATGCATGAATGTGAATAATGCACAATAAATAGAGATATGCATCTAATTACTCGGGAACAAAGCTCTATTTTTGACTTTTAGAGTGATGAATCACATATTCATCACACCACCAAAACCCTAATCTTTGGGCATCTTGGTGACAGTAAGGTCCATAAGGAAAGCGCATGCATACGTCATATAATCGAGGTAGATCCAACTCAGCCACCTCCTTTGTCGTGAGCTCCCCTCCAGTTGGTCCAGGTCAGGTAGAGCTTCTTCCTTTCTTGTTCTTTTCATTTCTTAGCGTAGTAGTAGAGTAGAGTCACATTTTATTCCCTTAGGTTTCATTTGATTTTTCGTAAAATCCAAAAAAAAAACATCTCGTTGGAGCTCCATCTCTGCCTCTTCTTTCCACTCGTGCCGACCATCCTCTACCTCCACTATCGCCTCCATCTTCTTTCACTCACCTGCTCTTCGTCCCATGCATCCTCGTTCAATTAGATCCTTCGTGGATCCGGGATCAGTTCTCTTCCACCACCCTTAGTCAGAGAACATCGTAGGACCCCATCTCTGCTCATTCGCGGCCTTAGAAGCCCCCCAGAACCCCTGTCTTTGTGTTTTTTAGCTTCATGCAGGTTATGGAGGGCCAAAGGACCCTTAGTGGGTCGATTTTGGCATAATTGAAGGCTTCTGGAGCCTCTGTGATCCCCCGACTGTGTCAAATCACAAAGGAGCTCCATGGGTTCGCTTGTGACCACTACTCGACACGGAGCATCTACAACTCCATTTTGCACCAACATCAAGACTCTCAGGTGGTTGGAGGAGCAAGGAAGAGCTGATCGAAGCTCGGTCCAACCGAGTTCTTGTAATTCTTCCACCCGTCCTCTCGGCCATTCGATCGTGCCCATGTGTCGTGGTTAGTTGTTGCCATCAGATCCGAAGCACCTCAACCATTGGATCCCATCTAGGGATCTAATCTCAGACGTCCAACCAAACTGTCATCATGGTTTGTGGACGTGGCACGTGTCCAAGTGAAGATCCAGAGTCATTGATCACACACATTGAAATAACGATTTTGTTGAGGGTCATACAGTCTCACAAGGCAAGACCGCAACCAAAGTGTTGACCGCTCAAGAAAACCGCTAAATTAAACAATTAACCCACAATGGTGATCAAGCAATGAAAATAAATTTGGAGCTAAAATTTATTTTATTTAAGTCTACAAAATGTGTGTATAGTGCATTTAGAGTGTCGAACACATGGAGCAAACAAGATAGATCGGGCAATAAAGCACAAATATGATTGTGAAATATTTGTCTATTTTTTGGGGTTTTCTACTTTTAATTTTTTTTATTTTTGTTTTATATTTTTATATTTTGATTTTTTTAATTTTATATTTTCTTTTTATATTTTTTTATTTTTATGATTCTTTTTCTTTTTATAAAAGATAATATGTATATATAAGGCTAAATAAGAGTATATATACAAAGTAGGCTAATATAGATATAAATACCAATAAAAATGATCAAAATAAAGACAATTATTTTTTGGGGGGTTTTAAATATTTTTTCACTATTTTGTGATTTTTTAGGATTTTTTGCTAATTTAGATATTTTAAAGTCAAAAATACCCTAAATCAAGGTTTAAATAAATATCTGAAATTGAAATGGAAATTAAAAATATCAAGTGATGTTCAAAATTTTCCAAAACAATTTTAATATAAATTTAATATTATAAATAAATTCAGAAAAAGAAAATATAATTTTTGGGATTTATTTTTTATTTTTACAAGGGGTTTTGGGGTTTTTCAATTTTTAAGATTTTCTTTTATAATTTTTAGGGATTTTTGGTCTAGAGATGTAAAATATCTAAATAAGTAAGATAAATATTTTTTTTAGAATTTTTCAAAAACTTCTAATATTTTTATGGATTTTATATTGTAGACAAGGACGAAATAAGCTATTTTTATTTTTATAAAATAAAAAAAAGTCCCAAAATTGCAAATAAATATATAGCATGAAAGTGTGTGTAATCAGGAACATACTCATATTTTTTGGGAATTTTTGGAGTTTAATTACTATTTTAAATAAATAGAAACTACAATACTGGTAGGGACCTTTTTGTAAATAAAATAATGTTTAGGGCCAATCTGTAATTTCTCCAAAATTTTATAACGTGCACACAAATTTTCTGGGCTCAATCAAAATATCCAAGCCCATAAGGGTCTACCCGCAAAATACCCAACTCACATGGGCAACCACGTAAGGTGAGCTAGCAGAGGACCTAGATGTAAATATAGAAACTATGGGGGCTTTCAAGCAAATATTACAAAAGTAAATAAAGGCAAATGAAAGTTTAGAATCTAATATTTAATACAAAAAATTACAGGGCTAAAGTCGCAAAATACCCACACCAGTGGTGAGAACGAACAACGTATGTTAATCCACTTGACATGTGTCACTTCCTGCCCGCTCGATACCACTTCGACGTAGACGCTCTTGATTAGATGATCTCAGGATGATCTGACGGCTGATACGCGGAGGATCCGACGGTAGTTGTATGTCTGAGCGGCCAGAGGTGATCAAATGGCGGAAAAGCCCACAGGAAGAACTGGGATGAACTGATGCGAGGGCGAACTTCTCCAGGCATGATCAAACTCCTCCGACACGATTTGCTGGTCCAAAAATGCTCCAAAGACTCTTGGAAAGGTCCTTGACCGACTAGTGGTGCCAAAATGGCTAGGAGAGCTCTGATGTGCCGCCGCGATGTCAAGGGGAAGAGGATGCTCCACTTACCTGCAAAGTTACCAAAAATCGACCCCTCGTGTGGTCTAAAGCCTCCTGGACCTGCAAGATACATTAGCACACAAGAAGAAGGGTCCCAGTGGGGCTTTGACCGACGGTGGATGAGTGGGTGGCTGGTGCAGAGGCGCTCTAGCGAAGGCAGAGGAAGGAGCGTCGGGGGCTCGATCCAGGTGGAGTCGAGATGAGTTGTAGGTGACAAAGGTGGAGAAGTAAAGGGGGAGGCGAATGGAGGTGGTTTGGGAGTCGGTCAATAGGGGGCACAGGGAATGGAGTTCACCGGAGCGGGGCTCCGATGAACTTCGATGGTGGATTTTACGGTTAAAGACGCGATTAAAGGGTAAATAAAAACAATAATAAAACCTAAGACTACCACTAGGTTAGGAAATACAAGAAAGAACAGTACCTCGACTGGATGGCGACTAGGAGATGACCTCATGGAGGAGCTCCACCGAGGGGGGTGGAAGCACACCTAAGGTCCGCCTGAGCTCACTCCCAAAGAGATGGAGAGTACCCTGTCACAACCCTCTATCCATAGCTTAAAGAAGGATCCCAAGCGATGCCAAAAGAAGGTTCAAAATTGTGAGGAAAGAGGCGGAGGGTTTATGTACAAGGTGGACGAGCGGTGGGAAGATCGAGGAACGGGAAGCAGCGCATCGATTCATAGGCCAAAGTGACATCTCGGCTTGTATGCTCGAGCATCGAGGAGAAAACATCATTAAGGGCTCAACACGAGAAGATGAAAGAATCGAGCCTCAAAAATAAAGAATCGAGTAAAAAATCAGGTCTGACAAGCTATAGGACGTTGGGCAGAGAGTTGACCTCAAGTCAACTCCAGCCGTAACCTGGTTGGTCCGCGTGAACCAACCAGGGAAAAACATCCTGAAAATTATAAAAATTCAAAAAGAATTAATAAATGATTTTAATAATTTTAAGTTAAAAGAAATGTTTATTATTTTCTGTTTTATTTTATTATGATTTTTATTTATTTTTTAGAGGTATTTAATTACAAGTTACTTTTTGGGATATTTACACCTACAACCCGGAGTAATTTCATAATTACCCCAGAAACCCTCTATAATCACGAACTACACCCATGACCTCCAATAGTGCTTAACTCTTACACTCAAAACCCCGTGTTAACTTCCAATTTTCCGTTAACTATAACAATATCTGTTAAATATTTTACACTATATACCCTTTAATTCCAATTATTTACAAATAGCCATGTCTCTTATTTACAAATGGTCACGTCTCTTCCTCCTCCAACCAGAGCCGGAGACCTCCTCCTCATCTTCCAACCAGGCAACCCCCCACCGACCTCTGCCGCTGTCGGCCACCTCCTCCTCTCCCGTCGACCATCCCCTCCCCTCTGCCAAAATCGTCAAAGCCCCACCCCCCTCTGGCCAGCCTCCACCATCCACTGCCAGCAAACTCCCCCTCTCCCACCGACCTACAAATGAAGCCTCCCCCTCCCCCCACGAAGCTCCTCCCCTTCGGCCAGCCGCCGGCAAGACCCCTCTCCCCATGTCGCAACGAACTCCCCTCCCCCCTACGGCCAACCTTCGCCTTATCTACAATGAAGCCGGCCACCTCCTCCTCTCCCGTCAACCATCCTCGCTGCCAGCCCCCTCCCCCCACCAACCTGCAAACGAAGCCCTACAGCCCCTCCCCCAGATCGCAACACCTCCCCTCCCCCAGGTCACAACGACCTCCTCCTTCAATCCCATCTCGTCTTCTTCCCCTTACGTCTCGGAGGTCACCTACACCTACATGCCCAACAGCGTGTACATGCCTCCACCCCGCTACGCCGTTCGCGCCCTCCTCCGCGACAACATCATGTACGTCCACTTCATCAACCCTGACTCCTCCTCCATCTCCGTCTTCGCTGACGCCGGCATCGACCTCAACATCTCCCTCCTCCGCTCCCTCGCCTCCAACACCTCCTCCGTCCTCCTCTGGATATAGCGCAACCTCTCACCTCCCCACCGTGTGCATCACCTCCATCTCCGTCGGCTACGCCGTCCTCATGCACCAACCTGACCTCCCTACCCCCTCGTCGTCACCCACCTCCACGAGGCATGCATTAACCTCTCCATCCGCATGATCCCCATCTCCACCGCCCACTTCTTCGGCATCCTCGCCCGCTCCTTCCCCCTGTCCCTCGTTTCCTTCAACACCTCCTACCTCTCGCACCTCTTTGGTCTCCTCGCCTTCAACACCCGCACCAACGGCGCCTTCTCCTCCATGTCTATCACGATCGAACACCACACCCCTTGGGGCCAACCTCCACCATCTCTGTAACGAAGCCACACCCGATGAAGCTCCTCCTCTCCGGCCCCCCTCCCCCAGGTCTCCCCTGGCATACCTTCGTCGTCTCTATAATGAAGCCCCCTGTCCCCACCCCCAACCCCACCCCCCACACAACCTCCATCGCCGCCGCAATAGCTAGCAAGAACCCCCACCGCCTGTAAGCCCGCCTGCAATAATTTTTTTCCTTTTCTTTTTTAATGTTGATTAATTCTAGCCACTTGATAGTAGGTTGGTTGGACTAATTCACACATACGATTAAGTTTATGAACTAAATTAACGGAAGGTTATGGGTGTAAAATGGAGCATTATTAGAGGTCATGGGTTTAATCCGTGATTATAGAGGGTTTCTGGGGTAATTACGAAATTACTCAGGGTTATAGGTGTAAATATCCCTTACTTTTTAGGGCTATAATATAGGTATATATATCTATACTTTGTGTCTTTTATTTTTTTTGTAATTTTTATTTTATTATTTTATTTTATTACTTTATAAAATTATAGATTTTTAAGATACTTAAATATATTTTTATTATATTTTTCTGATGTTATATATACATTTAAAAAAATACGTATATTTATTGTATAGGTATAGATATTGTATATTTATCTATGTATTTTATATAAGTATTTTATTTTAGTGTTTTATTCCAGTTTTAATATTTACATATATTATAAATAATATTTACAAAATTATAAAAATAAAACATTACAAAAATAATAAATGATAAATAAAATGATTATTTTAATCGGGTATATTATACAAAAGGGAGTCCAAAACCTAACTTTCACACTTTAACTCCAAAAAATATGAAATCAAATTCATTAAATAGAATATTAAAAGTTATATACAATTAAAGGTGATTTTGATATATTATTTGAGAGATATGAGTCAGGAAAGTTGGGATTTTGGAAATTTATTCAGAGTATAACTTGTATACGGTATATTATTTTTACATGAAATCAATTTTGTATTTTTCTATATATTATTATCTACAACTTTTATGTACAAAATGTATTTATTTGAGGTATAAAAAGTAGAAATAAAAATAGGTCCCAAAAATGAATAATAAATGGATAAATAAATGAGATTTTTTATTGTAGTTTGGCCCTTATCTCCCTTTACTTTATTCCTCGTTGACCTAGTCATCAAGATGCCTAGGTTTCAGGGTTTAGGGTCATAAAATATCTTTCATATTTTATTTTTTTCATTTATTTTTATTATTCTATACTTTTGGCATTAAAAATAGTATTTTATACGTAATTTATACAACAATGCATAAATGTTAATTTATGCATAAATGTCAACAAGCTTTTGAGGTGCAAAGATTTGGGGATCGGATTATTTTACTAAAGTTAGTACTTGAAGAAGAAATTCTGAATATCATCTCAGTTTATGCACCGCAAATTGGTTTAGATGAAATGACTAAACAAGCTTTTTGGGAGGATTTGGATAAGATTTTACAAGGAATCCCACAAAGAGAGATGGTTTGCATAGGTGGAGATCTTAATGGACATGTGGGAAAAGATGTTTCAGGGTATGCAAGTGTGCATGGAGGACATGATTTTGGGGATAGAAACGAAGAGGGAAAAGTCATTCTGGATTTTGTAACTGCATATGATCTTTTCATAGCAAACACTCTTTTCAAGAAGAGGGATGAGCATTTAATTACTTATAAGAGTGGCTCAACTAGAACACAGATAGATTACTTCGCGTTGAGGAGAAGAGATCGGTTGTGTTGCAAAGATTGCAAAGTAATCCCTGGAGAGAGTTTGACAACCCAACATCGCTTGTTAGTCTTGGATTTACAAATAAAAGGGCTGCTAAAGAAAAGGAAGGTTCCTAAGATCACTAGAACTAGGTGGTGGAATCTTCCGTTGAAGCAATCAAGCTTCAGGGAGAAGGTTTTAGAAGACTTATCTTGGGATTGTAGCGGTAGTGCAAATGAGATGTGGGAGGCAGTAGCATCTTGTATCCGAAAGGTAGCCAAAGAGATGCTAGGCGAGTCAAAAGGAGGAGCTCCGAGTCAAAAGGAGGTAGTGGAGTGAAGGGGTGCAAGAGAAGCTAAAAATTATAAGTCAAAAGCTTATGAGGTTTTGTATAAAAATCTCAACTCTAAGGAGGGCCAGAAGGATATATTCAGGTTCGCCAAAGCAAGAGAAAGAAAGACCAAAGACCTTTCTCAAGTGAGATGCATTAAGGACGAGGAAGGTCACGTGCTTGTTACTCAGAAGGATATAAAGACTAGATGGGAGCAGTACTTCCATAAACTTTTCATTGGAGAAGGAAATAGAGAGATCACTTTGGATGATCTAGCTAGTAGTGAAAGTTACTTGAATCGTGCATGCTATAGATGAATAAAAAGAAAAGAAGTAGAGGAGGCTTTGAAGGTTATGAGACCTGGGAAAGGTGTTGGACCGGATGACATCCCTGTAGAAGTTTGTAAAGTTTTAGGTGAGCGTGGTTTGACTTGGCTTACGAATCTATTCAATGTTATTTGGAGAAGTAAGAAAATGCCTGAAGATTGGAGGAGGAGTATCGTGGTGCCTCTTTATATGAACAAAGGAGACATTCAAAATTGTTCAAATTACAGAGGTATCAAGCTGACGAGTCATACTATGAAAATTTGGGAACGTGTGATCGAAAGAAGGTTGAGGCAAGTTTCCCAAGTAAAAGAAAACCAATTCGGATTCATGCCAGGTCGTTCAACTATTGAAGCCATCCATTTGCTGAGGAGAACAATGGAGATTTATAGAGCTAAAAGGAAGAATCTCCATATGATCTTTATTGATTTGGAGAAGGCTTATGATTCCGTCCCAAGAGAGATACTGTGGAGAGTTTTGGAGAAGAGACAAGTACCTGTCCTATACATTAATCTCATAAAGGATATGTATGATAGGGCTTTATCTTGTGTAAGGACCCCGACGGGGAAGACTGACTATTTTGATATCAACATTGGTTTACATCAAGGTTCAACTTTGAGTCCATTTCTTTTTACTTTGATTATGGATGAGTTGACAAGTCACATTCAGGATGAGTTACCTTGATGTATGTTATTTGCTGATGATATTGTGTTGATTGACGAGACTAGAGATGGAGTAAATGAGAAGCTTGAGGTTTGGAGACATGCATTGGAGACTAAAGGTTTTTGTATAAGTAGGGCTAAGACGGAATATATGGAATGCACCTTTGATGGAAGCAATGGTGAAGGAATCGAGGTGAAGATTGGTGACGATAACATTCAGAAGAGAGATTCTTTTAGATATCTGGGATCTATTTTGCAACATGATGGGGAAATTGATGGAGATGTTACTAATAAAATAAATGCAGGCTGGCTAAAGTGGAGAGGAGCCTCTGTTGTTCTCTGTGATAAGAAAATTCCTTTAAAAATTAAAGGAAAGTTTTACAAAGCAGCCGTGAGACCTGCTATGCTTTATGGTTCTGAATGTTGGCATGTGAACCATAGACATGTGTAGAGAATGACTGTAGCAGAAATAAAAATGCTAAGATGGATGTGTGGACATACACGTAAAGATCGGATTCAGAATGATGCAATCAGAAAGAAAGTTGGTGTAGCTCCGATCGAGGATAAGATGCGAGAAAACTGCTTAAGATGGTTTGGTCATTTGCAAAGAAGGTCAACTGATGCACCGGTTAATGCGAGTGTTGGGATGTTAACCCGGCTAAGAGAGGGCGAGGATGGCCCAAGAAGTGTTGGAAAGAGACTATACGAAGGGATCTTAGTTTTTTGGATATAAGTCCGAGATTTACCCAAGATAGATCTGAATGGAGGCGAAGAATCCATGTAGCCGACCCTACTTAATTGTGGGAAAAGGCTTTGTTGTTGTTGTTGAGAGGTATTTACATGCATTTACTAGGGTTTTAAGGCCAAAATGATAGAATAAAGCTGATGAAATGGAGATTCATCACCCCCTATACTTGCCTTTGCTAGTCCCTAGCAAACACTTATGCAGTAAGTGCAGAAAAGAAAAGGAAAGAAAAAGAAAAAGAAAAAGAAAAAGAAATAAAGGGGGATTAAGTTTAATTGTCAAACTTGTCTTTACGAAATCAAAGTTTGGTGCATAAGTCAGACCTTTGGAATTTTATTATGGTCGGAACCTCATTGGGAATCGGATTTGGAATCCAACAACCTTCGAGAATCCCAAAACTCTGCTCAAGTCTCCTCAATGGTCATGTCAGAATACTTCAACTCATAGGCAAACCCTTATGACTATGAATCTGACTCGTATAGTGTATGTGATAGTGGCTCTCCCCAACTAAAATGACAAAGAGACTGACTTCTCCAGCATGACAACCTAGTCATTCCCCAATCCAGCAACTCCTTCCTTGAGGAGCGGGTATTCCCTTCTAAGTTCAAGTGACAACCAGCTCAAGAGGAGGGGGTGAAGAGAAGAATGAGTGGTAGCCAGTTTAGCTACCTATACTAGGATGCAAGACCAGTGTAGTCAAGTAATCCAGTTGTAGGCTCACAAGGTATGACTTTGAATCTCAATCTTGCTTATTGACTATATAAATATATATACTCCAGCGGGCATTTTAATTTCAATCAGGCCTGTCCACTTTTTTGGAGTTTTTTCTTTTTTTCTTTTTTTTTTGAAATACTATATACAAGAGCATTTACATAAGGAGTTTTTCCTCTTGAGCCAGTAGACTATCCCTCTTTTGTAGCATTATTGCAACCCACACACTCTTGTCTTTAGACATCTCTGCTACTAGATGGGTTGGGGTGTACTTCCCTTTCTAAACGAGGGCAAATGTTACCACTTATGGGCATCTCATACCAGCAAATCCAATCCCCTCATCATTCCAACTGAGTTGAGCCAAGTGAAAGGTGCAGGTGTCCAAGTTAGGTCATTATCAACAAGAGTCGTGCGTGTGCTCCGAAATACTCTACTTAGGCAGTCAAGAATCCATTGAACCAAGTCTCGTTATCGTCAAAGAATTAAGTCAACTCGACCTGAAGTATCCCAATTCCATCTCCTATAAGGTTCCTGTAATTAGGCAGATTTAAGGTCCAACCAAGCTCCAATCTTCGAATTTTACTTAGACTTGTTCAATTATCAAACTCAATCCAAATTGTGAATGTTATGCAAATGCTATGTACAATGCAGTTGTGATGCAATTTTCAAAGATTTTGAACTTTTTATGGATTTTTGAAAAAGATGATGCACATGCATTTTTGGGTATTTTTTTTAAAAAGGGTTTTCAAATGTTTTTGGTATTTTTAGTTTTGCAAATGTTTTTGTGATTTTTGAAAACAAAGTTTTTGGATAAAAACTAGGTACACATATTTACACGGGGATGCATCTTATGTTTACAAGAATTAGGATTTTTAAGAATTCACAAGGGATACGTGATCAATTTTATAGAAATATATAAAGAATTTCATAGTGATGTATATGTTCCTCAACTTTCTTTGAAAATCATTTTACAAACAAATTTGAAAACTATAGTCCAAAATAATTTTTACAAACAATTTTTACAAACATTTACAGATATTTGAAAATCATTTTGCAAAGGTTTTTCAAACAGTATAGATAGATTTTTCAAAATATTTCTGCAACTATTTTTCAAATCATTTGCAAATCATTTTTCAAACATTTTTATTTCACACAAAGAAAAGAAGTTTTTACAAACAAAACAATTTTTACAAAGGTTGAAAATATATAACAAAATGTTTTCCAAATAGTTTTCAAAAGATTTTTCAAATATATTTTCAAAATATTTTTTAAATATTTTACACAAAATATTTTTATCAGATTTATTAATCAGTAAATACAAAAATAATTTGAGGAATAATTAATATATTTCTATTAAATCTTTTGATGAATTTTTATAAGTAATTTTAAACATAATTATTATTACAAAAATACGAAAGTACGAGTTATGGCTAAAGTATATACACAATATATACGACCCCTCTATACTTAACTTGAGCTATGTCCTCATGGATCAGAGAGAAAAAGAGAAGACATAACTCACACTGAGTATAGAAAAGCCTAAAGAATAAACGAATTAGAAGTCGACCGTTCCCCCTATACTTAGGATCAAATGATCCTAAGTATAGCAGATTGTACATAAGGCATGGAGGGTCAAGGGGGGGAATGAACAGATTGTACTTAGACTGTCTCCCCCAATACTTAGGGTAATATATAGAGGAGACAGTGGAGAGGACTAAAGAATGAAAGAAATCAGTGTGTGCACCCCCTATACTTAGGACAAAGTACGTCCTAAGAATATAAGACTGACAAAAAGGGGTGACACCTTTTTGATAGAAAAAGAAAAATGAAAAGGAAAAGAAGAAAAGAAGAAAAGATAGATGAAGATGGAAGAGAAGATAGAAGAGAATGTACACATCACTCCCCATATACTTAGGGTAAAAGAACCCTAAGTATAAGCAACAACAAGAGTGGTGAAACGGAACGAAGAAGGAATACTCAGCTCGTCCACCCCCTATACTTAGGACAAAGTAAGTCCTAAGCAAGGCATACACGAGAATGAGGCGGATGAGAAAAATGAGAGATGGACAGAGGGAAACGAATGTGAATATACAACAGAATGGATGTACACAGATCAAGAAGGTTGATAGCGAACCTTCTTGCGGGACCGCTGAGGAATGGATCTGACAAGATGGAGGTCGATATCGGGGTCCAAAGTGGATGGAAGTTGATCAGGATCGACCTAGTAAAGATGCTCAGTGGTCCTAGGGTGAGAAGGCACAGATGGGTCAGTGGAAGTAGTGTGGTTCGGTCTGGCCTTGGGTGTCTCGCAGATGTCAAAGTAAAAAGGGATGAACGCATCATCGGAAGAAGTAGAGTCAAGGTCGTCATGCGAGGTCTCTCCTAGGTCAAAATCAAAAGGCACGAACTCATCTATGGAAGTACTCGAATCATGTTCATCCTCAAAAGTCTCAATCGGATTATCATTCTCATCAAAAGGCCTAAATTCCTGGATAAAATCAACAAGATCAAATTCAACCTTAGTCTCATCAATGTTTGCCCTCCGCTTAAAGGTATCAATCATGTAGATCCCATGGATGTCATCAATGCATCGCCAAATACCAGAAGAAGGAACTTCGAGGTCCATGCTTTCTGAGTCTCCCTCCACAGGGAGGAATTCTCGGGTCTCAGTGGAATCCAACATACAACAAAATATTATGATTGTCTCAACAAGATCATGGTCCTTGGGGTCAGCTAAGATATGTGAAGTTGCATCGGGTGTAGGTCTTTGATCGATAGTGGGTGCAGTGATGATCACCTCGCTCTCGTCAACAGGACGGAAGCGAATCTCTCCTTTCATAATCAATAATAACTCTCGCAAAGGCGAGAAAGGGTTGTCCCAAGATGATTGGAGTGTGCTCCCTGTGGAGGTTTCCCTAGGCAATGCGACAAAATCGACGGTGTAGCTCATGCCCTGAATCGAAATGACGGTGTTTTCTAGAATACCCTTCGACCTCTTAATAGATCCATTGATGAATCCACGATTCATCATCTCAATATCTTGATCTTAGCAAAATACCTGAGTAAAGTCTCAAATAATTGTATATAAAATCAATAAATTAACAAAATGACTCTTGTAAATAAAACATACTAATTATTGTATATTAGATTGTACAAAATAAATTAATAATAAAAAGCCGCAAAAATAAAGGAGTTTTTCACCTGTAAATAGCCCAAAACTTCATGTATTTTTAATAAGTTTATTTCAACTCCTTTTTGGCTAATTCTTTCTCGAACTTTTTCATAAAAATGTATATAAAAATACAAAAATATAAAATAAATTTTACCTCAAATAAGTGCTCCTAGATCCTAAAGATAAAAAGCCGTAAAGTCCAACTTCAGGCCAAATTCCCGCTCCGTATGAACTCCAAATTCACCAAACTCACTTTTAAAGTTCAAGTTAGAAAATTATCTATCGAACGGAAGTGGTTTCATTAAAATCGGAGCTCATTTGTAAAAGTTGGGTTTTGGGGCCTCGGTGTACATTGTATATATTGTACATATTTTTTGTTTTTCCATTTTTTATTTATTTATTTTTAATCATTAAAAATAAAAAAAATCAATTTTGTGTTGTATTTTATTTCTAGTATTTTATTGTATTTTATAGTGTAAATATCTTTTGTTAAAAATATAACAAAATTAAAATTAGAAAAGCAAAAAAAATTGTACATAGTGATAACAGGCCTGACCACTCGGGTATAAGGTACAGAAATAGGGTCGTTGCGACCCAAGCGATCAGACCGTGCATATCAAGAAAAATCGAACCACTAATGACAAATCAAGCAATCAAAATACGAGAAGCAGTCCTGCTATGTGATTAACCTGGTATAGCTGCCAGGGTCGAACTCAAGGAGCACGGATTGGCTGAAGGCCTACGAAGTAGTAAAAACAAATAAAATAGAAGACAAAATATTTTTTAGTGGTTTTTAATTGTTTTTATATTTTTTTTGGATTTTTAATATATAAAGAAAATAAGAAAAACAAAGACAATCACACTTTAACCAATTATTTAATGCATCAAAATTCAACCAAAAATCAAAATAAAAATATTTTTATGTGTTTTGTATTTTTTTATGTTTTTGGTGAATTTTTGATAATTTTTTGATATTTATTTTATTTTCTAAAAATCAAACAGTAGCAAAGATAAGAGGTACTGTCCAGCCGAGCCAAGAAACCCTAGATAAAATATCTAAGGGCCTCAAAATGGCCTGAAGGTAATTTTCCTATAAAGTAGATGAAACAAGGAAAATTTAGGTACCAAGTTTATTGTTTTTGGGTTTTTGATGAATTTATTAGAATTTTTATGGGTTTTTTAGTGTTTTTAAGTTTTTAGGGTTTTCCAGTGGTGAAAAATAGCCAAAATTGGCTAGAAAATCAAGGAACATCAACTAAACAGTAGCTAATTTTTAGGGAATTTTTAAGGGAGTTTTTATATTTTTTTGTGATTTTCCAATCTAGACAGTAACAAAAATGAAGGTTTTTGAATTTTTAAAAATATCAAACAAAACCAAAAATGTCCTCAAAAATCCTTGAAAATCCTACACCATGGCAGGAGCCATGTGTCAAATTCTCATTGGATTTGGAGGTGATTTGATATTTTATTCAAAAATAACAAGAGGGTACTGTGCACAGGGACTGAAATGCAAATACCCAAAGTTCTGGGGGTCCCGGTGCAATTAACCCAGCAAAACACGCGCCAAGCGCGTGCCTGGGGCACTCAGGGACCTATATGTAAGGAAAATAAGTCGCGAGGACTTATTGGTAACACGTACCAAAAGTCCAGGGGCCTATCTGCAATTAACCCAAGAAATATCGCACACGTGTAAAACCATCACGCACAGGGGTATAAATGCAATTATCTAAAAACTTTCATTCATTTCATAACAACCAGAACTACAAGGGCATAGACTGCAAATAACCCAAAACAACACGTGACGAAGCACGTGGCTCACAACAGGCAGGGGTATATATGCAATTACACTAAAGCTCAGGGTCCTCTATGCAATTAACTCTAAAACTAAACAACGTATTTAAATATTTACAGGACTCAAACGAAATAAAACAAAGATAAGGGCCTAAGGGTAAATTACCCTTTATTAAGCGGGGGCTCTGGATGCGCTCCACGTGGCGATCGGACGGCTGCGGCTGGTGGTGCTCCAGATGACGTTTCCTCAGATCTGACGGTGTCGGCTGCTCCAGGGATGGACGGCCCAGATTAGAACTGGAGCGAGGGATGAAGATCGACGGTGCTGGAGGATGCTGGAAGAACAAAGCCCCGGCGAGCTTCGCCGGGCTCGTGCGAGCGCTGCGCTCCTCCTTGGAGCACTCTGAAGGTCGGAGAAGGATGCTGGAGTGCTCCCGCGTCTGCTGCGATGCTCCGATGATCGACCCGAGCTCGGAGGAGCTCAGGCACGGTCGGCGGAGCTAGGTCTCCTGGCCTGGATGACCAAGCCCTCAGATGGACTCGGTGGGACCTGCAAAGGGGCTCAGAAGACTCGCGGGTCGAGGGCAAACTGCCTCGACCCGGTTAGGCGATGTGGAGGTGACTGGTGCGTCGGGGCGACGGGCTCCGGCGAAGGTGGTGGACGGAGGAGCCCGGTTCCCAGCTCCTGTGCGAGCTGGGTTGGGTGAGTGGGTGCAGAAGGTGCGTCGGGAGGAGGTGAAGATGTGGGTCGGTTCCGATGATCGAGATGGGTAGCTGGATGACCGGAATCGAAGAAACACGTCGACGGCGAAGATTGGGCGAAAATGGAAATTAGATGAAATGGCAGAGCTAAGCGGTTACCTGGGTGAAGGAATAGACTGTGGCGGAGCTGGGGAAGCTCCTGGTCGTCGCCTCAAGGGATGTCTCTGCCCGAGGCTCGAAGCTCGCTCAGGTGGCGGAGCTACGGCGGGTGTATCGCCGGATCAGTGGATTCGCCGGTTCTCCTCGCTGCAACAGGTCGGGGAAGCGAGCTGTCACCTCGCTCTCTCTCTGGAGCTCACTGGAGGACTATGCAAATGGACAAAGATACTGAAAATGGGTGGCGGAGCTCGCTTATGTATGCTGGAAGGATCCGAGAGGGAAGGCTCGGGTAGGGTCGTGGTGGCGCGCGGATCCCAATGTTGATGCCCGGCGAGGGTGTCAGATGTGGGAGGTTCGAAATGGAGCCGGGGTTTGGGTGATAGGCAATCGGGTCGAGCAGGGAAAAATCCGAGAAGTTGGGTCCGAAGCTCGAATCCGTGAGAAGTGGTCCTGGGGGGGCCAGTTGACCGGGCGGTCAACATCCCCAGGACCCAATGAGGTTTGGCCACGTGGCTGAATCTTGAGGTGACAAATAGAGGTGGCTAGGGCTCGATTTAGCCAAAACTCAAAACATGAAATATTTTTCTTTTATTTTTTTTCTATTTTTTGGTGATTTTTAATTAATTTTTAGAAATAAAAATAGGCTATATACATAATATGTACTAGATATAGGTATATACAATATATATAGGTTTTTTTTATTTTTGATTTTTATATATTATTTTTATACAATTTTATTCCCATTTTATATGTTGTTTATTTATATTATAAAATAAGGAATAAAAGGGTGTTTTTATTTTATTTTTATTATTTATATACATAGGTAAAATAAATAGATATGTACATCTATATACATGGTATATGTACAATGTATTTTTGTATTTTTGATTTTTCTATTTTTATTTTGTTTTGATTTTTAATTGTTCTTATTTTATTTATTTACAACATATAATTGTAGACTATTTACAAAAATTATAAAAATTACTTTTATATATTTACAAAGCTAAATAAATATATAGGTGTGGTTTATATACATTATGAAAGGAGGTATTTTTGATCTTTTTGATTTTTAACTTTTTATTTTGCTTTTATATTTTTATAAATATATACAAGTATTTACAAGCAAATTTTTGGTGAGGAAAAATATTTTTATTTATTTACATAAATATATACACAAGAGCCCCTATCTCCCTCTACTTTGGCTTTTATGCGGTCAGGCCCATGCTGAGCCCTCCCTTGGGTTAGGTTGCTCAATATTTATTCTAAATATTTCCCTCTTTTTCTTTTTAATCTTTATTCTTTTATTTTTGCACAAAAACATGCTAATTATAGGTTTTTACACAATGCATGCTTTTGGTAATTATTCCTATTTACACATATCTACATGCATTTGCAAAGGTTTTTGTAGCTAAAATATAAGAATAAAGAGTGATGAATGGGTATTCATCACCCCCCTATACTTAACTTTGCTAGTCCCTTAGCAAACACTTATTTGAAAAAGAAGTGAAGAAGAAAGAAAGAAAAAGAAAAAGAGGATGTACATGGATCAAGGTTGATTATTAAACCTGCCTTTATTAAATTGGGGTATGGAGCTCGATCGGATCTTTGGATCATTAATGTGTCGGAACCTTATTTAGACTTAAGTCTAAAACCTAACAGCCTCTAAGTTCCACTAATCTATACCCAAGACTCCTCGATGCTCCAGATCAGAACAAGTCATCAATCACAAACCCTGAAGATCATGAATCTTTTCTTGTCCTGTGAATGTGAAGTCTAAGCTCTCCACCTCAGAAATGGCAACTTGACAACCCTCCCCAACAAGGTAACTCTATGACCTCAATCTGGCCACTCTTTCCTCGAGGAGCGGGGTATTCCCTTCTAAGTTCAAGTTCAACCGGCTCAAGAAGAGGGGGAAGAAGAGATTGGGTCAAGGCCAGTGTAGCCAAGTACCCTTGGAAGCTTGACCAGTGTAGCCAAGTCTCCCTGCTGCAAGCTACAACAGGTGGATCATGAAACCAAGCTTTGCTTATTGCACTCTATATACATACTCCGGTGGGATTATCATTTTCTCTCAGACCCACCACTTTTTTGGAGTTCTTTTCTTTTTGCACATTTTTTTTTCAAGTGCATCTGTACAACATATACATGTGCAGCATATATACAAGGAGTTTTTCCTCTTGAGCCAGTAGACTATCCCTCTTTTGAAGCTTTATTGCAACCCACAACTCCCGTCGTTAGACCTCATGGCAACCAGACCAAGTTGAGACGCACTTCCTTCACTATAAGAAGAAGAGAGGTTCCGCCTAGAAGTACTACCCTCATATGCTACCCCAAGTCAAGGAAGACTGCCTCCTTACCACCTCATCCGTAGAGAGCTCGGTGCATAGTGCTGGTGTCCAAGTAAAGCCATAATCTATATGAGTCATGTGTTGTTGTTAAGTGCTCTACTTAGGCTCATTGAGATGACATGTGATCATAGCCTAGTGGACTCAAAGAATTAAGTCACCATGGACCTGAAAAGCCTTAAACCTAAGTCCTATAAGGTTCCTCTTAGAAATTAGGTGGATTAAGATCTTAATCAAGCTCCATTTCTCAATTTGATTCCAGGCTAGTTTAAATGTCAACTATCATCCCGAAAAACTATATACATATGTACAGAAAGATGCTTATTTACACAAATTTTACAATCATGCAAAATTTTTGAAAAATGTTTTGAAATCATGTATGAATGGTGCATGAAGTGCAAGTTTTGCAAAAAGATATTTACACATATTTACACAAGATTTTTGCAAACTTTTGATTTTCAAAACATTTTGGAAAAATTTTGTACTATATACATAATTTTGATACAAAAATATTTACACAAGCTTTACACAAAAGATTTTTGAAATCATTTTTACAAAAATAATTTGTACACTAGCTATGTATGTGCAAATAAAAGAAGATTATGTACATGAAAATTTTTTTAATTTTTGTGGTTTTTAGCCATTTTATTTATTTACACACTCACACAAAGTACGAGTTATGGCTAAAGTATATATGAAATATATACACACCCCCCTATACTTAGCTCGAACGATGTCCTCAGAGTCAAGAGCGATGGAGAAGACATAACTCGTGCTAGGTATAGGAAAGTGAAAAGGAAGGCTATGCAAAGAGAAAAGATAGAAGTCAAGAGGGACTCAGGTCTCTCCCCTATACTTAGGATCAAGTAATCCTAAGTATAGCAGGCTGTATACTAAGGGAAAACCTGAGTGCAGAATGTACAGGGTCTACCCCCCCTATACTTAGGGTGAAATATCCCTAAGTATAGGCAACAAAAGCAGGGGTAAACAGAAACAAAAGAATTACTCAAAAGGCCTCACATCCCCCCTATACTTAGGGTAAAGTGCACCCTAAGTATAGCATAATCACAAGATGAAGGAAGGGATGTGGGGCTAAAGAATGTGGTGATATGGACATCTGGATCTATACAAGGTGGGAGATCAGTGAAACTCAGGCGTGAGGTGCATTAGATGTGAGTCAAAGGCTACATCTCACGCAAAATGAATAGGGGCAAGATCAACGACCCGCGGCTCATGATCTAGAAATGGCTTGAGCCGCTGGCCGTTCACTCGAAAGGTACTCTCAGAAGACAACTCAGATATGTCGATGCTACCGTTGTCGTGTACCTTTCTAACCAGATAGGGTCCCTTCCATTTGCTCTGAAGCTTCCCTGGAAATAATCGTAGCCTCGCATCAAACAGCCATACTCTCTGTCCAATCTCAAAATGCTTGTGGCTGATATGAGAATCATGCCACTCCTTCACTGTCTCCTTATAATGTAGGCTGCTTGAGAAAGCTGCATCTCTAAGCTCCTCCAGGGCAGCTAGCTCTGCCCTCCTCTGGTCTCCCATACCATCTGGATCCATCAAAATATCTGTAACTGCCCAAAGTGACTTGTGCCTCAGCTCAACAGGTAAATGGCATGGCTTGCCATACACGAGGCGAAAGGGAGATGTGCCCAAAGGTGTCTTGAAAGACGTCCTATATGCCCACAAGACCGAGTCCAAAAGCTATGACCAATCCTTTCGGTCAGGGCGGACGACTTTCTGCAGAATAGTCTTGATCTCCCTATTCGACACTTCGGCTAGACCATTCGTCTGTGGATGGTAAGGTGTAGCAACACGATGGTCTATGCCGAACTCGCTAGCAAGTGCCTTCACCTGGTCGTTGATGAAGTGAGACCCCCCATCAGAAATCAGAACTCGTGGAATCCCGAACCGCGTGATGATGTGCTTCCTCAAAAATCTGCAAACTGTCCTCGCATCAGCGGCTCGGGCGGGGATAGCCTCCACCCAACGACTCACATAATCGACGGCCAACAGAATGCACTCAAATCCCTGACTCTTAGGGAATGGACCCATGAAATCGATGCCCCATGCGTCAAAAACCTCACAGAAGTGAATGGGCTGCATCGGCATCATATCACGCTGTCCACAAGTGCCCATCCTCTGACAGTCAGTACACCTCTTCACGAACTCATCTGAATCCTTGAAGAGGGTAGGCCACCACAAGCCGGATTGGAGCACTTTTTGTGCCGTTCTCCTCCCAGAATGATGTCCTCCTGCCTCAAGCTTGTGGCAGTAAGTGAGGACGCTATGGTGTTCCTCCTGAGGAATACACCGACGCCAGACGCTATCCCCTCCTTCGTGGTAAAGGATGGGATCCTCCCAGTGGTAGGACTTGGCCTTCGAAGGAAGGTCTCAAGTCTCTGTCTGGGCCAATCTTGTGGGACTTTCCCAGCAATGAGAAAGTTCACAATATCGGCATACCACGGGAGTGAGGCGATAGCAAGGATCGCCTCATATGGGAAGGTATCTCTAATGGGATCAATCTGCTTGGAATCCTCAGGCTGCTCTAGTCGGGAGAGATGATCCACCACCACATTCTTGACTCCAGGCTTATCCTTAATCTCAATGTCGAACTCCTGGAGTAGAAGGATCCACCTAGTCAGTCTGGCCTTGGCATCCTTCTTTGCCATGAGGTACCTGATGGCGGTGTGATCTGTAAACAAAGTCACTCTAGATCCAATGATATACGATCTGAACTTATCTAGGGCGAACACTACGGCTAGCATCTCCTTCTCTGTGACCGTGTAATTCCGCTGGGCGGAATCCAATGTGCGGCTAGCGTAGTGTATGGAAAATGGAACCCCATCCCTCCTCTGTCCCAGCACTGCCCCTACGGCAAAATCGGAGGCATCCGTCATGATCTCGAATGGGAGAGACCAATCAGGCGGCTGGAGGACAGGAGCCTCAATAACACACTGCTGGAGAGTCGCGAACGACGAAAGACACTTGTCATCGACAAGGAACTCGGTGTCTTTCGTCAAGAGGTCAGTCAACGGTCGGGCAATCCTGCTGAAATCCTGAATAAATCTCCTATAAAATCCAACATGCCCCAGGAATGACCGTAGCTGCCTCAGATTAGACGGCGGTGCGAGTTTCCTAATGACATCAACCTTGGCCTGATCAACCTCCATGCCCCTGTTGGAGATGATGTGGCCAAGCACCGTCCCTTGAGTCACCATGAAGTGACTCTTCTCCCAAGATAGAACCAAATGATACTTAATACATCGCTGGAGTACTCGGTCTAGGCAGTCAAGACAGGTGTCGAATCCGTCGCGGTAGACCGAGAAATCGTCCATGAAGACCTCTAAACACTCCCCTACCATGTCCGAAAAGATCGATAGCATGCACCTCTGAAAATTCGCAGGGGCATTGCATAGCCCAAATGGCATGCGTCGAAAAGCATATGTGCCGAAGGGACAGGTAAAGGTGGTCTTCTCCTGATCCTCAGGAGCGATGGACACTTGGTTGTAGCCCGAGTACCCATCCAGGAAGCAGTAATGGCTCTTCCCTGCCAATCTCTCAATGATCTGGTCAATAAAAGGCAGGGGGAAATGGTCCTTCTTGGTGGCCTGGTTGAGTCTCCTGTAGTCAACACAGACCCTCCAAGAGGTGGGTACTCGTGTAGCAATCTCCTCTCCCGACTCACTGATCACAGTCGTGATGCCCGTCTTCTTGGGCACCACATGCAAGGGGCTAACCCACTTGGAGTCGGAAATGGGATAAATAAAATCTGCACTCCACCATTTCGATATTTCCTTCATCACGACCTCTCTCAGGTTGGGGTTCAGACGCCGCTGGAACTCACGCGACGGCTTCGCCCCCTCCTCAAGATAGATATGGTGGGAGCGCACTGATGGACTAATCCCATGGAGATCTGCTACGCTCCATCCGATCGCCTTGCGGTTCTTTTCAAGAACCCCCATCAAACGGGATTCTTGCTCTCCAGTCAACTCGGCAGAGATGATGACTGGGTACATCTCTGGCTCGCCCGCAAGGAATCGATACTTCAGCGAAGTAGGGAGCGGCTTCAGCTCTGGAATGCTGGGTGCTGGCAAATTTGGCTGTGGAAGACACTGAGTGAAAGCTGCTAAGTCTGCCAAATCTGCCTGGGAAATTGAAAGCATACTCTCGCAAACTGGATCGGGAGAGGGCTGCTCAACTGCACTGTCTCTGGTCTGCTCTGCATCTGCCTCCTCCCCATCTGTAGGCTCAGGTGGAATCAGGTCTGGCATCTGATCATCACAGTCGGCCCAATCAGACTCTGAATCCGAGGGATCTGTATCAACCGCGGTGGCATCAGTACCACCGTAAAGCAAGGTGGCCTCAGCACCACCATCACTGAAACTAGTGTCGCGATCAAGGACCGGCTCTGCTGCCTCTGGGGTATACTGACTCAAGACTGTGCTCTCCAGACTCTCCTCTGCTATCATCTCGACATCAGCTGTATCTGAATATGAGAGGATGGTCTGTGCTGCAGGATCTGCCCAAGCTGCCTCATCGTCTGTGATCACAAAATCACAGTCCTGGTGGATGTCTAGCTCTGCGTCTGTCAGCTGCTCTGAATCTGTACTCGCATCTGAGCGGGCTCTCTCTCTAGCTCTGTAGTCCTCGACCGTCTCTATTTGTATACTCTCGCCCTCGACACGAAAGTACACCTTCCCGCTATCATGATCAGTCACCGCCTTGGCTGTGGCCAAGAACGGACGACCAAGGATGATGGGGGTATCGGCCACTGACTCAGGGATCTCCATGTCCAACACTACGAAGTCCACAGGGAATTTCAGGCCCTGAATCGTGACGATAACGTCTCGTAACAACCCCTTCGGCCTCTTGACAGATCGATCAGCGAACTGAAGGACTGTCCTGCTCTGTCGAAGAGTGCCCAACTCGAAGCGGTCGAGAAGGGCTGCCGGAAGAAGGTTGATCGACGATCCGCTATCTAGTAGAGTACGGTCGAACCTCTGCTCACTAATCTGGCATCTGACATACGGGGCCCCTGAATCCGGCCTCTTGGCTGGCAGTCGGTTTTGGATCGCAAAACACGTGGCTTTCGTCAGCACATGTATCTATGAAGTGTGGTTCCTCTCCTCCTCCTGACTGTAGTCCTGTCTCTCAAAGAACGCTGGAGCAGGGGGATGTGCTGCAAAGCCTCCTGGAGGGTCAGCTGGATGTGGAATCGATCGATCATGCTCTGGCTGAACTCCTCAAGCTCTCTCTTTTTTGGATTTTCTTTTTTCTTCCCTTTCCCCATCTGAAGGGCTCTAGGGAAGGGGATCACAGGGTCCTTCGCTGATGAAGAACTAGGAAAATGCCTAGACGGTTCGATGACCGGATCCACACATACATCATGCACCACAGTGGGACCAGAAGAAACTAAACCTTTTCCTTTATTCAAACCAAAGTCCTGAGATACATCAAAGCGAGGAAAGACAACATCTCTCTCAATACAAACACCGGTGGCCTCAGTACCACCCTGGGCTGGCTCTACTGCTGCTGCTGGTAGACGTCTCGCGGCCTCAGTACCGCGGGCTGGCTCGGCTTTCCTGGTGGCGTCCGTACCACCTCCTCGATCTGGCGGAGCGGCGGCCTCAGTACCGCCGGTGGGATCAGCATCCTTGGTGGCCTCAGTGCCACCGTCATCATCTGGAGCGGCCTCAGTACCGCTCTCCTCCTCCTCATGTGACGCCTCTGAAGTATCCTCGTGTTGAAGCTCAGATGAGGTGTCGCCGCCTGCTGGGGTCCTACCGCTCCTAAGTGTGACAAAATCAGCATCAAATAGATCCGAAGATGTATCAACAAATGGGTCACTAGGAGTGGCAAACTCAGTGTGTACTACCTGCTCAGATTTCCTCTTGAGGTTATTCGGATTTGGCTCAATCTGGGCTGGAATGGCGGCCTTCCCTCTCACCAAGTCCCGCATCTCCTGGCGGAACTCGTCCATCTCCCGTCTGAATGTGGCCTGCTGGTCCGTGAGGAGGCGGGCGATGTCATCCAAAGCGGGGCTCTCGTGGGAGCCCGACGGGTAGCCTCTCTGGGGGTGAGGCTGATGGAACTGCTGCTGGTGGTAAGAGGGGTATGAGGAAGGGTGCTGCTGCTGAACTGGGTGAGCCTGCTGCTCACGTCTCCACGACTGTCCCTGCTGCTGATAGGGACGAGGACCGAAGGATGATGGCTGGTGCTGCTGATATGCTGGGGGCTGCTGCTGCGGCTGGTGATCTCTCTGCTGGGAGTACTGCCCTCCCTGTCCTGACGGCTGCTGCTGGGGCTGGGCACCAGCACTCCCCCACCTGAATCCGGGATGGTCTCGTCGGATCCCAGGCTGGGGGCGGTCATACCAAATCCCGTTGACATCCATCAACGGCTCGGCATCATAGGGGGCTGGCGGGAGTACTGCCAGAGGCTGGTTCGGCTGGTAAACCACCATCTGCATCTCTGGAGATGGTGGGGACTGGTAGCTGGGCTGCGGCTGCTGGTACGGCTCCGCCTGTACAAGGTGAACCTGTCTAGGCTGCACAGGGGTGCTGGAGCGCTGGGACGAGCTGCTGCTGCTGCCGGAGTCGCCTCGCGACTGAAGACGGGGCTGAGAAGCCGTTTGTGCCTCCTGGAGACACATGAGCTGTGTCTTCATGTCGCTCAGAACCTGTGCCATCTGTTCCATCTGAGTGATGCTCTGGCACTGCTTCTTCTCAATCAGCTCCATGCGGTCCAACTTCTCGCTGATAATGCCCATGGCCGCAGCTGTCGACTCTGCCTGTGCTGCTGCGGCTGTGGACGAACTGGATGGACCTGCATCTACCCGTGCTATCCGCTGGTACTGCACGGGTCCTGGCTGCTGTGGCTGGGTCTTCTGAGTATACAACCTGGTCTGGGACATCACCATGTAGTTTTCGGACATCTCCTCGTAGATGGCCCAGACCTGGTCGTAGTCCTTGGCAAAGTAGGACCCGCCGCAAGAAGCGTTCACCAGACCCTGAAGCTCTGGCGTCAACCCGCTGAAAAAACTCTGAACTAGGTTCGGCTTGGAGATGTCGTGGTGCGGGCATCGGTCTAGGAGCTCTCGAAACCTCTCCCATGCCTCGTGAAACTGCTCGTTGGGGAACATGGAGAAGTTGCTGATCAGGGCCCTCGCTGCATTCGTCCTCCCGAGTGGATAGTACTTGTTCAAGTACTCGGTGCGGAGCTGCTCCCTGGTGTATACAAACCTCCCAAGATGCTTCAGCCAGGTGGCTGCTCTATCTGCCAGTGAAAACGGGAAGGCTATCATCCGGATCGTGTCCTGGTCCACATGGCGATCGTGGACAGTGCTGCAGATCATAAGAAACTCCTGGAGGTGGAGGTGGGGCTCCTCAGTGGCAAGTTCGTGGAAGCGGGGTAGCAACTGCAAGGTGTTCGGGGGGAACTTGAAGTCCCCCACGATCGCCGGCACCACTACCCAGTGATGCATCAGAGTACATCCGGGATTGTGCAACTCCCGCATCGGTCGTGGTGGTCCTCCTGCCGCAGCGCCTCCCGCTGCGGTGGCTGCGGCTGCTGCTGCGGCTGCGGCTGCTACGGCTCGTACTTCTGCATCAGGTATCTCCTCAGGCTCGCTCTGCTGGTCTCGCTCTGCTCTGAGCCTCTCCAACTCTCGCCTCATCTCTATCATGAATGCCCCCTCATCGAGTAACTGTTGCTGGACTGTCTCAAGTGATGTGATCAGGGTGGAGTTGATCGCTCCCTGGTCAAGTACAAAGTGCTCGGGCTGACGGGAGTGATCATCTGAACTGCCGGCTCCGGCCATAGCGACGTCTGTAAAATCAAACGAGCCCAACTCAGGTGCTGTCAAATCAATCAGTCTCTCCTTGGGCTCGTGTCTCTCAGGTAGAACAGAAAGGGGGTCGAGGGGGAACAGGGTGGAATCGTACTCGGGCTCGGAGAGCGGGTCTGGGCTCTCGCGAGCCAACCTAGATGATGAGGTAGACGTGCCCGAAAGCGGTGCAGCCAGAGGCTGCATAAGAGACCGTCTGCCCATCATCTTGATCTGGCGAGTAAGGCGGATGAGATCTGGAGCAACTATGATCACAAACAAACCCCCGGTTCACCAACGCAACGCGAGCTGAAGACCGTGAAAGTTCGGTCAAATTATCTTGTCAATTTTATTTGGTGAACACACAAAATATCAGAGCGCTTACGTGACCTGTTAGGATATCCGATGCTAACCCAACCGACTGGCCCGCACGGAAAAGTCGGTAATCAGTCAGGTCTAGCACCGGAGGGCTCTACCTAGGGTGCGGGTCACTCTCTCGCGCATCCAAACCATACAATGAGGGGGTTGCTCTCCCCAAGACAAAGTTTTTAGGGTGAGCGGTTTTTTAAGATCAATAGAATTAGCCAGTCCCTATTTTATGGTTTCTCTTTTTAGTATTTTTCAAATCAAAACAAACGTCCTAACGAATTTTTCGGTTCTCCTGGTTATTAAGTCCAAAACAGGGGGGAGAAGACGAAAAAGCTGATGCGCGATAAATCAATGATGCATGCTGAGTAAGAAATGTGTACCTGTCTCCAGCACTCTACATGCAATATGATCTGTGCATAAATGTAAAGACAGAAAGGAAACAACCTATATGATGCAACGGGAAAGCCGAGTCCTAGATGAGCAATTTCTAGCGAAGAACCATCTAACCGGTCACCGACCTCCAAGCCAAAGAGTCCGGTCTTGGCCCGTCCCTCCTCTGTCCGACAAATTGGGGGTAGGAGAAAGCGCTTTACAGGACGGGCTGCGGCACGTAGGCTACGAAGGCAAATGAGTCGGTTATTTTTATTAGTGGTTTTTAAGTAGGTCCAATTAACGATCTATGGGAACAGATAAGCAGTTAGGTGTGTGGATCCTACTAATTACGGCACATTCACCAGAAATTCCTAAGTCTAGGGGCTCGAGCAAAAACCGCGTAAACACCGGAAAAGGCAGAAAGAAAAGAAAAATAAAATCAAAACTGCGAAAAACCGCGCAAGTCCTAAGGGTCCCCCGAGCACACCGGTGCTCGGCGAAACAGACCCGCTAAGCAATCCACAAGTGTCCAAGTCCAAGAGTGTCCTGTATTATTACAATAATAATGAAATAAAATAAAAGACCTCGCCCACTCAACTCTCTCTCACTCTCTCCTGCGGCTCCGTGAAGAAAGGAGCCGCCTCCGAATCCCGCGGTTGCGCCGGCTTCTCGAAATTAGCCGCCTCGGTCCTCGGGCCCTCGCAAGAGAAAATAGAGTGGTCAGAACCAATAATCAAATAATAAAGGAAAAAGAAATAAAAATAAAAGGGTATATATGCAAAAAATGTAAAATAAAATAAAATAAACACACAAAATAAAAAATAAAATCAAAAATAAAAGAAAAAGAAAATAAAACAAAACACAACAAAAACAAAAATAAAATATGAACAAAAACCGTGAAAAACCGCGAGCTCTAAAAGAGCCGTGAAAAGCCGCGAAAATAAAAACGAAAAGAAAATCAACTACTAAGCCGTGCTCCCCGGCAACGGCGCCATTCTGATAACAGACCTGACCACTCGGGTATAAGGTACAGAAATAGGGTCGTTGCGACCCAAGCGATCAGACCGTGTATATCAAGAAAAATCGAACCACTAATGACAAATCAAGCAATCAAAATACGAGAAGCGGTCCTGCTATGTGATTAACCTGGTATAGCTCCCAGGGTCGAACTCAAGGAGCACGGATTGGCCGAAGGCCTACGAAGTAGTAAAAACAAATAAAATAGAAGACAAAATATTTTTTAGTGGTTTTTAATTGTTTTTATATTTTTTTTGGATTTTTAATATATAAAGAAAATAAGAAAAACAAAGACAATCACACTTTAACCAATTATTTAATGCATCAAAATTCAACCAAAAATCAAAATAAAAATATTTTTATGTGTTTTGTATTTTTTTATGTTTTTGGTGAATTTTTGATAATTTTTTGATATTTATTTTATTTTCTAAAAATCAAACAGTAGCAAAGATAAGAGGTACTGTCCAGCCGAGCCAAGAAACCCTAGATAAAATATCTAAGGGCCTCAAAATGGCATGGAGGTAATTTTCCTATAAAGTAGATGAAACAAGGAAAATTTAGATACCAAGTTTATTGTTTTTGGGTTTTTGATGAATTTATTAGAATTTTTATGGGTTTTTTAGTGTTTTTAAGTTTTTAAGGTTTTCCAGTGGTGAAAAATAGCCAAATTTGGCTAGAAAATCAAGGAACACCAACTAAACATTAGCTAATTTTTAGGGAATTTTTAAGGGAGTTTTTATATTTTTTTGTGATTTTCCAATCTAGACAGTAACAAAAATGAAGGTTTTTGAATTTTTAAAAATATCAAACAAAACCAAAAATGTCCTAAAAAATCCTTGAAAATCCTACACCATAGCAGGAGCCATGTGTCAAATTCTCATTGGATTTGGAGGTGATTTGATATTTTATTCAAAAATAACAAAAGGGTACTGTGCATAAGGACTGAAATGCAAATACCCAAAGTTCTGGGGGTCCCGGTGCAATTAACCCAGCAAAACACGCGCCAAGCGCATGCTTGGGGCACTCAGGGACCTATATGTAAGGAAAATAAGTCCCGAGGACTTATTGGTAACACGTACCAAAAGTCCAGGGGCCTATCTGCAATTAACCCAAGAAATATCGCACATGTGTAAAACCATCACGCACAGGGGTATAAATGTAATTATCTAAAAACTTTCATTCATTTCATAACAACCAGAACTACAAGGGCATAGACTGCAAATAACCCAAAACAACACGTGACGAAGCACGTGGCTCACAACAGGCAGGGGTATATATGCAATTACACTAAAGCTCAGGGTCCTCTATGCAATTAACTCTAAAACTAAACAACATATTTAAATATTTAAGGACTCAAACGAAATAAAACAAAGATAAGGGCCTAAGGGTAAATTACCCTTTATTAAGCGGGGGCTCTAGATGCGCTCCACGTGGCGATCGAACGGCTGCGGCTGGTGGTGCTCCAGATGACGTTTCCTCAGATCTGACGGTGTCGGCTGCTCCAGGGATGGACGACCCAGATTAGAACCGGAGCGAGGGATGAAGATCGACGTCGCTGGAGGATGCTGGAAGAACAAAGCCCCGACGAGCTTCGCTGGGCTCGTGCGAGCGCTGCGCTCCTCCTTGGAGCACTCTGAAGGTCGGAGAAGGATGCTGGAGTGCTCCCGCGTCTGCTGCGATGCTCCGATGATCGACCCGAACTCGGAGGAGCTCAGGCACGGTCGGCGGAGCTAGGTCTCCTGGCCTGGATGACCAAGCCCTCAGATGGACTCGGTGGGACCTGCAAAGGGGCTCAGAAGACTCAAGGGTCGAGGGCAAACTGCCTCGACCTGGTTAGGCGATGTGGAGGTGACTGGTGCGTCGGGGCGACGGGCTCCGGCGAAGGTGGTGGACGGAGGAGCCCGGTTCCCAGCTCCTGTGCGAGCTGGGTTGGGTGAGTGGGTGCAGAAGGTGCGTCGGGAGGAGGTGAAGATGTGGGTCGGTTCCGATGATCGAGATGGGTAGCTGGATGACCGGAATCGAAGAAACACGTCGACGGCGAAGATTGGGCGAAAATGGAAATTAGATGAAATGGCAGAGCTAAGCGGTTACCTGGGTGAAGGAATAGACTGTGGCGGAGCTGGGGAAGCTTCCGGTCGTCGCCTCAAGGGATGTCTCTGCCCGAGGCTCGAAGCTCGCTCAGGTGGCAGAGCTACGGCGGGTGTATCGCCGGATCAGTGGATTCGCCGGTTCTCCTCGCTGCAACAGGTCGGGGAAGCGAGCTGTCACCTCGCTCTCTCTCTGGAGCTCACTGGAGGACTACGCAAATGGCCAAAGATACTGAAAATGGGTGGCGGAGCTCGCTTATGTATGCTGGAAGGATCCGAGAGGGAAGGCTCGGGTAGGGTCGTGGTGGCGCGCGGATCCCAATGTTGATGCCCGGCGAGGGTGTCGGATGTGGGAGGTTCGAAATGGAGCCGGGGTTTGGGTGATAGGCAATCGGGTCGAGCAGGGAAAAATCCGAGAAGTTGGGTCCGAAGCTCGAATCCGTGAGAAGTGGTCCTGGGGGGGCCAGTTGACCGGGCGGTCAACATCCCCACGACCCAATGAGGTTTGGCCACGTGGCTGAATCTTGAGGTGACAAATAGAGGTGGCTAGGGCTCGATTCAGCCAAAACTCAAAACATGAAATATTTTTCTTTTATTTTTTTTTCTATTTTTTTGTGATTTTTAATTAATTTTTAGAAATAAAAATAGGCTATATACATAATATGTACTAGATATAGGTATATACAATATATATAGGTTTTTTTGATTTTTGATTTTTATATATTATTTTTATACAATTTTATTCCCATTTTATATGTTGTTTATTTATATTATAAAATAAGGAATAAAAAGGGTGTTTTTATTTTATTTTTTATTATTTATATACATAGGTAAAATAAATAGATATGTACATCTATATACATGGTATATGTACAATGTATTTTTGTATTTTTGTTTTTCTATTTTTATTTTTGTTTTGATTTTTAATTGTTCTTATTTTATTTATTTACAACATATAATTGTAGACTATTTACAAAAATTATAAAAATTACTTTTATATATTTACAAAGCTAAATAAATATATAGGTGTGGTTTATATACATTATGAAAGGAGGTATTTTTGATCTTTTTGATTTTTAACTTTTTATTTTGCTTTTATATTTTTATAAATATATACAAGTATTTACAAGCAAATTTTTGGTGAGGAAAAATATTTTTATTTATTTACATAAATATATACACAAGAGCCCCTATCTCCCTCTACTTTGGCTTTTATGCGGTCAGGCCATGCTGAGCCCTCCCTTGGGTTAGGTTGCTCAATATTTATTCTAAATATTTCCCTCTTTTTCTTTTTAATCTTTGTTTCTTTTATTTTTGCACAAAAACATGCTAATTATAGGTTTTTACACAATGCATGCTTTTGGTAATTATTCCTATTTACACATATCTACATGCATTTGCAAAGGTTTTTGTAGCTAAAATATAAGAATAAAGAGTGATGAATGTGTATTCATCAATAGTGTTTGTCTTATTTTATAAATTCCACACTCTTTTTTATTCTCTTTTATTTTATTGTATTTAAAGTAGCCTACTTTATTTCATTTTATTTTTCTTTTATTTTTTTCCCCATTCTCTATAATAACTTCTATTCTACCACCAACTCCCATTCCATCACACATTCTTCATCTAACCTCCATTCAACTGCACCAATGATCTAACCTCCATTCATCTCCACCATCTTTCTAACCTCCCTTTCTCTTCTTCTTTATATTCATCTCTACATTCTCATTTTTGCCCATCCATCATTCTTATAGAAAAAGGAGAGAGCTTGGAATGTGATGTCGGTGACAGCGGCTTATCATCTTCCTCAAGCGACGACCTCCTTCAGGAGAGATGCACGACGACCACCATCGCTACGTCCACGAGTTCCCAATCAAGCTCGCATAGCCTCTCTGATTTTATTTCGTCAATCGGATCGAGGTGATGACAGGGGTCCAGCATAGTTGCTCCGCCAATCCGGTGAAAAATCAGGTAAGTATTTCTCCTCATTTCTCTTGTATTTTATTTTATCACATATTTTATTTCCTTATTTTTTAGCACATCTCATTCATCACCCTCCTCCATTTGTTTTAATTTATCACATCACCACCATCACCACATCCTAATCTTTAGTTTAGTTTTTTTATTTCCTTTTTAAGAAAATTGAAAAAATAAAAAAAATATAAATTAGGAAAAAAACTTTATTACAGTAGTAAAAAACATTAAAAAAATAAAAAAAAAATAAAAAAATGGAGGGAGTAGCAGCAGCTCCACCGCTGCCGCCCCCTCCTTCTTCCACGGCATCACTGTCGCCGCCAACCGCGGCCGACATCCGTCGCCGCCTTCACCGCCTCGCCTCCCAGCTCTGCCGCACAGGAGGCGCGGCCCCTCTGCGGCCACTCGCGGCCCCTCTACCTCTCCGCCACCCGCAGCTCTGACTCCAGCCGCCCCTACCGCCCTCGCCGACCGCCCTTCAGTCGCCCTCGCCGACCTCCCATTCAGTTCCAGCCCCCCAGGCCCGCTGCTGCTCTACCGCCCTCACCTCTCGCCACGGCCACGCACGGGCGGCGCTGTCGACCCCCACCTCTGCCGTTGGGTTCCGCCTGGAGAAAAAGATCCTTCATTATTTTTTTATTTTGTAAAAATTGCTTAGTTTTCCCACTTAGTTTCTATAATTATAAAAAGTCCTTGTACATAACTTGCATTGTAATTTTGTTTTCTGAATTTTGTAAAGACAACCCTTTGTTTACTTCTTAATTTGGACATCAATCTTGCGTCATTTATTTAAATGAAAAATGTCTTCATGTTGAGAAACTAGTTCTATACCTCATGGATATTTAATTATATTTTTTTTGATATATGGGTAATTAATTAACAATATTTAACTGAAATTCTGCATATTTTACCCAATCAGTGATCTTAAATTGATATCTAACTCAAGGTTGCTCTAAAAATTCTTGAAAAATTTAAGATGATGTCTTGAAGTGTGCTTTAAATACTGTCCAAATTTCATCCAAAGTGGAGTTGTTTCGTGTCCGAAATAAATCATAGAGTGATTTTAGTATTTGATTTTTAATTAAATTCACATACATCCTTTTTACAAAATTCAACTCTCCTGAATTGAGCATCTAAATATCTTTTCGAGATAATTCATGTTCTGATTAATTTGCAATTATGGATTTATTAGAAACTAATTACTCACTGACACTCTGTTTTCACTAAAAAATCCATAAAAATTCATATTTTGTCAAAACATTTCAAAAAATTATTGTAGTCTCATTTCATCATGTTTTTATTCCAGTAAATTTTTCATAATTTTTGCTTACTGTTTGTGTGAAAATTTGTGAAAATACCCATAAAAGTGTATATTTTTAAATGTTGCATTTTAACCCAAAGTTGTTCCTTTGCCTCCCTGTGTTAGACCCGGACTTGCCCGGGATATAAATTAAGCCGAGACACTCTTCACGGAGATCTTCTCTCGGTTCTGACTGATTCGCTAAGTACATGTGCTACAACGTGCCCAATTTAAACAACGTATCTAGCGGACTCGTCAAATGATGCCGTTGCCGGGGAGGCAAACGTCCTAAGGATTAATTTAGAAAATTGGATGTAGATTTTCTTTACTCGGGTAGTCTGTCCCCCGAGCCACTTGTATTTATTCTAATTTTTCCTTTCAATTATTTCTCTTCATATTTTTGTATATATTTTGTTTTTATCTCTCCAACATAAATTTTATTTTCCTTACGAGGGCCTGGTGGACTTGGAGTGCATCGGAGGTCGACGGACGTGACGCGTGCCGACTGCTGAAGAACTAAGAAAATCAATTTATTTTTGAGAGAAATTTTGTAAACTTTTTGTAATTATTTTGTTGTCATTATTTAGGTAACTTGCTCCTTTATAACGGCTCTTGTTTGAGAGCTCACGCTTGTAAAGAGACTTGGACATTATTTGTGGTGTATCGAGACATGTTTCACTCTCCGGTAAGGGTGGGGCTCGACTTGAGTGGCGAATTTAAGGATTAGGCACACGGTAGTTTAGACTCAAATTTGTTTGTGCCCATCGTAATTTAGGCCACACATATCTTAAAAGATTCACTTATCTTATAAGATTCATAATGAGACGCACATAGACATGTACTACTTAGCTCAAATCAAATCCAATTCTTCCCCGCTAATAGTATACTGTCTAGATGCAGTTTTCTCGATCTGCATGCATTTAGTGTAAACTTTAAAAAATTCAGTTTTGCATAATGCATGGAGACTGTTGTGATTCACTATAAGTATACTTTCTTCTGAGCATGCATCATACTTTCTCGTTTGCATTCTGATTTCCGATTCCCCTCTTGTTTTACAACTTAAGGTCAAAAAAGGAAATTGGGACTGAACGGTAGACATGTTTTTGTGTTCAGATTATTTCAAGTTGATCAAACCTAACTCTAAAATTAGGACTGAATTGAGCAGGTCCGATTAATAAAAAATTGGAATAAAAAGAACCTTATTTGCAGGTGCGTAAAGCCCTCATTGTTTGTTTTACTTGCAAGAGAGAGAGACGACCCTATGATAGAGCCAAGCCTGGATTTCTTACTTACTACTGGTTCTTTATTTTTAGGCGATTAGCTACTCTTCAGTGAGGATCTACGGGTAGCCGGTAAACGGTCCGGATTTCCTTAGCAGAGTGGGAGGTTTAGAGGACGCCTTAGTCCTCAAGGAACGGGTAGCCGTATTTATACGGTCCGTACTTACTCCTATACTGGCTGAAATAGGTCCAACTAGTCGTAAGAACCGGGCCAGTCTGTAGGAAAATACGGGCACCTAACAGCTCGTTAATCTTTCCAAGATTGTATTTATCACCAACTAAAATTGACCAGATAATTCGGCCGGACCTTTACGACCATCACGAGTTGAGTTGGTGAAATTGAGGGTTTGCTCTTGTGTTTGATTGTTTTGGGTGTTATTCGGTGCACTTGCACGCTTTCTTCCTCGATCCGCTTCATTCTCCCATTTCCATTCCAAGATGTCAGAATATTGGTCATCATATCCACGTCATTCTTCTTCGACCATATTTTCGATCATCTCCACCCTATTATTCCTCCACATATCCACACCCTGATCGCGAAGTTAGAACTTCGACTGACTTCTCCACTTCTTAGTCCTTCTTACCTACCTCACATTCTTACACCCCTGACCCACATCCACCCTGGATTAACTCACCATATTCTCATCCGCTTGCTGGAATGAAGGAACCAATCAAAGAGCAAGCCACTGCTGAGATGAATGATTGGCAGAATCAGTTGACCCTACATACCTCATTGTCACCTCGAGTTGGGACCGGGCAACCATTGACCTATAGACATCCTGACTTATCCTTAGGGTATAACAAGGTTGACAAAACAAATCGAATGGAGAGGCCTACACCATACGATCTTCCTGACTTGATTGACTTGAGTAATAAAGCCCACATTGACCAGCCTCCATATCACCCATTCGGGAGCCGACATATATAGGGGATTGGATTCATGTGACTGATTTACAATCCCCCTGTCTACTAACTCCACCCAGTGAGGCTCCGACCAACATCTGCCATACAGATGGGCCATACTCAACCAAGTATGACACGCCTGAGTCAAGGTGTGTTGAGTATAAGAGCCCGAGTTCTCAGCAGTATCCTCCAATTGCGCTGACTTCTCTCATGAGTGTCATGAGAACTTATTGGAGGATGACATTTGTAGACCGATCAAGAGTCCAGGTAGGAATGTGGATCATGGGATTTTGCGGATTGAATTTTGAAAACTTGGAAGACACCGGATTGACCATACGTCATGTACAGCTGGAGTCCCTTCTACCTCCCTCTTCTACTAACCACTTTCCCTCCAAACCTGGGTCTGTACATTCTGTTATTCCTTCACCAATCAAAAAGAACAAAAAATGGAAAAATCAGAAAATAACATAAAATTTGAAAATGGAAAAGACTTACAAAATTGGATCCTGCACTTAGGGAAGCATTGGATAGAAAGTTGATTTTTGAGCTTCCCTTAATAATGGCCATTGAACACTTTCCCGACCTTAAAAGATTTGTGAGAAGTAAATTGATGCCTAAAAGGTGGGGTAATAAGAGAACAAGGACTGAGAGACATATAGTGTCTATGGCCACGTCTTTGATGATAGGGAGAAAAACCAAGAGCCGCAAAGTAAAGCGATTGCCTAGATTTGATTGTGAAATCAAAGATACCACATTCACCCATGCAAGAATAGATGATGACTCACCGATTAATATCCTCCCGACCTCCGTGTTTGCCAAGCTCAAACTTGGATCTGCCAAGAAGTCAAGAGAGATCATTCACTTAGCAGATCGGTCCATTAAACGGTCGAGAGGAACCATTTCTTTCATCATTACTTTCCAAGGTGCTTTATTGGAGATAAACATCACGATCATTGACATTGAGCACCGAGGAGATTTCACCTAGTCTCCGATCATTCTTGGGAAGTGATGTCCCGAAAAAAATCGAGACTCTCACTATCGGGCCAAGGTAAAGGTACTCGGTGTCGTTGCGACCCGAATAGAGAGATCCGGTCAATCAAGAAAAATAAGGAAACCACCAATCGAAAGATAAAACAAAGAAATTAAACAGCGGTCCTCGCTAGTTTATTAACCTAGTATAGCGACCAGGGTCGGACTCAGGGAGCACGAGATGGCCGAGATGACCTACGAAGTAGTCAAAGTCGAAAATAAAGAATAAAATATTTTTTGGTGGATTTCTAATTGTTTTTAAATTTTTTGTGTTTTTAATTATATAAGAAAATGGGAAAACATGCAAGTTCAACAATTTATTTAAGCACTCAAAAATACTTCAAAAATTAAAATAAAATTGTTTTTGTGTTTTTTATGTTTTAAGTGTTTTTGGTGAATTTTTCAGAATTTTTCAATTTTTATTTGATTTTCTAAAAATCAAAAATAAGGAAAACAGAGGGTCACTGTGCAACCAGACTTGAAAGACTAACTAAAAATATATAATTGGTCTATAAAAATCTGGAGACAATTTTTTGATAAATATATGCAAAACTAAGCTACATAAAAAGAGTTTGCATTTTTTGAATTTTATATAATTTTTAATGATTTTTATAAGATTTTTAGGGTTTTTAAATTTTTATGGGTTTTATAAATCCAAATAAGCCAAAAAGTGGATAGAAGGTAGAAAACAACAAAACTAACTATCCCTAATTTTTTTGAATTTTTAGAAAAGTTTTTATATTTTTTTGATTTTCTTTTCCAAATAGTAACAAAAATCTAGGTTTTTGAATTTTTAAAAATAACAAAAAGCTCGAAAATGTCCCAAAAATTTAGGGAAATTTTTAGACAGTGGTAGGAGCCAGTGTCCAAATTTCACCTAATTTGGAGTTTATTTGCTATTTTATCCAACAAATAAAAGAGCTACAACACACATGGACCTAAATGTAAGAAAACATAGTTCTAGGGGCCTAACTGTAACACATGCGAAAACCTTAGGGTTCAGAGCACAAAATTCCCAAACAATCAGCAATGTTTAATAAAAACCACGCACAAGGGTATAAATGCAATTTTCAGAAACTAAATTTCATTCCATAACAGAAACAAACCCCAAGCCCATACATTCAAAATGTCCAAAATAGCACGTGACGAAGCACGTGTCTCACACAGGAAGGGACTAAAGTGCAAATAAAATAAACATAGGGTCCACCATGCAAATTTCCCAAAATAAAAACAACGAACTAAAATATTTATAGGACTGATCTATAAATGCAGGAAAAGGAGGGGCCTAAGTGAAGTTACCCCATTATTAATAATCGACGGTCGAGGAAGCGCCCACGTGGGGATCTAACGACTGAGAAGGTGTCTACCCCTTCGACTTGATCGACGCCTCAGATAAGTCCTAGCTCGATCCAACGGTCGTGAGCTCTCGCGAATGGATGGTCACGATCTGATCTGGCGCGAGGGGGCTGGATCTACGGTATGGAGCTCCTCCAAGAACACCTCGCTGACGAAGTTCGTCGGCCCAATGCGCGTGGTGGGGGGCTACGATTAGGCTGCTTTGATGTAGAATAGATTGGTCACGATGGTCCGCAGCTCCTAGGATGCTCCGATGAAGCGGAGGAGCTCTGGAGAGCTCCGGCGACGAAGGCGGTGCTGAGCTCATGTTCTTCGACTGTTGGACCCCCAGATGGGGTCCTTCTTCGACGCTACCTGCACAGGAAGAACGTTGGGTCGAGGTCAAAGTGCTTCGATCCGGTTACGTGCGAAGGGGATGGTCAGGTGAGTTGGAGCGGAGGCCTCCGGCGAGGCGACGGTGATGGAGGCCCACTTCTTGGTTCCGGGGCGAACCAAGGTGATCGGAGAGGTGTAGAAGGTGGGTAGAGGTCTCGTGGATGTGAATGATGGTCAGATGAGCATATGGATGGTCGGATCAGCGTGAATCGGCCAGCGAGGCCGGCGATGCGATTTGGGCGAAAATAGGAAATTAACCTAACCTAAGGGGGGAATCGAAGATACCTGATGGATGCAATCGACTGGGCTTGGGCTAAGGAAGCTCCTGGGGTTGTCTCCTCGATGGCTCGTCAGGGCCAGAGGCTGGGCTCGCTTGGTGGCGGAGCACGACGGTGCAAGTCGTCGGATCAGTGGTTGGGGCCGCATTTTCCTCGCTGCGACACTCTCCTCGGGTAGTTGTCACTCTAGGGAAGAGAATGGAGGTCCTGGGTTGGAAGACAGAGGCCAAAGATGCCCTGAAATGTCGGCCGGAGCTGGGACTTTATACAAGTAAGGGTCCAGCAAGGAGTCTGGCATGGCGCTATGGTGCACGGATCCCTAGAATCATCCCCGGGCGAGGGTCTCGGATGAAGCATCTGTAAATGGAGCTCGGGGTTTTGGAAAAAGGGAGGCGGATCGAAGTGGGAAAAATGGGAGAAGTTAGGTCAAAAACCCGATCCGCCTGGAAGGAGGTCCGCGGGGGAGAGTTGACCTGGGGTCAACATCCCCCATGGACCAAACAGAATCCTCCATTTATTAAATATATGAAAATTCAATTAAAATTAGTAAATGATTCTATTTCAAAAAAGTTTAAACATAAAAAATGTTTATTAATTTTCAAATTATTTTTTAGAGATTTTTATTTATTTTTTTAAAAATAAATAACGTATTTACATTATATTATTATTATATATAGGTATATACACATATGTATTTATTATTTTTATTTTTTATTGTTTATTTTTGTACAATTATTCCAAATTTTTATTTTATTTATTTACAACATAAAATTTGGAATAAAAAGGTATTTTTATTTTATTTTTATGATTTATTTACATTAGCTAATTAAATAGGTTTATATACATATGTACATGGTATATATACAAAGTGGAAAATGATTTTTATTATTTTTCTTTTTATTTTGATTTTTATGATTTTTATTTTATTTTCATAAATATGTTCAAAATATGAGAAACACCTTTTATTTTTATTTTGAGGAAAATAAAATTATTTATATACACAGGGTTATGTACAATGTATTGAGCCACCCTATCTCTCTCTACTTGGTTACTTTTGTGGTCAGGCCCATGCTGAGCCCTCCCTTGGGATTAGGTCACTCAATATTTATTCTAAATATTTCTCTCTTTTTCTTGTGTTTCTTTATTCTTTTATTTTTACACAAAAACATGCTAATTATGCATATATACATGATGCATGTGTTTTGACAACTTATGATATTTACACATATTTACCTGGTATTTGGCTAAGGTTTCTAGCTAAAATGAAGGAATAAAGAGTGATGAATGGGGATTCATCAACCCCCTATACTTAACTTTGCTAGTCCCTTAGCAAACACTTATTTGAAAAAGAAGTGAAAAAGAAAAGAAAAAGAAAAAGAAGGGAAAATGCATGGATCAATGCTGATTATTAAACTTGCCTTCATTAAATTGAAATGTAGACCTCGATCAGATCTTTGGATTATTAATGTGTCGGAACCTTATTTGGACTTAGGTTTAAAACTCAACAGCCTCTAAGATCCACTAATCTATAGTCAAGACTTCTCAATAATCCAGATCAGAACAAGTCTACATACACAAACCCTGAAGACCATGAATCATTCCTTGCACAGTGTAATTGAGGTATAGCTCTCCACCTCAGAAGAAGCAAAATGACAACCCTCCCCAACAAGGTAACTCTATGACCCTAGTCTGGCCACTCTTTCCTCGAGGAGCGGGGTATTCCCTTCTAAGTTCAAGTTCAACCGGCTCAAGAAGAGGGGGAAGAAGAGAATGGACCATGGCCAGTGTAGCCATGTATCCTTGGGAGCTCAACCAGTGTAGCTAAGTCTCCCTGCTGCAAGCTACATAAGATGGAACATGAGTCTCAAGCTTTGCTTATTGCACTATATACACTCCGGTGGGATTATCATTTTCTATCAGACCCACCACTTTTTTGGAGTTCTTTTCTTTTTGCATTTTTTTGATGTGCATATATACAACATATCTACAAAGTGCAGCATATATACATAAGGAGTTTTTTTCTCTTGAGCCAGTAGACTATCCCTCTTTTGAAGCATTATTGCAACCCACAACTCCTGTCGTTAGACCTCATGGCAACCAGACCAAGTTGAAACGTACTTCCTTCACTATAAGAAGAAGAGAGGTTCCGCCTAGAAGTACTACCCTCATATGCTACCCCAAGTCAAGGAAGACTGCCTCCTCACCACCTCATCCATAGAGAGCTCAGTGTAAAGTACGGGTCCAAGTCAAGCCATTGTCTATATGAGTCATGTGTGTGTTGTTAAGTGCTCTACTTAGGCTCATCGAGATGATATATGATCATAGCCTAGTGGACTCAAAGAATTAAGTCACCATGGACCTAGAAAGTCTCAATCCTAAGCCCTATAAGGTTCCTCTTATAATTAGGAGGATTAAGATCTTAACCAAGCTCCATTTTCAAATTTAATTCCAAGCTAGTTTAAATGTCACTATGATCCAGGAAAAACTATACAAATATTTACAAAGATGCAATTTACAAACTATTTACACATGTGCAAATTTTTTTGAAAAATGTTTTGAAAACATGGATGTATGCACGAATGCAAGTTTTGCAAAATATGTACACAAATTTATAAAAGGTTTTTGAAAACTTTTGATTTTCAAAACATTTTACAAAAATTTTGTACTATATACATAATTTTGATATCAAAATATTTACAAGCTATTTACACAAAAAGTTTTTACAAACATTTTTACAAAAATAATTTGTACAACTAGCTATGTATGTGCAATAAAAGAATTTTTATTTACAAGGAAAATTTTTAATTTTTATGGATTTTTGGGTTTTAGGTTTTTAGCCATTTTTATTTATTAACAGACTCACACAAAGTACGAGTTATGGCTAAAGTATATATGGAATATATACACCCCCCCATACTTAGCTCGAACGATGTCCTCGGAGTCAAGAGCGGTGAAGAAGACATAACTCGTGCTTAGTATCGGGAAGTGAAAAGGAAGGCTATATACAAAGACAAATGAAAGAATAGAAATGCAAGAGGATCTCGGGGTTCCCCCCTATACTTAGGATCAAATAATCCTAAGTATAGCAGGCTGTATGCAAAGGTAAATCCGAGTGAGAATGTACAGGGTCTACCTCCCCTATACTTAGAGTAAAATATCCCTAAGTATAGGCAGCAAAACAGAGGTAGAAATGAATCAAAAGAAACTCAAAAGTCTCACACCCCCTATACTTAGGGTAAAGTGCACCCTAAGTATAGCAACGTCGAAGATGTAAATGGGATGCTGGACTAAAGAATGGTGTGATATGGACAACTGGATCTATACAAGTCAGGAGAACAGTGATAATCAGGCGTGAGATGCAATAGATGTGAGTCAAGAGACCACATCTCATGCAAAGTGAATCGGGGCAACATCAACGACCCGCGACTCATGATCTAGATATGGCTTGAGCCACTGACCGTTCACACGAAAGGTAACATCAGAAGACAACTCAGATATATCAATATCCCCATTGTCATGTACCTTTCTAACCAAGTAGGTGATGAATCTACGTTTCATCATCTTTATTCTATCATTTTGGCCTTAAAAACCCTAGTAAATACGCGTAAATAGGCGTAATTCATGCATTTTAGCATTCATGTATATGTGTGTAAATATTGTATAAAATGCGGTTTTTAAAGCCAAAATTATATAATAAAGAAAAGAAAAGAAAAAGAATAAAATATTGTAAATATTTTATGACCCGAAACCCCGAGACCTAGGCATCTTGATGAATAGGTCGACAAGGAATAAAGTAGGGGGAGATAAGGGCCAAAAATACCAATAAAATTCCTTTTATTTTATTAATTCTTTATTCATTTTGGGACCTATTTTTGGTTCCACTTTTTATACATCAAACAAAGAAACTTTGTACATGAAAGTTGTAGATAATTTTATAAAGAAAAATACAAAATTGATTTCATTCAAAAATAATGTACAGATAAAAAGTTATGGTCTGAATAAAATTCCAGAATGCCAACTTCCCAGACCCGTATCTCACAAATAAAAACTCCAAATGCAGCGTACTCACCTTTAATTGTATATAGAAGAAAATAAGCTATTTAATGGCGGTGGTTTCGCATTTGGCGGAGCTACGGTTTGAAAGTTGACTTTTGGACCCCTATTGTATACTTGTACCGATTAAAATATTCAATTTATTATTTATTTATTATTTTTATAATTTTATATTTTTATAATGTTGTAAATATTACTTGTAATAATAATGTACATTAAAATAAGAATAAAAACCTAAATAAAAATAAAAATAAAATACTTAAAAATAAAATACATAGATACATTACTTATACACATACCTGTATAAACTATACTTATATTCTATTAATTATACAAAACACATCAATAAAATAAAATAAAAATAGATTTACATGTATAAAAGTATGTTATAATTTTATAAAATACTAAATAAAAATAATAAAAATAAAATACCTAAATAAAAATAAAATACTTAAATACATAGATATAGATACCTATAAGGATATAAATGCAAACTTGTAAAAATATGTCTCATAAAAATAAATAAAAATCATAATAAAATAATTTATAAAATTTTAAACATTTTTTATTTTATAACCAAGATTTAATTAATTCATTTTCTATTTTAAAACGAATTAATAAAACATTTTTTCCAAGGTTTTTCTGGTTGGTCCACGTGGACCAACCAGCTTCAGCCCTTGGTTGACCTTGGTCAGCTCTCTGACCAAGGTCTGTACATGTCAGACTGCATTTTTTCTTGGATTTCGCGGATTTATGGAGACCACGTCTTGCATTATTTCGAGTCGCTTCCTTCACGACTTTTGATCCCAGGCCCTAGATCTTACACGCCGATATCTTTTCTTGGGCATCGGATCATCATGCAACCCGTGACGCGTCCTCGAAGATCGCCCCTCGTCCAACTTTCAAAAACAACCCAAACACTTCCTCCAACCTTTGAACCTGTTTTTCCTAGCCAAACCCCCTTCTTTGTGCAGGTCCTGGATGGAGGTGGTGACAGGACCTCTCCGGCCTTCTCGCGGAGGCGGTTGGTGAAGATAAGCGGTGCTCCAACCTCCATCTCCGGCGTATGCCGTGAGGTACCCACCTTGGGCATTTTCTGCCTTCGAGGTCCACTTCTTTGCTCGTTTTTCTTGCACTTTTGTTGTCTCACGCACACTTAGGTTCCCGTCCTGCATCTTATACGTTTTCTTTTTCTTTCAACCACTCGCTGACGTCATCACCTCGCCGGAGCTTGCTCCGGCGAGCTCTCCTTTCACGTCACTGCACTCACACATGTAACCACCCAGCCGAGACGTCGTTCTCGAGCATTTTTTGCATCTTGCAGGTACCCGCGTGCCAACGTTGAACCATCTGGAAAGAGCTTGCAGCTCGCCGGTGGAGGAGAACGCCGCCGCCCGCGCGCCGTCGCTGTCCTGCTGATCCGCGCAAGAACAGAACAGGGGAGGGGGCGTGCTACAGTTACCGTCCATCTCTCCCCTCCCCTTTGATCCCGGCCGTCAATCTGAGAAGGAGGACCAGCCGTAGATCGAACCCCCCCCCCCCCCCCCCCGTGTCTAATCTCCACCGTTAACGCCGAAGGGGCATCGGGCTCTGCTGGCCTGCCACGTGGCATAAGTAATATCTGCGCCGCCGTCGGATCCGCCCAGTGCTTGGGTATTTTGCGACTTGACCCAACATCTTTTTTGTAATTTACTAATAGGAACTAATCTTTCATCTGCAGTTGACATTTTGTGTGAAAATTTCATAACGCCCCCCGGAAATCGAGTAATTACTCTAGAGGCCCCCGCCAGGCGCGTGCGTAGCACGTGGCTTTGGCGTTTTTGCAGGGTCCCCCCCGGTGTTTTTGGTTATTTGCTGTTAGTACTAAAACAATAGGCTGTAGTATATAAACTTTTAGAATTTTGCATTGAAGTCCCCAACACTTTTGATAATTGCGAATTCGTCCTTGCCAGGCGCGCGTGCAAGCCACGTGCGCCTTGGCGTTTTTGCAAATTGCACCTTGCGGGTTTGGGTTATTGGTATTAAGTCTGCGAATTTTGTTAAATAGTTGTAACTTTCTGAGATATTTATTTTCAGGCCCTCGCATTTTCAGATAATTACCAAAAACACCCCTACGAATGTGAAGTTTCTTTTTGTTGTTTGTATTTTATGCATGCATCTCTAAAACCCAAAAAATTCTCCAAAAATCACATTAAGTCTCTGTTGCATAGTAGTTCATCACCATATTTTTATTTTTCGTAATTATTTTATTTTTATATTTATTAAAAATCAAAAACTTCCATTTTCAGCACTGTCTAGCTTATAAAATCCATAAAAAATATAAAAACTCATCAGAAAAATCCCAAAACAATATATATTGTGTCTTTTAGTTTGTTTTAACTCCCAGCCAAAATTCATTAAAAAATACAAAACAAAACTCCTAAAAATTAGAAAAGCCCAGAAACCTTCCTAAAAATCTAAAAAATCCTAGAAAAATCCTAAAAATATAAGCTCAGTTCTTGTAGTTTCTCTATTTTATTCTCTTTTATGGAAAATTAATTTAAGGAATTTTTGACATTATTTACTATTTTTCATCCTCAATTTAATTTCGGCCAGCAACTTTTATTCACTGTTTTCCTTATTTTGATAATTAAAAATACCAAAAACATTCTAAAAATTACCCAAAAATCACAAAAACAGTAAAAAGTGTAAAAAAGACCAAAAAGACTTTATTTTCATATTTTTGAATATTTTTATCTATTTTTATAAATATCTCTTTGTCCTTTTTATTACATTGTCCTTATTTTCCAATATTGAAAAAGAATATAAAAAATATAAAATATAAAAAGAAAATATAAAATCAGTAAATTAAAAATCAAAATACAAAAATATAAAATTAAAAATTAAATAAAAAATATAAAATTCAAAACCCACAAAAAATAGCATAATAGACTCTTGGTCACTTTCACACACATTTTTGAGCACTTGTGCCCCGTTCTACCTGTCTGCTCCCTGTGTTCGACCTCTACACATACTTGCACTATACACATCTTGTTGTAGAGTTATAATAAATTTTAACTCCGCACATTTACTTTCATTGCTTGATTTATTTGTCGTGGGTTAATTGTTGTTTTAATCCGGATTCTCGAGCGGTCACCGCATCGACTGTTGATCCGCCTTGTGGATCAATACGACCGCTTGACTTTTTGGGTTCAACAAATGGCGCCATTGCCGGGGAGCAACAACGCGTAGTTCGGGTCTTGTTTGTGTTTGTGATTGATTATCTATTTCGCGGCTTTTATTTTTCGCTATTTTATTTTCTTTATTTTTGATATATCTCTTGATCGGTCTAACCTTCTCTTTTGTTGACTTTGTGCGAGGAACCGCGGATCGAGGGAGGCGCTCCACCCTGGGCGCCTACGCACCCACGTGAAGCCGGCTTCTGCCCGCTTAGCACCGAGGAGACAAGGAGAGATTTTTGAAGACCAATCTCTACTTTAGTTGTAGAATTTATTTATTGCATTTATATTTTTGTAATTTTAAGTGAGAGAGGGACCACTATAATTGTAATAATACAGGTACCCCCGAACTTGGACATTCGAGCCTAATTTCCAAGTGATTGTTCACTTGGGGCTCCTGCGGTTTTGTCGGCTTTTCATCGCATTTTTTTATTTATTTTTATTTTGTTTTCCGGTTTTATTTTTCATTTCTTTTGTGTGATTGAGCCCTTAACTTTTAGGACTGCTTGCGATAGATTAGGGTCCAAACACATTAATCAACCTTGCATGTGCCTATAGTTTCGTTTGGACTTAGTCAAATTATAAACAGTTGATCATCACCTTCAATCCGTCGCGCCGCGAGCTCTCCCCGCAAAGCGCTTTCTCCTACCCTCAATTTGTTGAGCAGAGGAGGGGTGAGCCTAGACCGGACTCTTGGGTTGAGGATCGGTGACCGACTTGTGGTGCTTCCCGCTAATAGCAAGTTCTGAAACTTAGGGCGATTTCATCGGTTTTGCATTTGCATATAGATAGGTTTCAATTCTGCTGAGCATCTTTGCATGTAGAGTGCTGGAGGCAAGGTGAGCATTTACGCTTTAGCATTCATCATCGTTTTTGCCGCTTGCATTGCTTTTCCGACTCTCCCTCTGATTTTGATCACCTAGGTGCTTAAAGGAATCGACTCCTCGTTAGGCTCGTGCATTACTCACTAAAAATCCAAAAAAAAAGTGATAATCCATAAAATTGGGACTGCTAATTTTACTTGACCCTAAAACCGATCAAAAAAGGAAAATCTTGTATTGGGGCGAGTAATTCCCTCATTGTCTTCGTTTTACTTGCTCACGCATACACTAAGGTTAGTGCCCAAATCCCATATTCAGCCCCCTAAGTGTTTGTGCAAATTTGGACTTCTCACCTAACTCTAAAACAGACAAGATTAAAAGACCGCATTTGTGGTCTTCACCGAGTTGAGTAGGTGAATTGAGGGTTTGACTTGTTTTCATTTTTGCTTGTGATTGTTTTGTGTGTGTCCTAGATCATCCCTGCGCATTTGCGCCTTCTTTTCCACTTCTCTTGACTTGACCATCGTGCTCTCCCGATCATTTTTCTTTTGTTTCGAGATGGCCGACTGGAGCGTATTTTATCCGGACTTTGCGGATCCCTCGTCTACTCCAGCCGGTCCACCTCACTTTTTCCAGGAGGACCTTGCTCCTGATTTTTGTACATATCCGACCAACCCAATATTTCAGGACTCGGACTTTGATCTTCACCCGTCATTTCCATCACCACCGCCTACACATTTCGACAACCCGCCCTTCCTTGAGTATCCCGATTCGGAATGTGATTTTCGCCCACACCCACCACCCACCTTCAACACACCCGATCCTGAGATTTTGGAGTCACCTTTCATGTTATCCACACTTGAGACCTTGAATCAGATGATGGAGCATATGAATTCGAGGATCAATGATCTTACTAGTTTAAATAAGAACCAAAATGCCGCTCCAGTCTTTGAGGATGAGGATTCATTTGAGGATTTCCATGAGAGCTTGCAATCGCCCAAAATACAAAAAAATGAGAAAATTTTAAAAATACAAAAAGAGATTGGGAGATCTTTGATCGAGTTAGACTGTGAGGAGAGCGTACACCTGCCAGACCCTTTGACCACACAACCTCTCACACCTTGTCCCACCTTTGACCCCGAGGATGCCGCTGTACAGACTGCTCTTGGCATTCCTCGTGTATATGATGATTCCGACTTCCTCCCTTGTATGGAGGAGGTCCAAAAATTCAAAAAAATACTGACTGAACCCGAAGTGGTGGCCACCATTCACGAGATTATCCGTGCCCCACTTCAGCAGGCCATGACCGATTTATCTGCTCCTCTTCCCAAGAAGAGAAAGCGGAGGAGCAGATCTGAGCGTCATATCTTGACCATGGCCACTGCCCACGCCATCACACACCGTCCCATTCCTAAGAAGAGGAACACGGCCACACCTTTCATTAGCTGCACCATCTCTGACCACACATGTGATCGCACTCTCCTAGACGGCGGTGCTTCGATTAGCATCATACCCTTCTCGCTGGTACAGTCTCTTCACTTAGGGCCTCTCAAGAAAACCAAGATGATCGTACAGTTTGCTGATGGATCAATAAAGAGGCCGAAGGGTATCCTTGAAAACGCCGTCATCTCGATTCAGGGCATGAGCTACACTGTTGATTTTGTCGTATTGCCCATGGAGACCTCCACAGGGGAGCATTCTCCAATCATCCTGGGACGACCATTCCTCGTCTCTGCGAGAGTCGTTATTGACTACGGATCAGGAGAGATTCGCTTCCGTCCTGCTGACGAGGGCGAAGCAGTGATCATCGCACCCACTGCGGACCAGAGACCCGCACCTGATGTGACTTCACCTATCTTGGCTGACCCCGAGGACTATGATCTATATGAGGATATCAGAGAGACCTTCTTCATGATCGATGATGAGACCCGAGAATTCCTCTCCAAGGAGGAAAGCTCGGAAAGCATAGACCTTGGTGTTTCCGCTTCCTGTGATTGGCGATGTGTTGATGACATCCGCGGGATCTACACGATTGACACCATTGAGCGGAGGGCGGATTTAGAGACTATACAGGACGGACATGCTCTGACTACTTCCACTGATGAGTCCGCTCCTGTCCATGTAGATGCTGATGAGACTAAGGCCGAATTTGATTTAGTTGCTTTTCTTCAGAGATTCGGGCCTTTTGATGAAAAAGATGATCCAGTTGAGATTATAGAGGACGAACAGAGCTCGACTACTTCCACCGATGATTTCGTGCCTTTTGATTTTGACTTGGATGACACCTCGCAGGATGACTCTGATTACACTACTTCCGATAATGAGGAGTTTGTCCCTTTTCACTTTGATATCAGTGAGACTCCCAAGGCCGGACCTAGCCGCACTTCTTTCACTAATCCGTCTGTGCCTTCACACCCTAGGGCCCCTGAGGACCTTCCCTCTGTCGACCCTGATCGGCTTCCGTCCGCTGTGGACCCCGATGTCGACCTGCACCACACTAGATCGATCCCTCAGCGGTCCCGCAAGAAGGTTCGCTTTCTACCTTCTTGACCCTCTGTACATCCATCCTGTTGTACATTCTCCTTTGTTCATCTCTGTCTCTCCCGTATTGCTCGTCTACCCATTCCTCGAGTTTGCCTAGCTTAGGATGCACTTTGTCTTACGTTTAGGAGGGGTGGACGAGCTGAGTGCTCTTTTGTCGTTCAGTGTCATCACTCCTGTTGTTGCCTATACTTAGGGCTTCTTCTACCCTAAGTATAGGGGGAGTGGTGTGTACATCCCCATGATCTATTCCATCTTCCGATTTATTTTCTTCTTTTCTTCTTTTCTTCTTTTCCTCTTCTATCTTCTTCATCTATCAAAAAGGTGCCGCCCTTGTAGACAGTTTTTTATACTTAGGACGTACTTTGTCCTAAGTATAGGGGGGTTGGCACCCCGAGTTGTTCTATTCTCTTCGATCTTCTCCATTGTCTCCTCTTCTTGTCTATACTTAGGGATATCTTACCCTAAGTATAGGGGGAGACAATCTGAGTACGATCTGTTCATTCCCACCCTTGACCCTCCCTACGTTGTGTACAGTCTGCTATACTTAGGATTATTTGATCCTAAGTATAGGGGGGACGGTCAACTTCTCATTCGTTTGATTCATTTGTTCCTTTATTATTTAGATTTTCCTATACTTAGTACGAGTTATGTCTTCTCTTTTCTCTCCGATCTATGAGGACATAGCTCAAGCTAAGTATAGGGGGGTCGTATATACTACGTATATACTTTAGCCATAACTCGTACTTTCGTATTTTCCTAATAATATGGCTAATCATTCTTTAAAATTCATTAAAAATCTTAATAAAAAGATGTGATTATTCCTCAAATTCTTTTTGTATTTACTGATTAATAAATCAGGTGAAAATGTTTTTTGCAAAATGTTTGAAAAATAGTTTGAAAATCTTTGTGAACATTTATTGAAAACTATTTTGAAAATATTTTGTTACACGTTTTCAACCTTTGTAAAAATGTGTGGATTGTAAAATTTCTTTTCTTTGTGTGAAATAAAAATGTTTGAAAAATGATTTGCAAAATGGATTGAAAAATGGTTGCAAAAATGATTTGAAAAACCTATATATACTGTTCTGAAAGCCTTTGCAAAAATGATTTTCAAATGTGTGTAAAATGTTTGTAAAAACTATTTTGGACTATAGTTTTCAAAAATTGTGTGCAAATTGTTTTCAAATAAGTTTGAGGAATATACACATTACACCAAAATCCATCTTATGTATATATGTATAAAATTGACCACTTATCCCTGTAAATTCTTAAAATCCACTTCTTGTAAATATAAGAAGCACTCCTGTGTAAATATTTTAACCTAGTTTTCAGCCAAAATCTTTTTCTCTTCAAAAATCCCAAAAACATTTGCAAAATTAAAATCCAAAAACTTTTGAAAAATTTCTTGAAAAATACAAAAAAATGCATCATCATCATCTTTTCAAAAATCCATAAAAAGTTCAAAATCCTTGAAAATTGCATCACAAAAATATTTTCTGCATTCCATTGCATAACATTCGCATTTTTCGGATTGACTTTGATAGTTGAACAAGTCTAAGTAAAATCCGGAGATTGGAGCTTGATTGGACCTTAAAATCTACCTAATAACAGGAACCTTATAAGAACTGGGTTTGAGGTACTTCAGGTCTGGTTGACTTAATTCTTTGAGGATCACGAGACTTGGTTCAATGGATTCTTGACTGCCTAAGTAGAGTATTTCGGAGCACACGCACGACTCTTGTTGATAATGACCTAACTTGGACACCTGCACCTTTCACATGGCTCAACTCAGTTGGAGTGGTGAGGGGATTGGATTTGCCGGTATGAGACGCACACAAGTGGAAACACTTGTCCTCCTCTAGGGAGGGAAGTGCACCCCAACCCGTCTAGTGATTAGGAAGTCTAAAGACAGGAGGCTGTGGGTTGCGATAAAGCTTCAAAAGAGGGATAGTCTACTGGCTTAAGAGGAAAAACTCCTTATGTAAATGCTGCTGTATATAATATTCAAAAAAAAAAGTGAGAAAAAGAAAAAAAAAGAAGTTCAGGCATGTACAAAAATAAAAAGCCTGCAAGTATGTACAAAGTCAATAAGCAAGCTTGAGTTCCAAAGTCATATCATGTGAGCCTGCAGCAGGATGACTTGACTACACTGGTCTTGCATCCAAGGATAGGTAGCTACACTGGCTACCGTCCATTCTTCTCTTCACCCCCTCCTCTTGAGCTGGTTGCCACTTGAACTTAGAAGGGAATACCCCGCTCCTCGAGGATGGAGTCATTGGATTGGGGAATCATTGGGTTGTCGTACTGGAGAAGTCAGTTTCTTTGTCATTCTAGTTGGGGAGAGCCACCATCACTTACACTGTACGAGTCAGATTCATAGTCATAAGGGTTTGCGTATGAATTGAGATATTTCTGACCTGGCTATTGAGGAGACTAGGACCGAGTTTTGGGATTCTCAAGGACTGTTGAATTTCAAACACTGTTCTCATTAAGGTTCCGCCCGCACTAAAATTCCAAAGGTCCGACTTAAGCTCCAAACTTTGATTTTGTGAAGGCAAGTTTGATAATTAAATTTAGTCCATCTTTCTTCTTTTTCTTTTCTTTATTTTTCTTTTTCTGCACTTATTGCATAAGTGTTTGCTAGGGACTAGCAAAGGCAAGTATAGGGGGATGATGAATCTACGTTTCATCATCTTTATTCTATCATTTTGGCCTTAAAAACCCTAGTAAATACGCGTAAATAGGCGTAATTCATGCATTTTAGCATTCATGTATATGTGTGTAAATATTGTATAAAATGCGGTTTTTAAAGCCAAAATTATAGAATAAAGAAAAGAAAAGCAAAAGAATAAAATATTGTAAATATTTTATGACCCGAAACCCTGAGACCTAGGCATCTTGATGAATAGGTCGACAAGGAATAAAGTAGGGGGAGATAAGGGCCAAAAATACCAATAAAATTCCTTTTATTTTATTAATTCTTTATTCATTTTGGGACCTATTTTTGGTTCCACTTTTTATACATCAAACAAAGAAACTTTGTACATGAAAGTTGTAGATAATTTTATAAAGAAAAATACAAAATTGATTTCATTCAAAAATAATGTACAGATAAAAAGTTATGGTCTGAATAAAATTCCAGAATGCCAACTTCCCAGACCCGTATCTCACAAATAAAAACTCCAAATGCGGCGTACTCACCTTTAATTGTATATAGAAGAAAATAAGCTATTTAATGGCGGTGGTTTCGCATTTGGCGGAGCTACGGTTTGAAAGTTGACTTTTGGACCCCTATTGTATACTTGTACCGATTAAAATATTCAATTTATTATTTATTTATTATTTTTATAATTTTATATTTTTATAATGTTGTAAATATTACTTGTAATAATAATGTACATTAAAATAAGAATAAAAACCTAAATAAAAATAAAAATAAAATACTTAAAAATAAAATACATAGATACATTACTTATACACATACCTGTATAAACTATACTTATATTCTATTAATTATACAAAACACATCAATAAAATAAAATAAAAAATAGATTTACATGTATAAAAGTATGTTATAATTTTATAAAATACTAAATAAAAATAATAAAAATAAAATACCTAAATAAAAATAAAATACTTAAATACATAGATATAGATACCTATAAGGATATAAATGCAAACTTGTAAAAATATGTCTCATAAAAATAAATAAAAATCATAATAAAATAATTTATAAAATTTTAAACATTTTTTATTTTATAACCAAGATTTAATTAATTCATTTTCTATTTTAAAACAAATTAATAAAACATTTTTTCCAAGGTTTTTCTGGTTGGTCCACGTGGACCAACCAGCTTCAGCCCTTGGTTGACCTTGGTCAGCTCTCTGACCAAGGTCTGTACATGTCAGACTGCATTTTTTCTTGGATTTCGCGGATTTATGGAGACCACGTCTTGCATTATTTCAAGTCGCTTCCTTCACGACTTTTGATCCCAGGCCCTAGATCTTACACGCCGATATCTTTTCTTGGGCATCGGATCATCATGCAACCCGTGACGCGTCCTCGAAGATCGCCCCTCGTCCAACTTTCAAAAACAACCCAAACACTTCCTCCAACCTTTGAACCCGTTTTCCTAGCCAAACCCCCTTCTTTGTGCAGGTCCTGGATGGAGGTGGTGACAGGACCTCTCCGGCCTTCTCGCGGAGGCGGTTGGTGAAGATAAGCGGTGCTCCAACCTCCATTTCCGGCGTATGCCGTGAGGTACCCACCTTGGGCATTTTCTGCCTTTGAGGTCCACTTCTTTGCTCGTTTTTCTTGCACTTTTGTTGTCTCACGCACACTTAGGTTCCCGTCCTGCATCTTATACGTTTTCTTTTTCTTTCAACCACTCGCTGACGTCATCACCTCGCCGGAGCTTGCTCCGGCGAGCTCTCCTTTCACGTCACTGCACTCACACATGTAACCACCCAGCCGAGACGTCGTTCTCGAGCATTTTTTGCATCTTGCAGGTACCCGCGTGCCAACATTGAACCATCTGGAAAGAGCTTGCAGCTCGCCGGTGGAGGAGAACGCCGCCGCCCGCGCGCCGCCGCTGTCCTACTGATCCGCGCAAGAACAGAACAGGGGAGGGGGCGTGCTACAGTTACCGTCCATCTCTCCCCTCCCCTTTGATCCCGGCCGTCAATCTGAGAAGGAGGCCCAGCCGTAGATCGAACCCCCCCCCCGTGTCTAATCTCCACCGTTAACGCCGAAGGGGCATCGGGCTCTGCTGGCCTGCCACGTGGCATAAGTAATATCTGCGCCGCCGTCGGATCCGCCCAGTGCTTGGGTATTTTGCGACTTGACCCAGCATCTTTTTTGTAATTTACTAATAGGAACTAATCTTTCATCTGCAGTTGACATTTTGTGTGAAAATTTCATAACGCCCCCCGGAAATCGAGTAATTACTCTAGAGGCCCCCGCCAGGCGCGTGCGTAGCACGTGGCTTTGGCGTTTTTGCAGGGCCCCCCCCGGTGTTTTTGGTTATTTGCTATTAGTACTAAAACAATAGGCTGTAGTATATAAACTTTTAGAATTTTGCATTGAAGTCCCCAACACTTTTGATAATTGCGAATTCGTCCTTGCCAGGCGCGCGTGCAAGCCACGTGCGCCTTGGCGTTTTTGCAAATTGCACCTTGCGGGTTTGGGTTATTGGTATTAAGTCTGCGAATTTTGTTAAATAGTTGTAACTTTCTGAGATATTTATTTTCAGGCCCTCGCATTTTCAGATAATTACCAAAAACACCCCTGCGAATGTGAAGTTTCTTTTTGTTGTTTGTATTTTATGCATGCATCTCTAAAACCCAAAAAATTCTCCAAAAATCACATTAAGTCTCTGTTGCATAGTAGTTCATCACCATATTTTTATTTTTCGTAATTATTTTATTTTTATATTTATTAAAAATCAAAAACTTCCATTTTCAGCACTGTCTAGCTTATAAAATCCATAAAAAATATAAAAACTCATCAGAAAAATCCCAAAAAAATATATATTGTGTCTTTTAGTTTGTTTTAACTCCCAGCCAAAATTCATTAAAAAATACAAAACAAAACTCCTAAAAATTAGAAAAGCCCAAAAACCTTCCTAAAAATCTAAAAAATCCTAGAAAAATCCTAAAAATATAAACTCAGTTCCTGTAGTTTTTCTATTTTATTCTCTTTTATGGAAAATTAATTTGAGGAATTTTTGACACTGTTTACTATTTTTCATCCTCAATTTAATTTCGGCCAGCAACTTTTATTCACTGTTTTCCTTATTTTGATAATTAAAAATACCAAAAACATTCTAAAAATTACCCAAAAATCACAAAAACAGTAAAAAGTATAAAAAAGACCAAAAAGACTTTATTTTCATATTTTTGAATATTTTTATCTATTTTTATAAATATCTCTTTGTCCTTTTTATTACATTGTCCTTATTTTCCAATATTGAAAAAGAATATAAAAAAATAAAATATATAAAGAAAATATAAAATCAGTAAATTAAAAATCAAAATACAAAAATATAAAATTAAAAATCAAATAAAAAATATAAAATTCAAAACCCACAAAAAATAGCATAATAGACTCTTGGTCACTTTCACACACATTTTTGAGCACTTGTGCCCCGTTCTACATGTCTGCTCCCTGTGTTCGACCTCTACACATACTTGCACTATACACATCTTGTTGTAGAGTTATAATAAATTTTAACTCTGCACATTTACTTTCATTGCTTGATTTATTTGTCGTGGGTTAATTGTTGTTTTAATCCGGATTCTTGAGCGGTCACCGCATCGACTGTTGATCCGCCTTGTGGATCAATACGACCGCTTGACTTTTTGGGTTCAACAGTAGGATCCCTTCCATTTGCTCTGTAGCTTCCCTGGGAATAATCTCAACCTAGCATCGAACAACCATACTCTCTGTCCTGGCTCAAACTGCTTGTGGGGATGTGAGAATCATGCCACTCCTTCACTCTCTCCTTATAATGTAGGCTGTTTGAAAAGGCGGTATCACGAAGCTCCTCCAGGGATGCTAACTCTGCCCTCCTCTGATCTCCTACACTCTTTGGATCCAAAAGTATATCTATAACAGCCCAAAGTGACCTATGTCTCAGCTCAACAGGTAAATGGCAATGCTTGCCATAAACGAGGTGAAAGGGAGATGTACCCAAAGGAGTCTTGAAAGACGTCCTATATGCCCACAAGACCTAGTCCAAAAGCTGTGACCAATCCTTTCGGTCAGGGCGGAAGACTTTCTGCAATATAGTCTTGATCTCCCTGTTCAACACTTCAGTAAGACCATTCGTCTGAGGGTGGTATGGAGTGGCAAATCGGTGGCCTATGCTGAACTCGCTAGCAAGGGCCTTTACCTTGTCATTGAAGAAATGAGACCCCTCGTCAGTAATCAACACTCGAGGGATCCCGAACTGTGAAAAGATATTCTTCCTCAAAAATCTGCAAATGGTCCTAGCATTTGCGGTTCGGGCGGGGATGGCCTCAACCCAACGACTAACATAATCAACGGCCAACAGAATGTACTCAAATCCCCGACTCCTAGAGAATGGATCCATGAAATCGATGCCCCATGCGTCAAAAACCTCACAGAAGTGAATGGGCTGCATCGGCATCATATCACGCTGTCCACAAGTGCCCATCCTTTGACAGTCAGTACACCTCTTCACAAACTCATCAGAGTCCTTGAAGAGGGTAGGCCACCATAGGCCGGATTGGAGCACTTTCTGTGTCATTCTCCTCCCAGAGTGATGTCCTCCTGCCTCAAGCTTGTGGCAGTAAATGAGGGCATTGTGGTGCTCCTCCTGAGGAATGCACCTACACCAGACGCTATCCCCTCCTTCATGATAAAGGACGGGATCCTCCCAGTGGTAGAACTTGGCCTTCGCGAGGAAGGTCTCAAGTCTCTGCCTGGGCCAATCCTGTGGGACTTTCTTGGCAACAAGAAAGTTCACAATATCGGCGTACCATAGGAGAGAGGCGATAGCAAGGATCTCCTCATCTAGGAAGGTCTCACAAATAGGCTCGGTCTGCTCAGAATCCTCAAGATGCTCTAATCGGGAGAGATGATCCGCCACCACATTCTTGACTCCAGGCTTATCCTTAATCTCTATATCAAACTCTTGGAGTAGAACGATCCATCTGTTCAATCTGGCTTTGGCATCCTTCTTTGCCATGAGGTACCTGATGGCGGTATGATCAGTGTAGATGGTCACTCTAGATCTATTGATGTAAAATCTGAACTTATCTAGGGCGAAAACTACGGCTAGCATCTCCTTCTTAGTAACGGTATAGTTCCGCTGCACGGCATCCAATGTACGGCTATCATAGTGAATAGCAAATGGGACTCCATCCCTCCTCTGTCCCAGCACGTCTCCCACAACAAAATCAGAGGCGCCCGTCATGATCTCGAATGGGAGAGACCAATCGGGTGTCTGGAGAACAGGAGCCTCTACAACTTGACTCTTGAGAGTCTCAAACGACGATAGACACTTATCATCAACAAGGAACTCGGTGTCTTTCGTCAGCAGATCAGTCAACGGTCGGGCAATCCTACTAAAATCATGAATGAAGCGCCTGTAGAAACCGACGTGCCCCAGAAAAGATCGTAACTGCCGCAAGTTGGACGGTGGATTGAGTTTTCTAATGACATCCACCTTGACCGGATCAACCTCCATGCCCCTGTTGGAGATGATATGGCCAAGCACTGTCCCTTGAGTCACCATGAAGTGACTCTTCTCCCAAGACAAAACAAGGTGAACCTCAATGCATCACTGAAGGACTCGATCTAGGCAGTCAAGACAAGAATCGAATCCGTCGTTGTAGACCGAGAAATCATCCATGAAGACCTCCAAGCACTCCCCCACCATGTCCGAAAAGATGGACAGCATGTATCTCTAGAATGTCGCCGGAGCGTTGCACAATCCAAATGGCATGCGTCTGAAAGTATATGTCCCGAAGGGACAGGTGAAGGTGGTCTTGTCCTGGTCCTCGGGCGCGATGGCAACCTGATTATAACTGGAGTACCCATCCAAGAAACAATAGTGGCTCTTCCATGCCAACCTCTCAATAATCTGATCAATAAAGGGCAGGGGGAAATGATCCTTCTTGGTGGCCTGGTTCAATCGTCTGTAGTCCACACAAACCCGCCAAGAAGTGGGTACCCGGGTAGCGATCTCCTCTCCAGACTCACTGACAACTGTGGTGATGCCCGTCTTCTTGGGCACCACATGCAATGGATTGACCCACTTGGAATCAGAGATGGGGTAGATAAAATCGGCGCTCCACCATTTCGAGATCTCCTTCATGACAACCTCTCGAAGATTCGGGTTCAGCCGCCACTGGAACTCACGCGACGGCTTTGCCTCCTCCTCGAGATAGATATGGTGGGAGCACAGGGCCGGACTTATCCCCTGGAGATCAGCTACACTCCATCCTATTGCCTTGCGGTTCTTTTACAAAACCCCCATCAGACGGGATTCGTGCTCTCCAGTCAAATCAGTAGAGATAATGACTGGGTACATCTCATGCTCACCCGCAAGGAACCTATACTTCAGCGACGACGGTAGCGGCTTCAGCTCTGTACAAGTAGGTGCTGGTGGATCTGGCCTCTGAAAGGTCTGACTGAATGCTGCCAAATCTGCATGGGAGAATGAGAACTCCCGCTCACAATTTGTATCTGAAAAAGGCTGCTCTGCTGGACTGTCTCTGCTCTGCCTGGAATCAGCCTCCTCCCTAGCTGTAGGCTCAGTGGAAGTCAGACATGGTATCAAATCATCAAACTCTGCCCAGTCAATATCTGACTCCGAGGGATCTTATCAGACTCACAAAAATCTGTCTCGCGGTCGGGGACCCGCTCTGCTGCTTGAAAAGTATCCTGGACCAGGAACACACTCTCCAAGCTCTCTTCTGCTGGCGTCTCTACATCAGCGAACTCTGAAGGTGAGAGGATGGCCTGTGCGACTGGATCTTCCCAAACTGCCTCATCATCTGTAATCACAAAATCACAGTCCTGGTGGATGTCTCGCCATGCCTCTGTCATCTGCTCTGAATCAGAAGTCGGCTCTGAGCAAGCTGAATCTCTGGCTCTAGTCTCCTCGATCGTCTCTATTTGTATACTCTCGCCCTCAACGCGAAAGTATACTTTCCCGCTATCATGGTCGGACACTGCTTTGGCTGTGTCCAAGAACGGGCGTCCTAGAATGATTGGGGTATCGGTCACAGACTCAGGGATCTCCATGTCCAACACAACGAAGTCCATGGGAAATTCAGGCCCTGAATCGTGACGACAACGTCCTTCAGCAACCCCTTCGACCTCTTGACAAATCGATCAACAAACTGAAGGACCGTCCTGCTCCGTCGTAGAGTGCCCAGCTCGAAGCGGTTGAGAAGGGCTGTCGGAAGTAGGTTGATCGAAGAGCCATTATCTAATAGAGTGTGGTCAAACCTCTGCTCATGGATGTGGCATCTGACATACGGGGCTCCTGCATCTGGCCTCTTGGCTGACAGACAGTTCTATATCGCGAAACAAGTGGCTCCAGTAAGCACATGGATCTCTGACTGATGGTTCCTCCTCTTCCTCCTAACTGTGGTCCTATCTCTGAGTGATCTCTGGAGTAGAGCGATGTGCTCCAAGGCCTCCTGAAGAGTTAGATGTATATGGAATCTATCTATCATCTGCTGGATGAACTCTATCTGGTGATTCTTTTTCTGATTTTCTATTTTCTTCCCCTTTGCCATATGAAGTGCTCGTGGAAAGGGGATTACAGGGTCCTTTTCAGATGAAGGACTAGGAGAGGGTCTGGCATGCTCATGAACAGCAGAATCCACACAATCATCATCAATCAACACATGCAGATCTGAAAACAACAAACCCTTTCCTTTATTTCCAAAAACGTCCTGAGATACATGTACAGACGGAAAGACAACAGGACTAGCAGAACTGGGAATGGTGGCCTCAGTACCACACTCGGCATGTGGACTCGCAGCATCAGTACCGCGCTCTGGCTCAGCAACTGTGGTGGCGTCAGTACCACCTCCTCTAACTGGTGAAACGACGGCCTCAGTACCGTCGGCTGGATCAACATCCATGGTGGCATCAGTACCACCGTCATCATCTCTCGCGGCCTCAGTATCGCGCTCCTTCTCGCCTGACGCTCTGGAAGTGGCATGGGATCGTCGCTCAGACAAGGCACCGCCTACTGGCATCCTACTGATGAATCCACATTTCATCATCTTTATTCTATCATTTTGGCACCAAAAACCCTAGCAAATGCCTGTAAATAGCCCTAAATATAGCATCTTAGCATTCATGCATGTGCATCCCATTAGTGTATAAAATACTGTAATTAAAGCTAAAATTATAGAATAAATAAAAGAAAAGAAAAAGAATAAAATATTGTAAATATTTTATGACCCGAAACCCCGAGACCTCGGCATCTGGATGAATAGCTCGACAAGGAATAAAGTAGGGGGAGATAAGGTCAAAATACAGTATCAATACCTGCACTTTCTATTCATTCTTTATTCATTTTGGGACCTTTTTTTGGTTCCACTTTTTATACATCAAATAAAGAAACTTTGTACATGAAAGTTGTAGATAATTAAATAAAGAAAAATACAAAATTGATTTCACTGAAAAATAATGTACAAATAAAAAGTTATGGTATGAATAAAAATCCAGAATCCCAACTTCCCAGACCCGTATCTCACAACTGAAAACTCCAAATGCAGCAAACTCACCTTTAATTGTATATAGAATAAAATAATCTATTTAATGGCAGTGGTTTCGCATTTGGCAGAGCTACGGTTTGAAAGTTGAGTTTTGGACCAACCTTGTATAGTTGTACTGATTAAAATATTCAATTTATTATTTATTCATTATTTTTGTATTTTTATATTTTTATAATTACGTAAATATTACTTATAATAATTATGTACATTAAAATCAGAATAAAGATGCAAAGAAAACTTAAAATAAAAATACTTGTATATAAAATACACAGGTATTACACCTATATACATACCTATACAATACTTAATTATATTTTCTTAAAAAATACAAAACATATCAGAAAAATAAAACAAAAATACAATTAAGTGTATAAAAGTACTTTATAATTTTAGAAAATAAGAAACAAAAATAATAAAAATAAAATACACAGAATAAAAATAAAGGAATAAAATATATAGGTATTATACCTATATAGGGCTAAATATAAACTTGTAAAAATATACCTCATAAAAATAATTAAAAATCATAATAAAATACTACATAAAAAACGAATATTTTTTATTTTATAATCATAATTTAATTCAGCCTTTTTCTATTTTTAAATGAATTTACAAAATAATAATCAGGGATTTTTCCTGGTTGGTCCACGTTGACCAACCAGGTTTCAGCCCCAGTTGACTTCGGTCAACTGGTCGTTCTTAGCCCTGTAGCCCTTGTCAGAGCCGGGTTTGACCCCTTTTTCTCCATTTTTTTCGAGGCCTCGTCTTGCATCATCGCGTGATAGACTCTTCTTAACTTTTGATCCTCAATCAATGGGCATGCCCGCCCTTACGAAACCTTGGTCGAAGGACCACTGTAGCCACTGCTAGGCCTCGTTCTTTTCCCACTGACCGTCAACCCCATAAAACCCAGCTCCGATTCTCTTTTGATTTTTGAACCACACTCCACACAGATCTTCCCCCCTTGGTCGTGCTCGAGGTACCTGGAGGTGACAGCTCCAAGTTCTAGGCTTCAAGGCGGCGGATCGGCACTTGATCTGAGCGTGTTCCACACCTCCGGCGAGCTTGGCCGTAGAGGTATCTACCCTCTGGCTCCGGCCATTGAGGCTGCTCATCCATTTTATTTTCACCCTCATTACGTTCCTGGTAGTCCTAGGTCCATCTAGATCCTAGTTTCTTGTTCAATCATCCCGAGAATCACATATTCGAATACCTCGCCGGAGCGCAACTCCGGCCGAGGATCCACATCGCCATACCGTGTCTTTGAGAGCAAGCCGAAGGTCGAGGCACTTTGCCCTCGACCTTCTTAACATTTTTTGTGCAGGTTCTGAAGCTTTGAAGCACCTGGGGGCAATTTTGAAGGCCGACCGAGGCACCTGGAGCCCTGTTGCTCTGCCGACCTTGCGCCGCCTCTCCGAGCTTCACTGGAGACTTTTGCCGCCCCCAGCCTCTGGAGGAGGACCAGGGGATCCCGCTGAGCCATTTTGCAGCTCGAGATAGTGCCCGAGGAGGAAGGAGGAGATCAGGGAAGCTCGCAGGCGGCGAGTTCTTCCCTGTTCTTCGTCATAGTCCGTCAGCCGTTCGATCATCGACCCAGCCCAGATCCACCACCAGCCGTTGGATCTTCGAGAGCCTCCACCGTCAGATTTGTCGAGATCCTTCTAATCTCGGCCGTCCACGAGCGAACCGTCATCGCACCAGGAGAAGCTGCCACGTGGATAAGAGGCGCGTCCCACACCATTGGATCGCGCCTCACCACCGCTCGTTGGATTCGCGCCACGCGTCATCAGCGTCCATTCGCCGTTAGATCTACCTAGCGAGGGTATTTTGCATTTAAACCCTCACCATTTTTGTAATTTAGTTTTAGTCCTAAGACTTTTCTCAGTAGTTTAAATATTTTGTAAATTTTGCAAGTAGGCCCTTAGACTTTAAATATCTGCATCTGGGTCCTCCACCACGTCATCTTACGTGACCTGTTCACGTGAGGTGTGGGCATTTTGCGAGGAAGCCCTTGAGTCTTTTATTATTTCATTTCAGTCCAAGCAATTTTATATTCAGTGTTAACTTTTTGGAGAAATTGCAAGTTAACCCCTAGAGGTTTCTGATATTGCACTTAGGTCCCTGCCAGGCACGTGCAAGTCATGCGCCCTGGTGGGTAATTTGCGCCGATACCCCTGCGGGTCTGTGTATTTGTATTTGGTCCATAAATTTCAATATTAAGTGTAATCTTATGTGGAAAATTGCTTGGATGCCCCTGGATGTTTTAATAGTTGCATGCCCCTGCCAGGCTGTGACATTTTTGTGTGCTTGCTTGATTTAAGTAGGGAAACATCTTAACTTGAAAAATTTTACAAAAATCACATTAAGCTCTTGTGTGCTTGTACTTTAACGCCATATTTTTAGTTTTTGATTTTATTTCATTTTAATATTTATTAAAAATCAAAAACATACTTTTTATCTACTGTCTAGATTAGAAAATACCAAAAAAATATTAAAATACCTCGAAAAATTCCAAAAACAATCCCTATTGTCTATTGTATCATATTTTAGTGTCAATCCAAAAATCACTAAAAATTGCAAAAGAAAAACCTTAAAAATTCGAAAATACCTTAAAACTTCAAAAAAATCTAAAAAATTGTAGAAAATTCTAAAAAATACAAACTCAATTTCTGTAGGTTCTATATTGTTTTATCTTTAATTGAAAATTAGTTTGGAAAAATTTTATGGCTGTTTTATATTTTTAATGCCCATTTTACCCTCAACCAGTAGCTATTTCATTATTTTGGTTTATTTCAGTGTTTAAAAATACCAAAAATATTTTGAAAAATACCCAAAAATCACAAAAATAGTAGAAAATTATAAAAATACCAAAAAGATTTTTATTTCTGAATTTTTGGCTATTTTTGCATATTTTTATAAATATTTTATCACCAATTTTGTTACATTGTTTTTATATTCCATTATTGAAAAAAAATATATAAAATATAAATTATAAAAATCAGAAAATTTAAAAACCAAAATACAAAATTAAGAATTTAATTAAAAAAATTAAAAACCCACAAAAATATTTGTTTGCATAGTGTAGACATCACTCACATTCACACACACAATTGTCTAAACTGCCCTGTTTGCTCCCTGTGTTCGAACTCTCTGCATACTTGTCCTATACATCTTTTGTGCAGAGTTAAAAATAAATTTTAACTCCACATTTATTTCTAATCGTTGATCTATAGTGTGGGTTAATTGTTGATTAATTAGGGATTTTTAGCGGTCACCGCAGCGATCCTTGTGTTCCCGCTTTGTGTGGAATACACGACCCTAGAAATTCCTAGTTATCAAATGGCGCTGTTACCAGGGAGCAACAGCGAGTAGTTCATCTTTTTGTCTGTTTGTGTTTATTGTCTACCATTGCTCTATTTTATTTCTCTTGCATTTTTGATATATATTGATTGAGCTTTCTGACCACTCTTTTGTCTTCTTGTGAGGGACCGCGGAGCGAGACGGATCGCCTAGGGGATCCGAAGCATCCTTGGGAAGCGGAGCTGGTTGTTCTTTAACCAAGCCGGCAGGAGAGAGCAGGAGGAGTGAGAAAGTTCTTAGAGTAGTTGCATTTTTATTTTTGTGAGAGAGAGTGATCTAGTAATTTGTAATAATACAGGGACTTGGACACTTCGGGCCTAATTTTCGGGTGTTTGTTCACCCGGGGGCTTACCGCGGTTTTCGTCGCGTTTTCCGTTTGTCATTTTCCGGTTTTGTTTTCATTTTCCATTTCATTTGTGGATTGAGCCCTTAGACTCTAGGCTTGCTTGATCGATTAGATTAGGTCCAAACACAGTAATCACCTTTGCATGTTCCTATAGATCGTATTTGGACTTAGTCTAATTAAACAGTTAGTCATTAGCTTTCGACCCGCGCGCCGCGAGCTCATCCTGCCAAGCGCTTCTCCTAAACTCGATGTGTCGAGAGAAGGAGGGGTGAGCCTAGACCGGACATTAGGATTGGGGGTTAGTGGTTAGCTTGTGGTTCTTCACGCTAGCAGTTGCCTATCTTAGGACGATTTTCGCTTTGCATACAGCCATGTAGTTAGATTTACAAATTCTGCTTTGCATCCCTCATGGAGAGAGCTGGGATTTGTTGTAAGTCTTCTTACTTTGCATCCATCATCTAGGCACAAAGGTGAGATTTCCACCTTGGTGTCGACTTGCATCGGCTTTTCTGACTCTATTCTCCCTCTGTTTTTGGACAAAGTAGGATCAAGAAAAAACAAAAATCGTTAGGCGCTTGTTTGAATCAACTCAAAAGAAGCGATAACACCAAAAAAATTAAAAAAAGGACTGCTAAGAAAACCTTGAACAAAAATAAAATTGGTAATTGGATTCCTTGATTGGGGAGAGTAACACCCTCACTTGTATTCAGGTTGCATGGGAAGGTCTCCTTCCAAGTGAGCAGAGTGCTTCGTAAGGACTAGAGCCCAAACCCCAGCTTGTGGCTGCCTTGTGTATCGCCTGGATTTCCGAAGTATTGGCGCTACTATCGTACGTAGGCGAGTAGGGCTTGGTCACCATTGGTGACTCACTATGGTGTGAGCATCGACCTTGTCCGAAGTACCGAGCATAGGCCACACCTTCATGGGTGTGTCTGTCTCACCGTCTGCGTCCGAGTAGGATCTTGCACGCTCACGGGTGATTCCGTTGCGAGCGAGATCCGAAGTATCGGTTTCGCCTATTGGCTTCCTCTCTCTTATTCTTTGGCTGAGTAGGGATCCAGGAAGGGTTACAAGGACCTTAAAAAGCACAAGCTACAAGTTACACAGGAGGAGGACAAGTACGGGAATACTTTTCCGGCAGTACTCTCTCTCTTTTAGGCGTAGCACTCTAAGGACTCGTGAAAAGATTAATTCCTGAATTCAAGCTAAAATCGACAAGATAAAAGCCGAACCTTCACGGCTTCATGTGTTGAGTTGGTGAACTCACCCCTGTTTTGTGTTTGATTGCTAGTTCTATTTAGGTCAAGATCAAAATCACATCACAATTGTGTGCAATTTTGCTTCTCATTTCTTCCTTTTTCTTCTTCATTCTCCCTACTCTTCCCAATAATCAAGATGCTGGGACGGAGGTCTCTTAGGCCGACCTTGTCGACACCGCTATCCAGCACTCCTCCCCATTCATCTAGGAAAACCTCGGAGAGTCCGCTCTCCGAGCCTGAGTTCACATCCACCCTGTTCCCCCTCGACCACCCTTCTCATTCTCCATCTCTCAGTCCAATAGTTTCAGAATTCAGTGCATCACAAAGTTCAGGACATTCGACAGCATCTGAGATGGCCTCTTTTGCTTTTTCAGAGAATCCCGAGATGGCTGACAGAGGCAAGCATCCTGATGATCATGAGCACCCGCCATTCTTCATTGATCAAGCAGCTATCAACAATTCCTTGCTAGCATCCCTGGAGACCATGCAGAGGAAGATTCGTGACCAGGGTACCTTCATGGGTGATCTCATGAGAGAAATAGCACAGATGAGAGAGAACCGACCTGGGGGTGGTGGCGGTGGTGGAGGAGGAGGAGGACCTGATGCAGGAGGAGGTGATCCCGACGCTGAGAGACCGCCAGAGGCCATCATGCGAGAATTGCATAACCCAGCAGCGTCCCTTACACATCGATGGATCAGACTCCCGCCTATCCATGGAGATTTCGAGCTTCGGCCCCACACCATTCAGCTTCTACCCAAATTCCATGGGTTGCCGACCGAAGAGCCACACCTCCACCTCCAAGAGTTCGAAATGATTTGCAGCACGATCCATGATAGGTTGATGACCGAGGACACGATCAAGATGATCGCCTTCCCATTCTCCTTGGTTGACAGAGCCGCATATTGGCTCAAACACCTGGGGCGATTCATTGATACTTGGGCAGATCTCCGGACCGCGTATCTGAAGAAATACTACCCTCTCGGCCGGACTAATGCAGCGAGAGCGATGATCAACAACTTTGTCATGATCCCAAACGAACAATTCCATGAAGCCTGGGATCGATTCAGAGAGCTCATTGACCGGTGTCCACATCATGACATCTCCAAGCCCAACTTGGTTCAGAGTTTCTTCTGTGGGCTGACACCGGAGCTGCAGGGGCTAGTGAACGCCTCTTGCGGTGGGTCGTACTTTTCCAAGGGTGAAGACGACGTCAGGGCCATTTACGAGGGCATGGCAGAAAATTCAACCGTGATGGCCCAGGCCCGTGTTTACACACAGCAAAAGCCCCCGCAAGGAGCGGGATCATTCCAGAGGATCGCCCGCATCGATGCTGGTCCCAACACATCGTCGGCAGCTGCAGCCCAAGCTGAATCAGCCGCAGCCGACATGGGCATAATCAGTGAGAAGCTGGACCGTCTCGAGATCCTCGAGAAGAAACAGATGCAAGGCATGGCCCATATGGACCAGATCGCCAAAACCATGAGTGACCAGAAGACGCAAATCCTTTGCGTACAGGAGGCACAAACTCAATCCCAGCAGCCTCCTAGGTCACAGGCTGACCCAAGCAGTAGCAGTTCCAACCAACCCTCTACCTCGTACCGCTAGGAGAATCATATCCAGGTAGAGCCGGTTCCACTGCTACAGTACTACCCAGCGCAGCCGCCATCTCCAGACACTCAGATGGTGGTCTATCAGCCGGAGCAGCCACTGGCAGTTCTCCCTCCACCCCCCCTTGAGCAGGAACCATTGATGGAAGTCAATGGGATTTGGTACGACCGGTACCCTCAGCCTGGGATCCGTCGTGATCTTCCAGGGTTCCGTTGGGGCAACGATGGCTCCTCATCCCAGCGGCAGAATCCTGCTTAAGGACAGCAGAGCATCCAGCAACCACAGCAGCAGCAGCAACCCTAATACGCCCATCAGCAGCAATACCAGAGTGGTCCTCGTCCCGCCTATCAGGGACAGCAGTGGAGGCAACATCAGCAGCCTCATCAATCTTACCCCCATCACCCTCAATACCAGCAGTACCAAAACAGCAGCAGCCTCATTTCCAGTAGGGAAACCCATCCGGTTCTCAAGCTCCTGCTTTTGAGAACCCAGCTCTCGATGATCTTGCTCGCTTGCTCTCCGAACAACGAGCATCCTTCAGGCAAGAAATGGATGAATTCCAGCAGGAGATGAGGGAAATTATCAAAGGGAAGGCCGCCATACCCGCTCAGATTGAACCTAACCTGAACAATCTGAAAAGGAAGTCTGAGCAGGTAGAGTTTACAGAGGACACCTCTCCTAGTGACTATTTGAGTGACATATCTCTTTCTTTGCATGATGCTGATTTTGTGACTACTAGGAGCGGTAGGATGCCAGCCGGCAGCGCCTCTTCTGAGCGACAACCACCAGATGAATCAGGAGCGCCAGAGGAGCAGAGTAGCGGTGTTGATGCCGCTAATGATGATGTTGAAGACGGTGGTGCTGAGGCCACCAATGATGGAGATCCAGACGACGGTACTGAGGCTGTCGTGAGACCAGATGTAGATGGTGGTGCTGATGCCACCATTTTTGATGCAGAGCCAGAGCGCGGTGCTGATGCCGCGAAGACAGGTGCAAGGGGTGGTACTGAGGCCACCACATCCACTTTTGTTGAGCTTCCCTCTGTGATGTTACCACATTTTGTACCTATGGACTGTGAAAACAAAAATAAAAACAAAAATATGAATAAAGGAAAGGTTTCTGTTCACATTACGGATCCATATGTGTTGCATGATGATGATTGTATGGATTCTCCTCCTTCACAGGCATAGGAACCTATTCCCAGTCCTCCATCTGTGGAGGCCCCTACCATCCCCTTTCCTGAGGCACTCCACCGAACGAAGGGGAATAAAAGAGAAAATCCTAAAAAAGATCAGCAGGTGGAGTTCAGCAATCAGATGATAGACAGATTCTATATTCAGCTGACTCTACAAGAAGCACTTGAGCACATCCCCCTCTTCAAAAAGAACTTGAAGGAGAAGACTATCATCCGCAGGAAGAGGAGGAACCACAGAGATCAGATCCATGTGCTCACTCATTCCACTTGCTGCACCATTCAGAACAAGCTGCCAGCAAAGCGACCAGACGCAGGAGCTCCCTATGTAAGATGCGAGATTCAGGAGCAGCAGTTTGATCGTACTCTGTTAGACAGCGACTCTTCAATTAACCTTCTTCCAGCAGCCTTACTCGACCGATTCGAGTTTGGTCCTCTTCTTAGGAGCAGGACAGTCCTTCAGTTTGCTGATAGGTCGACTAAGAGGCCGAAGGGGTTATTGAAAGACGTGGTCGTTACCATTCAGGGCCTGAAATTCCCCATGGACTTTGTTGTGTTGGACATGGAGATCCCTGAGTCGGTAACTGATGCCCCCATCATTCTCGGACGTCCATTCTTGGCCACAGCCAAGGCGGTGACCGATCATGACAATGGGAAGGTATGTTTTCGCGTAGAGGGCGAAACCATACATATAGAGACGATCGAGGAAACCAGAGCTAGAGAGTTAGAATGCTCGGAGCAGTCCAGCGAAGCCGCGGAGATGACAGAGGAAGAGCTAGACATCCACCAGGCATGTAATTTTGTGATGACTGATGATGAATCCAACTGGAAAGACCCTATAGCACTGACCCTCGCCTTGCCTACAGATTCACTATATCTCAAGCTCATGGCAGTCGAGAGCCGGGAGAGCACACCCCTGGATGAGGATACACCTGAGGCTGACAGTGTCGGGACGAGTGGTGTTGATGATTTTCATTCTTGCTCATCTTCTTCTGATCCCTCGGATTCAGACATTGATTGGGATTATTTCGATGACTATTTACCTTGTCTGATTCCTTCTGAGCCAACAGCCATGGCAGAGTGCGAGCCAGTGCAGCTTATTGATGATTCAGTAGGCCGCCCTTCGTCAGAGATTAATGCAGAGCGAGAGTTCTCCCATGCAGACCTGGTCGCCTTCACACAGACATATCAGAAGCCAGATCTGCCACCTCCCAGTTGTCCAGAACTGAAACCTCTGCCACAGTCGTTGAAGTATAGATTCCTTGCGGGTGAGCCCGATATGCACGCAGTCATTATCTCAGTAGGTTTGACTTGAGAGCAAGAATCTCGTCTGATGGAGGTTCTTGAAAGAAACCGCAAGGCAATCGGATGGAGTATAGCTGATCTCCAGGGGATTAGTCCGGCTCTGTGCTCTAACCACATCTATCTTGAGGATGACGCTAGGCCGTCGCGTGAGTTCCAGCGACGGCTGAACCCAAATCTTCGAGATGTAGTCATGAAAGAAATTTCGAAGTGGTGGAGCGCCGATTTTATCTACCCCATCTCCGACTCTAAGTGGGTTAGTCCGTTGCATGTGGTACCCAAGAAGACGGGTATCACCACAGTTGTCAATGAGTCTGGAGAGGAGATCGCTACCCGAGTACCCACTTCTTGGAGGGTCTGTGTGGACTACAGACGATTGAATGAGGCCACTAAGAAGGATCACTTCCCGCTGCCATTCATTGATCAGATTATCGAGCGGCTAACTGGGAAGAGTCATTACTACTTTCTTGACGGGTACTCCGGATACAATCAAGTGGCCATTGCGACCGAAGACCAGGAGAAAACGAAATTCACCTGTCCGTTTGGGACGTATGCTTTCAGACGGATGCCCTTTGGTCTATGTAACGCTCCGGCGACATTCCAAAGGTGCATGTTGTCCATATTCTCGGACATGGTGGGTGACTGTTTAGAGGTCTTCATGGATGACTTCTCGGTCTATGGCGACGGGTTCGATGCTTGTCTTGACTGCCTAGACCGTGTGCTTCAGCGCTGCATAGAGGTCAATCTTGTTTTATATTAGGAGAAGAGTCACTTCATGGTGACTCAAGGGACGGTCCTTGGTCATATCGTCTCCAACAGGGGCATGGAGGTCGATCCGGCCAAGGTGGATATCATCAGAAAACTCAATCCACCGTCCAATTTGCATCAGTTGCGGTCTTTTCTGGGGCATGTCGATTTCTACCAATGGTTCATTCAGGACTTCAGTCGTATTGCCCGACTGCTTACTGACTTGCTGACAAAAGACACTGAGTTTATTGTCAATGATAAGTGTCTTGCATCTTTTGAGACTCTAAAAAATATGGTTGTTTCAGCTCCTGTCCTTCAGCCACCCGATTGGTCTCTCCCATTCGAGATCATGACGGATGCTTCAGATTTTGCCGTTGGGGCTGTGCTTGGACAGAGGAGGGATGGATTACCTTTTGCCATTCACTACACCAGCCGGACATTGGATGCCGCTCAGCGGAACTACACCGTGTCTGAGAAAGAGATGCTGGCCGTAGTCTTCGCTCTGGATAAGTATCGATCTTATATTCTCGGATCTAGAGTAACAATTTACACTGATGACACCGCCATCCGGTACTTAATGGCTAAGAAGGATGCCAAAGCACGTCTTACCAGATGGATCCTTCTACTCCAGGAATTTGACATTGAGATTAAGGATAAGCCTGGAGTCAAGAATGTGGTGGCGGATCATCTTTCCAGATTGGAGAATCTTGAGGAATCTGAGCCCAGCGCACCTATCACAGAGACATTTCCAGATGAGGCGATCTTGGCTATCACCTCGCTCCCGTGGTACGCTGACATTGTGAACTATCTTGTCGCAAAGACGGTCCCACAAGGTTGTCCCAGGGTAGAAACTCGAGACCTTCCTAGCGAAGGCCAAGTTTTACCATTGGGAGGATCCTGTCCTTTATCATGAAGGAGGGGACAGTATCTGGAGGAGGTGCATTCCTCAAGAAGAGCATCATAGCGTCCTCACATACTGCCACAAGCTTGAGGCAGGAGGACATCATTCTGGAAAAAGGACAGCACAGAAGGTGCTTCAATCCGGCCTATGGTGGCCTACTCTCTTCAAGGATTCTGATGAGTTCGTGAAGAGATGTACTGACTGTCAGAAAATGGGAACCTGCGGACAGAGAGACATGATGCCCATGCAACCCATTCACTTCTATGAGGTTTTTGATGCATGGGGGATTGATTTCATGGGCCCATTTCCTAAGAGTCAGGGATTCGAGCACATTTTGCTCGCTATGGATTATGTCAGCCGATGGGTTGAGGCCATCCCCGCCCGAGCCGCAGATGCTAAAACCGTATGCAAATTCTTGAGGAAAAATATCATTTCACGGTTCGGGGTACCTAGAGTCTTGATTTCTGACGGGGGGTATCATTTCATCAATGACAAGGTTAGGGCCCTTGCAGACGAGTTCGGCATTGACCATCGGGTTGCCACACCATATAACCCTCAGACTAATGGTCTTGCCGAAGTATCGAACCGGGAGATAAAAACTATCTTGCAGAAGCTTGTCCGCCCAGACCAAAAGGATTGGTCACAGCTTTTGGACTCGGTCTTGTGGGCCTATCGGACTTCCTTTAAGAATCCATTGGGGACATCTCCCTTTCAACTCGTTTATGGCAAGCTGTGCCATTTGCCAGTGGAAATCAAGCACAAATCTTTTTGGGCAGTCACTGAGTTACTGTTAGATCTCGAGAGCATAGGAGAACAGAGAAGAGCAGAATTGGCAGCCCTGGAGGAACTGAGAGATACATCCTTTTCCAATAGCCTACAGTACAAAGAGAAAGTGACAACATGGCATGATTCCCATATCAGCCATAAACAGTTTGAGCCAGATCAGAGAGTATGGTTGTTTGATTCCAGGCTGAAAATATTTCCAGGGAAGTTAAGGAGCAAGTGGAAAGGTCCGTATGTGGTTAGGAAGGTACATGACAATGGCAGCATCGACATATCCGAACCGTCATCTTCTTCTACTTTCCGTGTCAATGGTCAACGCCTGAAACTATATCTAGATCATGATCTGCTGACCATTGACGTTGCCCCCATTCTTCTGGTATGAGATGTGTCATTTGATTCACATTATCTGCATCTCATACATGGTGATCAATTCCATCTTCCGCTGTACAGATCCATCTGTTCATATCACTCTTTCATCTGTTGATGTATTTTCTTCTTTTCTTCTTTTCCTCTTATATTTCCTTTATCTATCAAAAAGGTGCCGCCCTTGTAAACAGTTTTCCATACTTAGGACGTACTTTGTCCTAAGTATAGGGGGGTGCGCACCCTGAGTTTTTCATTCTTTTCGATCCTCTCCATTGTCTCCCCTTCTTGTCTACACTTAGGGATATCTTACCCTAAGTATAGGGGGAGATAATCTGAGTACGATCTGTTCATTCCCACCCTTGACCCTCCCTGCGTTGTGTACAGTCTGCTATACTTAGGATTATTTGATCCTAAGTATAGGGGGGACGGTTGACTTCTTATTTGGTTCATTCATTTATTCTTTAGACTTGTCTATACTTAGTACGAGTTATGTCTTCTCTTTTCTCTCCGATCTATGAGGACACAGCTCAAGCTAAGTATAGGAGGGTCGTATATACTACGTATATACTTTAGCCATAACTCGTACTTTCGTATTTTCCTAATAATATGGCTAATCATTCATTAAATTCATTAAAAATCTTTAATAAAAAGGTGTTATGTTCCTCAAATTCTTTTTGTATATACTGATTAATAAATCAGGTGAAAATGTTTTTTGCAAAATGTTTGAAAAATAGTTTGAAAATCTTTGTGACAATCTTTTGAAAACTATTTTGAAAATATTTTGTTACATGTTTTCAACCTATGTAAAAATGTGTGGTTTGTAAAAATTTCTTTTCTTTGTGTGAAATAAAATGTTTGAAAAATGATTTGCAAATGGTTTGAAAATTGGTTGCAAAAATGTTTTGAAAAACCTATATATACTGTTTTGAAAACCTTTGCAAAATGATTTTCAAATGTGTGTACATGTTTGTAAAATGTTTGTAAAAATTATTTTGGACTATAGTTTTCGAAAATTCTTTGAAAAGCTTGTGTCGAATACGTTTGAGGAATATTTGCATCACACCAGAATCCACTATATATATATGTGTATAAAATTGATCACTTACCCTTGTGAATTCTTAAAATCCACTTCTTGTATATATAAGAAGCACTCCCGTGTACATATTTTCACCTAACTTTTAGCCAAAAACTTTTGTTTTCAAAAATCCCAAAAACATTTGCAAAAGTAAAATCCAAAAACATTTGAAAAATCTTTTTGAAAAATACAAAAAAATGCATATGCATATGCATCATCATCATCTTTTCAAAAATCCATAAAAAGTTCAAAATCTTTGAAAATTGCATCACAAAAATATTTTCTGCATAGCATTGCATAGCATGAGCATTTTTCGGATTGAGTTTGATAGTTGAACGAGTCTAAGTAAAATCCGAAGATTGGATCTTGATTGGACCTTAAAATCTACATAATAACAGGAACCTTATAGGAACTGGATTTGAGGTACTTCAGGTCTAGTTGACTTAATTCTTTGAGGATCACGGGACTTGGTTCAACGGATTCTTGACTGCCTAAGTAGAGTATTTTGGAGCACACGCGTGACTCTCGTTGATAATGACCTAACTTGGACACCTGCACCTTTCACATGGCTCAACTCAGTTGGAGTGGTGAGGGGATTGGATTTACCGGTATGAGACGCACACAAGTGGAAACATTTGTCCTCCTCTAGGGAGGGAAGTGCACCCCAACCCGTCCAGTGATTAGGAAGTCTAAAGACAGGAGGTTGTGGGTTGCAATAAAGCTTCAAAAGAGGGATAGTCTACTGGCTCAAGAGGAAAAACTCCTTATGTAAATGCTGTTGTATATAGTATTCAAAAAAAATGTTCAGGCATGCACAAAAATAAAAAGCCTGCAAGTATGTACAAATGTTGTAAAGTCAATAAGCAAGCTTGAGTTCCAAAGTCATATCATGTGAGCCTGCAGCAGGATGACTTGACTACACTGGTCTTGCATCCCAGGATAGGTAGCTACACTGGCTACCGTCCATTCTTCTCTTCACCCCCTCCTCTTGAGCTGGTTGCCACTTGAACTTAGAAGGGAATACCCCGCTCCTCGAGGATGGAGTTATTGGATTGGGGAATCATTGGGTTGCCGTACTGGAGAAGTCAGTCTCTTTGTCATTCTAGTTGGGGAGAGCCACCATCACTTACACTGTACGAGCCAGATTTATAGTCGTAAGAGTTTGCGTATGAGTGGAAGTATTTCTGACCTGGCTATTGAGGAGACTTGGACAGAGTTTTGGGATTCTCAGGGATTGTTGGATGTCAAATTCAGTTCTCACTAAGGTTCCGCCCACACTAAAACTCCAAAGGTCCGACTTAAGCTCCAAACTTTTATTTTGTGAAGACAAGTTTGATAATTAAACTAAATCCAAGTTCTTCTTTTTCTTTTGTTTCTTTTTCTTTTTGTACTTATTGCATAAGTGTTTGCTAGGGACTAGTAAAGGTAAAGTATAGGGGGGTGATGAATCCACATTTCATCATCTTTATTCTATCATTTTGGCACCAAAACCCCTAGCAAATGCCTGTAAATAGCCCTAAATATAGCATCTTAGCATTCATGCATGTGCATCCCATTAGTGTATAAAATATTGTAATTAAAGCCAAAATTATAGAATAAATAAAAGAAAAGAAAAAGAATAAAATATTGTAAATATTTTATGACCCGAAACCCCGAGACCTAGGCATCTGGATGAATAGGTCGACAAGGAATAAAGTAGGGGGAGATAAGGTCAAAATACAGTATCAATACATGCATTTTCTATTCATTCTTTATTCATTTTGGGACCTATTTTTGGTTATACATTTTATACATCAAAAAAAGAAACTTTGTACATGAAAGTTGTAGATAATTAAATAAAGAAAAATACAAAATTGATTTCACTGAAAAATAATGTACAAATAAAAAGTTATGGTCTGAATAAAAATCCAGAATCCCAACTTCCCAAACCCGTATGTCACAACTGAAAACTCCAAATGCAGCAAACTCACCTTTAATTGTATATAGAATAAAATAATCTATTTAATGGCGGTGGTTTCGCATTTGGCGGAACTACGGTTTGAAAGTTGAGTTTTGGACCCACCTTGTATAGCTGTACTGATTAAAATATTCAATTTATTATTTATTCATTATTTTTGTATTTTTATATTTTTATAATTATGTAAATATTACTTATAATAATTATGTACATTAAAATCAGAATAAAGATGCAAAGAAAACTCAAAATAAAAATACTTGTATATAAAATACACATGTATTACACCTATATACATACCTATACAATACTTAATTATATTTTATTAAAAATACAAAACATATCAGAAAAATAAAACAAAAATACAATTAAGTGTATAAAAGTACTTTATAATTTTAGAAAATAAGAAACAAAAATAATAAAAATAAAATACACAGAATAAAAATAAAGGAATAAAATATATATGTATTATACCTATATAGGGCTAAAAATAAACTTGTAAAAATATACCTCATAAAAATAATTAAAAATCATAATAAAATACTACATAAAATAACGAATATTTTTTATTTTATAGTCATAATTTAATTCAGCCTTTTTCTATTTTTAAATGAATTTACAAAATAATAATCAGGGATTTTTCCTGGTTGGTCCACGTGGACCAACCAGGTTTCAGCCCCAGTTGACTTCGGTCAACTGGTCGTTCTTAGCCCTGTAGCCCTTGTCAGAGCCGGGTTTGACCCCTTTTTCTCCATTTTTTTCGAGGCCTCGTCTTGCATCATCTTGTGATAGACTCTTCTTGGCTTTTAATCCTCGATCAATGGGCATGCCCGCCCTTACGAAACCTTGGTCGAAGGACCACTGTAGCCATTGCTAGGCCTCGTTCTTTCCCCACTGACCGTCAACCCCATAAAACCCAGCTCCGATTCTCTTTTGATTTTTGAACCGCACTCCACACAGATCTTCCCCCCTTGGTCGTGCTCGAGGTACCTGGAGGTGACAGCTCCAAGTTCTGGGCTTCAAGGCGGCGGATCGGCACTTGATCTGAGCATGTTCCACACCTCCGGCGAGCTTGGCCGTAGAGGTATCTACCCTCTGGCTCCGGCCATTGAGGCTGCTCATCCATTTTATTTTCACCCTCATTACGTTCTTGGCAGTCCTAGGTCCATCTAGATCCTAGTTTCTTGTTCAATCATCCCGAGAATCACATATTCGAATTCTTCACCGGAGTGCAACTCCGGCCGAGGATCCACATCGCCATACCGCGTCTTTGAGAGCCAGTCGAAGGTCGAGGCACTTTGCCCTCGACCTTCTTAACATTTTTTGTGCAGGTCCTGAAGCTTTGAAGCACCTGGGGGAAATTTTGAAGGCCGACCAAGGCACCTGGAGCCCTGTTGCTCCGCCGACCTCGCACCGCCTCTCCGAGCTTCGCCGGAGACTTTTGCCGCCCTCAGCCTCTGGAGGAGGACCAGGGGATCCCGCTGGGCCATTTTCAGCTCGAGATAGTGCCCGAGGAGGAAGGAGGAGATCAGGGAAGCTCGCAGGCGGCGAGTTCTTCCCTGTTCTTCATCATAGTCCGTCAGCCGTTCGATCATCGGCCCAGCCCAGATCCACCACCAGCCATTGGATCTTCGAGAGCCTCCACCGTCAGATTTGTCGAGATCCTTCTAATCCCGGCCGTCCACGAGCGAACCGTCATCACGCCAGGAGAAGCTGCCACATGGATAAGTGACGCGTCCCACACCGTTGGATCGCGCCTCGCCACCGCCCGTTGGATTCGCGCCACGCGTCATCAGTGTCCATTCGCCGTTGGATCTGCCTTGCGAAGGTATTTTGCATTTAAACCCTCGTTATTTTTGTAATTTAGTTTTAGTCCTAAGACTTTTCTCAGTAGTTTAAATATTTTGTAAATTTTGCAAGTAGGCCCTTAGACTTTAAATATCTGCATCTAGGTCCTCCGTCGCGTCACCTTACGTGACCTGTTCACGTGAGATGTGGGCATTTTACGAGGAAGCCCTCGGGTCTTTTAGTATTTCATTTCAGTCCAAGGAATTTTATATTCAGTGTTAACTTTTTGGAGAAATTGCAAGTTAACCCCCAGAGGTTTCTGATATTGCACTTAGGTCCCTGTTGGGCGCGTGCAAGTCACGCGCCCTGGTGGGTAATTTGCGCCGACACCCCTGCAGGTCTGTGTATTTGTATTTGGTCCATAAATTTCAATATTAAGTGTAATCTTTTGTGGAAAATTGCTTGGATGCCCCTGGATGTTTTAATATTTGCATGTATACCCCTGTGAGGCTGTGACATTTTTGTGTGCTTGCTTGATTTAATTAGGGCACCATCTTAACTCGAAAAATTCCACAAAAATCACATTAAGCTCATGTGTGCTTGTACTTTAACGCCATATTTTTAGTTTTTGATTTTATTTCATTTTATTATTTATTAAAAATTAAAAACATACTTTTTATCTATTGTCTAGCATAGAAAATACCAAAAAAATATTAAAATACCTTGAAAAATTCCAAAAAAATCCCTACTGTCTATTTTATCATATTTTAATGTCAGCCCAAAAATCACTAAAAAATGCAAAAGAAAAACCTTAAAAATTCGAAAATACCTTAAAACTTCAAAAAAATCTAAAAAATTGTAGAAAATTCCAAAAAATACAAACTCAATTTCTGTAGGTTCTATATTTTATTGTCACCGCCTTCGTGAAGTCGTGCCCAGTTTGCCAGAGAATGGGAGGAACCATTGGTTCCAAGGATGAGATGCCGATGCAGCCGGTCATCATTTGTGATGTCTTTGACGCCTGGGGCATCGATTTCATGGGCCCCGAGGCCCCCCGCACGCCCCTCGCACGTGCGTGGGGGAACGTCCCCAGCAAGCCATCACCCAGGGTCACGTGCGTGGCACGTGTTCCCTGGGCAAATTACGAAGGACCCCCCGGAGGTTCCCCCTATTCACGCAGACACCCCCGCCAGCCAGAGGCACGTGCATAGCACGTGACCTCTGGAAGTTGGTTTCATGTGTGAGTTGGTGAAATTGAGGTTCTTGCATGCTTGATTGAGCCATGTTTGCTTCGATACACTCCCCTGAGCCTTAAACACTCCATTCATCTCCACAGATTCACCCACTCACTTGTATATCCATCCATCTTCTTCGTTCACCTCGGTCTCTCCCAACATCAAATCTCATCTTTATACTTAAGCTAATCTCAGCCTAAGTATAGGGGGGACCCGAGTCCCTGTGATTTTCTCCACTCATCTTTCCTTGCCTTTATACTTAGGTATTCGTCAGTGTCACCTTCCTGAGCGACTTCAACTCCATGAGCGACTGTGGGACCGGCCCCGTCAGCCTGTTGTCCCTCAGCTCCAAGTCTTGCAAGCTCCCGAGCTTCCCGAACTCCGGCAGCAGGCCGGAGAAGTTGTTGGAGTGGAGCCACAGCTGGACCAAATTTGTCATGTTCCCGACCACGTCGATGGGACCTGAAAGCAAGCCATCACGGCCCCGCTGGTTGTTCAGCCATAATGTAGTGATCGGGGAGCCGACACCGAATCCGATGGGGAGCGGCCCATGGAGGTAATTGTAAGTAAGTAACAAATTGTTGAGGCTGGGGAAGGTCTTATTATCAACTTCTCTTTGCTTAGATCTTATGGAATTGCTCTTAAACCATTTAAGAACAATGTTATTTCTCCTCAGATACTTGGAGATAAGGACAGAGCGATTGTATTGTTCCACGTATAGTGACTTGGATATTGAGATCACATCTCAAATCCAGATCCCATGGACCTCTCATAGATGCTTGATTAAATCAAGACAAAATACCTAATCTTCTCATTGCATCTGAATCTCATTCAGATCAATGTCCAGTAAATGGACTAAGATTAGGTTACTTCTCTAATGAGAGGAGTCACTAAAATCCAGACCTGTTTCATCACTCCCTCGGAATGGAAGCGTCATGGTTATACAATCGTTTATGATCAAATCACCCTTCACAGACGGCCGGGTAAATCTACCAATGAAAGGCCACTTATGGGCTTTGCGCGCATCGCACCCTCTAGCGCGTGCGCGGGTGCGCATCTTGCAGCGCCTGTGCGCACATAGCGCCTGTGCGCATAGCGCCTGTGCGCAGTCTCCGGTGCGCGACCCTGTGCGCAGTCACCTGCGCGTGACCGTGGGCCTCCTGCGCGCGCGATTGAAAATTAGTTTGGAAAATTTTGTGGCTGTTTTATATTTTTAATGTCCATTTTACCCTCAGTAGTAGCTATTTCACTGTTTTGGTTTATTTTAGTGTTTAAAAATACCAAAAATATTTTGAAAAATACCTAAAAATCATAAAAACAATAGAAATTATAAAAATACTAAATAGATTTTATTTCTAAATTTTTGGCTATTTTTGCATATTTTTATAAATATTTTATCACCACTTTTGTTAAATTGTTTTATATTCCATTATTGAAAAAAATATAAAATATAAATTATAAAAATCAGAAAATTTAAAAATCAAAATAAAAAATTAAAAATTAAATTAAAAAAAATTTAAAAACCCACAAAAAGATATGTTTGCATAGTGTAGACATCACTCACATTCACACACACACAATTGTCTGAACTGCCATGTTTGCTCCCTGTGTTCGAACTCTCTGCATACTTGTCCTATACATCTTTTGTGCAGAGTTAAAAATAAATTTTAACTCCACATTTATTTCTAATTGTTGATCTATAGTGTGGGTTAATTGTTGATTAATTAGGGATTTTTAGCGGTCACCGCAGCGACCCTTGTGTTCCCGCTTTGTGTGGAATACACTACCCTAGAAATTCCTAGCTATCACCTATCGCTCCTAAGTGTAACAAAATCAGCATCAAACATGTATGCAGACAAATCACCAAAGGAATCACTAGGAGTGGTATTCTTTGTGAACTCTACCTGCTCAGACTTCCTCTTCAGATTGTTCGGATTCGGCTCAATCTGAGCAGGGATGGCGGCCTTCCCTCTCACAATCTCCCGCATCTATTGGTGGAACTCATCCATCTCTCATCTAAAGGTAGCATGCTGCTCTGTCATGAGGCAGGCTAGGTCGTCCAAGGCATGGTTCTCATAGGTCGGCCCATGAGAACCTGACGGGTGGCATCGCTGGTAATGAGGCTGTTGCGGCTGGTGCGGGTGAGAGGGGTACTGTGGATGATACTGTTGAGGCTGCTCTCGCCTCCAAGGTTGTCCGTGCTGATAGGGACGAGGACCGTACTGCTGCTGTGGTTGGGATGACTGCTGCTGGGAAACTGGGGGCTGGTGGTGCTACTCTCACTGATGGTCATACTGGCCACCCTGAACTGGAGGCTGCTGCTGGGAACTGGTGCCTCCGGCCGACCAACGGAATCCGGGATGGTCTCGTCGGATACCGGTCTGGGGGCGATCGTACCAAATCCCGTTGACATACATCAACGGCTCCGGCTCGTAGGGGGTGGCGGGAGTACTGCCAGAGGCTGATCCGGCTGGTAGACCACCATCTGAGAGTCTGGGGATGGTGGTGACTGGTAGTACGGCTGTGGCTACTGGTACGGCTCCTCCTGTACAAGGTGAACCTGTCTAGGCTGACTGTAGCGCTGGGACGAGCTACCACTGCTGCTCGGATCTCCTCGTGCCTGAAGACGGGGCTGAGAAGCCATTTGTGCCTCCTGGAGACACATGAGTTGTGTCTTCAGGTCACTCAGCATCTGTGCCATCTGATCCATCTGAGATATGCCCTGGCACTGCTTCTTCTCTATCAACTCGATCCGGTCCAGCTTCTCGTTGATGATGCCCATGTCAACGGCTGTGGACTCGGCCTGTGCAGCTGCCGTTGATGAAGTGGAAGGACCGACATCGACCCGTGCTATCCTCTGAAACTGCACGGACTGTGGCTGAGGGTGTCCCTGAGTGTAGAGTCGGGTCTGGGACATCACTGTGTAGTTCTCGGCCATCTCCTCGTAGATGGACCAGACCTGATCCTCATCCTTGGCGAAGTAGGAACCGCCACAAGAAGCGTTCACCATGCCCTGCAGCTTTGGTTTCAACCCGCAGAAGAAGCTCTGAACTAGGTTCGGCTTTGTGATATCGTGGTGCGGGCATCTGTCGGTGAGCTCTCGGAACCTGTCCCATGCCTCGTGAAACTGCTCGTTGGGGAGCATGGAGAAGTTGCTGATCAGGGCCCTCGCTGCATTGGTCTGCCCAAGTGAGTAGTACTTGTTCAAGTACTCGGTGCGGAGCTACTCCCAGATGTATACGAATCTCCCTAAGTGCTTCAGCCAGTTGGCTGCTCTGTCTGCCAGGGAAAAAGGAAAAGTCAATCAACCTGATGGTGTCCTCGTCCACCTAACGATCGTGGACTATATTGCATATCATCTCAAACTCCTGGAGATGAAGATGGGGCTCCTCAGTGGCGAGCCTGTGAATGCGGGGTAGAAGCTGAAGTGTGTTCGGGGGGAACTTGAAGTCCCCCATGATCGCCGGAAGTACCACCCATTGGTGTGTCAGTGTCGATCCGGGGTTGTGCAACTCCCGCATCGGTCATGCTCATGTTGTTGTTGCTGCTGCCGCCGCGGCTGCTGTGGCTGCGGCAGCTGTTGCTCCCGGCTGGGCTGGCTCATCGGGTCTCTATGGTCCGTCTCCCCCGGGTCTGCGCTACTCGCGGTCGGCTCTCATCTGCTCCATCTCTCTCCTCATCTCAATCATGAACGCCCCCTAATCCCTAATCTACTGCTGCATTGTCTCGAGGGAGGCGATCAAGGTGGTGTTGATCGCACCCTGGTCCAGGACGTAAGTCTGCTCTGGTTGGGGACCTCCGGTGCGGTCATCGCTGTTGTCGGCCATGGTCTCTACAAAGGCAAAAGACCCAAACTCAGGTGCCGATAAATCATCTGTCTGTTGTCTATCATCTAGCACTGGAATCACAGGATTGGTAGAAGGGTGGTCAAGGGGGAACGTGGCGGAATCGAACTCGGGTTCGGAGAGCGGGTCTCGGCTCTCACGAACCAACCTAGTTGAACGGGCTGGAGTGCTAAAAGCGGTGCAGCCAGAGGCTGCCTAAGAGACCTCCTGCCCATCATCTTGATCTGGCGAGTCGTGCGGATGAGATCTGAAAATACACAAGATGAGCAAACAAACCCCAAATTCACCTACTCAACACGAGCTGAAGACCGTAAGGATTCGGTCAATTTATCTTGTCAATTTTATTTAGGTGATCAAGCCAGTATATCAGAGCGGTTAGCGAGCTGGTAGGAATCCGACGCCCCTAGGAGACTGTCCCGATCCCGAACTAGATCTTTCCCAGCCAGTACAAGCCGCGGACCATTTACCAGCTACCCGATCAGCTCGCTCTGTTAAGGATATCGCGGCCCGCTTTACTAGAAACCGGAGCGATCCTTGGTGGAGAACGACTAGCCCAGAAGCAGTAGTCTGAAAAGGGGTCAGATGTGGCTCTAACCTAGGGTGCGAGTCGCTCTCTCGCTCATACAAATCAGACAATGAGGGGGTTGCTCTCCCCAAGACAGATTTTTTTAAGTGAGGTGTCTTTTAGGGTCAAGTGTGTTTAGCAGTACCAATTTTATAGTTTTTATTTTTTTAGGTATTTTTCAAAGCAAACAACGCCTAACGAATTTTTCGGTTCTCCTGATTATTTTAAGTCCAAAAACCGGGGGGAGAAGATGAAAAAGCCGATGCGCGAGTGATGAATCCATGATTCATTAACTTTTCTGTCGCATTTTGTCTTAAAACCCTTAACAAATACATGTAAATATTCATTAATTCTCATCTTTTAGTAAATCCTCATTCATGAATAAAAAGCCACTTTTAATCATCAAAATCATGTAAATAAATAAAGACAAAGAAAAAAAGAAGAACAAAGGCAGATTGGATATATGTAAATATATACAATATGACTTAAAATATAAATATAACTGCAAGGTATATTTATAGGCTAACCTCCGAGACCAAGTCAGCATGGATTGGTGGACAAACCAAAAAGTAGGGGGAGATAAGGAAAGAAAACCCTAAAAATAAATTAATACACATTCCATACACCTTCTTCTATTTATAAAATAAACATAAAACTTCACAGATTTTTAATTAAGGGTTTTTATCAGTTGTTCCCCTCCGAGATATCGCAATATCAGTTATACCCCTATCTTTTTGGTAATATCAGTTGTGCCCCCGACTTCTTGCCAATATTTCACTTGTGCCCCTCAGAGGGGCATAACTGATAAAAGATTTTTATCAGTTATGCCCCTCTGAGGGACACAAGTGAAATATTGGCAAGAAGTCGGGGGCACAACTGATATTACCCAAAAGATATGGGCATAACTGATATTGCTATATCTCAGAGGGGCACAAATGATAAAATCCCTTTAATTAATTCATATGTACATATTTTTCACCAAACTCTTTTCCTAATTATTTCTAATAATTATATAAAAATATAAAATAAGTTAAAAATTTTACTCTGTATATATGCTAAGAAATCCAGCCTATATATTGTCAAAATCTCAACTTCCGAACATCATAACTTCCTCATACGAACTCCAATTTCATCTACTCACCTTTAAAGTTCATAAAATAATATTCTCTAATTAATAAAGGTGGTTTCATCGAATTTGGAGTCCGTTTGCAAAATGTCGGTTTTGGGACCAAAAGACAACGGGGTTTCTGGGCTATTTATTTTATGTAACACATGTTATTTATAGTTTTCTTAATTTTATAATTTTTACATTATTTCATGATCTTGTATTTTCACCCTAATTTATTTCATAATTTTTGGAACTTATTTATTATTTTAATAAAATCAAAAACCTTAAAATATAGGTAAAAATGAACTAGCTAACTTATATCCTTATTTATTAATACATGTAAATTAATTTATTAAAATCTATAAAAATTCATACAAACCTTATTTATTATTCTAATAATTAAAAAATATAAAATTAATTTTTAGTTATTTATTTATTAAATTAAAAAATCTAAAACCTATTTATAAATACATATTTATTAATATAATATTTATATTTTGAATAATATCTATTATTTATTAAAAGTAATTATTCCATAAATTAGATAACTAATTTATTTACAATTCTTATATTTACACTTATTTAAAATAAGATGATTTACTATTTAATATCGAATTTACATTGAATTTGGAACTTCTGGCCAACCAGGTGCTGACATTTGTCAGCACCTGGGTTGTCTTCTCCAAGAAACCATTCTGCTCGTCTGTTCCAACTGACCTCCTTCACTAAATTATTCCGCACACAACTTCACACCTTCAAGCCATCTAAACCTTCAGATCAAGTCTCCTAACAACCACTTCCATCGATGGCCATCAGATTTGACTTGGGGATCAAGAAATCTCCCTATTTAAAGCTTCAAAGTTCCCCATTCGCGAACCTAACTCTCCAACTAACCTGAAGCTTCTGCTCCAGTAGCCGACCCCCCATTTTTCAAGCCTCGCTCCGCCCGACGCGGAGGTGACAGCTCCGGTCCAGCGAGCTCGCGTAGAGGAGGAATCGTCGGAGGAGGTTCCAAGGAAGTTCTCTTCCTTGCATCGCCGCATATCGCTGCGTTCTGCTCCGGCCAAGGTCGTTCGTCGAGCGACTTCGTCCAGGTAATACACCTAGACTTTCCCCAGACCTATCCTTCATTTTCTACAAATTTTCTCCTCGATTCTCGTGTAGATATTAGCGAACTTAAGCCGTCATTAGGACGCTTAATCCCTTAGGTTAGTCGCCTATTTGAAATCCCTTCGAATTTCGCTTCAAATCAACTTCGATTCGCGTTTTATTCCATCGCCATTTTTACGCTATTGTTAATTCTTCTGGAAACCTTATCAAACTCCATGTTTTGAGCTTGCATCCTTTAATCCTTGAGTCGATTCTTCGTGAATCGAGCAGACCAATTTGTTATTTGCAGGTTCTTCTCCGATCAGGAGTAATTTCATAACATCTGGAAGCCATCGTCTTCACGGAAATCACATCCAAAGATGGCGTGACCATCTGACCTTCAGACGTTATCGCACCGGACCGCTGTCTTCATCGCGCCTCCACCACAGCTCGGAGCTGCCTTCGCCAGCCATCTACCGTGGGCAAGCTCGAGGGGTGGAGAAGCCACCCCTCTGGCCCCGCTGGAGCGCCCAGATCGCCGTCGTGCGTCGGTATTAAATCAGAGAAGAAGACCCGTTCGCCAGAACTCCAACAACCTCAAGAACAGACGGTGTACAGGTGTGCGACACATGGCATAAGCAGAAACATCGGATCGGCGCGGACCAGTTCTAATCCTAGCCGTCAAAGTCGAAACGATGGAAATTTTGCACCTTTAACCCAACAGGCTTTCCAGACTTTATTCCCGCTCCAGAGGTTTTCGGATATTACATTTAGGTCCCTCCACAGGGACCTAAATGTAAAACTCTTTTATTTTTCTTACAGAATAGTCCTTTGAGGACCTATTTGCAGAACAAATTTAGTATTTTCTTGCGCTTATGCCCCTGGGCTGTAAGGGATATTTGGACCACGTTTGACCTTGTTTCTTGACGATTTCTTTAGGGTAGTTACACAACTACCCCAGCTAGCTTGTATTAAATTTTCGTGAGTTTTTATCTTGTTTTTATCGAATTTTGATTTTTCAAAAACCGCATCGTTTTGTTTTGTTTTCGTGATTAGTTCGAGCCCGTTGCTTGACCCGTCGTCCACCTATTATATTGTACCATCTACCTATATTCACCTATTATATAATAAATAAATCTTTTGTGAAAAAATGTCCCTTTTTGAAAATTAAATAAAAATTTGAAAAGATTAAAATCAAATAAAATTTAAAAATAAAAATCAAATAAAAAGTGTTTTCTTTTCCCTTTGATCACATAAAGAAGAGATATAATAAAATTGCAAAAATATTCCTTAAAAAATCAAAGTCTTCTATTCTGCCTCCTTGAGTACGACCCAGGCACACTCACCTAGATAAAGAATTAGTGTAGGTTTTCGACCGAAAACCGAATTTGTTTGATAGAACTGAAGATCTGTTTTTGCGGCTTTTTCTACACCGACAACTTCATTCTCTAAAAAAAGCCGCGAACTGATTTTTAGACTCATCAAAATGGCGACGTTGCCGGGGAGGCGTTAGACTACTTTGATTTTTTCGAATTTTTGTGATTTTATTTTCTTTCTTCTTTCGTTGGTTTTCGTACGGTTTTTCGTACAGCTTTTGTTTCAATCGACTTCTTTTTGTTTTCTTTTGGCTTTTCTTACGATTTTCTCGAGTCTTCTCTCGACCGATTTCGTACGGTTTTTCGTACAACTAACTATTTTTGCAGGGACTGCAGGATCAGTCGGCTTCTTCGGAAGCCGAATCAGTTGAAAGATCAGAGGTCGGCTCCTTCTTCACGAGTCGGCTACAGAGGGCAGATTTAGTTAGAATATTTTTATAAAAGAGAGAGAAAGGGAGAGAAACTATAATAAATAAACAACCCCCCCCATTTTTTTGGGTCTGATTCGCCGGATACCGTGTATCCGAGGGATCAGGGCACCCACCGCAGTTTTTCTCGCTTATCGGTTTTCCACGGCTTTTTATATGATTGCTTAGGTTTTTCTCTCTATCTGATTATCCCTACGTAGCTAGTCTTAGGACCCGCAACCTAGGTGCATGATTTTAGGGTTTTTAAAAAAAAGAAAAAAATCGATAGACGTTTGCTTGAAAAAACCCAAAAAAATTTAAAAAATCACAAAATAAATTCGGGTCTGCTAAAATAGCTGGTCTAAAAGCCGTAAACCGATTCATTTGTTTTGGGAGAGTAACCCCCACACAACTTCTCAGAGTGCGCGAGCGAGAGCCAGCATATAAGGGTAGAGCCCAAACCCCGTATTTCCCGTGCAATACTACTTAGTTCATACACCTGATCGCTGTTCCTCAATCAGTACTCTCGGGTAGCCGCAAATGGTCCAAGTTTACTTAGCAGAGTGGGAGGTTTAGAGGAAACTGCGCAAGGCTCCGTCCTCAAGTAACACGGGTAGCTGGAAACGGTCCGTACTTACTCCCATACTGGCTGAGTACGAGTGATCTTTTGTAAGGACTCGGGCCAGTGTTTCGAAAAAACCATCGGGCATCTATTGGCTCGCTCAGCCCGCGATAACCGCGATATTTTGTTTTCTAATTACAACCCTAAAACCGACAAGATAAAAGACCGAACTCCTACGGTCTTTATCGGGATGAGTTGGTGAACACGGGGTTTGCTTTGTGTTTGCTTGCGGGGCGTGAGTTTTCCGCGGCTTTCGTATTTTTTCCATCTCCTCTGAATCGTAAAACGTGCTCTCCTGATCAATCCTCTTGACATCGAAGATGACGTCTCGACGGCTTTTCTGCTCAGACTCCGTGAGCCTTCGACCGTCCACCGTCGAGCGTACTTCTTCACAGGCTCGGGATGATCCTCTACCCGAGCTGGTCCCATCAGATCTCGAGGCGAGTCAAAACCAGACTCCCTCGCCTCCTGGCCAGACTAATGAGGCAGACCCTTGCCTCAATACATCATCTAGATCTCCATCTTATTTTTCGCTGAGTTCTTACGAGAGCTTTTATTTCACAGACGATCAGATGGCTCGTGGTAAAGGACCAGCGGCAGACGAGAGGCATCCAGCTAAGGAGCAGCATGAAGGAAGGCCAGATCCAGCCGCAGTCATTACTACAGGAATTCTCGATACACTTCAGCAGATGAATCTACAGATTCGAGAACAGTTTAGAGTTCAGAATGAACTACAGGCTGAAATAGCCGCACTGCGAGCAGGGGTCGGGAACCAGTTACCGCCTGCGGTTCCCGCGACTTTACGGGATGAGTATGACACGGGCGCTAGAACGCTCCACCATTGGATTCGGCTACCGCTGAATCAAGGGCCATACGAGATGAGACCGTCCTTCATTTCTTTGCTTTCCAAGTACTATGGGAATGCCGCAGAGGAGCCGTTCACCTTTCTACAGCAATTCGAGATGATTTGCGGTACGGCTTGCTACCCTGGAGTCACTCAGGAGGTCGTACGCCTCAAGGCCTTCCCCTTTGCCTTAGCCGATAAGGCTCTTTACTGGTTGAGTCATCTGGGGAGGGAAATCTCTACATGGGACGATCTGAAGTCCACCTTCCTGCGCAAATATTTTCCTCTAGGAAGGACGTAAATGATGAGGAGCCAGATCTCCAACTTTACGCAACTCCTGCACGAATCTTTCCATGAGGCATGGGATAGATTCAAGGATCTTACGGAGAGATGCCAGCATCATGAGATCCCGATGAAGGTTCTCGTGCAGAACTATTTTAGAGGACTCCTGCCGGAAATACAAGGGCTCGTAAGTGCCGCATGTGGCGGCAGCTACTTAAACAAGGATGCCGAGTCAGTCTGGGCCATCTTCGAAGGGATGCCCGAGAACTCGAGAGTCGTAGACTCTACTCGGGCATTTCAGAAAGCCCTGCAGCCACCACATCACCGAGAACATGACAAGGTGGCTAGCATCTCAGATTCTGAATCCAATACCAACATGGGATACATTAGCGAGAAGCTAACGTTGGTGGATGTGATTCACAAGCAGGTCCAAGACCTACAGCCGCTGCGAGAGTTGGAGAAACTTTCATCTCTACCTCAGCAGCTGAGTGATCTGTCGAAGAAGGTGTCTGACCTTCAGCTCGAGTATCAGCAGATCCAATCTTCTTCGACCACACAACCCGCACAGACGATCTTACCTGCTCTGCCCACCCATCCGATCCACTTTGTACAGAGCGAGCAAGAGACTCCACAGCTTGATTGGCATGAGGATCAGTCTCATGCCAATCCCGGACAGATCACCAACACTGTAGAGATGGAGGTGGAGCCACAATCCACTCTCGAGATCAACAGGATTTGGTATACTCTGATTCAGCAGCCGAGTATACCGAATCAGCAGCAGCAGCCGTACGGTCATCCACAGCATGGATGTCTGAATTTCCAGCACCGCCAGAGCTTTACGCCACAGCAGTCTCACCCGAATGTATATCACCAGAGACCGCATTCATATCAGCACCCTGCTCATTATTCACCGAATTATCCTTATCAGCAGCAGCAGTCTTCCTCCACACCTCAGCGATACTCCCAGCCTTCCACTTCTCAGCAATACATGCCAAGGCAGGAGATAGGAGCAAGCCAGGGTCACCACACCGAACCAGAGTTCTCTTCACAGGCTCAGGCACTCAACCAGATCATGGACATGCTGAGTACGCTCCATATTGCTCACAAAACCGAGATGGAGCAGGTTAACCGTCGTCTGGACGAGTTAACCGCGCCGAAGACCACTCTTCCAGCCCAGCCTCAGATGAACCCGAACAACAAGAGGAGGCTCTAGATCAGGTAGACACTACAGGTAAGATCTCATTTCCTAAATTTTTATCTAACTTCATTCATCTCAGGAGCGGTAGATCACCACAAGCACCTGCTGGAGTAGAGGAGAGGGCACCAGAGGAGCACGAGCAGATCCATGAGCCGCATGATTCTGAAGTCGAGGAGGAGAACCCGCAAGATGATGAGGACCAACCTGCAGATTCAAGAGACAGGAGCGATGCCGACACAGCAGATATGGACACTGGCGAATCAGACGATGACATCACGCCAGATCAGGCAGAGATTCCCAAGCAAAACATTTCTTCCCCTGTATTAGAGAGTTTTGTGCATAATTCTGAAACTCTCGATGTACAAGTTGATTCTAATATCAATAAAAATTCTGATTTTCTGACTTCTGATTTTGTTCCTTTTCTCGATGCCTTGTTTGGAAAAGGAAAGAAAAACAACAAAAAGAATGTTGATCATCCAGAGATCGAAAAATTACTCAAAGATCACATCTTTATGAAGATCCCGCTTCACGATGCCTTAGATCAGTTTCCTACGCTTAAGAATCAATTGAAAAACCGATGCACCACGCGTAGGAAAAAGAGATCCCGAACAGAGAAACATGTCTTGACTAAGACTACATCTTGTGCGATACAGAATAAGTTACCGAAGAAGGAGAAAGACTCAGGTGCACATTATGTCAGATGCGAGATCGCAAAAGCCGAATTCGATCGCACTCTATTAGATAACGGTTCCTCAATCAATCTGATACCCTATTCCTTACTCGATAAGCTCGAGTTAGGTCCTCTTTACAAATCCCGTGCGATCCTTCAGTTTGCTGATAGATCCGTAAAGAGACCTAACGGTATACTTAGGAACGTTATCGTAACCGTGCAGGGTCTACAATTCCTAGTGGACTTTACGGTCCTAGACATGGATTGCCCTACACAGTTACACCTTACCCTGATCATTCTCGGGAGGCCTTTCTTAAAGACCGCAAAGGCTCTCTTCGATTATGATACAGGAAAGGTATATTTTCGCGCCGAGGGCGAAGAGGTACATATAGAGATGGCGAGAGAATTGAACACAACCAGTGATGCATCTTCGGATTTTCTGAGTTCTTTAGCCTCCTGCGATTACATGGATGAGGTCTGTCTGGACGACCTCGAAAGATATCGAGTAGAGACCCAAGATTTCCTAGCAGAGGATGGGTCCGAGACCACAGGGGGTGAGTCTTCCGATGGAACTTTATATTTTAGTCTGGATGATGAGAAGAAAAGGGATCAGACTTCTGACAAATTTAATGCAGATCTTTCAGATTCAGAAACTTTACACAATTTCTCTGTCTCAGATGATCCAGAGATAGAGTTTCATTTAGCTGAGTTTTTTTCCTCGGATCATTCTGAGGAGTCGGATGATGTCTTGAACATCTTCTGTAGTCCGACTCTAGAGCACATCGAGATGGTGGATAACCAAATCACAGACACATCCACAACCGATACAGATCCCCATACACATAAAGAGGATGTTTCAGCAAATCCAGATCTTACCTTACCAGAGTTAAAGAATTTGCCACCAAACATGAAATATGCTTTCCTTGCGGGTCCACATCAACGGTTTCTGGTTATTATCAGCTCATCTTTGACCGACGATCAAGAATCTCGTCTGATGGAGATTCTAGAAAGAAATCACAAGGCTATTGGGTGGACTGTATCCGATCTCCGCGGGATTAATCCTGCTTTGTGTTCACATCATATCTATCTCGATCATGACAGCAAACCCTCTAAAGAGTTTCAGCGTAGGCTGAATCCGGTTTTACGAGAAGTTGTCAAGAAAGAGATTACGAAATGGTGCGATGCAGGCTTCATTTATCCTATCTCCAACTCGGAATGGGTTAGCCCATTACATGTTGTCCCGAAGAAGTCGGGAATTCAGATGGTTAAGAACGAGAGTGGAGAGGAGATTCCAAAGAGAGTAACCACGTCGTGGCGAGTATGTGTTGATTACAGAAAGCTGAACACCGCGACGAAGAAGGACCACTTCCCTTTGCCTTTTATAGACCAGGTCATAGAACGGTTGGCAGGGAAGGAGTACTTCTGTTTCCTTGACGGTTACTCCGGATACAACTAGGTATCAATTGCTCCTGAAGACCAGGAGAAAACCACCTTCACATGTCCGTTTGGCACGTATGCCTTTAGACGGATGCCCTTTGGACTGTGCAACGCGCCTGCTACTTTCCAGAGGTGCATGCTTGCTATTTTTGCGGACATGGTCGGTGATTTTCTAGAGGTTTTTATGGATGATTTTTCGGTCTATGGTGAGTCCTTTGACGATTGTTTAGAACACCTAGACCATGTTCTGAAAAAGTGTTGTGAGGTAGATATCGTTCTGTCCTGGGAAAAGAGCCATTTTATGGTTACTCAAGGGATCGTGTTGGGGCACGTCATCTCCCAGCGAGGCATGGAGGTTGACCCTGCCAAGGTGGATGTCATAAAGAAACTCGAACCACCATCCAACATCAAACAGTTACGGTCATTTCTGGGTCATGTCGGCTTTTACCGACGGTTTATCCAAGACTTCTCCAAGATTGCCCGACCGTTAACTGAATTACTAGGCAAAGACATCGAGTTCGTGGTAAATGACAAATGTCTCAGTGCCTTCCTCACTTTGAAAGAGAATATTATCAGTGCTCCTGTCCTACAGCCGCCTGATTGGTCTCTACCCTTCGAGATCATGACGGATGCTTTAGATTTTGCGATCGGGGTTGTATTAGGACAGAGGAGGAATGGACTTCCCGTTGCCATTCACTATGCCAGCAAAACCTTAGATGATGCTCAGAGAAATTACACAATGACAAAAAAGGAGATGTTGGCAGTAGTGTTTGCATTAGATAAGTTTCGATCATATCTGCTTGGCTCAAAAATCACAGTATACACCGATCACTCAGCTATCCAATTTTTGATGGAAAAGAAGGACGCTAAGACACGCCTTCTTAGATGGATTCTATTACTTCAGGAATTCGATTTGGATATCAAAGATAAACCTGGGGTAAAGAATGTGGTAGCTGATCACCTCTCCTGATTACACTCATATCAGCCTTCAGATGAATACACGCCAGAGATCGCAGAGAGATTTCCTGACGAGAGAATCTTTGCGGTTACCGAACATCCGTGGTATGCAGATATAGTGAACTTTCTGGTCACGCAGAAAAGTCCTCAGGGTTGGCCTAAGAACCGAGTTGACAAACTAGTTTCTGAGGTATGATACTACCATTGGGAGGATCCGATTCTTTTTCGCAAAGGACCGGATTGCGTTTACAGGCATTGTATTCCTCAGGAGGAATATAATAGTGTCCTCACCTTATGCCATTCTTTAGAGTCAGGAGAACATCATTCAGGGAAGAGGACAGCGCAGAAGGTACTACAGAGCGAATTATGGTGGCCGACTCTAACTAGAGATGCATGCACATTCGTGAAGAGTTGCCCAGATTGTCAGAGAGCTGTAGGGACAGTCAGTGCCAGATGCAATGCCAATGCGACCCGTCATTATTTGCGAGATCTTTGACGCATGGGGCATAGATTTCATGGGATCGTTCCCTTCCAGCAGCGGCTTTGAGTACATTCTTCTTGCTGTAGATTATGTTAGTAGATGGGTGGAGGCTATACCCGCACGAACCGCAGACAGTAAGTCAGTTTGCAAGTTCCTAAGGGAACATATTATTTTGCGGTTCGGGATCCCTCGTATTCTTATTTCTGATGGGGGTAGCCATTTCATTAATAAGGAGGTGAAAAAGCTAGTGAAGCAATACAGCATCGATCACAAAGTAGCTTCTCCTTATCACCCACAGGCGAACGGCATGGCTGAAGTTTCAAATAGGGAGGTGAAATCAATTCTCCAGAAACTAGTACGATCGGATAGGAAGAACTGGTCACTGCTTGTAGATCAGGTTCTTTGGGCATATCGTACTGCATACAAAACTTCTTTATGTACTTCACCATTTAGATTGGTTTATGGAAAGCCGTGCCATTTGCCCGTAGAGATCATGCACAAATCCGAATGGGCAATTTGAGAGATATTGATGGATGCACAGAAAGCAGGAGCCAAGAGAAAGATAGATCTGAATGAGCTGGTAGAGATTCGAAGTCAAGCATACGAGAACACACTCATCTATAAGGACAAAGTGAAGAAATGGCATGACAGACATATTCGGCACAAGAGCTTTGTCCCTGGGCAGAAAGTCTGGTTGTTCAATGCGAGGTTAAGAATTTTTTCCGGCAAATTAAAAAGCAAGTGGGAAGGATCGTACATAGTCAGAATGGTACGGTGCACGACAATGGCAGTATAGCAATATTAGATGTGTCACCTGGTGCAAAACCGTTCGTGGTTAACGGGCAGATGCTGAAGCACTTCGTCGAGACTACTGATCATCTGGACCGTACTGAAGTGATCTATTTTGTACAGGAACCATGATCATTCTTTCACTTCATCTCATCATGTACAAATTCTTTTGAGCCATTCGTTTCTGGAAACTCACAACACTTGTATATTCTTCGTAGACCACAATCGTCCCCGTTTTTGCTCGTCTTCTATGCTTAGGATACCAGATCCTAAGTATAGGGGGGACTGATTGTCCACTGATTTACGTTTTATATTTTGTTCTGATTCTTTTGTATAGCCTTTCTTTCTCACAAATCACTGGTCTCTGATTTTCGACCACACTCGTTTCTATACTTAGGATGCCTTATCCTAAGTATAGGGAGACCGAGTGATTTCGATGATTTCGTATTATTTTCCTTTTGAACTTTCGTTGTTTATTTTGTTCACTCAGTCATCCCGTTTTTGCTCTCCAGTTATACTTACGATGACCTGATCGTAAGTATAGGGGGGGTTGACTGACTTGTACTCGATATCCTTTTTCACCCACTTTTACTTAGCACGAGTTATGTCCTCATTTTTCTCTTTTGACGCTATGAGGACATAGCACAAGCTAAGTATAGGGGGCTGCGTATATATTATATATATACTTTTGCCCATAACTCGTACTTTTATGTATTTTCTATATCTATAAAATCCATAAAAATCAGTACGGGTTAATTTAAAATCCACTTATATATATTACTTATAAAATCCTTGTAAATAAGTAAAATATGTTTAAAACTTGTATTTAAAACTTGTAATTAAAATATGTATTTAAAATTTGTCTTTAAAATTTGTATAATACTTATTTAAAATCCTATTTATTAAAATTTGTGTAAAAACCATTCAATCCTTGTAAAATTCCTTTGTAAATAAAATTTGTAAAATACATTAGATATTTAACCCAAATAAAATATATTTCATAAAATTCTTGTATAAAAATTTGTTTATAAAAACCACAAAATCCATACAAATTACAAAATCCTTAAAATCCATAAAAATGAGTAAAATCCAGAAAATATACCTCACAAAAACATGGTTGCATTTGCATTCGAATTTTTCAGAATAAGTTTGATTTCTGGAACTAAGGACTGAGTCTAGTCTAAAGGATGGAGCTTGATTACGGCCTTTAACTCTCGTTGTAAGGAGCCTGGTTAGGATCTGGAATTTAGACTCTTCAGGTCTTTTGACTTAAAATCTTTGGGTTCCGTAAGACCATATTCGAGAAGTCAAGTCATATGTGCTTAAGTAGACCATCTGGAGTGAAAGAGTAGCGGAGTCTAGTCATATGTGCTACAACTCTAGAAAGTCATATGACCACCAGGTAGACCATATTCGAACCCCCTACTGAGTCTAGTCATATGTGCTACAACTCTACACCAGTGAACCAATCTTGAACACATGCACTCTGCACTTAGCTCGACTCGCATGGATTTACGAAGGGCAATACATCTTGGTAGTGCATTTCTATCCTTATCTTTGCGGCATTGACGTCTAAAGACGGGAGAGATTGGGGTTGCGATAGTTGCTTCGGATGAGGGAAGGATCTGCTGACACATTTTTTTAAGACCTCAAAAAAGGGATGGAATAAAAAGATGCTATATCCGTCGAGGCACAAAAAGATGAATGCAGTGCAAGCAAATTACAAAGTCAAAGAAAAGTAGAAGCCACCAAATAAGACCACAATGGTCCAAGCTTCCACCAAAAATGCCTGCACATTTTAGTGGAGACTCGGCTACACCGGTTGAGCTTCACAAGGAGATGCGTCTACACTGGTCGCACTCCACTTCTTTTCTCAATCTTCTACTTTCTCCCTATATTCGATTGTGGACATAGCAGAACTGAACTCAGAAGGGAATACCACCCTCCCCGAGGAAAGAGTAGCGAGATGAGGAAGCCATAGAAGTGTATAGCCGGGATGGATGGTTTCTTCGGTTCTCTAAGCAGGAAGAGCTAAATCAATTCACACATTGTACAGGTTGACTTCAAGGATGATAGAGTTTGCGATATGAATAAGTGAGTCTGAACTAGCCGATGAAGTGATCTTGAATAAGGATTTGAGGAACTTGAGGACTGTTGAGGATAAAATCCTAATCCTAGTTAAGGTTCTGACAAAATGCTTGTTTCAGGCCCGATCGAGCTCTGTCCTTTGTCTGTTCTCATGAATTGGTTTAGGAAAACAAATTCATTCTAACTTTCTTTCTTTTTCACTTACTTTTCAAATAAGTGTTTGCTAAGGGACTAGCAAAGTTTAAGTATAGGGGGTTGATGAATCCATGATTCATTAACTTTTCTGTCGCATTTTGTCTTAAAACCCTTAACAAATGCATGTAAATATTCATTAATTCTCATATTTTAATAAATCCTCATTCATGAATAAAAATCCACTTTTAATCATCTAAATCATGTAAATAAATAAAGACAAAGAAAAAAAAAGAAGAACAAAGGCAGATTGAATATATGTAAATATATACAATATGACTTAAAATATAAATATAACTGCAAGGTATATTTATAGCCTAACCTTTGAGACCAAGTCAGCATGGATTGGTTGACAAACCAAAAAGTAGGGGGAGATAAGGAATGAAAACCCTAAAAATAAATTAATACGCATTCCATACACCTTCTACTATTTATAAAATAAATATAAAACTTCAAAGATTTTTAAGTAATTCATATGTATATATTTTTCACCAAACTCTTTTCCTAATTATTTCTAAAAATGTATATAAAACTATAAAATAAGTTAAAAATACTACTCTGTATATATGCCAAGAAATCCAGCCTATAAATTGTCAAAATATCAACTTCCGAACATCATAACTTCCTCATACGAACTCCAATTTCACTCTACTCACCTTTAAAGTTCATAAAATAATATTCTCTAATTTCATCGAATTCGGAGTCCGTTTGCAAAAAGTCGGTTTTGGGACCAAAAGACAACGGGGTTTCTGGGCTATTTATTTTATGTAACACACATTATTTATAGTTTTCGTAATTTTATAATTTTTAAATTATTTCATGATCTTGTGTTTTCACCCTAATTTATTTCATAATTTTTGGAGTTTATTTATTATTTTAATAAAATCAAAAACCTTAAAATATAGGTAAAAATGAACTAGCTAATTTATATCCTTATTTATTAATACATGTAAATTAATTTATTAAAATCTATAAAAATTCACACAAACCTTATTTATTATTCTAATAATTAAAAAATATAAAATTAATTTTTAATTATTTATTTATTAAATTAAAAATCTAAAACATATTTATAAATACATATTTATTAATATAATATTTATATTTTGAATTATATATTATTTATTAAAAGTAATTATTCCATAAATTAGATAACTAATTTATTTATAATTCTTGTATTTACACTTATTTAAAATAAGATAATTTACTATTTAATATCGAATTTACATTGAATTTGGAACTTTTGGCCAACCAGGTGCTGACACTTGTCAACACCTGGTTTGCCTTCTCCAAGAAACCATTCTGCCCGTTTGTTCCAACTGACCTCCTTCACTAAATTATTCCACGCATAACTTCACACCTTCAAGCCATCTAAGCCTTCAGATCAAGTCTCCTAACAACCACTTACATCGCTGGCCATCAGATTTGACTTGGGGATCAAGAAATCTCCCTATTTAAAGCTTCAAAGTTCCCCATTCGCGAACCTAACTCTCCAATTAACCTGAAGCTTCTGCTCCAGTAGCCGACCCCCCATCTTTCAAGCCTCGCTCCGCCCGACGCGGAGGTGACAGCTCCGGTCCAGCGAGCCCGCGTGGAGGAGGAATCGTCAGAGAAGGTTCCAAGGAGGTTCTCTTCCTTGCATCGCCGCATATCGTTGTGTTCTGCTCCGTCCAAGGTCGTCCGTCGAGCGACTTCGTCCAGGTAATACACCTAGACTTTCCCCATACCTATCCTTCATTGTCTTCAAATTTTCTCCTCGATTCTCGTGTAGATATTAGCGAACTTAAGCCGTCATTAGGATGCTTAATCCATTAGGTTAGTCTCCTATTTGAAATCCCTTCGAATTTCGCTTCAAATCAACTTCGATTCGCGTTTTATTCCATCACCATTTTATGCAAGTGTTAATTCTTATGGAAACCTTATCAAACTCTATGTTTTGAGCTTGCGTCCTTTAATCCTTGAGCCGATTCTTCGTGAATCGAGCATACCAATTTGTTATTTGCAGGTACTTCTCCGATCAGGAGCAATTTCATAACATATGGAAGCCATCGTCTTCACGGAAATCACATCCAAAGATGGCGTGACCGTCTGACCTTTAGACGTTATTGCACCGGACCGCCGTCTTCATCGCGCCTCCACCTCCACTCGGAGCCGCCTTCGCCATCCACCTACCGCGGGCGAGCTCGAGGGGTGGAGGAGCCACCCCTCTGGCCCCGTCGGAGCGCCCAGATCGTCGCCGTGCATCGGTATTAAATCGGAGAAGAAGACCCCTTCGCCAGAACTCCAACAACCTCAAGAACAGACGGTGTACAGGTGTGCGACACGTGACACAAGCAGAAACGTTAGATCGGCGCGAACCAGTTCTAATCCTAGCCGTCAAAGTCGAAACGGTGGAAATTTTGCACCTTTAACCCAGCAGGCTTTCCAGACTTTATTCCCGCTCCAAAGGTTTTCGGATATTACATTTAGGTCCCTCTGCAAGGACCTAAATGTAAAACTCTTTTATTTTTCTTATAGAACAGTGCTTTGAGGACCTATTTGCAGAACAAATTTAGTATTTTTCTTGCGGTTATGCCCCTGGGCTGTAGGGGATATTTGGACCACGTTTGACCTTATTTCTTGACGATTTCTTTAGGGTAGTGACACAACTACCCCAGCTAGCTTGTATTAAATTTTCGTGAGTTTTTATCTTATTTTTATCGAGTTTTGATTTTTCGAAAACCGCATCGTTTTGTTTTGTTTTCATGATTAGTTCGAGCCCGTTGCTCGACCCGTCGTCCACCTATTATATTGTACCATCTACCTATATTCACCTATTATATAATAAATAAATCTTTTGTGAAAAAATGTCCCTTTTTGAAAATTAAATAAAAATTTGAAAAGATTAAAATCAAATAAAAATTAAAAATAAAAATCAAATAAAAAGTGTTTTCTTTTCCCTTTGATCACATAAAGAAGAGATATAATAAAATTGCAAAAATATTCCTTAAAAAATCAAAGTCTTCTATTCTGCCTCCTTGAGTACGACCCAGGCACCCTCACCTGGATAAATAATTAGTGTAGGTTTTCGACCGAAAACTGAATTTGTTTGATAGAACTGAAGATCTGTTTTCGCGGCTTTTTCTACACCGACAACTTCATTCTCTAAAAAAAGCCGTGAACTAAATTTTAGACTCATCAAAATGACGTCGTTGCCGGGGAGGCGTTAGATTACTTTGATTTTTTTTCGAATTTTTGTGATTTTATTTTCTTTCTTCTTTCGTTGGTTTTCGTACGGTTTTTCGTACGGCTTTTGTTTCAGTCGACTTCTTTTTGTTTTCATTCAGATTTTCTTACGGTTTTCTCGAGTCTTCTCTCGACCGATTTCGTACGACTTTTCGTACAACTAACTATTTTTGCAGGCCTGTAGGATCAGCCGGCTTCTTTGGAAGCCGAATCAGTTGAAAGAGCAGAGGTCAGCTCCTTCTTCACGAGTCGGCTGTAGAGGGCAGATTTAGTTAGAATATTTTTGTAAAAGAGTGAGAAAGGGAGAAAAACTGTAATAAATAAACACCCCCCCCCATTTTTTTCGGGGTCAGATTCGCCGGATACCGTGTATCCGAGGGATCAGGGTACCCACTGCGGTTTTTCTCGCTTATCGGTTTTCCACAGCTTTTTAGATGATTGCTTAGGTTTTTCTCTCTATCTGGTTGTGCCTAGGGATGAGCATGGGTCGGGCTGGGCCGGACCCTGAAGGGCCCAGGCCCAAGCCCCCTTAAAAAATTCGGGCCTTGGGCCCGCAAATTTTTTTTGCTCGGCCCAAGCCCTGGCCCGGCCCAATTCCTTTGGGCCGGGCTTGGGCCAGGACGGCCCATCGCCACCCTGTTAGAGACTATTAACTTTGAGTCTTTTGTTTCAAGTTAAAATCAACTCAAGTTACACAAGCTAAATTTGTTTAAAACATGTGCCATAATACTTGTGAAACAAGTAAAATTCGATTCTACCAAATTTGATGATATCTCATTTTTCACACGTGCACTCAATGTCGGATACTATGAATGTTTCACATGTATATAAAACGAAAGAGTGAAACAAACTTAGCCAGTTAACAATAGGTGCACCAGACCTTACATGTTAAAAAATGGGCATAAGACCCATATTGAGTAAAGGTTCAATAATAGAAAATATTATGATTGAAAAAATAAATACTAACAAATCTAAGAATAACCAATACAATCTAAACCAAAGACTAATTAAGGAAAATTAATACTGAATTGAAATACAATGATCAGCAACTCATATGCCATACGCCTGACTTTCTTGATTTATAAACATTGTACATGAAATATGTGGGAGTTTTCATACATGTATGATATGGGAAATGCTTCGGGCCCTCTTCTGGCCAGGCCCTTGGGCCGGGTCGGGCTGGACCGAGCTAAGCCCGAGCCCGGCCCAAAAAAATTTTGGGCCTAAATATTGGGCCCAAGCCCGGCCTGATGTTCATTTGGACCTGGGTCGGGCTGGGCTTTTTGGGCTGGGCTTCGGGCTGGGCCGGGCCGGCCCAACCCAATGCTCATCCCTAGTTGTGCCTACGTAGCTAGTCTTAGGACCCGCAACCTAGGTGCATGATTTTAGGGTTTTTATAAAAAGAAAAAAAATCGATAGACGTTTGCTTGAAAAAACCCAAAAAAATTTAAAAAAAACCACAAAATAAAATCGGGACTGCTAAAATAGATGATCTAAAAGCCGTAAATCGATTCATTTGTTTTGGGAGAGTAACCCCCGCACAACTTCTCAGAGTGCGCGAGCAAGAGCCGGCATATAAGGGTAGAGCCCAAACCCCGTATTTCCCGCAAAATACTACTTAGTTCATACACCTGATCACTGTTCCTCAGTGGGTACTCTCGGGTAGCCGGAAACGGTCCGGGTTTACTTAGCAGAGTGGGAGGTTTAGAGGACACTGCGCAAGGCTCCGTCCTCAAGTAACACGGGTAGCCGGAAACGGTCCGTACTTACTCCCATACTGGCTGAGTGCGAGTGATCTTTAGAATTTTTAGAAAAGTTTTTATATTTTTCTTTGATTTTCTATTCCAAACATTAACAAAAATCAAGGTTTTTGAATTTTTAAAAATAACAAAAAGCCTCGATAATGTCCCAAAAATTTAAGGAAATTTTTACATAGTGGCAGGAGCCTCGTATCCAAATTTCACCTAATTTGGAGTTTATTTGCTATTTTATCCAACAAATAAAAGAGCTACAGCACACAGGGACCTAAATGTAAGAAAACATAGTTCCAGGGGCCTAACTGTAACACGTGAAAAACCTTAGGGTTCAAAGCGCAAAATTCCCAAACAATCAGCACATGTTTAATAAAAACCATGCACAAGGGTATAAATGCAATTTTCAGAAACTAAATTTCATTCCATAACAGAAACAAACCCCAAGCCCATACATGCAAAATGTCCAAAATAGCTCGTGACGAAGCACATGTCTCACACAGGCAGGGATTAAAGTGTAAATAAAATAAACATAGGGTCCACCATGCAAATTTTCCAAAATAAAAACAACGTACTAAAATATTTACAAGACTGATCTATAAATGCAGGAAAAGGAGGGGCCAAAGTGAAATTACTTAGTTATTAATAATCGACGGTCGAGGAAGCGCCACGTGGGGATCTAACGACTGAGAAGGTGGCTACCCCTTCGACTTGATCAATGCCTAAGATGAAGTCCTCCTGGGGTCTTCACCTCGATGGCTCGTCGGGGCCAGAGGCTGGTGGCTCGCTCGGTGGCAGAGCGCGGCAGCGCAAGTCGCCGGATCAGTGGTTGGGGCCGCCTTCTCCTCGCTGCGACACTGTCCTCAGCTAGTTGTCACTCTAGGGAAGAGAATGGAGGTCCTGGGTTGGAAGACGGAGGCCAAAGATGCCCTGAAATGTCAGCCGGAGCAGAGACGTTATACAAGTGAGGGTCCGGCAAGAAGGAGTCGGGCATGGCGCTATGGTGCACGGATCCCTAAAATCATCCCCGGGCGAGGGTCTCGGATGAAGCATCTGTAAACAGAGCCCGGGGTTTTGGAAAAAGGGAGGCAGATCGAAGTGGGAAAAATGGGAGAAGTCGGGTCAAAAACCCGATCCGCCTGGAAGGAGGTCCGCGGGGGAGAGTTGATCGGGGGTCAACATCCCCCGTGGACCAATCAGAATCCTCCATTTATTAAATATTTGAAAATTCAATTAAAATTAGAAAATGATTTTATTTTGAAAAAGTTTAAACATGAAAAATGTTTATTATTTTTCAAATTATTTTTTAATGATTTTTATTTATTTTTTTGAAAAATAAATAACGTATTTACATTATATTATTATTATATATAGCTATATACACATATGTATCTTTTATTTTTATTTTTAATTGTTTATTTTTGTATAATTATTCTAATTTTATATTTTATTTATTTATAACATAAAATTTGGAATAAAAAGGTATTTTTATTTTATTTTTATGATTTAATTACATTAGCTAAATAAATAGGTTTTATACATATGTACATGGTATATATACAAAGTGGAAAATGATTTTTATTATTTTTCTTTTTATTTTGATTTTTATGATTTTTATTTTATTTTCATAAATATGTTCAAAATATGAGAAACACCTTTTATTTTTAATTTGAGGAAAATAAAATTATTTATATACATAGGGTTATGTATAATGTATTGAGCCACCCTATCTCTCTCTACTTGGTTTCTTTTGCGGTCAGACCCATGCTGAGCCCTCCCTTGGGATTAGGTCACTCAATATTTATTCTAAATATTTCCCTCTTTTTCTTGTGTTTCTTTATTCCTTTATTTTTACATAAAAACATGCTAATTATGCATATTTACATGATGCATGTGTTTTAACAACTTATGATATTTACACATATTTACCTGGTATTTGGCTAAGGTTTCTAGCTAAAATAAAGGAATAAAGAGTGATGAATGGGGATTCATCAGGAAGCCGTTCTTAGCTTTGGCTAAGGCAACTATAAATTGCGAGACTTGGAGATCGATTTTTCTGCATTGGGAGCACTCCGACCTCACCCGATCTTTGAGGACACACGATATTCCAAGGTAACCCGGAAAGTCGCAGACAGTCGTGACCTTCGAGAGACAGTTGAGTCCCGTCTCTCTACTACACCTACGATACCGACTGTCCAGGCGACCATTGGTTCAGAGACTCCCTACACCTCCACACCACCCATTGCTTGCATTACCACCACCATGACAGCTTCTCGAGAGGACTCGCAACTAGAAGCTGCCCCTGAGTCGGACATGATCATTTCTGATTTCCTTGACTTTTTAGATGATCCGACGCATAAGCCAATCAATGCCAAGCCAACTGAGAACACTGTACCATATCAAAGATGTGTGCTGACCCTGCAAGAGTATTACAATGCATATGGTGACTCATCGGATGATGAACCTCTGGTCAGTATCTCACACACACCACATCCGATACCTACACCAAAAGAGACAACCGGGACCAAATTGACCAATCTTGATAAATTGGTTGCTCCATCCTCTAGTCGGTCATCTGGTAATAAGAAGACGAGTGTTGGTTCCTTGAGGTGTTCCCCCGAACTCCTTAAGACATATCAATCTCCTCTTCCTCTTGATGCTTCAGGTTCTAGAAAACCGACTAAGAAGGTTACCTTCGACGTTCCAGAGAAGGAACTTTCTGAGGAGTCCTCATCAGGTCCAGATGAGGTGATCTACATGAGTGAGCTTAGTTCGGATGTTCTGAAGTCATATTTGAGTAAGCAGCTGTGTGTCGACCCTCGTTGGACGTTCCCTACACCTCACTATTATTCTTCTGGGGATGATTCTGACAGCGACACATATGTATACTACCCACCCCCTCGCTTCCGCAAGAAGGTCCGTCACAAACCTTCTTGATCCTTGTATATTCTCATTTCTCATTGTATAGTTTTTCTTTCTTTTATTTTCCTCCCTCCCCCGTGATTCGCATCACTCGCCCCAGTTCCGTAACGTTTTCATTTTGTGGTTATACTTAGGATGACTAGATCCTAAGTATAGGGGGGTGAGTGACCCAATTGCTCCGTCTCTTCTTTTTATTTTTGTATATTCTTTCACATTCTCATCGGTCCCCCATTCTTATGTTCTTTCCAATACTTAGGCTGACTAGAGCCTAAGTATAGGGGGGCCAATGCCCGTTGTGTATTATCCACATTCTTATTTTCTCTTTCACTTCTATTCTTTTCATCCACTTATACTTAGTATGAGCTACGGCTTTTTGTCACCTAGTGCCATGAGGACATAACACATGCTAAGTATAGGGGTGTGTGTATATATTACATATATACTTTACCCATAGCTCGTACTTTCACGTATTTTTGTATATATTATACAATACTTACGGGGTGGGTAAAATTAAAAATGTAGAGATGAATATAAAGAAGAAGAGAAAGGGAGGTTAGAATGATGGTGGAGATGAATGGAGGTTAGATTATTGGTGGAGTTGAATGGAGGTTAGATGAAGAATGTGGGGTGGAATGGGAGATGGTGGTAGAATAGAAGTTATTGTAGAGAATGAGGAAAAAATAAAAGGAAAATAAAATGAAAGAAAATAGGCTACTTTAAATACAATAAAATAAAAGATAAGAAAAAGAGTGTGGAATTTACAAAATAAGACAAACACTATGTACAATTTTTTTTTGCTATTCTAATTTTAATTTTTTATATTTTTAAGAAAAGATATTTACAATATAAAAATAAAATAAAATAATAGAAATAAAATACAACACAAAATTGATTTTTTTTATTTTTAATGCTTAAGAATAAATAAATAAATAATGGGAAAACAAAAAATATGTACAATATATACAATGTACACCGAGGTCCAAAAATCCAATTTTTGCAAATGAGCTCTGATTTTAATGAAACCACTTCCATTAGATAGATAATTTTCTAACTTGAACTTTAAAAGTGAGTTTGGTGAATTTGGAGTTCATACAGAGCAGGAATTTGGCCTGAAGTTGGATTTTACGGCTTTTTATCTTTGGGATCTAGGAGCACTTATTTGAGGTAAAATTTATTTTATATTTTTGTATTTTTATATACATATTTATGAACAAGTTTGAGAAAGAATTAGCCAAAAAGGAGTTGAAATAAACTTATTATAAATACATGAAGTTTTGGGCTATTTACAGGTGAAAAGCTCCTTTATTTTTTCAGCTTTTATTGTTAATTTATTTTGTACAATCTAATATACAATAATTAGTGTGTTTTATTTACAAGAGTCATTTTGTTAATTTATTGATTTTATATACATTTATTTGAGACTTTACTCAGGGATTTTGCTAAGATCAAGATATTGAGATGATGAATCGTAGTCCTAGTTTTCTTTAGAGGACTTAAGTGAAGAGATTGTACCAGCGAGAAGGGTATGATGCTAATTGAAGCACCACCGTCAAGGAGAGTGTGATCACATGTACGGTCATAGATAGTGCAACTAATGAAAGGTTTAACAGTATTCCTTTTTCTAGATGGATGGTGTGTGATGGCATGGGCAGTGGCCATGGTCAAGATATGACACTCAGATCTACTCCTATGCTTTCTCTTCTTGGGTTGAGGAGCAGATAAACGGGTCATGGCCTGCTGAAGTGGGGCATGAATGATCTCATGAATGGTGGCCACCACTTCACATTCAGTCAACAATTTCTTTTAATTTTTGGACCTCCTTCATACAATGGAGGAGATCAGAATCAACATATACACAAGGACGACTAAGAGAAGTCTGTACAGTGTCATACTCAGGGTAAAGGATGGGACATGAAGTGAATGGATGTCTGGTCAAAGGGTTTGGCATGCGAGCCCTTTCCTCATAGCTTGAATCAACCAAGTGTCTCCTAAATTCTTTTTGTATTTTTAAAATTTTCTCATTTTTTATGTTTTGGGTGATGATAAGCTCTCATGGAAATCCTCAAATGAATCTATATCCTCAAATAGTGGAGCGGTATTCTGGTTCTTATTTAAACTGGTAAGATCATCAATACTCGAATTCATTTGCTCCATCATTTCGTTCAAGATGTCAATCGTGGAAATCATGAAAGGTGACTCCAACAGATCAGTATCGGGTGAAGGTGGAAAATGCGAGGGTGGTGGTAGATGAAAATCCGAGGGCTGATACTGTGGCTGAGGCGAATATGTATAAAAATCAGGAACAAAGTCCTCTTGGAAAAAGGGAGGTGGACCAGTTGGAGTGTACGAGGGATCCGTAAAGTCCGGATAAAAAGCACTTCAGTCGGTCATCTCGAAATAAAAGGAAAATAATCTGGAGAGCATGATGGTCAAATCAAGATAAGTGAAGAAAAAGGCACAAATGCGTAGAGAGATCTAGGATACACACAATCAAGCACAAACAAACTCATGCAAAACAAACCCCTCAATTCACCTACTCAACTCGGTGAAGACCATGAAAGTTCGATCTTTTTATCTTGTTTTTTAGAGTTAGGTGAGAAGTCAAAAATTGTACAAACATTTAGGAAGGCTTGATGGGATTTGGGCACTAACCTTAGTGTGTACACGAGCAATGTAAAACTAAGACAATGAGGGGATTACTCGCCCCATGACAAATATTTTTCTTTTTGGTCTATTTTAAGATCAAGTAATTTTAACAGCCCCAATTTTATTGTTAGCACTTTTTTTGAATTTTTAATAAGAATGCACATGCTTATTGAGGGATTCATTTCTTTTAAGTACCTAGGTGGTCAAAATCAGAGGTAGAGTCGAAAAAGCAATGCAAGGCGAAAACTATGATGTATGCTAAAGAGAAATGCTCACCTTGCTTCCAACACTCTACATGCAAAGATGCTTAGCAGAATTGTAACCTACACAATATGCAAATGCAGCCGATGAAATCGTCCTAGATGAGAAATTTTTATTAGCATGAAGAACAATATGATAAATATCTAGAAGTGAGATCCAAACGCCTGATCTCTGAAGTGCATCGGTGTCTGCCACAACGGATCCTGCAAGCGTTGTATAACACTTCTCTTAGCGCTCGATCTTAAATCCAAATAGATAGCAATTCAAAATTTGATTAAGTCCAAACGAGGCTACAGGTACAGGCAAATGTAATTAAGTATTTGTCCTTATTCTATCGTCAAGCAAATCCTAAAGCTAGGGCTCAATCACACAAATAATGAAAATAAAAATCTAAAAACAAATGAAAAGAGGCGATGAAAACCGTAAAAAATCCGACGAGGCCCCCAAGGGAACAATCCCTCGAGCAGTGGACCTCATAAATGGTGGAGTGTTGCAGAGTCTTGTCTTATTACAATTTATGGTCTCTCTCTCACTTCAAATTACAACAAGTAAATAAATAACATAAAATGCTCAAAATAGCCTTGCCTTCAAAAAGTCCAAGTCCTTTTATGCTCGGTCAAATCCGCCTCACGTGGGTGTGCAGACGCTCCTAGAAGAGCTCCTCACTCGATCCGCGTTCCTTGCACAAATCCAAAGAAGGAGAGTTTTTAGACAATTCAACAATAATATAAAATAATAAGAAAATAAATAAAGCAGAGATAATATAGACAAGGGAGACAACGAAATCACAATAAAAATAATGCCAATCTAAGCGCAGTTACTCTCCGGCAACGAATTGTCGAGGGTCGTACGGTCCCACAAGGCGAGACCGCAGTAAAAGTGTTGACCGCTCAAGAAAACTGCTAAATTCAATCATTAACCCACAATGATGATCAAGCAATGAAAATAAATATGGAGTTAAAATTTATTTTATTTAACTATACAAAATGTGTGTATAATGCAAGTATGTAGACTGTCGAACACAGGGAGCAAACTAGATAGATCGGGCAATGAAACACAAATGTGATTGTGAAATATTTGTTTATTTTTCTATTTGTGTGTTTTTTATTTTTAATTTTTAATTTTTAATTTTATTTTTTTATATTTTTGTATTTTGATTTTTAAATTTTCTATTTTTATATTTTCTTTTTATATCTTAATATTTTTATAATACTTTTTTCCTTTTATAAAAGATAATATGCATATATAAGGCTATAAAAGAGTATGCATACAAAGTAGGCTAATATAGATATAAATACTAATGAAAATTATCAAAATAAAAAAATAAAATATTTTTAGGGTTTTAAATGATTTCTTACTATTTTCATGATTTTTTAGAAATTTTTGTTAATTTTATATATATTTATAAAGTCAAAAATATCGTAAATCAGGGTTTAAATAAATATCCGCAAGTGAAATGGAAATTAAAAATATCAAATGATGTCCCTCAAATCCGAAATGGAAATTTCTATAGAATTATTAATGATTTTATTAATTTTAAGTTATAAAATAAAAAATATTTATTATTTTCTGTATTTCTTTATTATGATTTTTATTTATTTTTTGGAGGTATATAATTACAAGTTACTTTTTAGGATTATAATATAGGTATATTTATCTATACTTTGTGTCTTTTATTTTTATTTTATAATTTTTTTATTATTTTTTTTATTTTTTAAAAAAATTAAAATTATTTTTAGATATTTAAATATATTTTTATTATATTTTTCTGATGTAATATATACATTTAAATAAATAAGTATATTTATCGTATAGGTATAGATATTGTATATTTATCTATGTATTTTATATAAGTATTTTATTTCAGTGTTTTATTCCAGATTTAATATATACATACATTATAAATAATATTTACAAATTGTAAAAATATAAAATTATAAAAATAATAAATAATAAATAAAATGATTATTTTAATCGAGTATACTATATAATAGGGGTCCAAAACCTAACTTTCATACCTTAACTCCAAAAAATATAAAACCACCTTCATTAAATAGCTTATTAAAAGTTATATACCATTAAAGGGTGATTTTGGTATATTTTATGTTTTTATTTGAGAGATGGGCCTGGGAAGTTGAGATTTTGGAAATTTATTCAAAGTTTAACTTTTACACTGTGTAATATTTTTATATGAAATTAATTTTGTATTTTTCTATATATTATTATCTATAACTTTTATGTACAAAGTTCCTTTATTTGAGGTATAAAAAGTAGAAATAAAAATAGGTCCCAAAAATGAATAATAAATGAATAAATAAATAGGATTTTTTAGTATATTTTGACCCTTATCTCCCCTACTTTATTCCTCGTTGACCTAGTCATCAAGATGCCTAAGTTTTGGGTTTTAGGGACATAAAATATCTTTGATATTTTATTCTTTTTTCTTTTCTTTTCTTTATTCTATACTTTTGGCATTAAAAATAATATTTTATACACAATTTGTACAACAATGGATGAATATTAATTTATGCAAATTAAAGATATTTACATGCATTTACTATAGTTTTTAAGGTCAAAATTATAAAATAAAGGTGATGAAATGGATATTCATCACACGTGGGGGTATTTTGCACACTTCACCCTAGCTTTTTGTATTTTATTTTTATTACTCAAACATTTGTCTGTAGCGTAAATATTTTGTAAAATTTGCATTCTAGCCACGGTATTTCCTATAATTGCATTTAGGTCCAATCCATATCACCTCACGTGCCCATGCACGTGAGGGGAGTGGGTATTTTGCACTTAAGAACCCAGGCTTTTGTATTTCAGTTTAGTCCTTATTTTGAATTCATAGTGTAATATTTTTTGGCAAAGTTGCATCTTGGCCACTAAACTTTGTATTAATTTCAAAAATACCCATCCGGGTATTATTTATTAGATATATTTAGAAAAAATGCATTTTTGGCCCTAAATTTCTCTGATGTGTTCAGCTAGGGTTCCTAAACTTTAAATATTTACTTAAATGTCCCTGCTAGTATATTTTTCATTTAGTAGATCCTATTTTGCTAAAAATTTCTCCACTCCCCCAAAAAATTCATAGAAAATTCTCATAAATACCCGATACCTATATTTATCACATATATTTTTGGTAAGGTATATAATGTATATTTTCTATTTAATAAAAAAAGAGAGCTTTTATTACATGCTTGATTATTAAAAATATAAAAACATTTTGAAAAATCCAAAAAAAATATAATTTATTTATTATGGTATTTTGATCCAAAAGACCAAAAATAACAAAAAATAGAAAAAGAAAATACTGAAAATTAAAAAGCTGCAAATTCCTCATAAAAATTATAAAAAGTTCTGAAAAAATACAAAAATATTTGTTTATGTTTCTAATTTTATCAAATATATTTATTATATATTGAAAATAGTTTTGGAAAATTTTGAAACTTTTGTCTAAAATAATCCAACCTTTTTACTTTAGGCATTGTTTTGCTTTATTAATTCAATTAAAAATACAAAAAATAGTAAAAAAATAAAAGAAAAATATCAAAAATAGAGAACATTATAAAAAAGCTAAAAATATTTTGTGTTGTGAATTTTGAGTAATTATAACTATATTTATAAATATAAAATCTACCTCTACACATATATATACATTGTTATTATAATTATTAATTATTATACAAACTAAAAATCAAAAAATTTGAAAAAGAAAAATTATAAAATTAAAACTTAAAAAATATAAAAACAAACATTCAAAAAATTAAAAAATCAAAAACCCACAAAAATTCAAAAATCCTAAAAATTCGAAAATCATTTATTGTCTTCTTTCCATTTTGATTGTCTATCCTCCATTGTTCCCTGAGTTTGACCCGTACGGTACTTGTCCACTATACATTTTATTGTAGGATATAATAAATTTTGTCCCTTGCTTGATTGATTTATTTCTTGTGTGGGTTAATTGTTAATCGACCACGTGATCTTGTGAGTGGTTGCCTTAGCGACATTGTATCTAAGCATTTTTGTGAGGATATTATTTTAGACCCTTTCAAAATCAGTGTCATCACACACACACACACACACACACACACACACACACACACACACACACACACACACATATATATATAAGTACAATTCATCTATGCATTAGAGTACTTGATTTATTTTAGTTAACTTTTATGGTTTTATTTTAATTATGTACATGTGTATTAAATAATATTTACAATTCTATAAAAATAAAAATATGAAAAATAGAAAGAATAAATGCATTGAATATAATATACAAGTATATTGCACAATGAGGGTCTAAAACCTAAATTTTGCATCTTAACTCCAAATTGAATGAAAATACCTTCATTAAATAGATTATTTAAATTTATGAATAATAAAGTGAGTTTGTTCAATTTTGAATATGTATGGAGAAGATATGGGTCTGCAAAGTTTTCTTTGCGGCCTTTTATTTTGTATGCCCTGGCACACTGTGCATTAGTTTTTAATGAAATCAATTTTGTATTTTTCTTTGTATTTTGATGTATGATATTCATATAGAGGTTTTATTATTTGAGGTATAAAAATGAAAATAAAATAGGCCCCAATATGTAATTGTTGAGCAAAATGAATTGTGGTTTTATGTGTATTTTATGTACAGTTTCTCTGCCCCATCCCCCCCTACTTTATTCCTTGTTGACCAAGTCATCATAATGACTGGGTCTCGGTGTCTAGGGTCACTCAGTGTCTTTGATACTTCATTCTTTTTCTTTTCTTTCCGTTTATTCTTTTATTTTGGTTTTAAATACAATATTTACACAATATTTCATGTGCCTTATTGTGTGTTATTTCCACAAATTAATGATATATACATGCATTTAGCTATTGATTTAAGGCAAAAATGAAAGAATAAAATGATGAAATGAGGATTCATCGGTAATCATATCCAGCTTGTCTAGGCTCTTCGTCCTCTTTTCGATCATGGCTAGCTTCTCTAGATCATGTGATCGTTTCTCGATGATGTCAACCTTGGATAGATGACTACCAATGATGCCGAGATCTGAGTTCTCACACCTATCCACATCACATGTGTCTGCCATGTTCATAGATTTGCGGAGGATTTGTGGTTGTATATAAAAAGAACAAGATGAGGAGAGTGTGGCGTATCCTTCAGCCATCTCCTCAAGGACCTGCCACACCACATCCTTGTCTTTGTTGAAGTGCATACCTCTGCAAATGACATCAAAAGAATATTGATTGTTCTCAGTGATGCCCCCAAAGAATGTTGGACCAAACTAGTCTTCGAGATATCATGATGGAGTCACTTCTCGATTAAGTCGTTAAATTACTCCCAAGTCTCATGAATGGACTTTTGTGGACCCTGGGAGATGCTAGCAATCTTGGATCACATCAGATTAAGGCAACCATCTTGGTAATACTTGTGCAGAAAAGAAAATTTCAATTCTTCCCACGTCGTCACCGCTTTACCCAAATGATTTATCCAGTAAAGAGCCTTACCCTGAAGGCTGAATGGGAAATATGTCATCTCGACTATGCCCAACGAGATGTTGGGGTAGTGAGCGGTGTTGCATATGCGTCTGAATTCTTGTAGATGGATGCATGGTTCTTTACTGGAGTAACCCTGGAAGGTGGGGAGAAGAGAAAGGAACTTTGGTTTTAGATCGAAGTGCACGTGGATCAGAGGAATCTGGATCCACTCAGTAATCCGATTGGCCCCAGGATTGTAAGTCTACTTGAGTATGGGCTTGGGTCGACCTCTCCTTCCCTCTCCCTTGCCTTCGTAAGGTTCATCTACAGAGTGATTATCATCATCATTACCATGTAAATCATCACCACCCCACCCTCCCTCTCTCTCCCCACGCAAGGAGCGGACTTTCGAGAACATGCTATATCTCTCAAAGCGCTTCTTCGAAACTACCATCAAAAAGGCCCTTTAAGATTTCAGACAAGCTAAAGACAGAAGGGACCAACGCGAAGAAGCTTAACCAGAGAAAAGTCCCCGCGAAAAAAAAGCGGTCTCGATGGTCAAGTCTTCCATCCCTAACCATTTTTCTGCATATATAAGCACCAATATATCCAAGCTTGACGAACCTATGCCCTTCTGCTGCTACTGGTTCGCACAAGGACTAGCTAGACTGAAGACTGCACTCGACGGAGTTAGACTGAAGGCTCAATCAGGACGAGGGTAATGAAAAGGAGGTCATTAGCCTCTTCCAAACATCATTCCGGGTCTCTCTTCTGATCTTCTCCTCAAATCATGCAACATCTTCTGAAAGGAAACCTGGGCAAGAGCTTGATCAGTCAACTGTTGTTGTATGGCTTGGATGGAGGCTAATAACTGATTGTTCACATCATTCTGATTGATTCCATGCTCTATACCCTATTAGATACTCGGATGTTGTGGTCCCTTTCCACGTCATGTGGGAGCCATCTCTAAATCTAATTGTGAATCGGACTCTAGATCAAGTTCTTGGTCTACAATAGGAAAGATGCCTCGATCAGTCTGAAAGCAAGTACCAAATGTAGAGAATAGCTCAGAATTAGGGTCAATTCTGAATTTTATTAGTGATGGAGAAGTAAAAGGAGTGAAATCAATCTCCATCAAAAAAGGACAGAACTCAGGAAGAGAGTTTTCTCGATTAGTAGGAGGTACAAGAAGTGGGGAGCATGATCCAAACCAATCACTTACGAATCGTCCCGAATTACTAGAGATGTCGAACCTGTGGAATCGATGTGGGTAACGATGGAGTCCTGACTAAACCATTTAGAGTTGTCATCTTGAGAATAGAAGAAAAACAGATGAGGAGACATGATTACGAGGGAAAACAAGAGGATGAGCGAATAGATAAAGAAGGCTCAAAGAGAGCAACTCAAAAGAAATGCTCATAGAAGAAAAGAAAAAATAGTGTAAGTGCATGGGACTGATCTTTGTATCCTAACTAGATCCACATATACTCAAAGAAAGGAGTTCACCAACTCAACACAAGTGAAGCCGTAAAAGATCATGTATTTTTATCTTTTCAATTTTATTATTGTTTCAAGCAATCTTGTAACATGTCCTTAGCAGCTAACCCTGTAGGAGAGTGAGTACTGTCAAAAAAGTATCACGTACCTTCCACTTCCTTTGTATCATGTGATATGCACTTTTGAGGTCCTTGATATCTGTCTTGGGAGGCTAATCAGCCAAAGAATAAGAGAGGAAACCGATAATGGCGTATCAAATACTTCGGACCAGGCCCGCAAGCGGACAAGGACCTACTCGAACGTAAGACGATGAGACAAACATCCCAGTGAGGGCGTGGCCTATTCTCAGTACTTCGGACTAGATCGGATATTGTACACAATGTGAGAACATCGTTGTCGATAAGGCCCTATTCGTCCACGTATGATAGAAGCACCGGTACTTCGTTATTCCCAGGTGATAATCGAGGCAGCGACATATCCGGTTGTTGGCTCCATTCCTTAAGGGTCATGCCTCTCTTTGTATGGAATGTACCTGAATACAATGTGGGATTTGTGAACCCCAAATAATGATGTATGCTACGAATTTTAATTAGGGTTAAAGTTTATTAAGAAGTCCCCTTGTTTTAATTTTTAGGTTTTCTCTTTTTCGAGTATTTTTTAGAAATATTTTCCTAACATTTTTTTTGGATTTTCTTTAAAACCTATGTGATAAAAAATAGAGGGAGGTAGCAGCAAAGCAATGCAAGGTGACATTAGGATGAAAATCTCATCCTTATGTCAAAATGATTAATGCTCAGAAAGAAGAATTATAGTCCTTCCCAGCTCTCTCCACGTGGAATGCAAGAAAAGAATTTTAAACCTAATCTATATGAGGTATGAAAAGCAGTGAAATCTCCCTAAGCAGGAATTGCTATTATCATGGAGCACAATTCGAGTTTGATCTAGATCTAGACGTATCTTAGGCTATAGTTCATGCATATATCAAGGATTTGGTCCTACATTACTCGATCAAGAAATCCTGAAAATCTATGGGCTCATTCTCATAAAATAATGAGAATACAGGTGGAAAATACAAAACTCAAGAAACAAAAGAAAATAAGAGGAAAATAGGGAGGACAAAAATGTAGAAGGTGAAGAAAACTCAATAAAACTGGTGAGCCCCCAAGTGAGTAAACACTTGGTAAAATAGGCCTGAGAATCTGAGTGTCCACCTGTATTATTACAATAAAAAATGGAGCCTCTCTCACACACAAAAGAAAGGAAAGATCTAATCTAATGCCCTACTAAATCAGGTCTCAAGGCTGGCTAAGCTATCTTTCCAATTGGCTCATGAAGAAAGAGTCGATATCAACGTGACTTGGGTATATCAACCCTCCTCGGAAGGTCGCCCTAGCTCCACAGTCCCTCGCAACAAAGTCAACAACAGAGATGAATTAGCACATATAAATAATTATTTAAATAAAAGAAAAATGAAGTAGAAAATGAAGGAAGAATAATGCACACAAAATCTATCCTAACTGTTGCTCATTGGCAACGATGCCATTTTATTGTTCGCTCATATCGAGGTACCTAACACTTGGTTTTGTATGACATGCGGTATCCGACAAGTTGGATCTAGCAATCGTTGTATCGGTCGCTCTAACAGTACTCAGAACCCAATCGATTGGTACAAACAATCAACCCACAGAACAAATAAGCAATGAATCGAAAGTGAGATGAAATTTAATATACCCTACAAATATAAGTGTGTATAGCAAGCAAGTATAGGGGTCGAACCACATGATGCAATGAGGATAGGTACAAAAATTGACAATCAAGAAAACTATTAACGAATGTTTTTTGTGTATTTTTATAAGGTTTTTCTCATTTTTGTGGCTTTTTATTTATTTTTTATTTTTTATTTTGATTTTGGGTTTTGCAACTTTTTAATTTCTTTTTAAATTTAAAAGGAAAAGATATGAAATAGGTATATATATGAACTATATATAAGAAAGAAGAAAGGAAACGGTTTGGATTTTTCAAAGATAAAAGATAACTTCAAAAATTGAAATAAATAATATTTTTTGTTTTTTCTATATTTTAAGGATTTTTGGATGATTTTTTTATGGGGGTTTTAACGAATTAAAATGACAAAAACAAAGGAAATTAAATAGGCCAAATTGTTTTGATACTTAAAAATAGATAAAGGTTTCAAAAATCCTCAAAATTATTTTTAATATGTAGAATATAAAATAAATAAAAATATGGACAAAAACACTTTTTGTATTTTAAATAATTTTTGCAACTTTTTATAACGTTTTTAGGGTTTTGTAATTTTTCAAGTTTTCTTTTGATATTTTTATGACTTTTGGTTTGTAGACAAAATAGATAATAATATATTATTATTATTTGGAAATTTTTAAGATGTTTTTGTATTTTTTAGATTTTTTAAGTAAAGTAAAAAATAAATACACTAAGTTTTTATTTTAAAAAATAGGAAAATAAAATAAAATACTTTGAGAAAAATATATGATTTAAATATAGTATCAAGGTACTGATAGGAATTTTCCCATAATTATTAGGCTCAAAATACTATTTTTAACAAAAAGGAAACTTTAAAATAAAAATAAGTGGTAATAAGGACTATTTAGCCATTTCCAAGAAGTTTAGGGGCCTAAAATTAACAAATAAGAGAAGTACATCGGCCCCTATGCAATGATCCTATGTATTAAACAAATGAAAGAAACTAGCAAGGACTAGATTGCAATAAAGATAACTTCCACAGTTCTATTTGCAAAATTTCTCAATAATATTACACTTGTTCTTCAAAAATAGGGACTAAATAATAACATGAAACTCGAAGGGGTCAATGGAAAATTCCCATCCCCTCACATGTACAAGCATGTGAGGTGACGCGTGGAATGGACTAATAAGCAAATAAACTAAGTGTTGGGGGCTTACGTGCAAATATTACAAGTTTTCTTACAATGCAATTGAAAAGTTTAAGGGCTAAATAATAAATACAAAAGGCAGAGTGGGTACAGTGCAATTTACCCCTTCCATGCATTGGTGGACGGCGGAGATGCCCTCACTTAACCACGTGATGAATCCAGAGCGCACGATGATGCTTCGCCTAAGAGCGTTCGAGATTAGATCTCACTGCAAGATCAGACGGTATGGCAATGCATCATCCAATGTTAGCTAGAACAACTGGCATGAGGGCTTGATCAGACGACTCTGGAGGGCCCTAGAAGAACATGGATAAACTGGTGCTCTGGGAAACTTCGATCGACCAGATCTCGCGATGCCAGCCACTAGGAAGGCTCGCAGGAAGCTCAAAATGGAGCTGGGGCTCCTTCACTCCTGTCGTTATTGTCAAAATGGTCCAGGACCCAAAGACGGGATCGTGGCATCACGTGGATCTCAGGCGACCTGAGATACCTTCAACTGCTTCAAAATTTCCTCGAACGAGGTTGAACCCTTCCTGGACTTGCATGGTTAGTTAAGGCAAAGAAAAATGATGGGTCCGGTGGTGTCTTTTGGTGGAATCGAGAAGATATGCATCGGGGAGGAGCTCTCTGGTGTAAGGCAAAGGAGGAGAACCTAATCACCTGACCTATGCGATATCGGAGGGAATAGAGGGGTGCTAGTGCTAGAGAATTGAGAGGCCAAGGAGATGGAGTGGTTTGCGGAGGAGAACGATGGTCAATGGTGAAAGAACATAGGCATAGCCTAGTGCTCCGACGTACCTTGCTTTTTGGATTTTGATGTATTCTAAATGAAATTATGTGGAATAAAAACCTAAACTAAGTTACTGATTAGACTAGGAAGTTAAAATGCAAAAGATAGAGGCCCATCTGTTGTAGAGCGGTGGGGAGCAGAACCACACGGTGGAGCTTCGCCGACGATGGTGGATCACCCCCTCACTGCATATAGCTCTCTGCAAATTTTACGAGGAGGTTGTTGTCACCTTCCTCAACTCTCCTAGGTGTGTATTTGAGGGATTCAATGAATGCATATGGATCAAATTTCAAAATGGGGTGGAGTAGTGTGTTATATACATGCAAGGTTTGACTAGGGCTTTTACTCGATTCGAAACTCCATCATTCGACAAATCATCAGGGCGTGAAAGACCGATGAACGAGGAACAGAATTGCAGAAGGAATCAAGCTCAAAAGATGAAAGGATCAGGCAAAGCAAAATGGTGAAGTGGTAGGGTTAGCAGAGCTGCCATGCCTAGGGGGTAGGCGCCCCAGTTGACCGGCTGGTCAACGGAGAGTGTGCCCCCATTAGGCCATGTCACCCACTACAAGAAAAAATTGAGTAAAAATAGAAAAGAAAAGGAAATAAAAAATGATATCTTTAATTTTTATTCTTAAAATATGAAAGTTGATCCATATTTTATATACTATTTTACTATGATTTTTATTATTTTTACAACATCGTTTATTAAGTTTTTATTTTTAGCTTTTTATTTATAGGTACTTTTACCTATGTATGATGTATTTTTATTTTTATTTTGTATTTTATATTTTATTATTATATATACATATTTTATATATTTTTAACTTATTTATTTACACATTTGTATATTTTTATTATATTTTTGAAGTTTATTTAGTTAAATAAATAAATAAGAGTATGTATTATATTGGTATATTTTACCTATATATTGGAATATATTATTTATTTTGATGTATTTTAAATAATATTTACAAGTATATAAAAATATAAAGATGCTAAAATATAAAGAATAAATAAATTTACTATAATATACAAGTATATAGTATAATAGGGACCCAAAGGCTATCTTTTGAATTTTTAACTCAATTTTTAATGAAACCACCTTCATTAGAGAGATAACTGAATTTGATGAATAATAAAGGTGAGTTTCGTCAGTTTGGAATTCATATGGAGAAGATATTGGTTTATGAAGTTTTATTTATGATTTTTCATCTATGTCCTAGTCACATAATACCTTATTTTTAAGTACAATTATTTTTGTATTTCTATAAAATTTTGTATATAACTTTTTTATTGAAAATATTTTTATTTGAAGTGTATAAAATGAAAAATAAAATATTACCTAAAAGGCTATTTATTTATGAATTAAATAAGGTTTTTCACTAGTATTTTATGTACAGTTGATTGCCTATCTCCCCCTACTTTATTCCTTGTCGACCAAGTCAATCTTGACTTAGTCTCAGGGTCTAGGATCAGTCCAGATTTACAATACTTCCTTTCTTTTTCTTTTTTTTCTCTTTATTCTTTTATTTGGATTTAAATACATGTATTTATACACCATTTATATACAACCTCTTGTATGCTAAGTCATGAAAGTTAGTGATATTTACAAGTACTTGGCTAGGGTTTTAAAGATAAAATGGAAGAATCAAGATTGATGAATGGCAATTCATCACTAAGCTATAGCATCTAAGGCATGATATCACATATGCAGCACCCAAAATGTTAAAAAAGAAAAGAGCATCAACTAAATCTAAGGCAATGTGATGTAATGCAAAGAGGAATGATATACATCGAATGAAAAGGAGCTAAGTTATGGAATGCAACAACAATAGCTACAACAAAAATGATTTATGAACGGAAGCTAAAGCATGATAACATATAAGCAACTCCATCAGTACCAAGATAAGAGCAACTATAGCAAAAGCTCTATAGCAAGAGATACCTAGGAGAATTGAAAACCATGGCGGGAACATAGTGTATTACAACAACAGTAGTAGCTAAAGCTTCATAGCAAGACATATCTGAGCCATCAGCTCATGACATCACATAGTGCATTAAGGCTATATATCACATATGCATAGCATGCTAAATCTAAAGTATTGTGATGTAAGAGGCAAGATCTCTAACCATGGATATCAATATGCATAGCATAACAAATCAATTGAATTAAGCAGATATCTCAATATCGCCAAATATGGAATCAAGCCATCAATCATTATCAAGAGCATCAATAACAGTAGGAAATACATCAGTTAAAGGAGCTAAGTTATGGCATAGAATGAAAAGGAGATAAGTTATGGTAAGAAGCAACAATAACTACAACAAAAACCATGGTATGAGACGAAGCTAAAGGAGCTAAAAGCATAACATGCAAGAATGCCTCAAGAATCAAGAATGCAAGAATCGCACAAGTACGAGTCACATGGAAGAATCACACAAACAAAGCTAAAGGAACTAAAATCATAACAACAACTGCAACAAATGAGGAATGAATACCATAGCATGCAAGAATCGCATAAGCAAGAGTCACATGGTTAAAATTCAAACAAGAATGCCTCACGAATCCATAGCAACTCCAACAAACCATAAATCCAAATCAGAGAGTACCTCGCACATCATGAAAAATCGCAAGCAAGAGTGGATTCCAGTGATTACCTTGCACCTCACGAAGCCCACAAAAAGGAAGAGATGTGCACACAAACAACCATAAGGAACAAGTCACCCAGCACAAGACGAGTGCAGTTAGAGGGACTCCGCAATGGCCTCTTATAGGCCTTGCTCGGCGGAGGAAACCCTAAATTCCTTGTTCGATACTATGTGAATATGACAACACAAGGAGAGCCAAGGACGACAAGCCTCTACGAAGAGGCTTTATCATAGATGAGGTGTGAATGCATACCTTCCCCCAACAACTCCATTTAACAAGGAATCAAATGATTCCAGTTGTATGTGACAGAGAATCTCAAGGAAGGACGGTCTTCAACAAAGCAACTGCAACCATTGACTAGGAAGGGGCCAAGGAAGGGGAGGGGTCCAGATGAAATTGAGGGAGAAGAAGTTGGAGGGCCGATCACGGGTGGCGAGAGGAAGAGGAGTGGGCGGAATAGCACCGTCTCTGCTATTGCCCCCAGCAATAACTTCGACGAAGGGTATGAGAATTGAAGAGGAATAGCTATACATTTCCCTCTCTCCCAATTCTACTCTATTCCATGCCCTTATCCTCATACCGAACATGTCCTTAGGATTTTGGAATATACTTGGGATGTACTCTATCCTCCGTCTGCTCCCTCATTTTTCCCTCAATTGCTAATGTTCTTATATATACTTAGATATACTTTACCCTAAGTATGAGGGCACAAGCCGAGTTGTTGAGTGTATATATTCTTTTGATCTTGGTCAAGCCTATTTTTGTATCTTCTATCTTAGGATTACTTGACCCTAATTATATGAAGATGGCCTATTTTTATTATTTTTTTTGTTGTTTCAACTGTTGTTCTTCTTTTCACCACTCTATATTTATCACTAGCTATGTCTTTCTTTGTCGCTTCCTGGACACTATAAGGACATATTTCACTCTAAGTATAAAGTGGTGTGTTATATATTATATATATAATTTAGACATTGTAGCTCGTCTTTTGTTGTAATTTTTTTAATATGGCCATGAAGTTCTAGAAAATTAGTTTTCTTTTAGGTTTTAAAAGCCGTAGGAAAAATGTAAATATGAGTTACAAAAAATGAGCTTTTCAATGTTGTATCTAAAATTTGTAGGGAAATACTTGTACATAAAAACCTTAAGTATTTAAAACTTTTGAATAAAATAAATATAAATTTTGTACAATATGTGCATAATGAAGGATTAAAATACTTTGTAAATATGTACATAATTCTTGTAAATGTGTGCAAATCTTTTAATTCATTGATCCTTATCAAAAATACATAAAAAAAATAAAAATAATAAAATTTCTAAAAATTACAAAATCGGTTAAAATTTACATAAAAGTTTAAATTAATGAAAATTCACTTCATTAAAAACGGTTGTCAATTCACATTTTTTAGAATAGGATTGATTCTTGAACCAAATGGAACTGATCTGAAGTATGGAACTTGTTTAAGGACTTAATCTACTTAGTTTTAAAGGGATTTCTAAGGAACTAAAATTGAGACTCTTCAGGCCGACCGACTTATATCCTTAAGATTGTGTTCAGAATTCAACTTACACTTGCCTAAGTAGAATACTTCGTGTCATATGTATAACTCTTAAACAGTGGAGCACTTTGGGATCTTGCACTATGCACTTAGCTCAACTTGAATAAGGTCGCAAAGGACAATTAATTCTGAATAGTGTATTCTCACCCTTGTCTAGTGGTGCTCGATGTCTAAAGAATACATCTATGGGGTTGAAAAAAGCCTCAAACGAGGAATGTTCGACTAGCACAATTGTTTTAAGACCCCAAAACATGGGTATGAAAAAGACTTTATATCTGTTGGGGCACAATAGATTAATGCAGTGCAATACAAAAAGTTATATCAAAATAAGCCAAACCCAAAAAGTATAATGTTTGTCCACATTGGTCCAATATGTGAAAAACAATGCCAAAAATAAATTCCTGCCACAATGGTCCAAGATTCAAATATCATGTATGACATGGTGAAGACTTGGCTAAATTGGACAAGCTTCACAAGAGATACGATTATACTGGTCACTCTCCACTTCTTTTCTCATTCTTCTATCTTCTCTCTATTTTTGTCGTGCACTAGCATATACCTGAACTCATAAGGGAATACTTCCCTCCTCGAGGAAAGAGTATTCTAGGGATGTAGCTGCTGGAATGTTCGATTTTGTCACTTCCTTAAGAATGAAGAGTTAACACACTACCCATGGTACAAATTGACTTCAAGGTTGTAAGAGTGTGCATGATGAATAAGTGGATATGAGCTACATGTTGAGGCAAACCTGGATGGGGATTTGTGAAACTTGAAGGCTGTTGAGACTTAAATCCTAATCCTAACGAAGTCTAGATAAATGATTAATCCAAAGTCCTCTTCCTTGCTCCAGTATTTGGCTTTGTGAAGTGCAATTTAAATAAATAATTTTATTTGAAGTTATTTCCTTTCCTTTTATTTTCTTATCTTCTCTTTCACAAGTTCTTAGAATAAGTGTTTGCTAAGAGACTAACAAAAATAAAATATATCGGGACAATGAGATCATGATTCATCACCATTATTCTTTCATTTTGGCCAAAATCCTAGTAAATCACATGTAAATACTCACTAGTTGTCACATTTTAACAATCTAACTACATTGCCAATAACATAGATATAACACTTGTGTATGCCAAAATAAAAGAATAAAGCTAGAAAAGAAAACGATAAGAAGAAGTATCTACATATGTACCATATGTACAATCAAACTCTAACCCTGAGGCCAAGTCAGTAGTAACATGTCGATAAGACAATAATGTAGGTGGAGGTTGGGTCAAAAAATCTATAAAATTAGGAAATTAAGTTCATTGTGTACATATGTATAAAAATATCCAGTAAGTAGAACTTGTACTATATTTATCATTCAAATCACTCCAAATTAAATTATTTTCAATGAAACTTTTTTATATAAATATATATATAATAATAATATATTTTAAAGTATATCATGTATATATATATCATGGTACAACAATAACAAAAAGCCGTAAAGTTCACATTCAAACCTTCATATAAAGGTTGCAAAAATCGATAGTCGGTACCTGGTCGGTAGGGTCACCAACTAAGTATTAATCGACAGACAGGCGACTAATCAAATTTAACTTAAAATTATATATCATTTTATACATATATTATAATATATTTACATAGGTTTGTAAATTTTTATACTTTCGTAATGAAATAAAAGGAGTAATTGAATTTTAATAAAACATTAACCCAATTAGAATAAGTTTACTTTAAAAAAATAAAAAAATTAAAAAAATATCGTATCTCCAAGCAAAAGTCTATAGACTATTCGGCCTAGTCAGGGTTAGCCAATACTCGGTCGATCATCCTACCGACTAGACTAGTCAGACTTACTAGTCAGGCAACTTTTACAACACTTCTTCATATCTACTCCATATGAACTCAGATTGAACTAAACTCACCTTTATTATATTAAAGAAAAAATTCTCTTTAAATGCAGTGGTTTCATTAAAATCGGAGTTAAGATGTGAAGTTTGATTTTTGGGGCACTATTGATATTTATACAACAATATATTATATAAAGATATTTTATTTTTTGTATTTTAGTTTTGATTGCATTTTTAATATGTCCCCCTTATTTTATAATATTCCTAAAAGGTATAAATAAAAATTACAAAGGATAAAAATAACCCAAAATAAATAAGTATAAGAAATATATAGGTAGATTTTAATTATACTGTACATATAAGTATTTACTTAAACAAGGACATAGCCATATAAAAATATAATAAAAATATTTTTAAAATCCTTAAGATGTGTTTTAAATAAATGAAATATAAAAAGATATAAAATAATCATTAAAATAAGGTATATAAATATTTATATATTTTATATAGTTGTAATATACCTATACAATATAATATTTAATTCATAGCTCCCCATTTTAATACAAACTTGACATGCAAATATATTAAATTGTATATAATAAAATAATCCATAACTTCTACTTTATAAGATTTTTTATTTAAAATTATAGATTATTTTTTAAATTTATTTTATTTTAAATTATTTTGGTTGACATGGGTCATCTTGATCAGCTACCTCAACTAGTGAACTATCCCTTCATTAGACCCTACCCATTGAGTCAACAGGTCAATTTAACTGGTTGATTGGTCAAGGGTTTTCCTTTCTTCTTTCTTCCCGAACCTCATCGCCACCTCTTTTTTCCGATTACATTCTGCACCTTCCAGACTGTTCCTCCTCACCAAATGTTAGCCTAACATCCATTGATCCTCATTCACATCATGTCCTCCAAGTAGGTTCATTTAATCTACCTCGATCTCATCCTCTACCCCCTCGTCGGAGCTTTTCAGGTCTTTCACCATTTCCACTCGATTCGAGTGAGCTTTGAGTGCTTCTCACGGGAGGTGACAATTCATGCTTGAGTCCCCTCATCATAGTACATAGTTGGCGTGGATTAAGACCATATCCGGCTGAGATTTCCATCTATGTTGTTGCTCCACCACTATTGAAGCTATAACCTCTCCAACACATCGCAGATCGAGGCTACGATTGTTGGAATTGACACTTTGACACCTTAAGCAGTCTTCTCCATTAATTTCTAGGTTAGATTCCTCTTCCTTCTTTCTAATTTCTCTTCTGATTCTCTCCTATTATTTCTCCTTCTCTTCTCCATATTTTCCCGACCCATTCCTTCATTGATTCATCCTTTTTGCATTCCAATTATCATCGCCACCTCATCTACATCTTCACTACTCGTTTTCTCGTAACAATCTTCCATCTACGACCACACACGATAGTCGGAGCTAGGTTTTTCCTTTGTTACCACCGTCTAAACCCCTTATTCATCATTTCTTCCTAATTTTTAATCGAGGACCCACATCTCGAGTTGATTTACTATTTGCAGGTGTCAATGTCTTGAATCAAAGTTTAGATCTACGATCTGATTACATACGCAAAGCTTAGGTGAAGATTCATCGACTCATCTCTTTGATCATCGTTTCATCACAGTTCATCGGGAAAAATTGAGAGGAAGGAGTCTCCTTCGTTTCGATCCCATCCTCTGGGAAACAAAACATATATCCGAACCTAATCGACTATGATCAAAGCCTCAGCTATACCTTCAAGTACCCAGACCTCTAGGTTACATCATACTTCTCCTCAAGACTCGATTAGAGGTTCAGTTGTGGTGGAATTTTCAGACGAAGCTATACGGCCTAATTCGAGGTTGATTTGATCGGTATCAAGGGAGATAGAGATGATCAAAGCTTGCCTAAGAAGACCTTCCTATGTGTTCTTCGTGAAGAACAACATCTGTTGGATCTCCAATGAGTTGGCAAGATTGACATGGAATCATCAAATCAGAGTCGTTGAATCGAAATGTTACTACTGATCTAAACTGTTCTTTAGCACTGGGCTATGGACCGCTAGATCAGAGCACATCTAACGAACAAGAGCCTTTCTATACCAGCTGACCCGAACAGCTTCAACCAGTCAAATCACGACACATAGAGGTGCAGAGTGTACGTAGACGACCCGAGTCTTACTGTTATCACCAAATAGCACGTGATCGGGGACTTTTGCATATTAAACTTTGATAGTTTCACAAATTGCATTTTAGTCCATTTTGCTGCAGAACAAGGTGAAACTAGGGGTGCACATGGATCGGATAAAATCCGTAATCCGATCCAATCCGTTGTCATTGGATTGGATCGGTTTGGATTTATAAGTCTAATGGATCGGATTGAACTTTTACAAAACCGTTATTATCAAAATCCGATCCGATCCAATCTGTTAATCCATTAATAAATAAATATATAATATATAAAAATTCATTTCTTGTTATTAGAGCATGTCATATATTTAATTTTATTTGAAAGTTATATGTAAATATCCAAGCTACTCACATTTATAGTTTACACTCAATCGTACTTGTTGGAAACCCCCTTAGCCCACCCCATCAGTTGGTTTAAAAAAAGTAATAGTTACCCACAGTATCTTTCACGTCCTTCCATTTTTTCAAAGAAAACATCTTTCTTACAAAAGCATACCTAAACTCAAAACCTCCTTTGGGCCCCTTTCAAACGAAACACCCACCCGGACGTCGCACCTCTCCTCCCTCGAAAGTACATATCTCCGCTAGTTGTCACCCTTGTCTCCAACCGCGCATATGCAGCCAGATCTCCCTCATGTATGTGCAACCAAACCTCCATCGCGCACGGCATCCAAACCTCATCCTCGGCTCTCTCAGACCTCTCTCACGCTGCGGCCAAGCACCTTAGGCGCCTCTTTCCAACATCGTGCCATTGCGCATGGTCCTCGCCCCAAACCTCCCTCGTGCATAACCCTCCCTCTTGCACCGCGTAGTCAAGCAGGTCGGTTGCAGGTTAGTTGTAGTTCTTATTTGATATACGCAAACTTGCAATTTTATTAAACGTCAACGCAATACTTCTATAATTTCTACAAATTATAGGTACGTTATTTATATTTAGTTATACAATTATTGTTATTACTAAATCAATAACAAGCATATATTTTTTATTTTCCAAAAAATAACAATCATTTTCTTTAATACTCTCAATTTTTGAACCATGATTCAAATATTGAGGTCTAATGTGCTACAAACTTAATCATAACATATGATGTGATAGTAGGTGAGCATTAAAAATCTGATACAATCCGATCCAATCCGTGATCCGATTGGATTGGATTGGATTTGCATGTTTAATGGATTGGATTGGATTGAAAAAATAAAAAATCCGTCGAGTATGGATTGGACACGGATTGAGCCAAAATCCGATCCAATCCGATCCATGTGCACCCCTAGACCGTAAAATCATGTGGACCCTTGGGACTTTTACATATACGTCGAGTGTATCTTTTTATCATGCATGTAATAGATAGTTTTAGATAATTACATATAGGTCCATCCTTTCTAGACTAATAAATAATAATATATCATTCCATATTAAATAAAACATATATTGTTAAAATAAAATGAAATCATTTTTAAATACCTATTAGTATATTATATTCCATATTATATTACTTTTGGAAAATAAAAGCAAATTCTATAATTACTAAATCAAAATAGAAAAAAAATCTACTTTTCAACTTTAGAAGTCCATACAAATTCAATTACTCATCTAATTACTTTTGGAAAATAAAAGCAAATTCTATAATTATTAAATTAAAATAGAAATAAAAAATCAACTTTTCAACTTCTCTAAATCAAATTCAGTCAGATTCAAATCAAAATGTCCAAAAAAATTAATTCTTTCAACATACTATCAGATTCAAATCAAAATGCAAAAATAAAAATCTAATCGAAATACAATACCTTGCATTAGACAAAAATGATCGCCTCTCTTTCCACGATTGATCGCCTCACTTTGCAAATCCCTAGATCAAAAAAATTCCAGATCAATCGCCTCTCGTTGATCTCTCAACACACGTTTCCATAAACATATACTAATTTTAGAATTGCTTAATATTTCCATTAACTTTCTTTCCATTTTGGTTACGGTTCCTATTTTTTAGGGATTGAGAGATGCAGATCTTACGGCTGGAATTAGAGGCTCATCTTGTACCAAAAGGGCACAGGGCTCTCTGGATAAAAATCCTATATATATAGGGAACCTTTCAAATGAGGTCGGTGCTTTTCTGAAATTGTAAAGGCCAGTGTAAATTTAGTAAAAATTCTGTAACAGTTTTGTAAAAGTATAAACTGCACATTGTAAAAAAAATTGTAAAATATAGCATCCAAATTTAAATTAACATTTTTACCCAATATAATATTATTTTCATAATTTTATTTCACTATACATGTTGTGTTAATATTTATTGTTATATTTATGAAATAGGAAATTGTAAAATATATTAGAAAGATGCCTAAATTGAGGGTGGCTCACCATATATATGGTGAGACCCCGCCTCATTTGAAGTTTCTCCTCTCTCTCTCTCTCTCTCATATATATATATATATATATATATAGGGTTAAATGAGACTGACCCCTAGGAGAGCTAACTTGGCTCCCTCGCGCTATTTCCTCCGGGTTTTTTATTTTTTTCGAAAATTTCTTCCGTGAATATTCATCACTATATCTTTATATCATGCTATTAAAATTTCGTGTGAAACAGAGACTCGTACGGCCTCCATCCAGACAGTCATTTTTTAACGGTAACAAAATTGCTAAAAACGACCCTTCTGGATGGAGGCCGTAGAAGTCTCTGTTTCGCGTGAAATTTGAATGACATAATATAGGGATATATTGATGAAAATCCACAGAAGAAATTTCGAAAAAAATAAAAAAGGGGGTGAAATAGCGCGGGGGGGAGCCAAGTTAGCTCCCCCCATAGGGGCAGCCCCATTTTACCCATATATATATATATATATATATATATATATATATATATAGGGAAAAATGGGGCTGCCCCTTAGGGGTAGCCAACATGACTGCCCCCACACCATTTTTTGGTAATTTTTTTATTTTTTTTGGAAAAATAAAACCATGTATATTCATCCCTATATCCCTCCTATATGCTACTCGGATTTCGTCAGAAACAGAAACTCCTACGGCCTCCATCCATGTCATTTTTTTAACGGTCGCAGGATTTTTTAAATCGACCCTGTCTGGATGGAGGCCGTAGGAGTCTCTGTTTCTGATGAAATTCGAATGGCATATAAGAGGGATATAGGGATGAGTATACAAGTCGATATTTTTCAAAAAAAAATAAAAAATTTTGACAAAAAATGGGGCGGGGCAGCCATGTTGGCTGCCCCCAGGGGCAGCCCCATCAACCCCATATATATATATATATATATATATAGGATTTTTATCTAATGCGCACAGGGCGCATTTGATATCCTATGAGCCCAACATTATAGCCGTGCGATCTATCAACTTTCATCCCTTAATTTAAGCATCGTCGAATTTTATTAATAAATGAGTTTCTAAAAATAGCAATCATCTTGATTAGGCATTTGATCGGTTATTCGTAATTCTGTATTGCTCCCGTCGTTCGCGCTCGCCAAAACTCTAGGTTAATGTCGTTCGCGCTCGCCAAATTCTAGATTATTGTTCTTGGATCGGGTTCCTCCCTTCCTCGCATTCGTGATTTTCTTCCAGCGAAATCAGTCGTCGACAGCACTTGTCATAAAAAGGTATTGCGTCTTTTTAATAGTTGACGCTATTTGTTAAATTTATTCCTAATATCATTCTTAGTAGGTTGCATATATGGATCATTCGAGTGGACAATTTGATGGATCTGAAGAATTTATGGAAAACGAACTCATTGAAGATGATGCAAGTCGAAGTGATATCAATCAGTTAAATTTTGAAGAAGGTAATTTTTATATGCTATCAGGTATCTTTTATATGTATTTCAGTAACTTTTGATATTGCATCTGTAAGTTCTTTGTAATAGGTAATTCTTAAAGGCTCGATAGTATATATATATATAAACATTCTAGTAATTTTTAATATTGTATATGTAAGTTCTTTGTAATAGGTAATTCTTAATGAATCGTTAGTAAATATAGCATAAAATTCTAGTAACTTTTTATATTGTATATGTAAGTTTTTTGTAATAGGTAATTCTTAAAGGATCGTTAGTATATATATTAATAGTTTAGTAACATTTGATATTGAATATGTAAGTTCCTTGTATTAGGTAATTATTAATGCCTCGTTAGTAAATATATCATAATACTCAACAGTAATTATATTATAAGCGTTGGTAAGAGTAATACATACGATAAGTAATTCTGTATATATAAAATAATAACCCGTTAACATATACAAGGAACTCTTTTGGCAACATGTCTAAAATTGGTAACTTTATATCAGACATTAGTAAATATATACCAAACTTCTGTAATTTTATATTAGACATTAGTAACATATACAAACATAAACTCTTCCATAATGAAACTTCAGTAAGTATACATTCAAACATTAAGCATTTGAGGAATAAACATTGTTTAATCGACAAATTTCATTGATTATTCTATCTGAGACTTTAGAAAGTATAGACTCAAGCATTAGTAACTTTGTATATATAAAATAGTAACCCGTTAACATATACAAGTAACTCTTTTGGCAACATGTCTAAAATTGGTAACTTTATATCAGACATTAGTAACTATATACCAAACTTCTGTAATTTTATATTAGACATTAGTAACATATACAAACATAAACTCTTCCATAATGAAACTTCAGTAAGTATACATTCAAACATTAAGATTTTGAAGAATAAATATTGTTTAATCAACAAATTTCATTGATTATTCTATCTGAAACTTTAGAAAGTATAGACTCAAGCATTAGTAACTTTGTATATATAAAATAGTAACCCTTTAACATATACAAGTAACTCTTTTGGCAACATGTATAACTTTGGTAACTTTATATCAGACATTAGTAACTATATACCAAAGCTTCGGTAAATTTATATCAGAAATTAGTAACATATACAAACACAAACTCTCCCATAATGAAACTTCAGTAATATTACATTCAAACATTAAGCATTTGAAGAATAAATATTGTTTAATCGACAAATTTCATTGATTATTCTATCTGAAACTTTAGAAAGTATAGACTCAAGCATTAGTAACTTTGTATATATAAAATAGTAACCCTTTAACATATACAAGTAACTCTTTTGGCAACATGTATAACATTGTTAACTTTATATCAGACATTAGTAACTATATACCAAAGCTTCGGTAAATTTATATCAGAAATTAGTAACATATACAAACATAAACTCTCCCATAATGATTAGCAATATGTATTATAAATTTTACTGATTCTGTAGCATCGAATAGGGAATTTAGGAAATCAGTAACGATGGTATATTAAACCATTATCTATTTCATTATGATAAGTAATATATATTATGAGCTTTAGTAATTCTCATGTATTGAATAGCTAATTTAGCAAATTAAATAAATAAAAAGTAATATTATATATATTTATCAGTAACATATATATGCAGTTGGGATGATGTTAATATCTTTATTTAATGTAATTTGATTGTTATGTATTTGAATTATTGTTTGAATAAGAATATTTATTTCAATATCTGTAGATTTTGAAGAATTTGAATGCTCTAAAGGATTAATGGACGAAGAAACACCTATATCATCTGTAGATCCTTCTATTATTCCTCGAGAGGGTATTTCATTCGCAACTCTCAAGGATTGTGAACTGTTTTATGAAAAGTATGCCACTGAAATTGGATTTAATGTTCGAAAGAGCAGCACGAAGTACTCTTATGATATGAAAAGTAAAGTCAAGAATATTACTTTCAAAAAATTTGTTTGCTGGAAGGAAGGATTTTATGTTCCAATTCCTAAAAAAAGAAAGATATCTTCAAGTTTGATTGCGGTTGATGAAGAAGCTCAATCAGAAGGAATAGATAGCGAGGGAAGAAGATGTGGAATAAGTCGTTGTGGTTGTAAAGCAAAGTTTTCTGTAAAGTTAAATCTAATCTCAAATCAGTGGGATGTGGTTTCTTTTGTTGAGGAACATAATCATAAACTTGTTTCTCCTAGCAAAAAGAAGTAACTAAGACCCAATAGGAGGATTACTAAGGTCACAAAGAATTTGTTACATTCCATGACAGAGGTTAACATTCCTACATCAAAACAAATAGCTTTTTTGGGCAAGCAAGGCGGTCCTTTTGAACGTGTTGGCTCTATAGCAAGGGATATTTATAATTTGAAGAGGGATATGAAGAAAAAAATAGATGGTCATGATGTGGTTATGCTTTTGGAACATCTTGAGTATTGTAAGAGTTTAACACCTGATTTTTTCTACTTGTACAAGAAAGACGATGATTCATCCTTAACACATTGCATGTGGATAGACTCTTATTCTATAGAAGATTACAAATTGTTTGGCGATGCAGTTACATTTGATACCACTTATGATACCAACAAGTACAAGCTAATTTTTGCTTCCTTTTGTGGCGTGAATAATCACAACAAGACTGTATTCTTCTGCAATGCATTTTTAATGAATGAGTCAAAAGAGTCGTTTGTATGGTTGTTCCAAAATTTTCTAGTTGCTCTTAAGGTTGCTCCCAAGTCTATAATTAATGATCAGTGCCCATCGATCAATGCAGCTATAAGGGAAGTCTTTCCGACTACAAAGCATAGATACTGTGGTTGGCATGTTACAGCCAACATGAAGAAGAGGATTGGTTTAACGAAAAAAGCTGATGTAGCAATCCCTGCTTTGAATAAGATTATATGGGGTGCAGAAACTGAAGAACATTTTGAAACTGAGTGGGGCAGAATACTGACAGAATGTGATTTAGAAAACAATAAATGGATAAACGTAATGTATCCTATTAGGAGAAAGTGGGTTCCTATATATATGAGAAGTTTCTTTTTCACCGACATGAATACAACTCAGAGGAGTGAGAGCATGAATTCTTTTTTATCCAACAATGTCAATCAGTTGAACAGTCTTTACGAGTTCATGACAAGATTCCAAATTGCTGTTGAGAGAATGAGGGAGCAGGTCAACATGATGGACAATGATTCCGAAAATAAAAAGCCGAAGTTGGATACGTAGTGGAGTATTGAAAAGCAATTTGTTATGCATTATACAAAGACAATGTTTTACATTGTTAAAAATGAGCTTAAGGAGGGAATTAAATTGAATGTTATTCCACTTCGAATGGATGATGACCTTACAGAATACAGGGTGTATCCCATTGGCAATATTGAAAGCTATAACAGAGTTTCTTATCATGCTTACAATAATAAATTCCATTGTGATTGTATGAAAATGGAATCGATGGGTATTCCATGTAGACACATCATCAGTGTGTTAAAGCATAAAGATGTGTTAGATGTTGATTCTTCTCTTTTATTGAAAAGATGGAAGAAAGATATCAAGGTTAATGGCTATTATCCTTTATATAGAAAGAGGACAATAGAAGACGACTCATGTCAATTACGTGTACTGTCCAATGAACTCATTAGTGAAGCCGATGGTAACCAAGAAGTATTTGATTACATTAAGAAGGTACTTATAGATGCAATAGAGGCAGTCAAAATTATTAAAAGCAAAAGTTCTAGTGTTACTGTTGAAGAGCTTGATGACACAATAGCAATATTGGACAAGTCAGTTAGCAATATGAAGAATCCCAACGTAGCAAGACCTAAAGGTTCAGGAAGAAGTGGCAGACCAAAGGGAAGCACAAATAGATTGAAAACTATTGGTGAAGAAGCTGCTGCTAAGCGTAGACAATGCAAATTATGCAATAAAGTAAATGCTGGACATGATTCACGAAATTGTCCTACCAAATCTGATGCAAAGCAATAGAGGTACTTCATTTCATTATTATCAATGGTTTGTTTTTTATATTGCATTCTAACATGTCTAATATAACTGCGTTTATTGCAACAGATCCATATATATATGTGCAGATATATTATGGTGTAAGAGAGATGGTTTCTATTCATACTACATACTGTAAAAGTAAGATTCATTTAGCAAATTTACCATTCATTTATTCATTTATGTGAACATAATTAGTTTTCTTAATAATATCCTTATACATATACTTCTTCTCTGCAGATGATATTTCTGAGATATAGGAGACGACTATTAAGCATCTGGAAGAGATTAAGGGCTCAAGATGTTATCGATATAATTCATTGTTCAGAAGAATTATTTTTATATAATTTATGTAATCAATTTTATAATTCTGAGCATACATATGTTATGTACTTTGACAGTAGAAATTTGTACTTTTGTAAGATGTAAATGATTACTTGCAATAATCTTAGTAATTCATGTCTTATGATTGGTAAATTTGGTAGGTTGTAAATGTAACACTTCTTTGTTATATTAGAATAGTAATTACACTACATATGCTTGGTAACACATATCAATTCGTTGGTTAACATTGTTAGCTTGTAAAAGTAAGCATTACGGTTCGTAATAGTTGAGAGAAAGACCATTATTTCAAATACCTCTCATTGTTAACTTATATGTAATGTTGTGAGTTCTTTCAGTAAAATTTACCATTTTGTTTAGTAACAATGGTAAGTTGCAAAAGTAAGCAAATCATTTTGTGATAATTGACTGAAGTAGGAGTAGCATTCAATGGTTCAATGATTAATAGAGCAATGTTACAATCTCAAGCAACTCATGACCACATCCTTTCAAATTATATATATTCTTTAGATTTTTATTAATACTGAGAAGTCTATTAGTATAATTTACAACTTCGTTAAGTAATATGTAAAAGTTTATCAGTAACATATACCAATTCGTTAAGCAACTCATGTAACATTGACTAATAGACTATTAAGTTTATTATCTACGGTTGGTATCTTGAAAATGACCAGTAACATTGAGTGATAGACTAGTAATTTCAATAGTAAAGACTAGTAACATTGAGTGATAGACATGTAACAATGTTATGGTATTTTGTAAAACTTTCAAAAGTAATATTGATACTTTCTTCAGTAACGCATACCACTTCGTTTAGTAATAGTGGTAAGTTGTAAAAGTAAGAAATACGTTTTGTAATAATAGAGTGAAATACTAGTAATTTCATTAATTGCGATTTGTAAATTAAAAATGAATGAATCAATGGATGTCCAGTACGAATATAATTCAATGGTTCAATTATTAATATAGCAATATAACAATATCAGTAACTCATAACCACAGCCTTTAGAAATTAATATATTCATTATATTTCTGGTAGTATTGAGTAGTCTATTAGTAACATTTACGATTTCTTTAAGTATTATGTTGAAGTTTATCAGTAACATATACCATTTCGTTAAGTAACACATGTAACATTGAGTGATAGACTATTAATTTTACTAATATGTTGAAGTTTATCAATAACATGTAACATTTCGTTAAGTAACGCATGTAACATTTCGTTAAGTAACACATGTAACATTGAGTGACGGTTGGTAACTTGAAAATGACCAGTAACATTGATTGATGGACTAGTATTTTTAATAGTAAAGACCAGTAATATGGAGAAGTATATCAGTAACATTTACCTTTCGTTAAGTAACACATGTAACATTGAGTGACAGTTGGTAACTTGTAAATGATCAGTAACGTTGAGTGATAGACTAGTATTTTTATTAGTAAAGACCAGTAATATGGACAAGTATATCAGTAACATTTACCATTTCGTCTAATAACATTTGTAACATTGGGTGATAGACTAGTAATTAGGTTCTTTACGAATGTTAAATTGAAAATTAAAGAACGATTACCATTTCGTTAAGTAACATTGAGTAATAGACCATTAATTTCATTATTTACAAATGGTAACTTGAAAATTACCATTAACATTGAGTGATAGTCTTGTAAATTTAGTAGTAAAGTCTAGTAATGTGGAGAAGCATATCAGTAATATATACAATTTCGTTAAGTAAGATTTCTAACATTGAGTGATATACTAGTAGCTTGATTCTTTAAGAATATTGACTAGAAAATTAAAGAATGATTGGATGTCCAGTAACACCTACCATTTCGATAAGTATCATTTATAGTTTGTTAATTTAAGCAAAATCTTTAGTAATTAATTCCTGAAAGGGAAGTAATTCCTGTACTGGCAAATGTTAATTTGTAAAAGATATAATTATTGGAAGAGCATGAAGAAGAATCATTGAGTATGAATAGATCAATAGAACAATCTCAAGCAAGTCATATCTAATGTCAGGAAACATAATATATTCATTGTCAGTAATTACACAAAGTAATGTTTGTTTTTTTCCTAAGTACACACATCCCATTTCTTACATGTAAAAAATTTATGAACAATAAAATCGAAGAGCCTATTTCTTCATTTCTTTTCCCCGTACTTTAGCAGTATAGAAGCAATCTCCGCGCGGAATCTTGGTATATCTTCAATGTTAAACTTTGGCTCCGATCCTTGGCAAATGTACTCCATATACTTCATCACAAAAACACCACAGTCTATCGAATCACTTGGTTGCTTTGGGATTCCTTTTGCCATAACCACCGGCCAGTTCTCAAGACGTTCGTCGGTGTAAAGCATGAAGTATTCGGCAAGCCAATCAACCTTCAAAAAAATAAAGAATGTAGTAATTAAAATTTAATTTCATTCAAACACTTTTATAATGATTGATTTGAGTTCAGAGTGTTACCCATTTCTTTACATCCAACCAGTGTTTTTTCATTCCCGTCAATGAATTGTATGAAATGAATTTTTTCGCTTCGAAGTCCGAAACCAGAAGATGCCAATGATTTGCAGTATGAATTACACAAAAAGCCTTCTTTATGTGCACGAACATGGTCTTTGTGCATGTGAATAAATTATTTAAAGGCTCATAATCTTCTACAGACGCTTCATTCACCGTCTTCTGGAATAGTTGCTGTATTGTACTAAAAAGTTAATTTCTTCTAAATTAAATTAGCTAATACATATACATTGTTCATATACAGGTCTCTAATATCATTTATGATATTATTAATAATTGTATACTTGAAAGAAATGCAATATTACCATTTGTGCAGTGCTTGCAAAGATGTAAGGAGAATTCAATTCATTCACTCGATGAGTAGTGTATAGGACATCCATGTACATGTCCAAAATCACATCTATCACCATCTTGTTGTACAATAGGTCTTCGATGTGCCTTCCTATGCAAAAGTTATCACCTGAACTGTGGAAAGTCGCTCCAATACTGACAAAAAATTAATTTGTTAATTAAGAAACAACAATATAAGTTTATTGAAATTAGTAATATTAAAGATTACTTATAATCTTGTACAAAAAACTTACTTGGCAACCGGATCCTTTAAGAATTCATGAATGATACTTCTATCAGCTTCAGAAATCAAATTATATCCGGCAAAGTCAATGCGTGTCACATTAAAAACCTACAGAGAAATTATTTATAAGAAATTTGAACAGATGTTTCATAAATCCTAATAAATATTTATAAGTTTCATACCTCCAATGCCATATCATGGTTATCTTCTAACTTGCTAATTTGATCATCATCTTCCACTTGAAACACTTCGTCGCTTTGTTTTTTCACAAGTTTTCCTCTTTTTTTTTGAATTTTTTTCTTGACCGGGCTCTTTGTTTCATTTGCATCTCCCATCTGTGCTCTTCTAGATTTTACTCTTTTTGATAAACTAGTAGGAGTAATGCATTTCCTTCCTCTTCCTCTTTTAGTTCCTTTTATTGTGTCCCTCTCCTGTTCTTGTAAATCATTCTCAAATCCGAGATCAAATGAAGGTGAATCATTCTTTGCTTCTAGGTTGCCTTTATCCTCAATTTGATCATTTACATGTTCAGGCTCATCTTTCTTGTTTGAAGCAATTGATTTTGCAAAGAAATCCTTAAACCATTGCTTTAGAACTGATATTTCGATCCTAAGCTTCTCATTCTCCTTGATTGAAATATCATGTTCATTTTTTATTCTTTGAAATTCCTCTAAGGTTGGTAGTTGTGAAATGATATCCTCCAACTCTCTTATTCTCTTCTCATGTATTTCACAACTACATTCTCCACTTTTCTGTATTTGATCGCTCTTCAAGATTGACGTTGTTGAATCGTCTTCAAGTCTTTTTGTATGGGGAGATACAACACGCAAGGCGTATGCATTTGAAATGAAACCCTCGTTGATGAAGGTTTCATAATCAAAAATAAATTCGTTTGCATCAACCTTAAATATTTCTTTTTCATCATAATCCAAATGAAACACAATCTATAATGGAAAAATAATTTCATTCAGTAAAATAGTTATTACAACTGTAAAGCAAAATTAATATCTTCAACAGAATTTAATTACAATTGAGAAGTCTAACTGTAACATTTAATATTTCGTTGAACAAAATATAAGAGACTATCAGTAACATATACCACTTCTGTAAGTAATACTGAGAATTCTAACAGTAACATTTAACATTTGGTAACTTGAAAATCTAAGAATGGATGGAAGTCCGGTAACACAAGCATTGGTATCATTATCCCATACATTAGTAACTATAGACCCAAGCATTCGTAATTTCATTGAACTAAATAAGTAACCATTTAACATGAACAAGTAACACTATCGGCAAAAGGTTAAATTTATTTAGCCCTATTCGTAAAATTGTAGTGGATGATAAGTAACACATTGGTAACCTTATATCAGACATTAGTAAGTATAGACCCAATCATTGGTAATTTTGTTGAACAAAATCAGTAATCTTTATTTAGAAACACAAGCATTGGTAACCTTATCTCAGACATTAGTAACACAAGCATTGGTAACCTTATCTCAGACATTAGTAACTATTGGCCCAAGCATTGGTAATTTTGTTGAACAAAATCAGTAAGCCTTTAACATGAACAATTAACAGTATCGGCAAAAGGTTAAACTTATTCAGCCCTATTGGTAATATTCAGTGGATGACAACTAACAAAAGTATTGGTAAATTTAAATCAGACATTAGTAACAATAGACCAAGCATTAGTAATTTTGTTAAATCAAATAAGTAGTCCTTTAACATGAAATTATATCATTTTTATCAAAAGGTTAAACTGAAAGAATTAATGCATGACATAGAAGAATTACTTGCTAGTAATTTATACTTCGTATTTTTAAATGTTACCTGGTCTTCATCCAAGCATAAGAATTGATCTATTGAAACTTTGAATGGAGTTGTCCATTTCCGTATCCTCGGTAGCAAGTTTTGATTCAATGCTTGCAACGGAATGAGATGTTCTAGCGCCCATGTCTGAAATACAAAGGTAAATTTATTATGAATTATAATTAAATAGAAGAATTTAACAATATCAAAACTTATATATACTTACATATAGACATGCAGCACATCCAGTGAGGTATCCCACAGTGCATTGACCATCCATACTTGTTCGAATCTTGATTTTCTCAACTATATCGTACATGTGTTTCATTATCATGTTACCAACCGCATTAGACCAATTGAAGAAACGAGTGTCTTCAATTGAGTCTATGTAGTTCAATAAAACTCTTGGAAGCAAAAGTTGGTCTCCGGAAACAAGAAAGTACAAAACATCAAAGAAATTATGCATGTAATGTACATTCTCACAGAATGGTCATCTTCGAGGTTACGTAATGAATCTAGAATATCACAAATATTGTGACGATTAAGCGACATGTTTGAAATGAAAATCAGATCCTCTAAGGAACTAGGCCATTCAAAAGAAAACCCCCTTAGGTGAATTGGGAATCCGGATGTCGGTAATCCCAATATTAATCCTATGTCATTGTCCGTGAAGGTTACCTCTTTCTCCCCAAATCTAAAAACTCGATTTCCTTGATATTTCTGAATAATAAAATCCAATACTTGATAACTGATATCAAGTTTTGTGATGGAGAAAATCCTTGAAAAGGCAGATCTTTCTATCAACTCCCTGTGCCTTCCAGTCAATTTATTGTTTCCGAGATATGTCACGAATTGTTTAATGTAGCAACGGTGCTGCACACAATATCGTGCTGCAAGAAGTTTACATAATTTTCAGTTAATTTTTATTGACTAATTTAAAATTGATAATTTATCAATTCCATAAACATTTACCTGGAACAGTTTCCATGCAAAATTTGGATTTTTTTGTATCTATCTTTGCAACTTCCTTCACATTTAATTGATTTTCTTGAGTTACTGCATTGTCCAAACATTTAATACATGGTATACTGTAAATTATCAAATAATGATGATATAACAGAACATAATAGAATAACTTACATTTGGTTTGATCAGTAGCTTTCTCACCCTCATTGCCAATGCCTATATCCAAAGTTATAGTTATTTCGCATTTTAAAGAGTAAAAATGGTATAAATGTACATATTTTGTACCAAGTGGGCTTTCTTTTGCTGGAGGTGTCACAATGTCCTGCTTTCTCCTCTTGTATGATACCTGATAACCTTTTGATTCCTCCATTTTGAAGATATCTATTGATAAAAAAATAAAGAAATATTGGATCAGTAATCTTTGCCACAATATCTTATGTAAAATGACAATACACATGCGTTTGTAACATCCATGATACAATCAGTAAGAATTTTTTATTTATTAGTAACTTGTTACTGTAACATAAGTAATAGGTTTTCTATATGATAGGGTAATTGTAGTAGAATAAATGGCTTTGATGGACAGGTAAAGAGTTGTAATACTCAAAGATGTATCATGCATGTCGCAAATATTCAATATTGCTACCGTGATTTGTGTAAAAGAAATGAAAACCATAATTGGTAACCCTAGCGAAACGCAGATATCGCTCTATAAGCACATACACATATTGATCAACGAATTGTAATAAAGTTTGCAAACGAGTAATTCATAGAAGATTTCATACCGATTAAAGGTTTCTTCTCCAAAACTACGATGGCTATTCACCCTTGTCGACCTTCAACAAAGACGAAAGAAGAAGTGTTTCCGCCACCTCCAAACGAGCGACTACTCCAAGAGCAAACTTGAAAAAAAAGTATGACCTAAAAGAAATAAACCCTTCCGTTGGTAACATCGTTAATATGAAATTTTATTTGATATAATTACAATATAAAAGAAGTAATAATATTATACTCAACAGTAATTTTATTACAAGCGTTGGTAAGAGTAATACCTACGATAAGTAATTTTGCAATGGTTATCAGTAACTTATATTTATCGCAATTCTTTTGGCAACATGTATATCTTTGGTAACTTTATATCAGACATTAGTAACTATAGACCAAAGCTTCGGTAATTTTATATCAGATATTAGTAACATATACAAACATATACAAAGTTTGGTAACTTTATATTAGACATTAGTAACTATAGATAAAACCTTCGATAACTTTATATCAGACATTAGTAAGATATACAAATTTCATTGTTTATTAAATCTGAAACGTTAGTAAGTATAGACTCAAGCATTAGTAACTTTGTATATATAAAATAGTAACAATTTAACATATACAAGTAATTCTTTTGACAACATGTATATCATTGGTAACTTTATATCAGACATTAGTATCTATATACCAATGCTTCGGTAATTTTATATCAGACATTAGTAACATATACAAACATATACAAAGTGTGGTAACTTTATATCAGACATTAGTAACTAAAGAACAAAGCTTCGGTACTTTAAAATCAGACATTAGTAACATATACAAACATTGGTAACTTTATATCAGACATTAGTAACATATACAAACATTGATAACTTTTTATCAGACATTAGTAACTATAGACCAAAGCTTCTGTAATTTTGTTGAAATAAACCAGTAACACTTTAACATGAACAAGTAACACAATCTTTTAAAAGTAAAACTTATAGCCGCGATTCGTAATATTATAGAAGATGTTAAGTAACTCAAATATATACGAATGGTATTGTCAGAATATGAAATTACATTAGTAACATTACTAACCAAACGTGAATTTCTTAAGAATCAAAAGTGAAACGTTTAGTAATACTTTGTGTTGTAGAACAACAAATGCGCAAAAGCATATGAATTAAGGTCTTAAAGCAAGAATATTAAGACGTATTAGCGATAATTCTGAGATCGAAAATACATCTTTAGCAAAGATTAACATCGTCTTTAATCTGAGATTGAAATGTTTGCGATTGTGTAATATATCGTTTGTAGTAGATTAGAACAAAATGAGCTAAATTTAAAAAAAAAATAAAACTTACGTATATCGTCGATGAACTCCAACACAATATCGCTCTCAAAGAAGAAGTAGGGTTTCTAAGATGGTCGTCCGTGAATCGCCAAGAAAGAAGCCTCGATTGACATTTTTGGTATTAAACATACGTTAATTACTCTTCAAGGAAGGAAACTAAACTCCGAGGATTTCGCGCGAGCTGTTATCAATTTTCTATTTTGGCATTCTCTATTATTAAATTCTGAACCATATGATTAGGATCTAACGATTCTAATCATGGGCTCATTTAGTCTAAAATGTGCACAGTGCTCTCTAGATAAGCCCTCTATATATATATATATATATATATATATATAGAGAGAGAGAGAGAGAGAGAGAGAGAGAGAGAGAGGAAAGGGAGCCTACTTTGTGAAGTAGGTAACCTTACCAACTTCACATCCATTTTTCGCAAATTTTTTTTTGAAAAATATCACCGTGGATATTCATAATTATATTCCTCTAATATGTCATTCAAATTTCGTCAGAAACAGAGACTCCTACAGCCTCCATCCAGACAATCATTTTTTAACGGTCACAGATTTATTGTATTTTACATGTTCTGGATGGAGGCCATAGGAGTCTCTAATTCTGACGAAATTTGAATGACATATTAGAGGGATATAATTATGAAAATCCACTGTGACATTTTTCAAAAAATAAAAAAAATGCAAAAATGGATGTGAAGTAGGTAAGGTTACCTTCTTCACAAAGTAAGCTCCCTTTCCTCATATATATATATAAAGAGAGAGAGAGAGAGAGATAGAGAGAGGTTAATGGGGCTGCCCCGCGCCATTTTGAGCATTTTTTATTTTTTCAAAAAATATCGCTATGTATATTCATTCCTATATCCCTTCTATATGCCATTAAAAATATAAGATCACTTTATATCATTTGCATATAAACTTTTATAATAAAAACATTTCACACTGTAAAAATCAATAAAAAAGTATATTTAAAATTTTTTAAAAAATAAAAACATTAATAATATTAAATACATAAAAAATATATATAACCTACACATATATTGGTATACTTAAAATAACATAAAATGTACAAAGCACATAAAAATTATTAAAAAAATCATAAACACTTATAAAATACCAAAAACATTGAGAAAATCTTAACATCTAATAACTCTACATATCTACCTTTATTTAAATATTTTGCCCCCCCCGGCACACACACACACAAAAGTTCGACCCTGAACTTTTATACCAAGATAATAAAATTGATTAATAACATCTTGTTTGATAATCAATTTCCAGAGTTAAGACTATATTACTCTAAAACAAAGAAGTTTTTCATTTTGCAAAGTATGTGATTAGTTTAACTTTTTATTGAAAATGTAACCGACAACAAAAATACCATAATTGAATTATCTATAAATAGTAGTTTGCAATATTAATTGTTCCACATTGGTAGAAAACCTAATTGTTTAAATATGTTCCAAATTTGAAAGAACTAAAAACAATAACATGAAAAATTCAATTAAGTTGACTTTAAATTAAACTACCAAGAAAGTAAAAAAAATTCTGATTGATTTTGAATTTTACCAGCCTTCGTACACATTTTACAAATGGATTACATATTGTACAAAAAAACTTTCCATTATATATAGCATATCATTACTCGGACTTTTTGGTTGAAGACCTAATTGACAACAAAAATATCATAACAAACACCTAAAAATAGTAATTTGCAATATTAATTGGTAAAAAAGGCCAAAATTAAAATAACTAAGAATAGTAATTTGAACGATTAAACTACGTTAAATTTAAATTAAAATAAAATGATCGAGATAGCATTTCAGATAAGAAAAATGGATGAAATCGTTAAATTGAAATCTGTTGTGATTAACTTTCCTCTATCACCAAAAGGCCTAATAGAAGTGTCTCACCTTTGTCCAACATCTTCCATGACAGAGTTCCTCAGAGGAACTTGTCATTGCAGTTACTAACTTATAAATCAAAACACCCCACACCCTCAAGTAACATTGATCACAACTTCTTGTCATCAATCACATCCACCACTTGTTGCCTTCTCGCAATTGCAACGTGCTCCTTGCTTACAAATTGTTGGGCGCTACTAGCTACCATTGTCACAATCGACCCAGATCTATATTGTCGCTTCAAGCTTTCTTGAGCAGAGCCACAACCATCTGTATACTAACTCAACTCATCTGATCACACCATTGCTACTTTAATCATGTGCTATATCTACTCAAGATTCCATCCTCCAAGACTGACCTCTTACATGTAACAATCACAGCTAGAGCACTGCCTAGGTGATTTTCACGTTAGACTTCATGCTTGGATGCAACAAATTGTATGTAGTTGAACTCTTCTCAAAAGGGTCCAAAGAATTATGCACAGCAATGTCATGGTTCCCAGATCTATTGATGTTGTATTTCGAAGAATTGGATTTGTCATTCAAAAGGGATTGGCGGCGCAGCTTGTTGCCCGTCTCCCATCAATCTCTCTGTAATAGTTTTTGTATACTTTTAAGTCATTCTTAATTATATAAAGGATATAAAGTAACGTAGTTGAACCTATGATGATGTTCAACCACAAGCATTGTAATCAAATAAACAAGGGAATGAGAGCATCCATTGACACACATTACTGACTAGAAGCAATATGCAGAACCAGTGTCTAACAGAAGCATTACCTTATAATTTCTTTACATTAAATGCTTGTTAAATATTACAGCTGCATACACAATTAGCAATTTTACATGACCGCGGCACGTGGATACAACAAAAACTAACTGAGAACTTGTGAATCCACCCAAAGTTACCTCTCTACTCTGATAACGTTGTTTGTAATGTGCCCCCTCGTAATGGTTTCATGGTGGGGATCAGTCTTCCAGTGACCATCCACGATGAATTTTACCTGGAGTGAATAAATCAATCATGTCAAAAGGATCAGGTGCATTTTCCAGTACTAAGAACAATGCAGGCAATAATATGAATAAATACCCAACTCTAGTATGACATTATTGCTCAGAAAGGGGGAAATGAAACTCGTATTGGCCTGCTAAACTTCATGTGAATTGGTAGGATTAGGTTTTATGTATCCATCCTAAAAAAAATTCATGATCCTCCGCTTATCCTACGCTTGTTGGCACTCTTCATCCTCATTATCCCCCTATATTCTAGAAGGGGTTTGACATGAAATTGATCTTTTTCCGTGCCTCCTCCAAGTCTTGACTCAATAATCAGTCCCATTCCTCCGTCTTGCAAAAGGTTCTGGTTCTACTATTGGATTTTGCCCATCTTATATACTAGTTGGGGAATTTCCTCTTGTTCCCAAGCCAAGGGTCTGTTGCTTTGTCTGTTCTAAAAATAAGAGGCCAAAATAGATAGTCCAGGAATAACCGAGGATGACTTTTCCCTCTTTTTAAATGCTTCACGTGCTATCCTGCGGAGCTGCAACTTAGTGAAATAGCTATCTCTCCCTTCCTCAGTCTCAGCAAGACCACCAGGTGTACTGACCATCTTGGGAAGATAGAAATGCTTAAATATCGCACCTGAAGGAAACCAAGTCTCTGATGATTTTAATCTACAGAAGCTGCAAGAATGTGGAATTCCTGGAAAAAGAATTTTCAGGAAATTCCACTGACATTTTGCCGATATCGTCGGAAATCTTGGAAATGGTTATAAAAATTGTTTTCGTGTATAATTTAATGCTTTAGCTGGCGTAAAAAATAGTCGAATCTCGAATCTTTCAACATGGATTTGAACAAGAATCCATGTAGCCGACCCTACTTATAGTGGGACAGAAGGCTTTGCCATTTTTTAGAATTCAATGCTTTATATCTTCTTTAATCATCAGAAATACACATTCTACATTCGTTTGCTATAATAAAGGTGTAAGTAGAAAGTAAACAATATTATTGTCAATATAAACACCTCACATGCTGATATAAAGTAAGATATGCAAAACTATATAATACATACACCATAATTTTAGCGGCTTTTATCCTTAATATATGCACAATGATAGATGACTTGAGACAACAATGATGTAGACTCGTATGGTAGGAAAGTAGTTTTCGCCCTATTATTTGTCAAAGATGACAGTCTAAACCGTGAGATGCTTGGCGGATCCATGTATCCCACTCGTTGATGCATCTCCATGAGATTTTCACTTTATCTTGTCGAGTCTCTGAATTCACAGTAATTTTCTTATATCATATAGGTGTACATGGTTTTGCATTTCATCAAATACTGCCGATATGCATTGTCTGTCACATGGGCGAGGAAGCCAATGAAAAGAAAACTGGAGGCAGAATTATGAGGTACGATAAAGATAGAGATTGAAAATGAGAACCATGTGATGGAGCAGGAGATATCATTTGCGGGGTTGGAGGTAGAGGCATTGAAGAGTTAGAATCTGAAAATATAGCATATCCTGCACAACTCTACCACATTGTATCAACATGATTTCCTTTAAATCCACCAAAGTCATCACTGCTATAACCATAAGGAGGAACATAGAAGTAATTAGGAAATATTCGGATGTGGTTCCTTCTCATGTTGCCGTTTTTACCAACTGCTTCCCTCTGTTGCCTTCGAGAAATGTTCTAAGCTAAGCATGATCGATCTATACGCTACAGCTTGAGGGGGGAGTATTTGTGCATTCCATTGTTTTTTGTTTCTCTATGTAATTGTTTCACTTCTCTCGTCTGTACGTTAAATGAAAGCTATTCCTATTTCTCACATATTGATTTTTAATATTCATTTGACATTTCTCGGCCGAATCAGTCTACAAATTCAGCCAACGTTTGCTTCTATTTGTATTCATTTATGTTGAGATATTAGTTATCTTTTGTTTCTTTTACATATTCTCTTTTATTTTTGTCTTCTTTATGTAATTTGTCCAATATGTTTCTCCTCTATATAAGAGAACCCTAGAGCCTCATGAATAAGCAATTCATTGTTTTCTCTCAACATGGTATCGGAGCGACGGTCATAGATTAGAGCTCTCATACCCCACCAGTGCCCTAGCCTGCACCCATCACCCTCTCCTCTCACGCGCCACGCACCTGCGGCAGCACCAACCAGTGCCGCCAGCCCTTCATACACCGCCTAGCGCCACTGCTGCGGCTGGGATGCTGTGTGCCCAGTCACTCCGGAGCCATCTCTAGGTCACCGGGCACACTCCCCAGCTCCCACAGACACCGCCGTAACCCCCGTGGCCAATTTTTCTCCCCTCTATCACTGAACTGCAGTCTAAAAAGGTCTGATTTTTATAGGAAAAGGTGATTTCAGACCTATAAAATACTTTTTCCGACCCTAGCGTGGATCGAGGATTGACGAGGATGGTTGTATGAGTCTATACGTAAAATCAATCCTCTATATAATCATGTAGACTCGCTCAGATCGGCCTACTTCCTCAGTTGAGTTCCGTTTCGATCTTTTACATCATGCCAGAGAACAAGGGTGACATGACATCTTCTCTTCGTTCGGATCCTTCAAGGGCCCAGCTCTTATCGTGAAGATGGATGGAACGAACTATGAGTTTTAGTCCATGCAGTTTTTTACCCTTAGGAAGTGCAATAATGAGAACATTCTGATAAAGCCTAAGCCGACGGAAAAGACTGGGGGCAATGTTTCATGGAAGCAAGATGACGCGTACGTGCGTGTTTGGATATCTAGGACCCTCACCACGCCAACGACAATGTGAACCCGCCCACTGCCAAGGCGATGTAAGCAAGGTTGCAAAAGCGATATGTGGTATTCAGTCAGTAGGGTCACTGATTACTAATTAAACGGTGTGCGGGAGTTTAAACGGAAATTAAATGAGATACGCGGTTTTATATTTTTAATTAATAAAAAAAATTATTACATATATATAATTAATAAAAAAAGTATAAATAAATAAGAAAAATATAATTACATATTCATAATATGGATTAAATATTGTCAAAGTAAAGGAATGTTTCATCCAAATGTTAAAATAGATAACATAAACAGCTAGAACTCATAGCCAAATCTCAAAATAGACAACATAAACAATTACAATTCATAGCATGAATTCAAAAAGTCATGGATAATGGTGATCCTTTGAAGAAAGTAGATCCATGTTCTTAGTCATTTATGGTCGTTTATCAGATCACTTAAGGCTATTTAAACAATCGTTTAAGATCGTTTATGCGGTCCACCCGTTTATGGGCGTTTGATTAAACGATGCGGTCGAGCACCGCATACGTTTAAACGGTCGTTTAAATTGGTTGTTTAGACCATTTTTTGCATTCCTGGATATAAGATATTATGACAGCCACGTACGCCCAAGCGAACAACGCGATCAAGATTTTCCAGCTTCAGTTTAATATATACATGGTCAAGCAGAATGGTTGTCCTCTACATACCTTCTACTCTTCGCTTTGAGGCATGATTGAGAAGCTTCATAGCTTCATGCTTGTTACCATTTCTACAGAGCAACATATGGTATATAGGAATGCTTAAAAACAACGCTGAAATCTACAACAATGTGGTTTCCGAGGATCTGGATGTTCGCTATATTCGATGTCTATTTCAGTCCCCGGTATGGCAGCCTTCATTGCATGCAACAGATAAGGCATCTCAGCATAAGACTTCTTCCAATCATCAAATATTATTCCAATTACTTTCCTTTGAACATCTCATGTCCTTTTTTTGCGAACCCAGTAATTGTACATCTCGTGGATGTAAGCTTATAACTCGGCACCTGAACATTAGAGTCATCCCTCACCAGAGATAGAAGTGATCTAGACATGAATTTGTAGTCTAATTGAGGATGATCCAGATTAACTGTAGGGTTTATACAAGTGTGCAGGCCAACAATCTTAGAGATCACCCACAAACCATCGAATTTTTTTGTAATGACCACGTAAATACCAAACACATCCTTTCAATCGGTAGGTGCGAAAAACGGACCAGATCAAACTGGTGGATTCTTTAACCATGAAGTCGTAGTGTGCCGGGATGTGATATTTCTTTACAGCATAAATCAAATAATCTCTATATTTGAAGGTTCTGCCCTTGTGTATTTCATCAACACCGTCAAGTCCATATTACATTCGAATGTCATCCTCATAGGTTGAACGAGTATCGGATCCTCTCACCTTAAAAAATGGTAAACATGGAACAATCGGTTCCGTGATTTGTTCATCAGCTCGCATCTCCTCGTTTACGACATTATCTTCAATATCTTGATCACTATCCTCTTCCAGATCATCGTCAGTTCCCCAAGGGATGAAGTCATCCAAGGCATGATTAACCTCTCTCAGCAGGGCGCCACTCATGCGCCATTTGTGATCTATAGATGGCTGCATTATTGGCACATCAGTGCTAGGGACAACAGAGGGTCCCGTGCTAGGGACAACGGAGGGTCTAGGAGCAAGGTGAACGTTCACATCAACAACATTAGGGACTTCGCCTACCAATAGAGTTTCAACAATAATGTCAGTAGGCATCGATTTCCCAGTGGTCCGAGCATACACAAAAACTCCTTGTACATCATCATCATCATCATCGATGATACACGAAAACGTTGGCTCTTCGCCTGCGCCCCGAGGGATGCGATGTGGTAGTTGGATTTTTTTATTATTCATATCCAGGTTGAACTTACGGTAGACTAGGTTCAACATCTCATCGAATGTCATAGTCGGCATTAACCCAAAACCGCGTACATTAGACGTCGAAGAACCAATAATCGCACCCAAATAAAACATACAATATATCGACTCCATTCCGACCTAATACGTGAGGCAACATACAACTCAATACTATACAATCATGAAATGAAGAGAAATACATGTATTATATATCATAAATCTAACAACAAAAAAATCAGGAATTTTACCAAAGCTTTGAATATGTAATGAGGACACGGGAGGTACGGCGGCGATGCAGGAGGAGGATCTAGGAGGAGTTGGCGGAGCAGGAGGAGGAGGCGGCAGAGCGGGAGGAGGAGGCGGCGGAGCGGGAGGAGGAGGAGGCGGAGCGGGAGGAGGGACGGAGCGGGAGGCAGCCGCGTATGAGCAGGAGGTCACAGGGTCGAAGGCGTAGGAGGTCGTAAGGTCGAAGGCGTGAGAGGGTTTGCAGAAAGAAGAGTTGGGTTTAATGGGGGTCTTAACAGATATCGCATTTTTAAAGTGTGATACCAATAGCGCACATCGAAGATGTGTTTTCTATGTAGTACGTGGGTAAGAAAACATAAAGGGTGTCGCATGTTGAACATGCGACACCACTGCAGCATCCAGATAAAAAAATCGTAGTACCTAGGGATTTAAGTAAATCCAAGGTACTACTTAGGAATTTCCCTCTGTAGGTGATCATGCTATTTACTTCGTAGATCTCTTAGAGGAGACTACGAGAGTTATTGATCTTGTGAGACGGAAGCTTCTGACAGCACAGAGCCGCCAAAATAGATATGCAAATGTCGGAGAAGAGACTTGTAGTTTTAGGTAATCTGATCCTCTTCCCTTAATCAATTTGCAAAAAGATATTATTAAGATTCAACTTAATCTTCCAAATAGTAAAACTTGTGTACATACAGATAGGAGATTGGGTATTCCTACGAGTATGTCCTGTAAAGGGAGAACAGAGATTTGAAGTTCGTGGCAAGCTGGCGCCACGATACGTTGAACCGTTTGACAAATACAAAAATTAAGTGAACTGGCAAGGTTATATTTGCAATTATAATAAAAGTCAAGGGCTACAAAGCAAAATACCCAAAAGTTTACAACTAGTATTCGAATTTTAAATACTAAATGCCAATTGCAAAAAACCTGCAAGGCTAACAGTGCAAAATGCCCAACTCACGTGGGGGCCATGTGAGCTGAGCTGGTAAGGACCTAGATGTAATATGCAAAATATTCGAGGCCTGAAGTGCAAAAATTATAGATATTTTATAACTAGAAATGAAACCTTAAATATTAAATACCAATATAGAAAAATGAGGGGGTGAGAAGTGCAAAATACCCCCTAATTGCGCTCGATCGGACAGCTCCGATGGATCACTTGGACACGTGTCACATCCTCAACGCGCGATGATGCTTCGCAGCGGATGTCTAGGATTAGATCCCCAGATGAGATCTACATATGAGGCTCTGCAGATCTGATGTCTCCTGCTTGATCTGGAGGCTACTCTTGATCGGACAACTCCGGATGGCTCTCGAAGAACAATTGAAGAACAGTTGTCTGACGAGCTTTGATCTGACGTTGTGCACGTATTCGGCCACCTAGTACACCACCGATGGTCTCTATACGTTTCTACAGCCTCCCCGAAGCTCCATGATGCTTCAAAATTGTCCGGGCCCCATCGGAGGGGGCCTGGAGCCTTGGTCTTCCTGGAGCTCCTCCAGAACTTCAATTGGGGCTCAGATGCCCCCTTCCAGACCTGCAAAATGCTCAAAGGAATGGCAGTAGAGGGGCAAGCAGGTCTGCGTTGTTGTTGGTGGAGGACGAGATGAAGATGGAGGATATGGGTCGAGGTCCGATGAAGTGGAGGAGATGGACCTCGAAGGTCCGGATCTGAGGGGATCTGGGTGGTTTGTGATGGGCGAAATATGAAGAAGAGGAAGCCAGAGGTAGTAGGGTGATCAGTGGGTGTTGGAACAGATGGTCACGACCATAGTTTTAAAAAGCGACTCCTCGAGGCGCCGAGGCATAAGCCTCGAGGTGAGGCGAGCCTAAAGCGCCTCGAGGCGTACGCCTCAAGACCTGTTGCTGGTGTGTACGCTTCACCTCTTCGTGAGGTGCTCGAGGCGAGGCAGAGGGGTAAGCCTCGAGCATGAGGCTTTTTTTAGCTTTTTGGTTATGTGCTTTGCACATGACCTTATTTTCCCCTAAGCATTATTTTTTATGTTTGTGTTTTTGTTTCCATGTTAATCCTTGGATATTTCTATATATAGCTCCATGCAAAGAGAAGAGATTATTTGAAACAAACAAAACTCCGTGATCTTATATACATCATGTTCAACTTATCATACATATGCAATACTAGTTCTATTGCATGCATATTTGAGTTTGAATTATAATAAAGATTTTATATTAGTTGCAAGTTTGAATGCCTATGGCTCCATAGTCAGCATCTTTCTCACCAAATCTATAGGCCATGGCTTACTTTCTAGATCTATGGGTTCATCTAGTATAGCTTGGAAATTTTTCTTATCAGTATCTGTGGCATACATTACATTAGCTACAAAGAGATGACACATCAACATTTTTGGCATTAATACAAAGTTGTTAATCCTAGAATAGTTATTCTAAGATTGTTAGTTGTGAATCTTAGAATAATCGCTTATGTATTGTATCTCTTACTAACATTAAGGCTTTTTTTAGCTTTTTGGTTATGTGCTTTGCACATGACCTTATTTTTCCCTAAGCATTTTTTTATGTTTGTGTTTTTGTTTCCATGTTAATCCTTGAATATTTCTATATATAGCTCCATGCAAAGAGAAGAGATTGCTTGAAACAAATGAAACTCTGCGATCTTGTATACATCATGTTCAACTTATCATACATCTGGACCTACTAGTTCTATTGCACGCATATTTGAGTTTGAATTATAATACATATTTTATATTAGTTGCAAGTTTGAATGTCTGGCTCCATAGTCAGCATCATTCTCACCAAATCTTTAGCACTATACGATATTGAGGGTCATGGCTTACTTTCCAGATTTATGGACTCATCTAGTATAGCTTGGAAAATTTACTTATCAGTATCTATGACATACATTACATTAGCCACAAAGAGCTAACACATCAACATTTTTGGCATTAGGACAAAGTTGTTAATCTTAGAATAGTTATTTTAAGATTGTTAGTTGTGAATCTTAGAATAATCACTTACGTATTGTATCTCTTACTAGTGTGAAACTATTTTTGAATGTGTTTTTGGCAGAACTTATTATTATCATATGTTTTCTAATGTATTTTGCTTTAATTTTATTTTTTTCAAAAAATTGAGGCTTACGCCTCAACCGCCTTGAAGCTTACGCCTCGCCTCAATTTCAGAGAAAATGTCTCATACTGCCTCAAGCTTTTTTAAACCTTGGTCGCGACAAAACAGAGGTGGCTGGAGTTCGAGAGCTCCGACTAAACTAATTCCTAAACCTAGGCTATTGCGAATGGTTAAAAGTTAAACTAACGACATAACATGAAACCTAAGATTAAAACCTGCCTAAAAAGTGGAGAAAACAAACCTCAAGCGACCGGAGGCCGCAAGATGAACCGCCGAGAGCGGAGCTCCAACGACAACCTATACACCGCCTCTCCTCGTTGCAAAATGGTTGGGCGAGCTCGCTGACACTGTGCTCAAGCGTAGGGCACAAGTTGAGGGGTCAAAGCGAAGCAAAAGGGAACTAAAAAATGAAGGAGGCAGATGGGTTACGTACAGGCAAAGGTTTGATTGAAAAGGGTGCATGATTCAGAGGTTTAACGATCGATATAAGATGTTGACGTGATAGAGCCATGATCGAGGAAGAGAAATGGTGAAGAAATCATTCTAAATCGATGACAACATCGTTTGGAGAAAAAGGGATAAGAGAGGCCAAATCTTCTGATGCACTGCAGGCCTAGGCCGAGGGTCCAGTTGACCTGAGGTCAACGGATCCTTGAACCTCATTGGTCCACGTCACGCAAGAAGACAAAAATCGAGGGAAAATGATAAATAATTAGAAATAAAATAATAAATTAATTATTAAATAAAAGTTATAAAATAAAAATGTTTATTATTTTCTGTAGTATTTTAATATGATTTTATTTATTTTTATGAGTTAATTTATTATAGGTTATTTTTTACAAGTATATTAAGAGGTATATTTACCTATATAATGTGCACTTTATTTGTATTTTATATTTTATATTTTATTATTTTATATACACAATTTATATATTTAAAATGTATTTTAATATACTTAGACATATTTTTATTGTATTTTTTAAATTTATTTGTACATTTAATTAAATATAAGTATTTATTATATAGGTATATTTACAGTGTATTCATCTGTATATAGAAGTAGATTTATTTATGTTAGTATCTTTTTAGTTAGTTTATTTTATTCAAATTATTCACATATACTTTAGGGAATATCTACAAACTTATAAAAATATAAAATAATGAAAATATAAAGAATAAATACAATGAATATTTTATTCAAGTATATTATACGATAGGGCTTGAATCATGCAAGATATAGACGAATACAAAGAAAGGAAGTAGAGGAGGCTTCGAAGGTTATGAAACCTGGAAAAGGTGTAGGACCGGATGACATCTCTGTATGGAGAGTTTTATGTGAGCACGGTTTGACTTAGATTACGAATCTATTCAATGTTATTTGGCGAAGCAAGAAAATGCTTGAAGATTGGAGGAGTATCGTGGTGCCTCTTTATAAGAATAAAGGAGACATTCAAAATTGTTTAAATTACAGAGGTATCAAGCTGATGAGTCATACTATGAAAATTTGGGAATGCGTGATTGATAGAAGGTTGAGACAAGTTTCCAATGTAGAAGAAAACTAACTCGGATTCATGCCAAGTCGCTCAACTATTGAAGCCATCAATTTGCTGAGGAGAACAATGGAGATTTATAGAGGTAAAAGGAAGAACCTCTATATGATCTTTATTGATTTGGAGAAATCTTATAATTCTGTCCCAAGAGAGATATTGTGGAGAGTTTTGAAGAAGAGACAAGTACATGTCCTATACATAAAGGATTTCGTATAAATAGGGCTAAGACGGAATATATGGAGTGCACCTTTGATGGAAGCAATGGTGACAGAATCGAGGTGAAGATTGGTGACGATAACATTCAGAAGAGAGATTCTTTTAGATATCTGGGATCTATTTTACAACATGATGGGGAAATTGATGGAGATGTTACTAATAGAATAAATGCAGGCTGGCTAAAGTGGAGAGGAGCCTTTATTGTTCTCTGTGATAAGAAAAATTCATTTAAAAATTAAAGGAAAGTTTTACAAAGTAGTTGTGAGACCTGCTATGCTCTATGGATCTGAATGCTGGCCTGTGAACCATAGACATGTGTAGAGAATGATTGTAGCAGAAATGAAAATGCTAAAATGGATGTGTGGACACACACGTAAAGATCGGATTCGGAATGATGCAAATTAGAAAGAAAGTTGGTGTAGCTCTGATTGAGGATAAGATGCGAGAAAACTGCTTAAGATGGTTTGGTCATTTGCAAAGAAGATCAGCTGATGCACCAGTTAGGAGATGCGAGTGTTGGGATGTTGAGCCGGCTAAGAGAGGGCGAGGACAGCCCAAGAAGTGTTGGAAAGAGACTATACAAAGGGATCTTAGTTTTTTGGATATAAACCCGAGATTGACCCAAGATAGATCTGAATGGAGGCGAAGAATCCATGTAGCCGACCCTACTTAATTGTGGGAAAAGGCTTTGTTGTTGTTATATTATACAATCGGGGTCAAAAACCAAACTTTTGCATCTTAACTCAAAATTAAATGAAACCACCTTCATTAAATAGCTAATAAAAAGTTATATACAATTAAAGATGATTTTGATGCATTTTGAGCTCATATGGAGAAGATATGGGTCTGGGAAATTTGGATTTTGGATGTCTAATTTGAGTGTAGAATGCATAATATGTATTATTTTAGATGAAATCAATTCTGTATTTTTCTATGTATTTTTATCTACAACTTTCATGTACAAAGTTTCTTTATTTGAGGTATAAATAATAAAGATAAAATAGGTTCAAAAATACATTATAGGCATTTATGATTAGGGTTTTATTGTCTTTATTGGCCCTTATCTCCCCCTACTTTATTCCTTATCGACCCAGTCATCATGATGCCTAGGTCTCGGGGTTTAGGATCATAAAATACATTTGACATTTTATTTCTTTTTCTTTTATTTTATTTATTCTTTTATTTTGGCTTTAAACAATGTATTTTATACAATATTTATACAATAATAATTTATTTAAATTCATGCAAAATAATGCTATTTACATGCATTTAGCTAGGATTTAAATGCCAAAATGAAAGAATAAAAGTGATGAAATGGAGATTTATCAGGTGTGATTTGATCATCTAGACCACCCTAGTTACCCAAAGAGGTTTCCAACAAAAGGAAGAGGTTGTGGTATGAGTCTATACCCACAGCCATCTTCTTATATGTCCGTGTAGAGATATAGTCATTCCAGTCTTCAGCCCCAATCTTGATTATTATGTCATCAGACAACAGAGTCGACTCGAAAGCCGATGTCTCATCCCTTGGTGCCTTCAAAGGTCCAACACCCATTGTCAAAATGATGGAACAAATTATGAACTATGGACCATGCAGTGTAACAGCAAGAAGCACATCCTCATAAAGGATGAGCCAAAAGACAAGACTGGGGTTCACACATCGTGGGAGGCAGACGACGCACATACGTGTGTATGGTTGTCCGGTACAGTTTCAGTGGAGATTGCCAATGACATTCTGAGTCAACCCACAACAAAGGCAATGTGGGATATTCTCGCCCCTTCATACTCCCCGTAAAAATTGAGTAGAAGATACTGCAACTTCAACATGATATCTCCACATCGAAGCAGAATGGACGTCCTCTTCATACAATGTACACTTCTCTGAGGGATATATTTAAAAAGCTTCATAGTTTCATTCCCTTGACTGCTACGCCAGAACAGCTCAAGGCGTGCAAAGATTCAGTGATGACTGGAGTTTTTCTAGCAACTCTTGACCCTGAGTATGATGCTGCTCGATTACATATTCTTATAGATGCCTCCATATCTCCAATGGAGGAGGCATATCATAGGTTGAGCATACTCTCTCTCTCTTAAGATGGTGTTACTCAGCAGTCTCAGACCTCATCGGCTATGGTTGCATCTCGTGGTAGAGGAAGCTCTACACAGTACCATGGTCGTAGTAACCGTGCAGGGGAGGGGGCACTTGACCTCATAAGCCTTGCACCTATTGCCATCGGTCAGGACATACAGAGGAGACATGCTACTCTAAGCATCGCTTTCATGTTCCAGCTCGAGTTGCAGAGCAGACTCAACAAGTTGGTACTCCACCTCTTGCATCCGATCAGAGATTTGATGAGCTAGTGGCTCGACTGAGAGACATCATGCCTACACCAGAGTCATCTACTCCTACAGAATCATCTGCATACACTTCAGGTACTTCATATGCCTTTACTAGTTGTTACAAGACAGATTTATCTGAATGGATCATGGACTCAGGAGCTTCACATCATCTCTGTGGTGACAAAGGATAATTTAGTATATACAAACCGATTTAGCCAGATAAATCGGTAGTCATAGCAGATGGGACACACTCTCCTATCACTGGTCAGGGGGAGGAGCAGTTAACGTCAACACTGCATATCCAAATGTCCTTTATGCTCCTGATTTTTCTATGAATTTACTGTCCATTAGTCAAATCACCAAGGATTTACATTACCGTGCCATATTTGACCCATTGTCTCTCGTGCTTCAGTACATTCTTACAGGCAGGGTGATTGGATCTGGTTGTGAGCAAGGAGGTCTCTATAGACTAGTCCAGTCCCCATATGCTAGTGCTTCATCTCTTCACACTAGATCGGTTTCTCCTGTGTGTGGCATATATGGTTTGGTCATCTTCCTCTGCAAAAGTTGTGTCACGTTCTTCCTCATATTTCTCCTCGCTCTACCTTTCAGTGCGAGACCTACCAGCTTACGAAGCACCACCAGTCTACTTTTCAGAGTCGTCAGGGTCATCGTCGTCGTCGTCGTAGTAGTAGTAGTAGTAATATTTTTGAATTGCTTCATTTTGATATTTGGGGTCCTAGTAGTGTCTCATACCATCAGGGACAGATTCTATATGGTTGTTGTTCCAGATTATCTTGGGTTTTCCTTACTAAAAACAAGTCTGATGCTAGCCCTATTATTCAGGCTTTCATTAATGAAATAAAGAATGTTATCCCTACGAAGGTCAAGTATCTTCGTTTCAACAATGCATTAAAATTTTCTAGCCTTCAACTCTCGCATTTTCTCAGAACCCTTAGCATTGTTCATCAGACTTCTTGTGCTTATACTTCCCAACAGAATGGGGTGGCTGAACGCAAACATCGTCATCTCTTGGATGTTACCAGAACCCTCTTGATTCAGAGTCGAGCTCCCCATTCATACTGGAGGGATGCGGTTCTAACTGCTTGCTACATGGTAAATCGTATGCCCTCATCTGTGTTGGGGAAGAAGATCACGGTCTTGATTGCATTTCCCGAGAAGGATCTTGTCTGGTCTGTTGCATTTGTTCATCATACGTCTCCAGGTCATGACAAGCTCTCTCCCAGAGCTGTCAAGTGCGTATTTGTGGGATATTCCATGACTCAAAAGGGATATCATTGTTTTGATCATGTTCGAAGAAAATATTATGTTAGTGTGGATGTCACTTTCTTTGAGTCCATTATGTTCTCTCCTACAGGTGACAAACTGACTTCTTCGGAGTCTAGAGAAGAGGTATACATGCCTTTATCTCTGATTTTGTCTATTTCAGGCTCCACTTCCTCACCACCTTCCTCACCATCCGCTTCATCTCCTCCACCACTACCACCTCCACTTGCCACACCCATTTGATTTCCGCAGGTTTACCAATGCCGACCTCGTGCACATATGCCTCCTCCATCATCTAACACGCCCCGAGTATGTTCTGAGCACTTGATTTCTACTGATGGCACAGGTGATTTGCATTTACAACATGATGAGTTGGAGGTCTTAGATGTTCCAATCTCATTTACTAAGGAAGTTGAGGATCTTGATGGCCCATAGCCTTACGAAAGCAGAGGCATACATGCACTATGCATCCTCTTGCTTCCCATATTTCTCTTGCATGTCTCTCAATGGAGTTTCAGAGGTTTGTTGTGGGCTTGTCTGCAGTGGAGATAACACGATCATATCAGGAGGCACTACAAGTTAGCCAATGGTGTCTGGCTATGGAAGAGGAAATGGTTGTGTTACAGTCTCGTGGCATTTGGAGTATTGTACATGCTACTTCTGGTGCATTTGTTGTTGGTAGCAAGTGGGTATTTATGGTGAAACATCGTGCGGATGGTAATGTGGACATGTACAAGATCAGACTTGTTGCTCGTGGATTCGCTCAAACTTATGGGGTGGATTATCAGGATACATTTTCTCTAGTTGCATGCCATTCTACATTGAGGATTCGCATTTCTGTCGTTGTGGTACATGAGACCTCTATTCCACTTAGATGTCAAGAATGTCTTCTTGTATGGTGACTTATAGGAAGAAGTCTACATGCAACAGCCTCCAGGGTTTGCTGCTGAGGGGGAGTCTCATATGGTACGCAAACTTCACAAGGTCATTTATGGTCTTAAGCAGAGTCCGTGAGCTTAGTTTCAGAAGCTCTCAGAGTTGATTGAAAAACAGGGGATTGTCAGATCTACTAGAGATTACTCTCTCTTTTTAAGAGATCCCAGAGAGGTATTGATGTTATTCTGGTCTATGTAGATAATATCATTGTTATAGGTGATGATGAGCAGGGTATTCCAGTAGCTAAGGATTTCTTTGGACAATTGTTTACGACCTGGCAATCTTTGTTACTTTCTTGGTCCAGAATTCACAAGAAATTAGTGTGACATGGTGATGACGCAAAGGAAGTACATTATTGATCTCCTAACTGAGATGAGCATGACAAGATGTAGACATGCTACTACTCCAATGGATCCCAATACTAAGCTCTATGACGATAACTCTAAAGTTGACAAGAGATGATATAGAGAGCTAGTAGGGAAGTTGTTAAATGTCACGATCATCAGGCCTAACATATCATTTGCAGTTAGTAGAGTTAGCCAGTTTATAGAACAGCCCAGACAAGTCCATATGGATGCAATTAATATGATTATGAGATATCTAAAGTCTTCCCCAGGAGCAGGACTTCTGTTCAGAAGAGATACATCTCTTACAGTTACAGGATGTGCTGATGTAGATTATGTCGGGTGACCCAAGGACAGAAAGTCCACATCAAGCTTCATTGTGTTATAGGTAGTTCGTTTGTTTCATGGAAGAGTAAGAAATAGACAGTTGTGGCTAGATCTAGCGTCGAATCAGAATATAGAACCATGGCCCAAGGGAGCACGGAAATGATGTGGGTCAGATCCGTCTGAGGTAGATTGCCATTATACGAGATCTAATTCAAAAGGGACTTATTTCCACTTCTCGTGTTTCTTTAGCTGATCAAACTGCAGATGTGTTTAGCAAAGTCCTTGCTAGAGGTCATTTTTATCGTTCTTGTTCCAAGCTAAACATGATAGACATACATGCTCCATCTTGAGGGGAAGTGTTGAGATATTTGTATCTCTCTGTCTTTATTTTATTTTTCATATTTCTTCTGTCCACTTTATGTAATTTTTCCATAGAGATTTTCTCCTATATAAGAGAACTCTAGGACTATGATGAATAAACAATTTCTATTCTCTCTTTCCACAATCTAGTATGTTTACTTTGATAATGCCTTAGAGTTTTGTACCACTCACTTATCTCATTTCTTCATGTCTCATGGTATTATACATTAGATTTCTTGCCCTTACACTTCTCAGTAGAACGGTGTTGTAAAATGCAAACACCATCATCTTCTTGATATGACCAGAACTCTTCTCATATAGAGTCGTGCTCTCTACTCTTTTTGGGGTGATGCTATTCTTACAACCTGTTATATGGTCAATGTGATGTTGTATCCATTGGTAGGCGAAAAGATTCCTCTTTCGATTGCATTTCTCGTTAAGGATCTTTTTTTGCTAACACCTCGTGTCTTTAGTTCAGTGGCCTTTCTTCACCATCTGACCCATGGTTGTGATAAGCTCTCTCGCAGATATGTCAAGTGCGTTTATATAGGACACTGTCGAACCGAAAACGGTATTGTTTCTTCGATCCAGTTAGATGGAAGTACTATGTTAGTGCCGATGTCACATTTTTTGAATCGATTATGTATTGTACTCCTAGAAGTGATAGGATGACTGCCTCTAAGTAAGGGGAGGATGTACATGTACTACCTCCTCCTCCACCATCACCCCCTCCAGTGGACCATTCTACTCCATCACTACCTCCTCTTTAATTCATCCTACTCCACCACCACTTCCTCCAATGGTCCCTCCTACACCACCACCTCTACCATCACCTCCTATTGTGGTTGCTCCTTTGTCCCCACCACCTAGCACGTTGGCTCAGTTTTTGCCACATTTTTACATTCACATGCCTCTCATTGTTCCCCTTGCTCATGGACCTTACCTATCATCCAACATGCCCCATGTATGTTCTGAGCACATTATTTCTACTGATATCACTGATGATTTTTCTATGAAGCAGGATAATATATAGAACAAGTAGGTGCCTTCTCAAGAGGTTAGTTTACAAATTGAGGATGCAGATGACCTTGATGTGCCTATTGCTCTGCAGAAGTGGAGGCATACGTATGCGACGTATGATCTTGTTTCCCATGTCTCTTTGAGACATATATCAAAGGATTTCAGGAGGTTTGTTGTGGGTCTGTCAATTGTAGAAACTCCACGAACATACTAAGAAGCCATGCGAGACAGTCAATGATGTCTTGCCATGGAGGAGGAGATGGACGTGTTACAGTCACATGACGCATGCACCCTTGTTACAGCTCCTACAAGAACATATATGGAGTGATGTAAGTGGGTGTTCATGGTGAAGCATTGTACATATGGCACTGTGATCACTACAAGGAGAAGTTTGTGGCTCGTGGGTTCACCCAGATATATGGGGTGGACTATCAGGATACCTTCTCTCCCATGGCTCGTCATTCTACATTGTGGATCCTTCTCTCAGTTGCACTGATACATGACTGGTCCTTATCTCAACTTAACGTCAAAAATGTATTTTTTTATGGTGACCTACAGGAGGAAGTCTACATATGGCAGTCATTTGGGTTCATTGTTGAGGGGGAGTGTTAGATGGTTTGCAGACTTCACAAGGCTATCTATGGTCTTAAGAAGAGTCCCAGAGCATGGTTTCAAAATCTCTCGACTTGATAGAGCATCAAGGATTTATGAGATCGATTGTTGATAATTCATTGTTGATCGAAAGACTTAGAGAGGTATAGTTGCTACAATGGTCTACGTTGATGATATCATAGTTACAAGAAATGATGTGCAGTGTATCTGTGCGGCTAAGGATTTCCTTGGACAACAGCTTGTCACTAAGGACCTTGGCAATTTACATTACTTCCTTGGACTTGTGATGCCAGGAATCAGAGAGGTCTTGTTATGACCTACAAGAAGTATGCCACTGGTCTTCTCTCTGAGACAGGTTGGTGGACTGCAGGCCTGCCACTACAACCATGGACCTCAGCATAAAGTTATACGATGATGATACATAGGAGGTAGACAAGAGGCGATATAGGGATCTGGTTGGGAAGCTCCTATATGTGACATCACCATGCCAGACATCTCTTTTGTAGTGAGAAAAGTTAGCTAGTTTATGAACCATCCTAGACATGCATATATGGATGCCATCCATATGATTCTGAGGTACCTGAAAGTCCTCTCATGATATTGGATTGTTCTTTAGCAAAGGGACATCACTTGCTGTTATAGCATGCACAGATGCAGATTATGCAGGGATATCCCGAAGACAGGAAATCTACCTCAGATTTTGCAGTGTTCATAGTGAACTCTTTGGTGTCATGGAAGAGGAAGAAACATACTGTGGTTGCCATATCTAGTGCAGAGTCGGAGTACATGGCCATGGTACATGGGAGTACTGAGATAATGTGGGTCATAACCGTTCTGACTGACCTAGCTATTCATGTGTCTCTTCCCATGCATCTACAATGTAACAACCAAGGTGTTCTTTTCATTGCCAACAACATGAGAGGACCAAGATATTAAGGATGATTGTTACAATATTTGTAGCATGATTCAGAAGGGCTTTATCTCTACTCCTCACATCAGCTCAACGGAACAAACAACAGATGTTTTCACCAAGGTCCTCGCCACATGGCCAATATATAGGTGTTATTCCAAGTTGATCACGATTAACATCTATGATCCATCTGAGGGGAATGTTGAGATATATTTTATCTTTCCTATTTTTATGTATTCCTTTTCTTTTTGTCTCAATTATGTAATTTGTCTAACAAGGTTCCCCTCTTATATAAGAGAATCCTAGGACCTCAGAATGAATCTAACTCAAAATTTTGTTTCCACGTAGTTACACAATAGAAAGAGTAGATCTATAGTGGTCTTAGTAGGAGGGGACCGATAGCCTTAGTTAAGCAATGGTTGCAACAAAGAATTTACAAGGTTAGGACATTAGTGTAGTGATTGATGGTGGTGGTGGCACAGAGGGAAAAATAACGTGGAAGAGGTGCTTGTGAGAGGGTGGGCAAGGTGGCAACATTTGCGATGGTCAGGCAAAGCAGAAACAATGTCCATAAGGGATCTAGCATGTAAAGTAGAATAATGTGGTAAGATTAAGGTTGAAGCGGTGTGATAATGGTAAGATTGATGGATCAAAATCAATGAAGAAACACAACTATTATGATTTTGTACTGTGGACCAAAGTGATCATCTCGAGTGTTTCAAACCATATAAAAATATTAATGTCTTGATGCTTCTTTTCAGTGATTTATGTCCATATTATCATTTTAGACATTGTATCAGAATAAGCTAGTTCTAAGATATCCAATCAAGTGTGTATTTTATATTAACCATTTCATTAAAAATTCACCGATGGTTTTGTACTTTGGCGATCAAGTGTGGCAAGACCAAAGTGTGCACATGACTTGGCAACACAATTTTGAACATTGAGATAGAGGTTAGGATGTGATTCATAAGTGGACACACCCATCCCTAGGGCTTCTTCCTCTAGTTAATGGAATATGGAGGCGGCATGGCAAGTTGTTGCATATTTCCCACAACAATGTGTTGTTGCTTTTGCAGGAAACGAAGATGGAAAGAAGGGATATGGGTTTGTGGAGGTCTATTTATGGTCCCCGGTTGACAAATTTAGAGCCTTGGGTGCGGTCAAAAGGGCTAGGGCAGCCAGAAAATTTTTATAGGTGGGGCCAAAACTTATGTGTGTGATTCATGTCCAAATCATAAAACGTAATTGTCCGATTTGTGTCCGAATCATGAGGCGCATTTATGATGCTCATTATATGATTGAAAAAATTAATTAACAATAAAAAATTGATAAATATGGTATATTGGTATGCCAAGTATGAAGGAGATGAAAAGTACAGTTAGCAGCATAATCATTAAAAAAGATATTATGAAAAAATACAAATGTTATATATAGAGAGAGAGAGATATGGTTGCTCCATAGGAGCAGCCAACGGGTTGCTCTCGCACCATTTTTTTGATAATTTTTTTATTTTTAAAAAATATCTCTATGCTCTTTCATCACTAAATCCCTCTAATATACCATTCGAATTTCATAAGAAACAGAGACTCATATTCCCTCCATCTAGAACATGTCGATTAGAGCAATATTGAGAAAGTTACAATTACATGTTCTATACGGATGGGATGAGAGTCTATTTTTTGATGAAATTCGAATGATATATTAAAAGGGGTATAGTGATGAAAGACATGGTGAAATTTTTCAAAAAAAATGAACAAATTGCCGAAAAATAGAATGAGCGCAGCTCATTGGCTGCTTCCAGGGAGAAACTCCATTTTTCTCATATAGATATATATATATATATATATATATATCAATGACATGTAACCAACCCTAATATAAAATGAGATGGCATATGATTGGATATTCCACAGGATCATACTCCATCAATCTTCAAATACTGGTCAAGTTAGATGTCTATACCTATTCTCAATCTTCAATGATAAGTGAATCTGGAATTGTGATACTAGAATACTGATATCAAATAAAATATGTGTACATTAATACTAATTTCTAATGACACACGATGTTTGATCCTGATTTATATAAGGTAAATACGTAAAATGTAGAGCTCATATCCAGATAGTAGGACATTTGCATAACATAAAAAATCTGAATATATGATAAATAATTGTACCAATGAATGGATGATCGATGCAAACGTAGTCATGAGAATGGTAAAATGCACTTTGTACTATTAGTGGTGTCGAGTCGTCGATGTGCCAATGATGAAGCTATACTGAGTCGCTAACATGCCATACTGCTTGGACAATGAAATCGCACAACGTGACGGACTACTGGGAAAGAGGCAGAGTTAGTGGGGGTGAGCACTGCCTAGAGAACACGTGCTTGATATCGTGTTAACATTGTTAGACCAATGGTTTTCAGTATGAGGCAATGGAGAACAAGTTTTCATGAACTGTAAGGATGGCGTAGGATTGGTTTCAATGTGAAATAGGGCGAGGGGGATTGGAAGGCTGGAAGTTGAATCGTTTCTTGGAAATTTAGAAAAATGAGAGATAGGAATTAGGAATGCAAATGGATATAAATATATTTGTATCCGACCGCCACCATATCCATTTTATACATATTTTGACATCTGTATCCATTTTAAAATGAATATGGATATCACTTTGATATCCGTAAACCTATGTATCTATGTATGTTTTTCCGTTTTCATATATAAATATACTTGTAGACTTATTTTTAAGTATATATAACATCATTTTACACATTCTTTCACCATATTTAGTATAATTACTATGATATAAACAGATATAAGATATTCATATGATGTATATCTATTTAATACATGTATATTTCAGCTAATATTTACAATTATTCTAATATTATTCATACGCGATAAATATTTGTTTTACATATGTATCCGTTTTTTAAGGATATAGTAATATAGTTTTCATATCCAACAATATCTGTATTCATATTTAAAAATAGACAACGATATAGTAACACCTATATATATCTGTTTCTTTGAATTTTTAATAGAAATGGTGGGCTTTTATGGAAATTTGAAAAATGAGGAAAGGAACGGTGGTGTTACTTTATGTAAATTTCAAAAATGGGATAAAGGAATTGTGACGCTTTTATGAAATATTCAAAAAATATGAGAAATGGTGTTGGGAATGGAAAATGGCATGGGCTCTTTAATAATTTACCCATTTGAGAGGGGGTGCCATGGCCCCTACCAGACCCTTTCTACCTCCCCCCTAACTAGGGGAGTTATATTAGCGTGGAGCATGTAGAGATATTTATGTAGTCGTGTACTGTTTATCAATTGTTTATTTCCGTAGTAGCTACTTATGTAATTTACCCATAGGCTTTCCTCTATATAAGAGAGCCTAGGGTTCTTTGGAATGTAGATTGCTCATTTTCCACCAACATGGTATCAGAGCCAAAACCCTAACCCTTCTACCCCCCTTCCTCTCTGCACCGCCGCCGTCGCCCCACCCTGCCCCCATCTCCTTCTCCCCGTCGTCGAGCCCCCCCCGCCCAACCGCCGCCGACCCCTCGCCTTCTCCCCGTCGCCACCGCACCCCTCCACCACCGGCCCCCTCATCGTCAGCCCTCCACCGCCGGCCCTCCACCGCCGGCTCTCCGCCGTCGGCCCTCTCTCCTACGTAGGGGGACCTCCACCCCGGGTTCCCTCCCCTTCAACGCCGACGCCCCTTCTTCCGTCGGCCTCTCTCTCTCCATGGATTTGAGTACGTAAAGTCTACATATGCACTTAAATCTTATCAAGTTTATGTAGACACTTGTTTCTCGTCTACAATCCCCAGTTCTTCGTCTCCGACGACATGTCAGAAAACAAAGTGGATATGCCCTCCATAGGCGCATTCAAAGGTCGAGGAAGAGCCAACAGAGAAGACTGGGATCTATGCCTCCGGAGAGGCTGATGATTCATATGCCAAGGTTTAGTTGTCAGGCACGTTGTCGATGGAGATTGCCAATGATGTCCTCCATCAGCCCACCGCTAAGGCGATGTGGGATATACTGGTCGCCACATATTCACAGGTGCGGAATGAGACCAAGATGTTACAGCTCCAGCATGACATTTTCACGATGAAGCAGAACAGGCGCCCGCTTCACTCTTTGTATACATCCCTGAGGGGGATGTTTGAGAAACTCTATAGCACTATTCCTCTCACGGCCACCCCTGAGCAGCAGAAGACATTTAGGAATGCGACTATGGTGGGAGTTCTGCTTACGGCTCTTGATCCTGAATAAGAGGTTGTCCGATCACAGACAGTGTTGCAATAGTCGGCCGACTATCCTGAATAGTCGATCCGGCTATGCGGTGCTGGGGGGTCCCCGACTGAACAAACCTCTAGTCGGTCAATAGTCGGCCCGACCGAATAGTCGGCCGACTATTCGCCCGACTAGACCGACTATTAGGCCGACTGGAGTTTGACTTTTAATATTTTTATTTTTTATTTTCAATTTTCAGTTTTTATGGGTTACATTTTACCACGGTATCTCAACAAATGTCAAATTCTATATATCTATTATATTGATTGGTACTTTTATCTTGGATTCATGTTAAATAATGACCTTATAAATAATCTTTATATTAAGTAGATGTACCCTAACTAAGTTCCCAACATTTTATTACTAACCTCCCTACATTCCTTATAGATTATCATTTGTAGGATGTGGTGATGGTTCACTTTAAGATATAGAGGATTGATGATTATTTCCATGTCATGATTTTTTTCCTCGCCAAAACCTGGCAGAAAAATAACCAACTCAAATGGTGAAGAAGCCCCCTAAGGGATTCTTCCGTCTCACTTACCCAGTAGAAGAGCGGTCAGGGGAAAGCTAGGCAAAACTCAGACTACGCCCTTGAGATGGGTGGGAGGGACTCTCCGATCTATAAGTCATTCCAGTCCTGCCCGAACCGGTGTAGGAACGGGCTAAACGAGCTCAAAGAAAAACCGAGGGTCCTCCAGCCTAGGAACCCTAACAGAACACAGGGTCAGCGGAACTGGTCAAATGGAAACATGTGGATCCTAGAGAAGGGAAAACTGCGAGCTCACGATAAAACCAAGGAAGAGACTGGAATCCTAGACCCACGCACTAGACGGTCGCTTCGCAATCTGGGCATCCTAACTCAAACCCAGTTGAGGGTCACCATACCCTCGCACAGTCAGGTGTAAGAGGCACCATGACCGGCACAACGTCTGCCATTATTGATTCACAATCTTATGGATGCACTTGATCTCAGATTCAATTTATTCCTTCTATACTATCTCATATATTTTGGTTTATAGCAGAATGGAAGATGAAAACTAACTGCTTGTTAAATAAAACCAGCGCACACGCCAGGAAAAAATAATAGGTTAGATGAGATCAATGAAGGAAAAGAACATCCAATCAAGGTGATGCTACTTGCTATAGTAAAGAAAGGGTGTTATCCTCCAACTGCCTCACATTCTGGCCTGCCAAAAGACAATTAACGACTTAACAGAGCATTTGAGCATCACTACATTCAAAATAAAATCCCCAAAATTTCCCAATTATTTAGTGGAAAGTAGCAGATAGTAGCAGAAAATTCCAAAATAAATCCCAAATCTTTGCCCCAAATTTCATTAGCAAACATAGCAGAGAATGCATTAAATAAATCCCAAAATATTACCACATTTTCAGTTTATAATATCAAATTACAAAGCAGTAGGATATGCACATGAAATCCCCAAAACTTAGTCATACTTTAACCCAATTCTCAGCTTATAATATCAAGTTTTCACAGCAATAGAATATGCACATGAAATCCCCAAAATTAGCCATATTTTTCTCAATTCCCAGGTTAAAATATTAAGTTTCACATCAGTTTATGCCTAATAAAATATTCCTCAAATTTTCTATTTTCAGTAGCAATTTCAGCAATAAAATAAGCATGCAAACACCCCAATATTTCAGCCTTAAATTTATTAAACAGCAGTAGAAATTCATGTTTAACAAAACACCCTCAATTCCTCAAGTGAACAGTAGCAATTTAGCAACAAGACATGCATAAAATCAAGGTTCAAGAAAGCGGTATGCGTATGCGTTCGGTCAGGTCACTGAATAGCAATTAAGCGGTATGCAGGGGTATATGCGGGGTATATGCGGTTCTACGCGGTTTCCTAATTTTTTATTTAAAAATAAATAAATATATACAAATTTATCTACAACTGAACTAAATTTATGAATAATTGTGGTCCAACATAAGATGTAAAAAAGGTTTAATAGTTACAAAACATCAACAAAAAAGGTTTAATAAGCATATACAAATAAGAGTTTTAGGAATATCATCTAAACATTCAATCAATGAACATTCAATCAACATTCTATAATTAACATTCCATCAATGAATTCTTGTATTTCTCAAATTAAAAATAAACTATGCGGTCTAAACAGGGTTCTCAGCCGTGGGTCATATTGATGCAATCTGGAAATTCCATTAGATAGCTAACTTTATGGGTCATATGTATATAATGTACCCAAGGCTTTTGATCAACTAAATCATGCATGGATTATGTGAATATGTCCCACTGGTTATCGAACCCCAAGTTTTAGCAATATCTAAACAGGGTTCTAAATCGATCATTATCAAAGATACTTGTTGCTGTAGCTTCCCAAGAAAGGGAGCAATCCGAATGGGGAATCCTAAGATTTGACAAGATGTGAAATAAATGGAGACTTAGAACCAACAATAGGCTCTGAATGAACCCAACCTCTGGCAGGATTCCACAGGTTACAACGTGTTCAACCAACTAAAACTGTCAGTTCGGGGCAATAAAATAACTGGTAGCAGACTTTGGCAGGAGTATTATGCAGCCGGAATATATCGCATACAAAGCTCATCAGGGTATAGAAATGCTACGGTTACTAACAGGTGATCAAATAAAGAAATTACTGAATCAGAATATAAATAAAAGTGGAAAATTACTTAATCCACGGCGCTGCAGCTAAGAGGAGGCGGTGCCGTGGTGGAGCTGGGAGGAGGAGGCACGGTGCTGCAGCTAGGAGGAGGCACAGTGCCGAAGCGGAGGAGGTAGAGGAGTTGGGAAGGGGAGGCAGAGATAAGTGGAGGCGGAGGAGCTCGGAGGAGGTAGCGATGGAGGCGCAGTTGGGACTTGGGAGGAGGATCGTGGAGGCGTGGGTTCGCACGGGGGAGGGATTAGGGTATCTGGGAATCATGTGAGAGGGGGTTAGGGTAACCAGGTAACGGGATAATAGGGTATGGGACTATGGGTAATCGGGTAATGGGGGGTTACGGGTAAATCGGATCTAGTGATCCGATCCGATAGCACGTCGGAGCACGAAGCGGGCGCACGGTCCGCATATGCGGCCGCACATCCCGCATATGCGGGCCGCATATGCGCAATAGGCGCATATAGAGGGGCTTCACGAATGCGGCACGCCCAACAGTCCGTGCGCGCATATGCGGCCGCATATGCAGCCGCTTCAGCCGATTTCGTGAACACTGCATAAAATCCCCCAATTTCTCAATTTAGCAGTAGAATTTCAGCAGCAAAAATCCACGATTTAACACCCCCAAATTCCCTAAATTTCAGTAGCAAATCAGCAACAAGATATTTCACAAAATCCCTCGATTTCTCAATTATAAAATCAAGTTACACAGCACCCAACATGCAATTGATATCCCCAATTTCTCAACTATAAAATCAAGTTACACAGCAGCCCAACATGCAATTGATATCCCCAATTTCTCAACTATAAAAACAAGTTACATAGCAGCCCAACATGCAATTGATATCCTCAATTTCTAAACTATAAAATCAAGTTGCACAGCAGCCCAACATGCAAGTGATATCCCAAAAATTCCTCCATCTTTAATATCAACAGATATTTATGATTATATACCCCATATTTCTTCCAAAGAATGGAAGGGAATAAAAGAAATAGAGAAAACTTCATGGATTGGCAGTAAAGGGGATGATGTTGTACCTTAAATTCTTGAGAAAAACACTTGAAATTTAGGGCTTCGGCAACTAGCATCAGAGAAATGGGAAATTCGGGAAGAAGCTTCAGTAATTTGCACCGATGGAGAAGAAGAAAACGAGGAGAAAAAGAATAAAAAGAAGAGGGATGGATTGGGAAGTATAAGAAGGGGATGGTTTATATAGAGAAGTAAGGGCCCCTATGTAGCATATGAATGGGAGAGGGGAGAGGCGTGTGTGTCTCTCCCTTCTCTCATATTTTATATTTTTTATAATACTCTTAATTTCATTTTTTTGATGGAATGCTTTATCACTCGTACTTGACCCCTTGGATCTCTGATCTAGATGCATAATAGCTCGAATTGATCGTCTCGAAGTGACAGTCAAACTGAGTCCAATATCCATATTTTTCCGATATCAGATGGGTTCAGAAATTATGGAATACAGTTTCGATTTAATATTAAATTTTGCGATAAAAAACCGGTCAAACGACCTCCGATCGACAAATGGTTGATTCTGTTGGTTTTAGTTTGTTGAAACGAAATTACTGACAGTCTCCATTTATTTTGTCATTCGGATTGCGTCACGAACTTTCCCGGTGACATGACATATGATGAAATCGATTTTTGGTCGATTACACCCGAATGGGATTCGATCAGTGATCTACGAATCGATCAAGATTTATTTAGTATTTATTGAATTTTTATCGAGTCATGCACACCCTTAGTCGGGTCGGATTTTGTTTCGAATCTGAGTGTTATAATGTTCGAAATTATAATGTTCGAAATTGCTTTAAAGTTTAGAAGATCGTCATCGAGTTTTAGAAAATCTAGGGTTTATGAAAAGCAAAAAATTATAATTTCTCCTGACAGAGATCTATTTTGCAACATGATGGAAAAGTTGATGGAGATGTTACTCACAGAATAAACGCAGAATGGCTAAAGTGAAGAGGAGCCTTGCTAAGAAAATTCCTTTAAAAATCAAAGGAAAGTATTAGAAAGCAGCCGCGAGACCTGTTATACTCTATGGATTTGAATGTTGGCTTGTGAACCATAGACATGTGCTTAGAATGATTGTAGCAGAAATGAAAATGCTAAGGTGGATGTGTGGTCATACACGGAAAGATTGGATTCGGAAGGATGTGATTAGAAGGAAAGTTGGTGTCGCTCCAATAGAGGATAAGATGAGAGAAAACTGCTTAAGATGGTTTAGCCGCTAGCAAATGAGGTCGGTTGATGCGCCAGTTAGAAGATGCGAGATTTGAGATGTTGAGACAGCTAAGAGAGGGCGAGGAAGGCTCAATAAATGCTGGAATGAGACTATTTGAAGGGATCTAAGCTCGAGAATGGCCCAAGAGAGATTTGAATGGAGGCAAAGAATCCATGTAGCCGACTCTACTTAATGTGGGAAAAGACTTCATTGTTGTTGTTGTGAATGCTAGTCCCCAATAATAGATCAACACAAAACAGGTCAATGTGATTACGTCGATCGAATTCATGATTGCAGCAGCGGTGATTGTGCAAACACATGATGGAATCGCCAAAGGTGGCAACAACTCCATTAAATTCTTGCATCCCTAGTTCTCCGAGACCGAGAAGAAGAGGATAGTAGGAGGCACAACTTCATCACCAGCCCACTGGAAAAATCCGCGTAGCATCTCCATGCATCGTTGATACCAAATTACCAATCTCCTTCAGGCCATTCGTACTCTACAGGTTTCCTCATGATGCTCCAACCATCCCCAGATTCATGATGCATCATCTCTAGATTTGTGGCGCAATCACCTCCTCCAACGTGCATCTTTGTCTACACGCAACATAGAAGCAATAGCCCAAGACTACCCCAGCGAATTCTGATGATTTCAAAATGATGGATGTGGGTTCTTCGAAAACCTAAAGGGCACATGATGCTTTGATAGCATTGCACAGCAAGGTGGTGCCACTCATCTTCTCATATACGTGATGGTTTCCTCCGTACGCGTTCAACTCAAGTGTTGGGTTTTAGATCTGAAGCAGGAGACAACGATATAATGGGTGCCGCAAGATGGGTTCATCCCATCAGAACCTCTTACGCAGAGGTGTGACGGCTTTGGGTTCTCCTATCACAGAAGGCCTCTCAGATCAGGTGATCAGGTCATGATATTGGCCTCGCCATCAGTTCCAGCGTCCAGAACCCCGTGGACGACGACAAAGACCTTTCCCTGATATTAACCCTAAATAGCAAACTCTAGGGATTTTAGTTTCGGCCCAACTATATTGTTTACTACTGATGGAAAAAGGGAGGGGTGGGGGTTACTTGCTTGTTGTAAAGATATATTTTATGTTTATGTATACTTTTATCTATTTTCTTTTCCCTCTATCTAGTTTATGTAATTTACCCATAGGTCTCTTCCTATATAAGAGAGCCTAGGCTTAAGGAATAAACAAGTCTTTCTCTTTTCTCAACATGGTATCAGAGCGGCGGTCTTAGGCTGGAGCTCTCATACCTAACCCTAACCCCACTGTGTCGTCCTCTCTCTCTCCATGCCATTGTTCTCGGCCCGCAGCTACCGAGTCGCACCCCCCCTAGCGGGGCCGTCGTCATCTCCAGTCGATTCCATGTGCCACAACGGAGCTGATGTGCCCTAGCAGGTGGCGTCGTGCCCTAGCGGGGCCGCCTCTCTCCAACATGGCCGCCATTGTGCCCTAGTGGTGCCCTAGCGGGGTCGCTCTACCTCTCTGGTCGATCCCGTATGCCCTAGCGAGGCTGCCTCTCTCCAGCAGCACCGCCGGTACCGTGCCGTAACCGATCTCGCTTCCTCCTTCCTTAAGGGGTTGCCGCCGCACCTTTGATGGGATTGGTTGCTTGAATCTATGCATGCAACCTATTCCCCTTATTTCAGTATAGACAAAAGTTTGTCTTGTCTACAACCCTAGTCTTCTCTAGTCAACATGTCAGAAAGCAAGGTAGATATCCCTACCACAGGCGCCTTCAGAGGTCATGCGCTAATAGTGAAGATGGATGGATCGAACTATGAATTGTAGGCCATACAGTTCATGAGTCTAATGAAGTCGATGGGTAAGAAGCATATTCTTACCGAGGAAGAGCCGACGGAGAAGATAGGGTTGCATGCCTCACGGGAGGTGGATGATGTGTATGCTCAGGTCTTGTTGGTACCAGAGATTGGGAGCAAATGGGACTCATTGTCCCATCACAGGACAGGGACAGATCGCCTTAACACCTTCCATGCAGTTGCAGAATGTGCTCCATGCTCCTAATTTCTCAATGAACTTACTGTCAATTAGCCAGATTACTAAGGATCTACATTGTCGAGCGATATTTGACCCATCATCTCTTGTGTTTCAGGACATTCTCACGGGCAACGTGATTGGACATGGCTGTGAGCAAGGCGGGCTATATCGACTGGTCCATACACCTTACGCTGGAGCATCTTCCCATTCTAATGGACCTGTCTCTCCTTATGGCATATGCGCTTTGGTCATCTTCCGTTTCAGAAACTATGTCAAGTCCTTCCTCAGATCTCACCCCGCTCGGCGTTCGATTGTAAAGCTTGTCAATTAGGGAAGCATCATCGTTCTGTCTTCAGAGTCGGAGCAGTAGCTCTCCATTTGAGTTTTTTTATATTGATATTTGGGGTCCAAGTCGTGTTTCAGATCATCAGGGACACATGTTCTATTTAGTTGTTGTGGATGATTTCAGTCGATTGTCTTGGGTTTTTCTGTTAAAGAATAAATCTGAAGCGGGCATCACTATTATGAATTTTATTAAAGAAGTGCAGAATGTGTTTTCTGTTTCTATCAAGATTGTGAGAATTGATAATGCCCATGAATTCTGTACTTGAACATTATCTCAGTTTCTTTCATTCCATAGCATTCTTCATCAAATGTCTTGTGCCTACACGTCCCAACAGAATGGTGTTGCGGAAAGAAAACACCGCCACCTTCTTGATGTCGCTCGCACGCTTCTTGTCCAGAGTTGTGCTTCATACTCGTTCTGGGGCGATGCGGTTCTTACTGGATGTTATCTCATTAATTGCATGCCCTCGTCTGTGTTGGGGGAGAAGATACCTTTCTCCCTCGTTTTTCCTAACAAGGAGTTGTTTTCCCTAACTCCACGTGTCTTTGGGTATGTGGCATTCGTTCACCAGTTGTCTCCAGAGGTTGATAAGCTCTCTCCTAAGGCTGTCAAATGTGTTTTTGCCGGGTATTCCAGGACTCAAAAGGGGTATCGTTGCTATGATCCGTCGCGTCGGAAATATTATGTCAGTGCAGATGTCACATTTTTTGAGTCTGTCATGTTTTTCTCTCCTACTGGTGACAGGTTGGTGCCATCAGATATAAGTGATGAAATCTATATTCCTCCTCCACCCTTGTATGCGCCACAACAAGCTCCTACATCTCCACCACCGCCATCCCCATCACCACCACCATCTCCACCACCGCCACCACCTCTACTACCTCCCACATCTTTGGTTCCTCCTCTACCATGCCATTACAGTCGACGGCCAGCCCCTGCTCATGATCATGGTCAATCATCAAACAAGCCCCAGGTTTGTTCTGATAACATTATTTCTAATGATGGGACTAACGTCATTTCTCAGCAGGAACAGGCAGAGGATAACACGGATATTGGTACAACTGATGCAGATCTTGATTTGCCGATTGCACTGAGGAAGCAGAAGAGGTCATGTGCATCATATCTGATTGCTTCTCATGTTACCTTTGAGCATCTTACAGGAGATTTGTAGGTGCTTTATCTACTGTGAATATTCCAAGGACTCACCAAGAAGCATTAGCTCATAGTAGATGGTGTCTGGCTATGGAGGAAGAGATGGTTGCCCTTCAGTCAAGAGGTACTTGGAGTCTTGTTCCAGCTCCTACTGGGGCATCTATTGTGAGTTGCAAGTGGGTGTTTACGGTGAAGCATAATGCCGATGGCAGTATTGATAGGTACAAGGCTCGACTGGTTGCTCGGGGCTTTACTCAAACGTATGGGGTAGATTATCTTGACACGTTTTCTCATGTTGCTCGACACTCTACCTTAAGGATTCTTTTATCTGTTGTTGTGATTCGAGATTGGCCCTTGTTTCAATTAAATGTCAAAAATGCATTTTTATATGGTGATCTTCAGGAAGAAGTTTACATGCAGCATCCACCTGGGTTTACTGCTGAGGGGGAGTGTGGACATGTATGCAGGCTTCATAAGGCGATTTATGGCCTAAAACAGAGCCCAAGAGCTTGGTTCCATAAGCTTTCATATTTATTTGAGAAGCAAAGGTTCAAAAGGTCAAATGCAGACCATTCGCTTTTTGTACAAAAGACATCCAGAGGTATGACTGTCATTATGGTGTATGTTGACAATATACTCATTACAGGAGATGATATGCAGGGAATAAAAATAGCAAAAGAATTATTGGGCTGTGAATTCGTTACCAAGGATATAGGAGTACTGAGATATTTCCTTGGATTAGAGTTTGCTAGAAATGAAGGACTCGTGATGACTCAGAGGAAATATGTCATTGACTTGCTAAGTGACACAGGTATGCTTGGATGTCGACCTGCTTCTACACCAATGGATCCAAGCATGAAGATGCATGATGACAACACTGAGGAGGTTGACAGAAGGTACAGAGAACTGGTAGGGAGGATCCTTTATGTTACTATTACTAGACCAGATATTACATTTGCAGTAAATAAAGTGAGCCAGTTCATGGAGCAACCTCGCCAAGTACACATGGACGCCATACATATGATACTAAGGTATCTTAAGTCATCTCCAGGCGCAGGTTTGATGTTTAGGAAGAAGGGCACTATTACTATTTCAGCATGTGCAGATGCAGACTATGCAGGGTGCCCAAAGGATAGGAAATCTACATCAGGTTTTGCTATATTCATTGGGGAGTCACTAGTTTCATGGACGAGCAAGAAGCAAAAAGTAGTTGCGAGATCCAGTGTTGAATCAGAGTATAGATCTATGGCCCAAGCATGTGCAGAAATGATGTGGGATCGCGCAGTTCTGACAGATCTACATATAGATGTTCCACTTCCCATATCACTAGAATGTGACAATCAGGTTGCATTATTCATTGCTAACAACCCTACTTTTCACGAGAGAACAAAGCACATTGAGGTGGATTGCCATTATATCCATGATATGATCCAGAAGGGCTTCATTTCTACAACACATGTCAGCTCAGGAGACCAAACAGCAGACATCCTTACTAAAGCGTTGCTTTGGGGTCCCTTTCAGAAGTGCTTGTCCAAGATAAGCATGATAGATATATATGCTCCATCTTGATGGGAGTGTAGAAGTTTATTTATGTTCTTGTATCTTTTTATATATTTATCTTTCTGTTTGTCTACCTTATGTAATTTGCTCATAGGCCTCTCCCTATATAGGAGAGCCTAGGTCTCAAGGAATAAATATGATGCTTATTTTTCCCAACAGTACTGTCTCTTATCCACCTCCGCAGAGTCGTCATTATATAACCTAGTATTGGGATCCATTGGAGTAGTAGCAGCTCTACATCATGGCATGCATGTCTCAGATAGAAGATCAATGATGTATTTCCTTTGACATATAACCCTGGTGGTTGCTGCATATAAACTTCCTCCTACAAATCTCCACACAAGAAAGCATTCTTGACATCTAATTGGAAAAGTGGCCAGTCCTGTACCACAACAACTGCAATAAGAACACGCAGTGTAGAGTGACGTGCAACGGGAGAGAAGGTATCCTGATTATCCACCCCATAGGTTTGGGTGAACCTACGAGCAACCAATCTGGCCGTGTATCTATCCATTGACCATATGCATGGTGTTTCACTGTAAACAACCATTTACTGCCAACAACAGAAGCACCTGGGGGAGCTGGGACGACACTCCACGTACCACGAGAATGTAAAGCTACCATCTTCTCCTCCATAGCCAGACGTCATGGCTACTCTACAAAGCTTCCTGATAGGATCTCGGTATCTCCACAGTTAATAAGCCCACAACAAACCTTTGAAAGTCTCCAAAGAGCCATGCCAGGGAAACATGAGAAGCAAGAGGATGCATAGTGCATGCACGCCTTCTCCTTCGTAGGGCAATAGGCACGTCCAAGTCCGTAGTATCCTCAGAATGAGTAGCATCTATGACATCCTGCACCTCAAGCTGCACACGCAAATCACCAGTGCCATTAGTGGAACTCAAATGCTCAGAACATACCTTGGGTGTGTTGGATGATGGAGGAGGCACATAAGCACGAGGCTGGCATTGGTAAACCTGCGGAAAGAAAGTAGTTGTGGCAGGAGGTGGTGGAGGTGACGATGGAGGAGAGGGTGGTGATGGTGGTGTGGTGTCGCCTGGAGTAGGTGAGACCGGAGGTAGAGGCATATAAATCTCTTCTCCACTTTCTGAAGGAATGAGCTTGTCACCTATAGGAGAGAAATATATAATGGACTCAAAGAAGGTGACATCTGCACTAACATAGTACCTTCGTCGAACAGGGTCAAAGGCAAAGCAACGATAACCTTTTTGGGTCTTGGAATACCCAACAAACACACACTTGAGCGCTCTAGGAGAGAGCTTGTCAAGACCTGGAGACATCTGATAAACAAAAGCAACCGATCCAAAATCACGAGACGTGAGAGAGAAAAGATCTGTCTCGGGAAACGCAATCGAGAACAAGATCTTCTCCCTCAAAATCGATGAGGGCATACGATTCACCAGGTAACATGTGGTGAGAACCGCGTCCCCTCAGTACGAATGAGGAGCACGGCTCTAAATCAGAAGAGTCCAGGTAACATCCAGAAGATGGTGGTATTTTCGCTCAGCCACCCCATTCTGTTGAGAAGTATATGCAGAGGATGTCTGATGCACAATACCATAGGATATAAGGAACTGAGAAGGCTGCGTACTACAGAATTCAAGTGCATTATCAGAACAAGTATAAACTTAACATTTGCAGAAAACACATTCCTTATTTCATTAATAAAGGACTGAATAACATGACCAGCATCAGACTTGTTCTTAAGAAGAAAAAACCACGACAATCTAGAGAACTCATCGACAGCAACAAGATAAAACATATGCCCCTAGTGATCTGGGATACGACTGGGACCCCAAATATCAAAATGAATCAACTCAAAAAGACTATGACTACTTTGACCCTGATGACTCTGGAATGTGTACCTATGATGCTTCCCAAGCTGACAGGCCCCGCACTGGAAAGTAGAGCGAGGAGAGATCTGAGGAAGAACGTGACATAGCTTTTGAAGAGGAAGATGACCAAACCCAAGATGCCATATATAGGGAGAAACAGATCTAGTCCAGACAGAAGAGGCAACAGCATAAGAAGATGCACCAGTCTGTAGAGGCCTCCTTGCTCATGGCCAGAACCATCACCCTGCCCATAAGAATGTCCTGAAACACAAGAGCAGAAGGGTTAAATATGGCACGACAATGTAAATCCTTGGTGATTTGACTAGTAGAAAGTAAATTCATAGAAAATTCAGGAGCGTAGAGAACGTTCTGAAGCTGCATCGTAGGGGTTAACTGCACCTCCCCCTGACCAGTAATGGGGGAGTGTGTCCCATCTTCTATCACAACTGATCTACCTGATTCAGTTGGGCTATAAGTACTAAACTATCCTCTGTCATCGTAGAGATGATGGGAAGCTCCTGAATCCATAATCCACTCCGAGAAGTCTGCCCTGTAACAGCTAGTGAAAGCATATGCTATACCTGATGTAGATGTAGAGGCTGAGGTTGCTACCTTTGATGATCCGGACGGAGCGCTAGTTGACCCAGGAGAAGGCATGATCTCCCTGAGTCGCGCTACTAATTCATCAAATCTCTGATCAGATGCAGCTGAAGAACTGCCACCCTGCTGGATCTGCTCTACCACGCGTGCTGAAGCTGGAAACCCATGCTTAGAATAGCATGTCTCCTCAGAATGACCTGACTTGTGGCAGTAAGTACAAGACTGACGAGGGGGTCGACTACCCCTTCCCCTTCCACGACCACCTCGGCTACGGAATTGTGTAGGGCTCCCCCTACCACGAGATGTTGCCATGGCTAAAGAAGTCTGAGACAACTGAGTACCACCAGAAGATATGGAGAGCCTGCTCAGCCTGCGATATGCCTCCTCCATTTGAGGTATAATGGCATCAGTAAGAATCTGTGCTCTAGCAGAATCATACTCAGAGTCAAGTGCCGCTAAGAAAACTCCAGTCATCACATAATCTCTATATGCCTTGAGTTGCTCTAGTGCGACAGTCAAGGGAATGTCACCATGTAACTTCTCAAACATATCCCTTAAAGAAGTGTAAAGGGTATGAAGACGACGACCATTCTGCTTCGACGTGAAGATGTCATGTTGAAGTTCCAGAATCTTTGACTCGTTCTTTGCTGGAGAGTATGTAGCGGCGAGAATGTCCATCATAATCTTGATTGTGGGCTAACTCAGTATATCATTGGCTATTTCCATGGACACTGTCCCAGAAAGCCACACACATGCATAAGCGTCGTCTGCCTCCAACGAGGCGTTGACCCCAGTCTTGTCACCAGGCTCCTCCTGTGTGAGAATATGCTTCTTGCCATTACATTGCATTAGACTCATGAACTGCAAGGCCCACAGTTCATAGTTTATTCCATCTATCTTCACGATGGGTGCTGAACCTTTGAAGGCACCCAAGGATGGAACGTCTGCTTTGTTATCTGACATGGTGACAACAATCTTCAAGACTGGGGTTGCGAACTAGAATAACTATGTCTACACATACATATAGGAAGATGGTTGTGGGTGTAGACTCATACCACAACCTCTTCCATCAATAGGAAACTTCTTTAGGTATCTAGGATGCTTCTAGAGGATCAAAAGTCACACCCTAAAAATCAAATCAGGCCTATTAGTACCTGCAAGATCGGGGGTACAGCAGCCCTTCCAGACCCGGGCTCCCGCAGCAGCGCCCCTTGTGCCTGCGGGCAACGGCGACAGCGGGATGTAGTTGTTGTTGCTCTTAGCGATAGCCGGAGATGGCTGCAGTCGCTGCTTGCGGGCGGCGGGTGGCTATCGTTGTGCAGAGGTGTCGGCAGCGACGGCCGCGCGAGGATGGGTTAGGGCTTTTTGTGTGGTAGGGATTCTAGGGCACAAGCTCCGGTCTAGGAACGTCACTTTGATACCATGTGGAAAGGATTGAAATGAAAGAGATGCATTCACCATAACCCTAAAGCTCTCTTATACAGGAGAAATGTTAAGGGAAAATTACATAAAGAGACGAAAGAAAAAGAAAAAGAAAATTACAATATAACAATAAAGAAATATAAATATCTCAATATACATCAAAGAGCATCTCGTCAGTTTCCACACATCATGATGTCACTGCAAGTCACCATGCATTTTATTCATTGTCTTATTCAGAAACGGACCGCTGAGCTCATATCTTGTAGGAGTCTTTAGTCCATGCCTATACTTCCTAATCGCCTCCACCATTTACATGAAGGGCTTCATCGTCAATGCATTGAAGTGAATTACATATGTATATGTCCAGTTAGATATATACGAGGCAACCTTATCACGAAGATCCTTGGAGAATGCAACTTTTATGGCCATTTGGCATGATGACCCTTCCACTGCGACATTCTACTTAGATACTCGTGATCGCTTCATCGAACCCACATCTCCAGTGAAATATATATATATATCCTCTCTCATCTCTTGAACCTCAATGGCTTTTTGGCTCTTCTTCTTGGTAATGGCATCAAGGTATGTGATCATCCACTGCGACATTCTACTTAGATACTCGTGATCTCTTCATCGAACTCACATCTCCAGTGATATATATATCTCCTCTCTCATCTCTTGAACCTCAATGGCTTTTTGGCTCTTCTTCTTGGTAGTGGCATCAAGGTATGTGATCATTGATGAATCCACGATTCATCATCTTAATATCTTGATCTTAGCAAAATCCCCAAGTAAAATCCCAAATAAATGTCCATAAAATCCATAAATTAACAAAATGACTCTTGTAAATAAAATACACTAATTATTGTATATTAAATTGTACAAAATAAATTACACATAAAAAGCCGCAAAAATAAAGGAGTTTTATACATGTAAATAGCCCAAAACTTCATTATTTTTAATAATTTCATTTCAACTCCTTTTTGCCTAATTCTTTCTCTAACTTGTTTATAAAAATGTATATAAAAATACAAAAATACAAAACAAATTTTACCTCAAATAAATGCTCCTAGATCCCAAAGAGAAAAAGCCGTAAAGTCCAACTTCCAAGCTAAATTCCTGCTACGTATGAACTCCAAATTCACCAAACTCACTTTTAAAGTTCAAGTTAGAAAATTATCTATCCAACGGAAGTGGTTTCATTAAAATCGGAGCTCATTTGCAAAAATTTGATTTTGGGACCTAGATGTACATTGTATATCTTGTATATATTCATTATTTCTTCATTTTTTATTGTATCTTTCTTAATTACTAAAAATACACAAAAATCATACTTATGTTGTATTTTAATTGTACTATTTTATAGTATTTTTCCGTTGTAAATATCTCTTATTAAAAAGACAAAAAAAAATACATATTAGAAAGTAAAAAAATGTGTACATGTTGTTTGTCTTCCCTTGTAAATTCTCCACTATCTATTTTATTCTTTTTTATTCTATTGTAATTAAAGTAGCCTACTTAATTTTATATTATTTATTTATTTATTTTACATTTTCTACAATAACCACCAATTCAACTCCATTATTCCACCAGTTTTTCCAACTTCCCATTCAACTCCATTAATAATACAACCTCCCATTCAACTCCACCACTTTAATAACCTCTCATTCCATTCTCTTTATATACATGTCATTCTCCTCATTTTTGCCTTTGATCCATCTTTATGTGAGGAGAGCCTACTTCCTAGAGTTGAATCGGTGACAGCGACGCAACTGCGGTCGAGCGACGACGGCCCTCTCTCCGGTGAGATCCGTTGGCTTTTTGGCCAACATCGCAGCCGCACTCGCGCGCTGCTCGAGCTCATCGCGCGCCGGCGATTCGAGTGAAGACCGTGCTCTCGCGAGCACTCCATAGGCGACGGCATTCATCGTAGGTAATTTTATTCTCATTTTATCATCGTGTAATTTTTTGCATTTTTTTATCACACCATATAACCATCCACATGTCCCCATTTATTTAGTTCATGTCATCTTCTCACTATCGTTTTCCCCCCTTCTTTTTGTGTACATATTTCCTGTCTAAAGAAAATTTAAAAAAAAAGGTAAAAAAATTAAAACAAAAAAAAACTTTTTACAGCAGTTATTTTAAGCAAAATTATTCAGTAAAAAAATCAAAGAAAAAAAATAAAAAAAAGAAAACAACTAGCAGCAGCGGTGGGAGCCCCACTGCCGCCGCCCATCTCCTTCACGGGAGCAGCAACGGCCAACCCGTCACCGCCCCCGCCCTTTTACCGTCAGCCTCGCGGCCCTCCGCCGACCTCCGCGCAGTCCCGCGCGGCCGGCCTCGCCACCGCCGGCCGCTCCTTCCAGGCCGCGGACCCGCGCCACCAACTCCACCTCAGGGGCCCCGCGCGCCGCCTCCACAACCGCCGACGCCCTCCCCGCCACCAGCCGCGCAAGGCGGCGCCCCTCCGTCGCAACCTCGCGGTCGGCCGCTCCCCGCACGCGACCGCACCGCCGCCGCCAACCCCCTCCCCCGTTGGGTTCTTCTCCAGTCGATCAGGGAAGAAGAAGGTGGTTTTCCCTTTGAATTATTTTATTGTGAAAATTACATTTTCTTTATTTATAGTTTTTGTAATTACGCAATGGTCCCTGTACATGTTTTATTGTAAATATTATTTTTCTGATTTTGCAAGGACAACCATGTGTTCATGCATTAATTTGGACCTCATTTTGACGTCCTTTTATTTAAAGAAAAAGAGCATTGTGTTGAGCAACTTATTCTCTGTCATCTGAATATTTAATTTTATTTTTGTGAGATATTGTGAACTAATTAAAATTGTGCAACTGAACTTCTGCATATTTTGCTCAATCTGGACTCTTAAAATTATATCTCACACACGGTTGCTCTAAAAATTCCACAAAAATTATATGTGATGCCTTGAAGATTGCTTAATTTACTGTCCAAATTTCAACCAAAATGGAGTTATCTTGTGCCTGAAATAAATCATAGAGTGGAATTCATATTTTATTTTTAATTAAATCCACGTATATCCTTTTTGCGAAATTTCAAATCTCATGGATTCTACATAAAAATATCTTTAAGGGATAATTCGCATTCTGATTAATTTGACATTGTGGATTTATTAGAAATTATTTACTCACTGTCACTCTATTTTCACTAAAAAATTCATAACTTGTCAAAAAATTCCAAAAAAAATACTGTAGCTTCCTTGCTTCATGTTTTCATTCCAGTAATTTTTTTATAATTTTTGCTTACTGTTTGTGTGAGAAATTACGAAAAAAAACCATAAAAAGTGTACATTTTTATTTATTGCATTTTAACCCATAAAATTCCAAAAAAAAGTACCTTGCATTCATCTCCGGATTAGGACTCTAGAAAAAATATAATTTGGCTAAATTGGACTAATTTGACATTAAAATTAATTTGACCTTGTTGTCTGTATTCTTAGTGTTGTAATTCACTTGCATTTGCATTCTATTTGCATAAAAAATCTAAAAAAAATACGCATTGGAAATCTAGACCTAAGTTTTCAAATTAAACCCAAGTTGTTCCTTTGCCTCCCTGAGTTCGACCCCGGACTTGTCCGGGATATAAATTAAAGCCGAGACACTCTTCACGGAGATCTCTCGGTTCTGACCGAATCGCTAAGTACATGTATTACGACGTGACCAAATTAAATATCGTATTTAGCGACCCGTCAGATGCCGCCGTTGCCGGGGAGGCAAACGGCTTAGGGATTAGTTTAAAAATTTGGATTTAGATTTTCATTTACTCGGGTAGTCTGACCCCCGAGCCTCTGTATTTATTCCATTTTTTTGCAATTATTTCTCTTTATATTTTTGTATATATCTTGTTGTTTATCTCTCTAATATAAATCTCATTTTCCTTGCGAGGGCCCGGTGGACTTGGAGTGCATCGGAGGTCGACAGACACGACGCGCGCCGACTGCTGAAGAGCTGGGAGAATTATTTTATCTTTGAGAGAGCTTTTGTATAATTTTGTAATTATTTAGCTTGCTTATTTAAAGTGGCTCTTGTTTGAGAGCTCGCGCGTGTAAAAAAGACTTGGACTTTGTTTGTGGTGTGTCGAGCCTGTTTCACTCTCCGGTGAGGGTGGGGCTCTGCTTGAGTGGCGAAACTTAAGGATTAAGCACACGGTAGTTTAGATTCAAACTTGTTTGTGCCCATCGTAAATTAGGCCACACATATCTTAGAAGATTCACATATCTTATAAGATTCATAATGAGACGCACATAGACACGTACTACTTAGCTCAAATTCAATCAATTCTTCCCCGCTAATAGTATACTGTTTAGGTGCGGTTTTCTCGATCTGCATGCATTTAGTGTAATATTTATAAATTCTGTTCTGCATAACGCATGAAGAGTGTTGGGATTCACTGTAAGTATACCTTCTTCTTGGCGTGCATCATCGTTTCCCGTTTACATTCTGATTTCCGATTCCCCTCTTATTTTACAACTTAAGGTCAAAAGGAAATTGGGACTGAACGGTAGACGTGCTTATGTGTTCACATAAAATTCAAGTGATAACCTAACTCTAAAATTGGGACTGAATTGAGCAGGTCGATTTAATTAATTGGAATAAAAAGAACCCTTGTTCTCGGGTGCATAAAGCCCTCATTGTTTGTTTTACTTGCAAGTGAGAGAGAGACGACCCTAGGATAGAGCCAAGTCTGGATTTCTTACTTACTACTGGTTCTTTATTTTTAGGCGATTAACAACTTTTCAGTGAGGATTTACGGGTAGCCGGTAAACGGTTCGGACTTCCTTAGCAGAGTGGGAGGTTTAGAGGACGTGTTAGTCCTCAAGGAACGGGTAGCCGTATTTATACGGTCCGTACTTACTCCTATACTGGCTGAAAGTAGGTCAAACTAGTCGTAAGAACCGGGCCAGTCTGTAGGAAAATACGGCACCTAACAGCTCGTTAATCTTTCCAAGATTGTATTCTCACCAACTAAAATTGACCAGATAATTCGGCCGAACTCTTACGGCCATCACGTGTTGAGTTGGTGAAATTGAGGGTTTGAATTGTGTTTGTATTGTGTGAGTTCACTCCGCACATTTACGTGCACCGTAGAACTAGCGCCGCATTGAATATCGTGATCGAATCGGTTTTTTTTGACATCGAAGATGACTGATTGGGGGGGTATTTATTCGGACTTTGCGAATCTCCCGTTGAACCCTTCAAAAAGTACATCTTCAAAGGTCCAAGCGTAACTTGGACCAACCTGGACTCATGACCCTCTTGAGCCCAGGATCACTCACTCTCGGGATGGTTACTCTCAAACCATTCCCTTTCTCTCTTCTCACCTCACCGAGGAAGACCATCGCCTTGGTGAGAATATCATGATTCATAAATCCTCTTCTAATCAAGAAAACATTGCTGATTTAGGACATAAAGAAGATTCGAGTAAAATGCCAAAGAAGAAAGAAGAGGAAGAAGAGAACCATGAAGACCCGATGAGAATGATACTAGCCCGATTAGCTGCATCTGAGCAGCAACATGCATTACTGAGAGCTCAGTTAGGACAGTTAAATATTGGGGTCCAACTACCAATGGATGCGGCGTATAACCCTGGACAATATCAAATTCATAACTACTTGAGTCCGGCCGAACCCACGTTGAATTTGAATTGAAGCCGCATTTTCTGAACTTGCTGCCACATTTTGATGGGAATGCTTCTGAGGAGTCATATGCATTCCTAAGGGACTTTGAGCTCATCTGTGCTAACCTCAAACATAATAATGTTAGCCAAGATTATATTAGGCTCAAAGCCCTTCCATTTGCCTTGGGTGGAAAAGCCGATTACTGGGTGAAGAATCTTGGAATCATCATCACCACTTATGCCCAGTTCAAGGACCTATTCCTAAAGAAGTTCTACCCGTTGAGTAGAATTAACATGATGAGGACGCGAATTACGAGTTTTTCCCAGTTACCCCATGAAGCCTTCTGTGATGCTTGGGAAAGATTTAAGGACATCCTGCAAAAGTGCCCTTGTCATGGATTAGATGACAACATCTTGGTCCAATCCTTCTTCACTGGTCTCAACCCTGAGATGCAGGGTTTAGTGAGCGCTGCCTGTGGAGACAGCTATACATCACGAGGAGCGGATACCGTATGGAGGGTATTCGAGCAGATGGCTGAAACTAGCCGCTCACATATGGCCAGCAGGGCCTATACACCATCCCCCAGTTCACTCTCATTTGGAGGGGGAAAATCAACTATAGTCGATCTCTCTCAGGATGTGATCCCTAGCATGGGACTTCTTGCAGACAAGCTTACTGTAGTCGAGAAGATCGACAGGAGGATTGATGAGTTAGACCGGAGCGTCTCCAAACTTCCAAAACATATGGAGGAGTTGACTGAGAAGGTATCTAAGGTAAGGATACCCGCCGTGACTGCACTCTCTGCTCCCGTATACCGAGTTCACCATGTTCAGGAGCAGTTGGTGTCAGGGCAACCCCAGCCGTGGGAGCAGGACCAATCCTACACCCATTCTTTCCAGCAGCCACCTCCAGTAGCAGAGACAGTCCAGGAGGAGCCTCCCCCGGTTTGGGAGGTGAATGGGATATGGTATACTCAGGACCCTGCCAGGCAGGGAAGTACGGGAGACCGACAGACCTATCAGCGTCCCCCGACCTTTCACAACACCGCATTCACCTCCGCACCACCTCCTTCACAGCAGAGCCCTGTATTCCAGCCACCCCAGTAGCAGAGGCAGCAGTACCAGCAGTATGGCCGACAGGGCCATTACCAGACGGGCCAGCAGGGCCCGCAACCCCAGCAACAGCAGCAGAGGCAGTACACTGGCCAGCAGGGCCAGTCTTCCCGTTCTTTTTCCCAGTCTTATCCACTTCCTTCATCGTCTAGTCCTGTGGATATTCAGCAGCAGATACTCAACGAGCTACGTTCCTACAGGAACGAGATTCAAGACTTACGTGTGGATGTCAACCGCCTGTCCAAATGGCGAGACGAGCAGACTGCACCCTCTACCTCTATCCCAAGCCAAGTTCAGGCTAACCCAAATAGCCTGAACCGTTCTAGTTCTCAGCAGCACTTTGGTCAGGTATACTATTCAGCATCTCCTAAATCTGAACATGAGATTCTTTCGTGTGACAAGGCTAACCACATGTCACTCAGGAGCAGAAGGACCGTGGTCGTACCTGACCGGGCGAGGGACACGAGGAGGGGCATCTCTGGAGCTCTACCTGAGGAGTCTTCAGAGGACGAGGAGAGGCATCATATTTTAGAGCCCCATCAGCACTATTCGATGATTTCCACTCAGGGAGCCGAGAGGAGGAGGAGAGCGCGTATGCAGCATCGTCAGCATGGATATTCTTCTGAGTCTACGGAGGACCTTGCATCTCCGGTTGTGGCGGATACCACTCCATCTTCTATTCCACAACCTTTAGTAGATAGTCTAGATTTTGAGTCCATGTTGCATCAAAAAGATTCTTGTATGAAGAACTTTGTTTCCGTTAATGCAAAGAATGATCTTTCTGCTCATGATTCAGACTCTTCATCCTCTGTTTCCCTAGCTTTAATCCCTTTCCCCCGTGCTCTTACGGCAGGAAAGCGCATCAAAAAGATTCAGAAAGATGACCCCGATATGGCACGGTTTTGTAAAGAAAACATCACAGTTAAGGTGCCATTTGATGAATATGTGGCTAACCATCCTGCCTTCCAAAAATACCTTAAGGTGAGATGCACACCTAGAAGGGTTAGCAAGAAGAAAGATAACCGAAATATAAATACACATGTCTTATCAGTAGCCATAACCTATTGTCTCAAGAATCAGACTTTGCCAAAGAAAAAGAGAGACATGGGTGCTCACTATGTGGAGAGTCGTATTGACGACATTGCGTTTGCACGCACACTCTTAGATAACGGTTCTTCGATCAACTTACTTCCCTTAGCATTATATCAGAAATTGGAGTTGGGACCACTTCGCAAATCTAGAGCTTTACTCCAATTCGCAGATCGTTCAGTGAAGAGACCTAAGGGAGAAGTGAAGAACGTCGTTATCTCGATTGAGGGGCAGAACTATCAGGTGGACTTCACAGTCTTGGACATGGAGACCCCCAATCATTGGAGGGAATCTCATATCATTCAAGGGTGACCCTTCCTTAGGACCGCAGGCGCAGCTTTCGATTATGGTACGGGAATGATGAAGTTTCGTTCTCCAGGTGGAGAAGTGAACCTTGAGATGAAGCAAACCAAGTGTCAGCGACCTGATTCAGAGAGTAGTACAGAGTACTCATCTTCAGAGGCAGATTGCAGTATGATTAGCACAGTTGGGATTTGGGGACAGATTCCTTCAGGACAGAGAGAGACCCTTTCATCTGGAGAGGATATAGTGCATGATGCAGTTTGCCAGGTGTTGTCTGATATTGCTAGAGATGCATCAACCTATTCTCATGATGACTTAGAGATCCATCCGGATATGTCAGTTCCATCCTCTTTGGAACAATCATGGGACATAGATGACGAGTCGGACGTGGCTTTTGCCGATTGTTTGGATATTTTTGACGATCCGACTCCCGATACTTCCGATTTGGTGGCGAGTACTACTCAGCTTAGCCCACCTTCATACAGCACGGAACCAGATTTAGATTCAGTTCAGCCAGATTTGATTGATGATACCACATTGCCAGAGCTGAAATCACTACCTCCTACACTCAAGTATGCCTTTCTTGCGGGATCCAAAGAGAGATATCTTGTCATCATTAGCTCAGACTTGACTTTAGAACAGGAGTCTAGGTTGTTAGAGGTCTTAGAGAGGAACCGCAAAGCAATAGGCTGGACAGTGTCGGATCTCGTGGGCATCAACCCTGCTCTCTGCTCGCACCACATTTTTACTGAGGATAACGTGAGACCTTCCTGTGAGTTTCAGAGGAGACTTAACCCCAATCTACGGGAAGTAGTGAAGAAAGAAATTGAGAAATGGTGCAAAGCAAGGTTTATATACCCTATTTCTGACTCCAAGTAGGTGGCCCCACTTCATGTTGTCCCGAAGAAGTCGGGAATTCAGATGGTCACCAACGAGGAGGGGGTAGAGATCGCGACACGAGTACCCACTTCGTGGCGCGTCTGTGTTGACTACAGACGCATGAATGCCGCGACCAAGAAAGATCACTTTCCCTTGCCTTTTATTGATCAGATCTTGGAGAGACTCGCAGAGAAAGAATTCTTCTGTTTTCTTGACGGGTACTCAGGCTACAACCAGGTGGCCATAGCCCCTGAGGAACAGGAAAAGACCACATTCACATGTCCATTCGGTACTTATGCTTTCAGGCGCATGCCATTCGAGCTCTGCAATGCCCCGGGCACATTTCAGCGGTGCATGATAGCCATATTTGCCGAGATGGTGGGAGATTTCCTGGAAATATTCATGGATGACTTCTCGGTCCATGGTGATTCTTTTGATACATGTTTAGCGCACTTAGACCGAGTCCTCACGAGGTGTAGAGAGGTGAATCTGGTACTCTCCTAGGAGAAGAGTCACTTTATGGTGACGGAGGGTATCGTGTTGGGGCATGTCATCTCCAAAAGGGGAATGGAGGTTGACCCTGCCAAGGTGGAGGTGATCAAGAAACTCGATCCACCTACCAACGTGAAGTCAGTGCGGTCATTCTTAGGGCATGTTGGATTCGATAGGAGATTCATTCAAGATTTTTCAAAGATCGCCCGCCCACTGACTGAGCTCTTAGGGAAAGACACAGAGTTCATTGTAGATCATAGGTGTCTAGAGGCCTTTGAGCTCTTGAAAAGGAAGATTTGTGCCTCGCCTATCCTACAAGCTCCTGACTGGTCTCTCCCCTTTGAGATCATGACTGACGCTTCAGATTTCACTATAGGAGCTGTGTTAGGACAACGGCGAGAAGGGATTCCATTTGCGATCCATTATGCGAGCAAAGTATTAGATCCTACACAGAAAAATTATATAGTGACTGAAAAGGAAATGCTCGCAGTAGTATGGGCCCTCGAGAAGTTCAGATCATATATTTTGGGCTCTAAGGTGACAATTTATACTGATCACACAGCTATTCGATATTTAATGGAAAAGAAGGACGCGAAGGCGCGTCTTCTTAGGTGGATTTTACTCCTCCAGGAATTTGATTTGGAGATTAAAGATAAACCTGGAGTGAAGAATGTTGTGGGTGATCACCTTTCTCAGATTGAACTTAAGGATTCTCCTGATCATGAGCGGATTAGAGAGACCTTCCCAGATGAGTCAATTTGTGTTATTGACTCACTCCCGTGGTATACCAACATTGTGAACTATCTTGTCTCCAAGCAGGTTCCCCATGATTGGACTAGGAGCAGCATTGATCGACTGAAGTCGGATTCGAGGAGATACCACTGGGACAATCCTTTCCTTTTCTTTGAAGGACCGGATTGTGTTTGGAGAAGGTGTATTCCTCAGGAGGAATACCAGAGTGTCCTCACATATTGTCATTCACTTGAGGCTGGAGGACACCATTCGGGAAAGAGAACCGCTCACAAAGTACTTCAATGTGGATTGTATTGGCCGACCTTGTTTAGAGATGCTATTGATTTTGTGTGGTCGTGCCCGATTTGTCAAAGAATGGGAGGGTCAGTTGGACAGAGAGATGAGATGCCCATGCAACCGATGATTATTTGTGATGTTTTTGATGCATGGGGCATATATTTTATGGGTCCCTTTCCCAACAGCCAAGGACATGTGTACATATTGTTGGCGGTTGATTATTTATCCAGGTGGGTGGAGGCTATCCCAACCCGAACCGCAGACAGCAAGACTGTCTGTAAGTTTGTGAGAGACCATATTATTGCTAGGTTCGGGGTGCCAAAAGTTTTTATATCTGATGGGGGTAGCCACTTCGTGAACCGGGATATGAGATCTTTAGCTAAGGACTATGGATTTGAGCATAGAGTTACTAGTCCTTACCACCCACAGTCCAACGGCATAGCAGAGGTTTCGAACAGAGAGGTGAAGAGTATTTTGCAGAAATTGGTTCGTCCCGATAGGAAGAACTGGTCTCAACTCTTGGACCAAGTTCTGTGGGCCTATAGGACAGCCTACAAGACATCATTGGGTACTTCACCATTTAGAATGATCTATGGCAAGCCATGCCATTTGCCCGCAGAATTGATTCATAAATCCGAATGGGCAATTAAGAAGATTAATTGGAGTTGTCACCTAGGGAAACTTTGTCGAGACTTGAACTTGAACGAGCTCGTGGAAATCCGAAACAGGGCATATGACAACAGTTTGATTTACAAGGACAAAGTAAAAAGATGGCATGATCAGCACATTAGGTGCAAAGACTTTGTCCATGGACAAAAGGTATGGTTGTTCAAAGCCAGGTTGAAGATGTTCCATGGGAAGCTCAAATCTAAACGGACGGGTCCCTTTGTGGTTAAGAAAGTGCACGAGAATGGAAGTGTAGAGATAGCTGATCTCACAGATGGTGCACAATCTCATGTGGTGAATGGACAATTGTTGAAGCATTTTGTTGATTCGAAAGAGCAGTTAGTCCAAGTCGAGGTCATCAACTTCGTACAGAGTGAGCACGGAGCAGATACATCTTATTACTCTTCATGAAGATGCAGCATCAAGATTCAACATCTTAGAAGATTCAATCACTCTTGTACATATTCTCCCTTCTTTGTATATTCTCGAGATTACATCAGTTCTCACACTTACTCTTGTCCTATACTTAGGCTGACCAAAGCCTAAGTATAGGGGGGACCGATGCCCGCCATGTGTATATACTCATCATTTCTCCTCGTGACCTCGTCCGTCCCATTTTTGCTCTTCTTCTACACTTAGGCCGACCAGAGCCTAAGTATAAGGGGGCGGACGATTCTATACTTTTTTATTATTTTAGCTTTCCTACGCTTAGTACGAGCTATGTCTTTTTGTCACCTAGTGCCATGAGGACATAGCACATGCTAAGTATAGGGGGGCGTGTATATATTACATATATACTTTACCCATAGCTCGTACTTTCACGTATTTTTGTATATATTATACATAAATTATGGGGTGGGTAAAAAAACAAAATAAAACAAAACAAAACAAAACAAAAACTTTTTCCTAAAAAAACTCTTTTTCCTTATTTGCTAAAAAACTTTTCAAAAAAATCCTCTTTAAAAAAAACTTTTTCAAAAAAAAGTCTTTTCTTATTTACCTATCTTTTTCAAAAAAAAACTTTTCAAAAAAAAAGCAAAACTTTTCTAACAAAAAAAATTCTTTGCCTTTGTTTGTCAAAAAAAACTTTTTGAAAAAAAAATCTAAAACTTAAAAAAAAACCAATCAATCATCATAAAAAAACTGACTAAAAAAACTAACTAATAAGTTAGTTTAATCCCTGACACCATTCACTTTCACACAAGACTAGTGATGTTCAAGAACACTTGGTTTATGAGGTCTTGAGATTTTGAGTTAACCAGCCTTAGTTATTAGGGTCCTTGACTTAATTATTCACATTTCCCTAGTTTGAAAGATTTGTGTGCTATATAACATGCTTAGTCTCTACCTTAAGAATATGATCAGCACCTTACGTACACGACAGCAGTTATGATGAGATGAGTTGAAATTTCACTTAAGGAACTGGGATGAGGGATTTGAGTTTGGATTTGATTTAATGATGCTCGAGGATGGGATAAAATCAATGAAGGCTTCATGAAACCTGAGTGTCAGCACATTTAGCCAGTATGAGAACATGGTTCTTGTACTATCTCTTAACATTTACCTATGTGCCAGGGTGTGATAAAATAAAAAAATGTTTATCAGTGTGCGTCAACTCTTGGTAAAAGCAGTGGAGCTAGCCAAAAATACTACAAAGCAATGAAATGTCAAAGAAAAGCTCTCGTTCCACAAAGTCAATTATCAAAAGAGCTTTTACCAAAGGCGAGCGCTCCCAACCATTTCAAAGTTTCCACTTGGACCACCGCTATTAGGACCAGGAGTCGGGCTTGCACCAAAAAAGGGCTCTGCATCGTAAATGCTACAAGTCTGGGTGTATAAGGTACGATAGGTACTCAAAAAAGGCACACCCCGGTGTACTCTCAGGAAAACAAGTGCAGACGGCTCCAACTTCTCTTGACGGACGCACTGATCAACACCAAAAATATGCGTTGCGTACTAAAGCACTTGAGAGGATCCTTGTTCCAATGAGAGGGAGAGAAGAAATGACACAATCCTATGCCCTCCATCAACTGGCCTTCCATCTACACTTTTAAGTCTGACAACTAAAGAGACGGTGGATTGGTTGCAAGAAATAGTTTATTCCCTAGTGTTGAGGATCGGGTCCTTAGGAGAGCCTCTTGGACTGGAACCTTGTGTGACGTTGTGACTCTACTCTTGTAACTGCGGTCAACACTTAAAGTCATATCCCTACTATATACGTATACAAAGAGAGTCTGATGATTACGGAAATTGGATACCTTTTGACTAGAGCTTGGTTCAGCTTAGAATTTTAGGATCTCTAAAACCGAGAGTTCTTGAACGGATCAAGTCTTGTATTCACATGCACAGCCAGGGGTTAACCCAATTTATTCATTCTTTATTTGCTCGAGGACTAGCAAAGTTTAAGTATAGGGGGGTGATGAATCCACGATTCATCATCTTAATATCTTGATCTTAGCAAAATCCCCAAGTAAAATCCCAAATAAATGTCCATAAAATCCATAAATTAACAAAATGACTCTTGAAATAAAATACACTAATTATTGTATATTAAATTGTACAAAATAAATTACACATAAAAAGCCGCAAAAATAAAGGAGTTTTATACATGTAAATAGCCCAAAACTTCATGTATTTTTAATAATTTCATTTCAACTCCTTTTTCCCTAATTCTTTCTCTAACTTGTTTATAAAAATGTATATAAAAATACAAAAATACAAAACAAATTTTACCTCAAATAAATGCTCCTAGATCCCAAAGAGAAAAGGCCGTAAAGTCCAACTTCCAAGCTAAATTCCCGCTCCGTGTGAACTCCAAATTCACCAAACTCACTTTTAAAGTTCAAGTTAGAAAATTATCTATCCAACGGAAGTGGTTTCATTAAAATCGGAGCTCATTTGCAAAAGTTGGGTTTTGGGACCTAGATGTACATTGTATTATCTTGTATATATTCATTATTTCTTCATTTTTTATTGTATCTTTCTTAATTACTAAAAATACACAAAAATCATACTTATGTTGTATTTTAATTGACTATTTTATTGTATTTTTTCGTTGTAAATATCTCTTATTAAAAAGACAAAAAAATTACATATTAGAAAAGTAAAAAAGCTAGCTTTCGTGAAGTATTGAAAAAAGCAGGAAATGGACGCGAGAGCTACGAGGGCGGTGCTGGGTCGCGGGCGCTCGCTGAAGGTTCGCGGGCTGTCGACGTGGGAGTTTCTGACGAGGTTCTCCGGGATGCGTCGCTCTTCGGGGGGGTCCTAGATGCTCACTCGAAGGTTACGTTTGAAGGCTCGAAGGTGGTGCTCGAGGGTTCGGAGGTTCTCGTCGAAGGCGCGAAGGTTGCGGGGAACGGTGCGGTGGTCTCAACTGGTGCTTCGAAGGGCAAGGCCGCCGTCTTTCTCCATGGGGGTTCTGCGACCATGGAGCACGATGCGGCAGACGTTTGGAAGTCGGTCTCTCATAAGAAGGCAGGTAAACGTTGTTTCAGGTGTGGGGAGCGGGGTCATCTTGCTTCTGCATGTCCTTAGCCTCCTCGTTGCTTTGCATGCGGGGATACGGGGCATCGTCGTGCCTCTTGCGGTTGGGTTCGTCAGCGCGGCTCGCTCAGGTCCGGGATTCCTTCCTTCTCGGTACGTGCGGTGCATGATCATCTTCCGAGCCGCTTCTCCAGACGGGAGATCCAGGGGCGTTCTTACGCGCAGGTGGTGGCTCCTCGTCCTCTTCAGAATCCTTCGGTCTCCCAGGCTAACACGGCGCATTCTCTTCCTATTGGGGTGGCGGCGAGGAGCAACGCGCCGTTGGGTGCAACTTCTGGCGCTCTTGGTGATGCTTCGACGTCGGCCTTCTCTCGTGCTAAAGCCCTTCCCTTGGAGGCTTCGTCTTCGTCTGAGGACCGTGGTCCGTCTCGCTTGGTGCTTATTGGGGTCGCTCGTCACCCCGTCGTCGGTTGGGAGGCGGTGAAGCAGCATGTTCTTGGTGCTCTGGGTCCCTTGTTTCTTGGGGACTTCTGCGTTATGGACGCCTCCCACTGTTGCCTGCGCGGTCTCTCTCCTCAGCTTCGGGACTTCATGCTGTCTCATGGTTCTAACGATGTGGTTTACTAGCGTCCACCCCGGGTGGCGGATGGAGCTTCGTCCTCGACCGAGGTTTGCATGGCCTCCATTACTGGTGTTCCGTTCTTTTCAAGATCTATCCCTGTTCTCAACAAGGTTTTCCACCGGTGGGGATCTATTCTCTCCATCTTCGACGACGGCCTCTCCCCGTTGGCCGACTGGCAGTCCTTGAAGGTCTTGTTCGAATGTAGCCCGGCCTTCCTCCGCGAGACGAGTGGGCGTTCCGTCTTTGGGTCTCTCAAGGTTGGTACCTGGAGGTCTAAGCCTTGTCTTTCTGTTATCCCTCCTTCCTCGGATTCTGATGCTCAGTCCTTGAGTGGCGACCGGCAACTTCCTGCTTCGCCGGTCGGCGACACTCCGGTTCACTTTGACGCTTCGTCTTCGCCGCCTCACGTGGCACGGGATGTTTCATCTCCTTCTTGCCACGTGGCGGGTTCGGTGGCTATTCCCGAAGTGGCGCCTTGCTCTCATGATGTAGTGGGTTTTTCCGAGACGCCTCTTCAGGTCCCACTTCTTACGCTTGAATCTTCTAATCTCCCTGGCGTGGAGGGGTTCGAGAACGATTCGTCTTCTGCTTCAATTCGGTTCGGTTCGGCCCCTGCTTTGCGGTTTGGCTCTTTGGATCCTTTCGCGGATCCTTCACTTACTAGGGGTGGATCCTCGGTGCTGCGCGGATCGTGGCCGCGGCCCACGGTTAAGGACTTTCGGATGCCTCGCCCCGATTCTGTTGTGATTCAAATAGAGGCCCTTCGGTTGGATGCTAATCCCCATATGGTCCCTTCGACTCCGATACGTACCCCCCCTAGCTCGTCTATGGCTCTCTCTCCCCAGGTCTCGGGAGCTCTTCTTACAGGTACAGGGACGGTCTCCTCCTTCAGGCGCTACGGAACTATTTACAGCAGGCGTATCCCTTCCTCCCGAGCGTCTCCGATTATACTTTCTTGCGCTACTCTTCGACAGGTTGTGGCTGAGGCCGCGGGTGTTTGCGGCATCGACGTCGGCGCGGGCTCTCCGGATGACGATGCGCAGGGGGTGACTCATCAGGGGCCGGATGCCCCCAGCTGCTGACTGGTGAACTCTCGGAGTTCTTTCTTCCTGGGGCCTTTTCCTTGGTTATCTTAATGAAGGTGCTGTCATGGAATGTTCGTGGCCTTGGTGATATGGCTAAACGTCGGTCTCTGGGCTCCCGTCTCTCGGAATGGGGTTGTGATGTTGCTTGTATACAAGAAACAAAACTCGCGGCTCTTGATGACTATACGTGGCGTTCTTTTGGTGCCAGTTCTTTTACTGAATTCCATGCGACTAACGCGGTTGGCTCTGCTGGGGGATTACTGGTCACGTGGCAATCTCACTCGTTCTCCTTTAGATCTATGCTTGCTGGCCGTCACGTGCTCTCGATCGTATTGGAAAATGTCCGCTCGTCTGCTATCCTCGCTGTCTCCTGCGTTTACGCACCAACTTGCCATATTCTTCGTCGGGAATTATGGGATGATTTACGTGATGCTGCCAACTCCTTCTCGGGGATCCCATGGATTGTGGGAGGGGACTTCAATGTTACCATCCACTTCTCCGATCGACCTCGCGGGCGGGGAGGTCGCGATCCTGGCTTGCAAGATTTTTTGGACTTAATTCATGACTTGGCGTTTGTGAACTTGGTGCCGAACGATATCTCCTACACATGGCGGAACAACTCTTCTCGTTCCAGGATTGACCGATTTCTAGCAAATGGATTGGCTATGGACTCATTCCCTCTCAGTTCTGTTGGCTCGCGTCCCCGTGCTTTCTCGGATCACTCGCCTATTATTTGGGACGATGGTGTTAGACTTAATCCTCGGGGACTCTTTCGCTACGAAAAAAGTTGGCTATTGGAACCTAACTTTAAAGATATTGTCATGAACCATTGGACTCACGTCCCGGTCTCGGGCTCGGCGGCATCTAAACTTTCTCAGAAGCTTTCTTCCCTTCGTCGGGTCCTTGCTGAATTCAAATCTACCACTAGGCATATGCGTCATGCTGTGCGTGTCGAGGCGGAGAATCTTATCTTGCATTTCGATTCCACTGAGAACGAGCGCGAGCTTACTATGGACGAGCTTCGTGATCGCTCTAATGCTATTGCGCGGGTGCAGGAGGAGGATAAGAAGAGATCTATTGAATGGCGTCAACGCTCAAAGGAAAAATGGATCAAAGAAGGCGACGCCAACACGTCCTTCCATCGGGCGGCTAGCAACCGTAGGCGCATTAATTCGATTCGGTCTATCTCCATCAATGATGTTGTATTCACGGGTGATCGTGAGATGGGAGTCGTCATCACTGACCAATTCAGACGTTCCTCTTCTGCTCTCCCTTCTCGGAGGTGGCGCTGGCTCGGGGCGGGGGCGCCCCGTATTTCGGACGAGGACTCCTCTTTTCTTACTCGCCCCATCTCAGATTATGGGGCCTGAATCTTGATTCATCCCCGGGTCCGGACGGTTTTCCCATCGCCTTCTACAGGGACTTCTGGGACGTAGTCTCGGGGGACGTCTTTGCGGTGGTCTCCGAATTTTGTTCTGGCAACCTCGGCTTTGATCGTATCAACCGGGCTAACATTGTTCTTATTCCGAAGAAAACCCCTGCGCTTCGCTTTGATGACTTTCGGCCTATCGCCGTCTCCAATGCTATCTACCTCATTGTGGCAAGAACCCTGGCCAATCGGTTATCTCGGATCTTAGATGGCCTCATCTCGCATGTCCAAGGTGCGTTTATTAAGGGTAGGCATATTGCGGATTGTATTCTCGTTGCGTCGGAAATTGTGGCCGATTGGAAGAGGGAGAAAAAGAAGGGGATTCTATGGAAGATTGACTTTGCTAAAGCATACGACTCTATTGATTGGCGCTTCCTCCGGTCCGCTCTGCATAGACGGGATTCCCGAATCTTTGGATTTCTTGGATGCACAGATGTATTTCCACGGTCTCTCTTTCTGTGCTTATCAACGGCCGGGCGGTTGGCGGCTCCTTTCAGCCTCGCAAGGGGGTGCGTCAGGGCTGCCCCCTGGCGCCTCTCCTCTTCGTTCTTGCCTCGGATGTTTTGTCTCGAATGGTTCTCGGCGTCGTTGACGCTGGCCTCACGTCGGGTTTCCGTAAGGGGGATCTTTGCATGCCTATTATCCAGTTCGCGGACGACACGATTTGCTTCATCGAGGGGGGCCCGGACGCGGTGGCGGGGATGGCTCATACACTCTCTATTTTCTGTGAACTTTCGGGGATGTCGACTAATGCGGTTAAATGTATTGTGGTGCCCTTCGGTTTGTCGATGTCGGAGGCGGAGGAGTGCAGCCGCTTACTCGGCTCTCCGCTTGGGGAGCTTCCTCTCCCATACCTTGGTGCCCCCCTTTCGGTTGGGCGGAACCGTTCTGATGACTGGCAGCCTATTCTGGAACGGATGGAGTTGCGTTTGGCGGGATGGAGGACTTCCCTGCTTTCCCGGGGAGGTCGTCTTGTCCTTCTTAAATCCGTACTCTCTGCTATTCCGATCTACTTCTTATCGGTTCGTAAAATGCCCGTGGGTGTTCGCGGTCGCTTGGAGAAATGCATGCGGAGATTTTTATGGGGTCGCTCTGACGGCAGTGGCAGAGTTGTTCATCTGGTTGCGTGGGAGGTGGTGACCCTGCCTAAGAGCTCCGGCGGTCTTGGCGTCCGTAACCTGGTTCGCGTCAACGAGGCACTTCTTCTGAAATGGGTGCCTAAGATCTGGGGCAAGGATGATTCTTTTCTCTGTAATGTGCTGCAGGCGATTTTGGGCGAGGATTGGAGTGGCTTTATACGTGGGGTTTGCCCTGTTCACTCCTCTCATTTATGGCGTTGCGTGTTTGATACATATAGAAGCAACCGTTCATTATTCACACTTGTGCTGGGGTCGGGTGCCGTCCTCAAGTTTTGGCATGACGACTGGTCGGGGGGTGGCTCCTTTCAGACACGCTTTCCGAGGTTATTTGCTCTGGCGGAGAATCGGCTTGCCTCTGTTGCGGATTATTGGATAAACGGGTGTTGGTGCCCATCATTCACGGGCGTTCTTTCGGACCAACGTGCGATCGATTTAGCCTCGCTGCTGGAGGCCCTTTCATCTTCCGCTTCTCCAGGTACTCTGCGGGACCATTGGGCTTGGAAGGACGGGGCCTTCACCTCTCATAAGGCGTTCCTTGCTCTGCTATCTCCTCCTCCTGCTCTGGCCGCTTCCCTGGTGCGCGACTGCGCCTTATTATGGGGTTTGCGTCTGCCCGCGCGGATCTCTTTTTTCTTATGGGTCTTTCATCATCGGCGTTTGATGACCCGGGACCGTTGCGCCACATTTCTTCCTCCCTCCAGCGTCAGATGCCATCTTTGCGAGGTGAGGGACGAATCGGCCGACCACCTCTTCTTTCAATGTCTGTCGGTGACTCAGGTATGGGACGACGTTGCTTGGGCTCGTGCGGACAATATTGACGACTTCTGCGACATCCTTTGGCTCAACAGGACGCGGGCTCGATATGATTTGCTGGGCCCCATTGCGCGCCTTTGGTCCATCTGGCGTGCTCGTAATGAGGCTATTTTATCGGGGGTGCGTTTTTACAAAGAGAATGTGACGATTGCGGCCATCAGATTAATTTCAGATTGGTGTTATTAGTTGGGTCACGGCTTTCGTTAGCCGCTTGTTTACATTGTACTTTAGTCCCCCTCTTCTCTCTTTCCTCCTCTCCTAAACCTGTAAGTATCTTTTTTTCTTAACTTTACGTAATATAATATACTGGGGCGAACACCAACGAGTGTATCCCCCTCTTTTGAGCCTCAAAAAAAAAGTAAAAAAATGTGTACATGTTGTTTGTCTTCCCTTGTAAATTCTCCACTATCTATTTTATTCTTTTTTATTCTATTGTAATTAAAGTAGCCTACTTTATTTTATATTATTTATTTATTTATTTTACATTTTCTACAATAACCACCAATTCAACTCCATTATTCCACCATTTTTTCCAACTTCCCATAAACTCCATTAATAATACAACCTCCCATTCAATTCCACCACTTTAATAACCTCTCATTCCATTCTCTTTATATACATGTCATTCTCCTCATTTTTGCCTTTGATCCATCTTTATGTGAGGAGAGCCTAGTTCCTAGAGTTGAATCGGTGACAGCGACGCAACTGCGGTCGAGCGATGACGGCCCTCTCTCCGGTGAGATCCGTTGGCTTTTTGGCCAACACCGCAGCCGCACTCGCGCACTGCTCGAGCTCATCGCGCGCCGGCGATTCGAGCGAAGACCGTGCTCTCGCGAGTACTCCATAGGCGACGGCATTCATCGTAGGTAATTTTATTCTCATTTTAACATCGTGTAATTTTTTGCATTTTTTTTATCACACCATATAACCATCCACATGTCCCCATTTATTTAGTTCATGTCATCTTCTCACTATCATTTTCCCCCCTTCTTTTTGTGTACATATTTCTTGTCTAAAGAAAATTTAAAAAAAGGTAAAAAAAATTAAAACAAAAAAAATCTTTTTTACAGCAGTTTTTTAAGCAAAATTATTCAGTAAAAAAATCAAAAAAAAATTAAAAAAAAAAAAGAAAACAACTAGCAGCAGCGGTGGGAGCCCCGCCGCCGCCGCCCATCTCCTTCACGGGAGCAGCAGCGGCCAAGCCGCCGCCACCCCCCCCCCTTTTAACGTCAGCCTCGCGGCCTCCGCCGACCTCCGCGCAGTCCCGCGCGGCCGGCCTCGCCACCGACGGCCGCTCCTTCCAGGTCGCGGACCCGCGCCACCGACTCCACCTCAGCGGCCCCGCGCGCCGCCTCCACAACCGCCGACGCCCTCCCCGCCACCAGCCGCGCAAGGCGGCGCCCCTCCGTCGCGACCTCGCGGCCGGCCGCTCCCCGCGCGCGGCCGCACCGCCGCCGCCAACCCCCTCCCCCGTTGGGTTCTTCTCCAGCCGATCAGGGAAGAAGGTGGTTTTCCCTTTGAATTATTTTATTGTGAAAATTACATTTTCTTTATTTATAGTTTTTGTAATTACGCAATGGTCCCTGTACATGTTTTAGTGTAAATATTGTTTTTCTGATTTTGCAAGGACAACCCTGTGTTCATGCATTAATTTGGACCTCATTTTGACGTCCTTTTATTTAAAGAAAAATAGCATTGTGTTGAGCAGCTTATTCTCTGTCATCTGAATATTTAATTTTATTTTTGTGAGATATTGTGAATTAAATAAAATTGTGCAACTGAACTTCTGCATATTTTGCCCAATCAGGACTCTTAAAATTATATCTCACATACGGTTGCTCTAAAAATTCCACAAAAATTATATGTGATGCCTTGAAGAGTTTTTAATTTAATGTCCAAATTTCAACCAAAATGGAGTTATCTTGTGCCTGAAATAAATCATAGAGTGGAATTCATATTTTATTTTTAATTAAATCCACGTATATCCTTTTTGCGAAATTTCAAATCTCATGGATTCTACATAAAAATATCTTTAAGGGATAATTCGCATTCTGATTAATTTGACATTGTAGATTTATTAGAAATTATTTACTCACTGTCACTCTATTTTCACTAAAAAATCCATAAAAAATTCATAACTTGTCAAAAAATTCCAAAAAAAATATTGTAGCTTCCTTGCTTTATGTTTTCATTCCAGTAATTTTTTCATAATTTTTTCTTACTGTTTGTGTGCGAAATTGCGAAAAAAATCCATAAAAAGTGTACATTTTTATTTATTGCATTTTAACCCATAAAATTCCAAAAGAAAGTACCTTGCATTCATCTCTGGATTAGGACTCTAGAAAAAATATAATTTGGCTAAATTGGACTAATTTGACATTAAAATTAATATGGCCTTGTTGTGTGTTTTCTTAGTGTTGTAATTCACTTGCATTTGCATTCTATTTGCATAAAAAATCTAAAAAAATACGCATTGGAAATCTAGACCTAAGTTTTCAAATTAAACCCAAGTTGTTCCTTTGTCTCCCTGAGTTCGACCCCGGACTTGCCCGGGATATAAATTAAAGCCGAGACACTCTTCACGGAAATCTTCTCTCGGTTCTGACCGAATCGCTAAGTACACGTATTACAACGTGACCAAATTAAATATCGTATTTAGCGACCTGTCAATCATCTTCTTCTTCGTCTCCTCGTCCACCTTGGGACATGCAGCAACGTTGCATCTTCGGTATGCTAGATGTTGCTTGAACATGTACACACCTCCCTTGACAACATTCTTTCACATCATGCAAGTAACCATGTTCGGATCCGCACATTGAAAGGTAACCATAATGCCATGCAGGATCACTTGATCCCGGCATCACATAAAAAGACGAGTCACTACCAGAAGCGATGTTCGCCAGTGGTGTAGCCATCTACATATGCACAAACTTATAAGTTAACAAACTTGAAAAAACTACATAAGTTAATAATCGAATCAGACACTGGCATAACATTTAAATCAATTACTATTAAACCAATTATACAAGTATTCCTATATACTTCTAACAAATTCTGAAATTCTTGCATCAAACAATTCATAACTTATCACTCAATCATCACATTAATAAAAAGGCTTCAAAAATTCATAAAATAGAAACCTATTTGCTAATAAAGTATAGTTCCAAAGAGATGACTTGAGAAAATTCTTAAAATAACAATCTTTTTGCTAATAAAATAGCAACCTAATCAGTAACTCAGCATTATACACAAGTAAAATAACAAATGACTTGAGAAAATAAATGATTTAAGCCACTAAAAGCTAGAAAATCTAGAAAATATGCACAAAGCTTCAAAATGCATCATTGATTCAGTCCACTAATACTTTAAAAAATATGCAAGAAGCTTGAAATCGAAAAAAAAAAGCAAACCTAGTTAGGGCACGAAAAGGAGAGAAACGAAGCAGGCGGACTCATAATAGCCGGTACGGCCTCGGGAACAGCAGCTAGAAGAAGTCGGTGATGGAAATGGCGACGACTGACGATGGAGATGGTGATGATCAACGATGGAGCAGCTCTCCGAGTCAACAAATCGGGTCGACTAATCGGGTTAGTCGATCGATTTTTGCAACAGTACCCTCAATTGATGAGAACAATTGTGCCATGAGTATACACACACATAATTCCTTATATACTCGTGTACACACATTTGTTTTAGTCTACAGCCCTAGTCTTCATCTTTTTCCAGCATCATGTCAAAGAACAAGGTCAACATCATATCTTTGGATACCCTCAAAGGTCCAATGCCCATAGTCAAGATGGATGGGACCAACTATGAGTTGTGTGTCATGCAGTTCATGAGCCTTATGCAATGCAATGAGAAGAAGCACATTATGACATGGGAGGAGCTGACTGACAAGACTGGGGCTAATGCCTCTTGGAAGGCAACTGATGCATACACGCGCGTGTAGCTATAAGGTACCCGATCATGGAGATAGCCAATGATATCTTACATCAGTGTACTGCCAAGGAAGTATGGGATATACTCGATGCCGCCAACTCTCAATCTAGGAATGAGACGAAGATATTTAAGCTCCAGTATGACATCTTTACAGTCAAGCAGAATGGGTATCCTTTGCATTCCTTATATATGTCATTCAGGGTGTGTTTGAGAAGCTTTATAGCTTCATGCCTCCGGCAGCAACTTCGAAGCAGTAGAAGGCATAAATGAACGCCTCCATGATTGGAGTCTTTTTGACATCTCTTAAGCTTGAGTATGATGCCGCAAGGTTTTTGTTACTTGCGGATGCTACCATACCTCTACTGAAGGAAGAACACTGCAGACTCAGCAAGACCACAGCCCTTCATCGGCCTCTTCTCAAACCTCCTCGACGATGGCCACATCTCACGATTGAGGACAATTATCTCAATTCAGAGTACGCAGTGCTCATGGCAGGGGAGGTTCTCGTCCACGTCAACCATGCACTTATTGTCACCGCTCGAGTAGTACATCCCAATTCTTCATGCCTCAAGGCATTATACATCAAATGCCTAGCCCTTACACCTCTCAGTAGAACGGTGTTGTGGAATGGAAATACCGTCATCTTCTTGATGTGACCAGAATTCTTCTCATTCAAAGTTGTTCTCCATCTTCTTTCTGGGAATGTCGTTGTCAATGCATGTTACATGGTCAATGGGATGTTGTCTTCTGTGCTAGGCGAAAAGGTTCCTTATTCGATTGCATTTCTTGATAGGGATCTTTTCTCTCTAATAACTCATGTCGATGGTATAGTGGTTTTTGTTCACCATCTGACCCATGACCGTGACAAGCTCTCTCAGAGCTAGCGTGCCTTTGTTGGATACTCCCGGACCCAGAAAGGGTATTGATGCTTTGATACTGACGGACAGAAGTACTATGTTAGTGTTGATGTCACTTTCTTTGAGTCGGTCATGTACTTTACTCCAACAGGTAACAAGATGATCGAGTCTGAGTCTGGTGAGGAGGTTTACATACCCCCTCCTCCTACTCCACTACCACCTTCTCCTATAGTTCCTCTTATGCCACCACTACTTCAACCTTGACCTTACTTTTACGCTTGCAGGCAGCCGATTGTACCCATGCTCATGAGCCTTCCTGTTATCCAATACGCCCCAGGTAAATTCTGAGAACTTGGTTTCTTGGCACTGATGATTTATATGTTACGCAGAACACTTTACAGGTTAAGCAGTTTGCACCACAGGTTCCAATCATGCAGATGATCAACCCATTGCTATTCGGAAGCAGAGGTGTAAGTGTGCTACGTATCCTCTTGCTGCACATATGGATTTCAAGAGGTTTGTCATGGGTCTCTCAACTATGGAGTTCCCCCCAACATATCAAGAGGCTATGCAAGACAGTCAATAGCATCTTACCATGGAGGAGGAGATTGAAGTACTCCAGTCTCGTGGCTCATGGATCTCTCTTACTACTTCACTAATTCATCCATTGTTGGCTGCAAATGGGTGTTTACAGTGAAGAACCATGCAGATGGCAGTGTTGATCACGACAAGACTCGGCTTGTGGCTATTGGATTCATCAAGACTTATAGGGTGGATTAAAAGGACATGTTCTCTCTAGTGGCCTGTCAGTCTACTCTCTGGATTCTCCTCTAGGTTGCAATGGTTCAAGATTGGTCCTTGTCTCAGTTGGATGTGAAGAATACTTTTTTATATGATGATCTGCAAAAGAATGCGTACTTATAGCAGCCACCTAGTTTTGCTATTGAGGGGGGTGTTAGATGGTTCGTAGATTTAGTAAGGCTATATATGGTGTAGAGATATATGTCATTCTATTTTGTACCGTTTCGTATTTTCTCTTTTCTTTTGGACTCTTAGTGTATTTTACCCATAGGCAACTCTCCTATATAAGAGAGCCTAAGGCGTATGGAATAAACAACTCTCTTATTTTCCCAACATGGTATCAGAGCGACAATCCTAGACCGGAGTTCTCGAACCAAACCCTAACCCTAGCCCCCACCTCCAAGCCCTCCGTGTCGCCACCTCGGCCTCCGTGCGTTGCCGCCTCAGCCTCCTGCACGGCCTTACGCGTCGCTCCTCGTGCGGATCTGCACGTCGCCCACGCCCTTCACGCGCACCTCCTACGCACCCAGGCACCGCACCTCCTGTGCATCCACCGATGTGGGTTGTCCAGGCGCGTCACCCAGGCACCTCCTGTGCATCCTCCGATGCGGGTTGCCTAGGCACTATGCCTCCTCCTGTGCGTGTGCGGCCCCGGTTAGCGTGCGTGTGCATCCCTAGCTTCGTGCGTGCACACGAGCATATACATCGAAGGTTGTGCACATCTCGGCCCTCTTAGGACTTGTGAGCAGTCTCATATCCTAGGGTTCACCTAACCCTAGGGTACCTTTATAATAGAGGAGACTCTCGCTCAAGTTTTCAAGTCTATGGGTTTGGTTGCTTGAGTCTACACATGCAACTAAACCCGTTAATGTCTGTGTAGATGATCATATCTTCAGTCTACCACCCTAGTCTTCTATCATCATCATGTCAGAAAGCAAGGCAGATATTCCATCTACAGGTGCCTTCACAGGTCCAGTGCCCATTGTAAAGATGGATGGGTCAAATTACGAATTGTGGGCAATGCAGTTCATGACTATGATGAAGTCAACCGGTAAGAAGCACGTTCTTACTGAGGAAGAGCCTGCTGAGAAGACTGGGGTCAACGCCTCATGGGAGGCAGATGATGCATATGCCAAGGTTTGGCTATCATGAACTCTGGCAATTGAGATTGCCAACGATATTCTCCATCAGCCCACTGCAAAAGCAATGCGGGACATTCTGGCTGCTACATATTCACAGGCAAAGAATGAGACGAAGATTCTGCAACTACAGCATGACATCTTCACAATCAAACAAAATGGCTGGCCATTACACTCATTATACACGTTTCTACGTGGAATGTTCGAGAAGCTCTACAGCTTCATGCCTCTCACAGCCACCCCTGAGCAACAGAAGACGTACCGGAATGCCACTATGGTTGGTGTATTCCTGGCAGCTCTTGATCCAGAATACGAGGTAGCACGTTCTCAGATCTTGACAGATTCCACTATTCCTCCGATGGAGGAAGCATTTCATAGACTGAGTCGTATTACTGTTCGTTCATCCACTGCAAATCAGACCACCTCAGCCATGGCAGCGAATCGAGGTCGTGGAGGTCATCATCAGTTCCGTGGTCGTAGACCTTGGGGCAGAGGGGGTCGTGTTCGGCCAACATGCACCTTTTGTCACCGTTCTGGGCATACTGAAGAAACGTGCTATTCCAAACATGGATTTCCTGCTTCTGCACGAGTAGCTGAACAGATTGAGCCCCCATCTGCTTCATCTCTGGATCAGTGCTTTGATGATCTTGTGGCCCGTCTGAGGGGCATTATTCCTCCATCCGGTCCCGTTGCATTTGTACCTGCTCCTGATAGTCACTCCGATGTTGCTGCTTCTGCATCCACCGGTACCTCAGGTAGCACTTATGCATTTACTAGCAGTAGTGGATCAGATACTTTAGAGTGGATTATGGACTCTGGTGCCACACATCATCTATGTGGTGATCAAGATCTACTTACAGTCTACCGACAGGTTCCTCCAGGTCGTACTGTGGTTATTGCCAATGGGACACATTCTCCGATCACTGGTCAGGGAGAGATTAGCCTGACACCCTCTATGCAACCCAAGAATGTGCTGCACGCGCCTGATTTTTCTATGAATTTATTGTCCATTAGCCAACTTACAAAGGATTTACATTGTCGAGCAATTTTTTATCCATCTTCTCTCATCTTTCAGGACATCCTTACGGGCAACGTGATTGGGCGTGGCTATGAGCAAGGCGGCCTATATCGTCTCAGTCGGACCCCTTATGTCGTAGCCTCCTCTCTACATGTTGTCTCCCCCCTCCTGTGGCACTTGCGCTTTGGACATCTACCGCTTCAGAAACTGTGTCGTGTGTTACCCCAGGTTTCACCTCACACGTCCATCCAATGTGAGGCTTGTCAGTTGAGAAAGCACCATCGGTCTACCTTTCCCAGTCATCAAATCGGAGTAGTAGCTCCAAGTTTGAGTTGTTTCATGTCGATATCTGGGGTCCTAGCCGTGTTCCTGATCATCAGGGACAGAGGTTTTATATGGTTATTGTAGATGATTTCTCTCGTGTGTCCTGGGTCTTTTTGTTAAAGAATAAAACTGAAGCGGGGAATATTATCATAAATTTCATCAATGAAGTTCGTAATGTTTTTTCTGCATCTGTAAAAATTATGAGAAGTGATAATGCCTTGGAATTCCGTACTCATACTATCTCCAATTATTTTTCAGCTCAAGGGATTATTCACCAGACATCATGTGCTTATACTTCTCAACAAAATGGAGTTGCAGAAAGGAAACATCGTCATTTACTTGATGTCACCAGGTCGCTTCTCATACAGAGTCATGCCCCTCATTCTTTCTGGGGTGATGTTGTCCTAACGGCATGTTATCTCATTAATCGTATGCTATCGTTTGTCTTAGGTGAGAAGATTCCTTTCTCCCTTATTTTTCCGGAAAGAGAATTGTTCTCCCTTACTCCTCGTGTGTTTGGCCCGGTGGCCTTTGTCCACAAGTTGTCTCCAGGTATTAACAAGCTCTCTCCTAGGGTTGTCAAGTGTGTTTTCGTCGGGTACTCCAGAACACAAAAGGGGTACATGTGTTATGATCCATTGCGCAAGAGATATTTTGTTAGTGTTGATGTTACCTTTTTTAAGTCCGTTATGTACTTCTCTTCTACAGGTGATCAGTTGGTATCCTCTAGCACAGGTGAAGCTATATACATGCCACCACCATCACCCCATCCACCACTACCATCACCACCTCCACCACTACCATCCCCTACACCTCTTGTTACCGTTCATGTTTCCCCATTGCCATTCCACTATACCCGTCGGCCTGCTTCTGCTCATGGTCACCGCTCATCATCTAGCTCGCCTGAGGTATGTTCTGAGAATATAATCAATATTGATGGATCTGACGATTTACCTGAGTAGGATGTGTTACAAAGGCCAAATGAGGGTGCAGGTGATTTGGATCTTCCTATTGCACTTCGGAAACAGAAGCGCAGCTGCTTTTCATATCCTATAGCATCCACTATTTCTTTTGATCACTTATCTGGAGAATTCAGGAGCTTTGTCATTGCACTATTGGCGGTGGATATTCCACGGAATTACCAAGATGCGTTGAAGGATAGTAGATGGCGTTTAGCCATGGAAGAAGAAATGGTTGCTCTTCAGTCAAGAGATACCTGGAGCCTTGTTACTGCACCTACAAATGTGCCTATAGTGAGCTGCAAGTGGGTCTTTACAGTTAAGCAGAAGGCAGATGGCAGCATTGACAGATACAAGGCACGTCTGGTTGCTCGTGACTTTACACAGACATATGGGGTGGATTATCTTGATACATTCTCTCCGGTTGCTCGCAATTCCACCCTACAGATCCTCCTCTCTGTTGCGGTTACTCGTGATTGGCCACTATTCCAATTAGATGTCAAGAATGCATTTTTATATGGTGACTTGCAGGAGGAAGTCTACATGCAACAGCCACCTGATTTTGCTGTTGAGGGGGAGTGTTCTAAGGTGTGTAGACTTCATAAGGCTATCTATGGCCTTAAGCAGAGCCCAGAGCTTGGTTCCAGAAGCTTTCAGACCTGTTTGAAAAACAGGGGTACAGACGTTCCAATGCAGATCATTCCCTGTTCGTACAGAAGACATCCGGAGGTATTATTGCAATTATGGTGTATGTAGATGATATCTTGATTACAGGTGATGATGGACAAGGAATTCAGAGGGCGAAAGAAATGTTGGGTCGTGAATTTGTCACCAAGGACCTTGGAGTTCTTAGATATTTTCTGGGACTGGAATTCGCCAGAAGTCCTCATGGGCTGGTAATGACCTAGAGGAAATATGTCACTGACATGTTGAGTGAAACAGGAATGCTTGGTTGTTGACCTACCACCATGGTTTTAAAAGGCGGCACCTCGAGGTGCAAAGGCGTACGCCTCGAGGCGAGGCGGGCCTAACACGCCCCGAGGCACACGCCTCAGGTACATCATAAGAGGCGTACGCCTCAGCCTCGCCTGAGGCGCTCGAGGCGAGGCTGAGGCGTAAGCCTCAAAAAAACGTATTTTTTTTAAATTTCGGCTTTTTTTGTAAAACCGAAGGGTCGGGGGGAGGGGGCATTCAAAGAGAATTGATCGCTTGAAATAAGTGAAGCTCCATGATCTTGTATACATCATGTTCCATTTATCATACACTACACATACTATTTCTATTGCACACAGATTTGAGTTTGAATTGTAATAAATATTTTATATTAGTTGCAAGTTTTCAACTTGGTGTTGTTCTTTGGTTATATAAGTTGTGAATGTTAGATTAATTATCGTATATATGAAGAAGAAAGTTAGAAAATAAACACGTGAAGTAAAATAACTATTTCATTTTATTGTGAATAGCAAAATAAAAATAGCATTGTTAGTAAAAAATTTCACCGGGGGCCCTGCCCCCACATCCCGCAGGGGGAAGAGCACCTGCTCCCCCCTAGACCCCCCCCCCACATGCTCGTTGATTGGGCAGCGAGACCCCCATCTTGTTGGGGTATAATATGGCAGGAGGGGATGCATACGGTTCTCCAACAACGTCCAGCAAGACAAATGGTTGGGATATAAGGTATGTTGGTATTTTTTTACTTAGAACACTAAAAATTATGGTTTTTATTGTACATTAGTATTAAGTATAGACTTTAATTCAATACTCATATAGAATTATTGAAGTTGGAGTTGGAACTTGATATTCCATATAAGGTTTGAAAAAACGAAAGGCGGAACGAGGCGGTCTCCTTGGAATCGAGACGAGGCGTAGCCTCGAGGCGGTCGAGGCGTAAGCCTCAGTTTATATAGAAATATATATATATAACTACAATTATATATATCTCTATGTAATTATATGTTCTTTGTCCAATATATAATAATTTACACTACAAGATATGATGAAATAATAAAGATAAGAACCCCAAAATAAAAGATAGAACAACATCATATACATTTCTACACATTTTCATCCAATACAAGAGGAATTCATTGACTATAGATATTGTGAAAGAATTAAACAATACATATATGTCTATGAAATATTGTTGTAATTAAAAGTATGACTAAATATACATCGAAGAAATTTATGTTATGTGTCTAACATATAATATATGATCGCACGAGAAACCATGAATCATATCCATTTCGAGCAAATCTTTGAAATATTGTTGTAATTAAAAGTTCGATTTAATATATGTCGAAGAAATTTATGTTGTGTCTAATATATAATATAAGGCAACATGAGAAACCATGAACCTTATCCATTTTGTTTTGCTTAATATATTGCGAATCTTGTTAAGTTACAAGTATTGTTTAATTTAATATTTACGAATTCATTCATTAAGAGTGAAATAGTAAGAGTTTGCCAAAATAGTTGGATACATTAATTGTAAATATGAAGTTATGGGCATGAAATAAACATCATATTTACGCATTCATCTTATATAATCATTATCCTAAATAAACAGATATTGATAAGCTTCTCTAACTACTAAGAAAACCATTAAAATAATAAAAAATATTTAAAAAAAACAAAAACGCCTCACGAAACGCCTCGACCGCCTCGAGGCGTTCCGCCTCGAGGCTATGCCTCGACCACTCAAGGCGCATGCCTCACAGGGCTGGTCTGAGGCGTAAGCCTCGAGGCTAAAAGGGACAGCCTCGCCTCGAGGCGTACGCCTCGACCGCCTCGAGGCTAGCCTTTTCGAACCATGATTCCATATATTAGTAGCTTAGTATTACTTTTTTTGAACTACAATGCCTTCATCGCTTATGTATTGTATCTTTTACTAGTGTTAAACTGTTCTTTTTTTTAAGACTAAAAACTCGGGGGACACACTCGTTGGTGCTCGCCCCTGCTTCATTAATAAAAGAAAAGAAATAGAAAAAAAAGGAAAGAACTATACAAGGTAGCCACTGAGCTACCAGAAAGTGAGCTAAATCAACAACCAATCATCCACTAAACGGGTACAATGAAGCAGAACGTTTTCTTTGTAAAACCGCTGCCCCGCGAAGATAGCTTCATTCCGTCCCAGCCAGATTGCCCAAACGCTCGCCAGGGGATGCAAGAGCTCCCTACGATCCCTACTCTTGTTAGTCACCATTGATTCCCAAAAAGAAGCCAGATCAGTGAAGCTGACCCAAGCCTCAGCCGTTGCCTCCCACACACCCATCACAGCCGGGCAACTGAAGAAAAGATGCTCCAAAGTTTCCATGCCATTGTTGCAAAGAACGCACCCATCCGGGACAGCACCAAACAGCCTTGCACAGCGATCCCTCGTCAACAATCTCTTCCTCCGAAACAGCCAAAGGAAGACACCAACCCTCTCAGGAAGCTTCAAGCCCCAAACAAAGCTGCAATCACGCGCCAGCGCATCCACCCCCGACCGAGTGGAAGAGGAAACCGCCAAGAAAGCCTTCTTCGCCGAAAAGGGCCTCCCATTCCAGGCCCAGTGATCCCTCCCATCCGAAGGCCGACAAGTCCCCCCTAAGGAGTCCAAGAGTCGAAGAAAATGGAGGAGCCTCTGATCCGATAGGTTGTTACGAAGGAGGGGAAGCCAACCATTCCCAGACCAACAAGAGGCCACAGTAGCATAACCGTCAACCGCCAAAGCAAATAAACGAGGAAACCTCTCAACTAGAGGTGCCTCCCCGGACCAAATATCCTTCCAGAACCTGAAATCACGACCGTCACCGAGCACCGGATGAAAGAGCGAAGAGAACTTGAAGAGAACACCCAAGACCCCACGCCAGAAAGGCGTCTGCGGCCCACGCCGATCTCCCTCGATCGGAAGCGATCCACCCACGCCACAGATCTTACGTAAGACCTCCGAACAGAAATCCTCACTAGGACCCCACAATCTATTGACCCACTTAAGGAGGAGGGCTTTGTTTACATGTTCCAACCTCCGGATGCCAAGCCCTCCATCGCTCTTACGCCTCGCCACCTCAACCCACCCCACCAAGTGCACCCCACCCGGAGACTCCCCGTTTTTTCCCCACAAAAACCTCCGCATCAGCTTTTCAATACGACTCCGAATCCCCACAGGTAACTGACGGTTGGATAAAAAATAAACGAGGATAGACGAAAGCACTGCCTTGAGGAGGACGAGACGGCTACCCTTCGATAGCAAAGTTGATCTCCACCCGGCCAGCCTCACCTCAACCTTCTCCACCACCTTGGCCCAATCCCGCAAGCGCGTCCTGCCCGTGTCCAGTAGCATACCCAAGTAATCCAAGGGCAACGAGCTAGGCTGCGAACCTAAGATCAGACCGCATGTGGCCGCCTCCACCGCATCCATACCGAACGGAATCACTTCAAAATTTTGCGGCATTCAAGACCAGCCCCGACAACTCACTGAACACCTCCAGGGTTGCCGCCATGGCAGACACCTCCTCAGAACCCCCCTCGATGAAAAAAACCGTGTCATCGGCGTACTGTAGCAGAGGGACCACCATCCCACCACAAGAGAAGCCCTTCGAGAGACCACAGTTGACCACCCGGCAAGCCATCCGAGCCAGAACATCCGCCACCAACATGAAAAGCAGAGGCGCGAGAGGGCAGCCCTGCCGAACCCCCCTTCGAGGCTGGAAGGAGCCCCCCTCGAGGCGACCATTCACCATAACCACGAAAGAGGTCGTAGTGACGCAGCAGCGCATCCACAAAATCCAAATCTTCGGGAAGCCCCGCCTCCTTAGAACAGACCAAATGAAACACCAATCAAGGCAGTCGTAGGCCTTCGCAAAGTCCACCTTCCAGAGCACCCCACGAGTCCCCTCCCTGTCCCAATTCGTGACCATCTCCGAAGCCATCGTGGTAACGTCCACAATCTGCCTACCGCGAACAAAAGCCGTCTGCATCGGAGAGATAAGACCATCGAGCACCGGGGCCAGCCTACGAGCAAACACCTTGGCCACGATCAAATAAAGAGCATTCTAGATGGAAATAGGGCAGAAATCCTCAATGAGCTCGGCCGCGGGGGATTTCGGCAGCAAAACAATGAGAGACCTATTAATTTTATCAAAGCCAGCATTACCAACACAGAATTCGTTAATAACCTCCAGAACCTCCATGCCCACCAACTCCCAGAAGTCTTTGTAGAAAGCCACCGAGAACCCGTCAGGACCCGGAGAAGCATCCGCGTTAAGATCCCACATGGCCGCTTTAACCTCCTCCAAGGAAACCTTCCTCGACAACTCCTCACAAAGCGAAGGCGAAAGCACCTGAGCCCCGGACCCCGCCCACCTCCATCTCCTCGGGGCGCGCCTCTGCGAGAAGTCGGTGAAATACTCCGAGATCGCCCTCCCCATAGCCGCATCCCCCACCACACGCGTGCCATTGATCTTGATTGAGCGGATGAAGTTCGACTGCCGCCTACCGCTAGCCACACGATGGAAATACGCCGTGTTGGCATCCCCCTCCCTCAAACAAGACACCCTCGACCTCTGGCGCCACTCCGTGACCCGCTTGGAGTCCTCCTCCGCCACCTTCCGCTGAGCGGCCAACCGAGCACCCAATTCCTCTTGCCGAAGGTCTCTGACCCCCTCCACAGCATCCAACGCGCTAACCACCTCCTCCGCCTCCCTCCTGACCGCAACCCTTGCCGCCATGGACTCCTTCTTAAATATAGCCAGTTTCTTACGTAAGGAATCGAGCTTTCGAACAAACCTCACCACCGCGGTGCCCCCAGGCTACTCAAGACCCCAGATATCCACAACGAAGCTTTTGAAATTGTCCTCCAACAACCAACACCTTTCGTATCTGAAAAAACCTCTAGAAGAAGACACTTCACCAGAGTCCCACAAGATAGGGTTGTGGTCCGACGAGCAACGAGGCGTCGAGCTCACAAAATAAAGAGGGAAGATTTCCAAAAGAGCCGCAGATGCCAAGAATCTGTCGATGCATGAACGAGAGCTCGAATTCCGCCACGTGTAAACTATGTCGCCCGCCCTTAAGTCCTCCAGAGCCAACGAGTCAACGAGCTCAGTAAAATCCGACGAACCTGGGTCCTGTCCCCCCCTGGAACGAGGCCTATCCGATAAACGCAAAGTAACATTGAAGTCCCCCCCTATCAGCCAAGGGATGTCCACAACCTGCTGACCAACCTGAAGCAAATCCTCCCACAGCTCCTCTCTCTTAATATAGCAGCACAGCCCGTAAATACAAGAGAAGGCAATAGATAGCGAGGAATCCACCCTATTCAAAATCACGGAAATAGCATGCCTCCCTCTGATGACCGAGCTGAAAGAAAACGTCGCAGATCTCCACGCAATGAGCATACCGCCCGCCTAGCCCTCCGCGCCCAGAGCCCTCACCTCATCCAACCCCCCTGCACCAAACGACCTCCAAATAACTTCCCCCACCTCCTGGAGCTTAGTTTCTTGAAGCATGACGACGTCGCACCCCCAATCAGTGAACCTCGAACCCAAGGTTCTCCTTTTAACCGCCTCCCCCAACCCTCTCACATTCCAAGACAGCACCTTCATGAGGAACCTTCTGAACACCCTTCAGACCGAACCACACCAGCTGCCGACGCCACCGTGTCTTTTAAAGACGAGCAACCCTGTACCTCGCTGGCCAGCAAACGCGATATGTTCCTCCTGTATCTCTCAGTCGATCTCCTTTCAAGCACCCCTTCATCAGCAGAAACCTCCGCGATCTCGACCAATGATGCCGCGCGCCGACCCGGCGAACGAAGATTCCGCGTTGACGAGGACGGGCCCCCTTGCGGGGCCAAAACCGAGCCATCCACAGCCCCACCTTCGGCGACCAACGGAAGGGGAGGGGAGGCCTGAGCCAACAAAGCCCCCTCCCCCCCCCCCTGCGCTCTCCACCAAGTGAGCCCCGCTCTCCTCCAAGTGGGCCAAGTCAAGCAAGCGATCGGAGAGGCCTGAAGATGAGACACGAAGCGGATCCGGCACCTCAAGCCCGCCCTCAAAAGATCCGAAAGAAATCCTGCAGGAGAGTCCTCCAAAAATCTGATCCGCCAAGAGATCCGATTGAAAGATCTGGAGTACAGGATCCGGCAGCCCTGACCAAAAATGAAAGGCCCCCTGTGGCCCCCTGGATTCTCCCCTCCACGTCACCAGACAAATCGGTAATAGAAGAATCCATGCACAATGCCCAAGGGGCAGAACTGAAGGGACGCACGAAATCATCATGGCAGGACGAGTCCCACGAAGTGCCTCCATGCAAAGTGACCTGTCCCTCGGAAGACGAAACGACGTCGTTCCCCCTTCCCGACTTCGATGCCGATTCACCGGAGGCAGTGGTGGAGAGACGACCGACAGCTCAACCCGGGTACTGAACCGTTCGATCTTCAAACGATCGAAGAAGACACGGTCGACCGCTCCATCAAGAAACCTTTTACTGCACTCCAAGAGGATCCTAGTGACAGCGTGGTAGGAACCTGGAGTTCTTAAATGTGTTTTTGGGAAAACTTAATATTATCATATACTTTTTTCAATGTATTTTGCTCTAATTTTAATTTTTTTCCCAAAAAATTGAGGCTTACGCCTCGACCTCTTCGAGGCTTACGCCGCGCCTCAATTTTAGGAAAAACGCCTCGAACCGCCTCACGCTTTTTTAAACCTTGCCTGACACTACACCCATGGATCCCAGTATGAAATTATATGATGACGACACTGATGAGGTGGATAGGAGAAGATACAGAGAACTGGTGGGCAAGCTTCTCTATGTTACTATTACCAGACCTGATATCTCTTTTGTTGTTAGTCGAGTAAGCCAGTTCATGGAGCAACCACGTCAAGTACATATGGATGCTATACATATGATGCTCAGGCATCTTAAGTCATTTCCAGGTGCAGGTCTGTTGTTCAAGAAAGACAAGGAGATTACTATTTCAGCATGTGTAGATGCAGATTACGCAGGATGCCCCAAGGATAGGAAGTCCGCCACTGGATTCGCTGTGTATGTCGAAGACTCTCTGGTCTCATGGAGAAGCAAGAAGCAAACGGTTGTAGCAAGATCCGGTGCTGAGTCAGAATATAGGGCTATGGCCCAGGTCAGTACAGAAATGATGTGGGTGAAAGATGTTCTTACATATCTATATATAGAAGTTCCTCTTCTATGGCTTTGGAATGTGACAATCAAGCTGCCCTATATATTGCAAATAATCCAGCATTTCATTAACGAACCAAGCACATTGAGGTTGATTGTCACTTCATACGAGATATGATTCAGAAGGGATTTATTTCTACATCCCATGTTAGCTTAGGGGACCAAACTGCAGACATCTTTACCAAGGCGTTACTTCGAGGGCCGTTCCAGAAGTGTTCGTCCAAGCTGAGCATGATTGACATCTATGCTCCACCTTGAGGGGGAGTGTAGAGATATATGTTATTCTATTTTGTACCATTTCGTATTTTCTCTTTTCTTTTGGACCCTTGATGTATTTTACCCATAGGCTACTCTCCTATATAAGAGAGCCTAGGGCGTATGGAATAAACAACTCTCTTATTTTTCCCAACATATGGCATTAAGCATAGTCCTTGGGTATGGTTTAAGAAGCTCTCGGACTCGATAGAGCAGTAGGGATTTGTGAAATCAACCGTAGATCATTCATTATTTGTCCAAAGATCTCAGAGAGATGTCATTGTCATTATGGTTTACATTGATGATATCATTGTTATAGGAGATGGCATGCAGGGCATTAGTGCGGCTAAGGAGTTCCTTGGACAATAGTTTGTCACCAACGACCTTGACAAGTTACGATACTACTGAGGGATTGAGTTTTCCAGGAACTAGCGGAGTCTTGTGACGATGCCGAGGAAGTATGTTACAGATCTCCTTTTAGGGACAGGCATGGCAAACTTCAAACATGCCACCACTCCTATGGACGCTAGCATGAAGCTATATGATGATGATAAAGATAGTGGAAGGAAGAAAATAGCATGTCTTATTCTGGAGGTCTAGGGGTCCTCATATAGGACAAAACCCTAGAGAGATCAAAAAATGAGAAAATACATAAGTACCCCTAATGGGGCTACAAGAATAATAATTAAGAACCGTAGGATAATTACTAACACTCCCTCCCCTCAAGTTGGAGCATATTTATCAGTTATGCTCAACTTGGAACCAATCCAAGAAAGTCGCTTCTTAGATAAGGTCTTTGTAAATACATCTGGAAGCTGAAGTTCTGTGTTGATGTGAGGAGTAGTAATCCTTCCAATC